>OU343217.1:259923166-259997494 GCA_910596185.1 Chrysanthemum makinoi
GGCTGTGGATTGACCACTTCATTCTGATCAGCTGCAAACGTAGGATGTACCTGCATAAAAAAGTTAGCAATAAAGCACACGAAAGTGTCTTTGATCACTTTCGTTGAATTGAGGTACACGGCCCACGGTTCCCCGTTGATCAGTACATGTACTGCCTGTGATCAGGTATAATTCCGAAGAATTTCCTTGACAGGGTTTCGCAGCTGCTCTAGCTGTTCTCAAACCGGAACGTCTCAAAGAAGACAACACGGAGTGAGTGAACCAGCGAATTTACGTCCACTGATTGATGAAAAGAGATTTGAAAAACAATCGTGTATTGCTCAATAGAAATTGTTTTTGCAATATAACGAAGGTTTTAATGAAAATCAATTATCAATCATAAAACACCTTTTGATTTGAAAAATTAGTACATGGTCGACGTGCTAATGAAAAGAGTTTTAAAGCACAAAGACCGGTTTTTCAAAGGTATCCGTCAATCCATAACCTGAACCAGGATTGATTTAAAAGATTGAATCGCCCCATTGTTTCTGTTCAGTTGTCACATGGTTGATCAGTATAATAGATCTCACATGCCACCTACCAGGAGCTTGTTAGATGTTGGCTCCAGAAGGCTTTCCATCTTCACAGTGAATATGTAAACACATCACTCGGATGTTCTGGCAATACCACAAGGATAATGCGTAGGACTCAAGATATAATCTCTCTTTCCACATTGTGTGAAACAGAGAGTCTTCATTGAAAGTGTCCTAATGAGATTTATTGATGATCTCGTGGCACTAGACTCAATTTGTGCATATTTGGATCCTATATCGGAGACTAGGGAGAGGGTCTCCTCCTTCAATATCAACAATCTCTAAGAGAAAGTCGATAGATAATGTCGGTTCCCCGTGAGAATGAAACAAGTCCTTTTAAGAGGAACTTGAGTGGTTTGGAAAGTTGAAGTGCAGTGCGTCACTGGGTCCATGACGTCTTGTCTTCAATACCGATGTTACCATCAATAGCATATGAATTGAACCCGGTTTCTGCCCTAAGGTTGAATAAATGGAGGGCTATTTGTTTTCACCCTTTTCTCATTCAATTCTTTTTAATTCTTCAACCCCTTCAGTGCTTACCGAGACTTCATAGCTAGAACCTTGTTGGGTTTATTCCAGTACTAGCTCAGTCTCAGTCCGCACTCTTCCCATATCTCATTTTTCTCCTTTTATCATCATACCTAAGAACTCTACACTAACTAGTGGATAGTCCCTGGGTAGATCCCTCCGGTTCTGGCGGATCATGGGAACACATACCTAACCTTATCGTCCTTATATCACCATACATAATGTAAAGTTGGTCGGTCTTTTTGGTATTGTTCATCTGCCATAGGAACCAATTGAAAATCATTTGAAAATCAATCCAGATACTTATGATATTTTATCAAAGCATTTTGTACCTGAATTGTTTTTGATATTTTTAGAATAAGTGCTCCCCCTCAACATGTGCATCAAATGTTTGAAATCGTTTTGCACACGGAGGCAAGAGAAAGAATTAACTTCTTTGATTACCATTTTTCTAAAAGATATCAACATCACTTCCCTAACCAAGACAAGTAGATAAAGCATTTTGGGGAAGGATGAGGTTTTCATGAGTTTTGCTCCCCCTCAATATGTGCCTCAAGATTTGAAAAGAGTTTTGCACATAACTAGAGGACCTGACTTTTATTGAGATAAGTCATCACGTTTCAAATCATAGGTTTAAGATAGATGCTCCCCCTCAACATGTGCATGGAAAATTTGAAATCGTTTGTCACATGTGGGAAGGAGAGCTTGTACATCCTTATAAAACCATTTACCGAATTATCAATTTAAATCCAATTTAAATCACAAATTCTCCCTCGATCACAATTATCAAATCATTTGAGATTTGTGATCTCTTATAGATTTAAATTGATTTTGAAAGCTTTTAAGGAGAATTGTGACTTGATTATGAAAGCGTTTTAACTGATAAGGATCGGATGTTAAGACTTTAAACTCCATTGATAAAACATGCATGTATATCTTTTGAAAACAATTGAATGCCAAATAACTTTTTAATTTAATTGAAATCATTCTCCCCCTCAATCAATGACATAGGTTGTTGATTGAGAGATTGATATTTTGACAAATAAGTCCAGATGATTATCAAAAATAGAGACTGAGTTATTTTTCAAAGCAGTTAGTTTTCAGCAGATAAATGTTTATAGAATCAGAGCATGGAATTTGGTTGATAAGATGGCTTTTGATGAACGTTCAAACGAATTCTCAAATCTTGAAAAACATGAAAAAGCATGGCTCTGTTCTTTCTTTGAAAAGCGGGTTACTGCCTGAACTGACAATAAGCCATTATTTTCTTTCTCTTAAATTTTATTTTTTTTATTTTATTTATTATTTTTTTTTAATGAAAATTCGAACAACATCTAAAGTCCCGTGTCATTCTTTGAATGACAGCACAAAGACCGTAGATATTATCGAACCGAGAAAAACAAAAAAAACAAAAATTTTTTTTTTTCAAGTTTTTCAAATTTTTATGGATTTTTTAAAATATTATATTTTTCTATTTGATTTTCGAATAGATATATACAGGATATAGATGAAGATAGACCTTTACTCCTCGTCTTCCTCCTGAAGACGTTTGAGTGTTTCTGGTTGAAGGCTTTTCATGCCAAGTCGTGGAAGAATAAACTCAAAGCGTTCTCTTGGAAGAGCTTTGGTGAAGATGTACGCTAACTGATATTCAGACCTCACAAAATATAGTTCCACCACACCTTTTTCCACTTGTTCCCTGATGAAATGATGTCGAATGTCGATATGCTTTGCTCTTGAGTGTTGAACGTTGTTGCATGAGAGAGCAATAGCACTTTTATTATCACAGTACAGAGGGATTTTGTTGAATTCAAAGCCATAGTCAGATAATTGAGATCTCATCCATAAGATTTGAGCACAACAAGATGAAATGGCTATGTATTCACCTCTAGAGGAAATAGAAGTACTCATTTGCTTCTTTGACGACCAGCTCACAAGCTTATCACCCAAAAAGCGAGCACCTCGGGACGTACCGGCGTGTATCTTGACATCCTGCATGATCAGCATCTGCATAGGCTGTTAGTGACATACCGGTGTCCTTCGGTACCAAAGTCCCATATTGATGGTTCCTTGGAGATACCGAAAGACCCGTTTAACCGCTTCAAGATGCATTTTAGTAGGCTTAGCACGGTATCTAGCACACATGCAAACAGAGAACAAGATGTATACGGTCTACTAGGCGTGAGGTACATCGGGATCAATCATACTTCGATATTTTGTTTGGTCAATCATGATTCCTGAGTGGTCCTCATCTAGTTTGGTTCGATCAATCATGGGGGTGTCAACGGGGTCACTTGAATCAAATCCAAATTTCTTTAAGATCTCAATTGCATATTTAGATTGATTTATGAAAATGCCTCCGGGACTTTGTGAAATTTGTAATCCCAAGAAAAATGACATTTGTCCCATCATTGACATTTGAAATTTTGAACTCATTTCATTAGAAAAACGATCACATTCCATTGGATCGGTCGAGGCAAAAATAATATCATCAACATAAATTTGAACATGAATTAAATGTTTGCACGACTTCTGGTGAACAATGTTGGATCAACTGCTCCTTTGCTAAATCCGGTTGATAGAAGAAACTTTGATAGTGTATCATACCATGCCCTTGGAGCTTGCTTTAAACCGTAGAGGGCCTTCTTCAAACGATAAGCGTGAGTAGGATGCTCTTGATTTACAAATCCTTCAGGTTGGTGGCGTAGAGCGACTTCTTTAAGGTCTTCGTTCAGAAATGCCGTCTTCACATCCATCTGATAGACTACCATGTTCTTACTAGCTGCATTAGCCAGAAAGATTCGATTGCCTCGATTCAGAACTGGAGCAAAAGATTCTTCAAAGTCAATACCCTCCTCTTGGCGGTATCCTTTAGCAACTAATCGAGCCTTGTTCTTTAACACATCACCATGCTCATCAAGTTTCACTTTGAAGATCCATTTTAGAGCAATGTTCATAGCACAATCTGGGCGGTACTAACTCCCATACATCTAGTCGATCAAACTCATGAATTTCATCTTGCATAGCATTGAACCAACTATCTTCATTCATGGCGGTTTTAACATCTTTTGGTTCGATCTTAGAGAGTGCGGAGTTGAAGAAGCACCATAAGGCATCGGTTGCAAGTTGTTTCCGTGTGGATACTGGACGAGAGGATTTCCAATGATGTTGTCTAATGGATGATCGTGAGTCCATTTTTGAGGTGTTCATGTGGTAGTTGTTGAGGTGAAGTAGCGAGTTGATGTCTCGGAGAAGATGGTTCGATGAAGATTCAGGAGCAAATATGTTTTCAAATGGAGCATCTTCAGGAGTAGCAAAGGGATTAACTTCATCATTGATGCCCGAAACAGTTCCATGATGTACATTTGAAGAATGATGATTTGTTGATGAGAGCGAAGGATCGGCGGCATTGCTTCTTGACTTAAAGATATTGAGGCTGAGGGATTGACTTCATTCACTGGAATATGAGCAGCCTCTGTTGTAGGAATCGACACCTCATTAGTACCTGGATCATAAAGTTCATCAAACATAGGATCAAACAATTTCTTTAAATCATCTTCGGATGGAGGTACATATGGAGTTTCTTGAGAAGAGTTTGGAACAAGGGATGAACCAATTGGACTTTATTTTGAAGTCCGGGTCCAGCTGAATTGTTCAGGAGCGTTTGACGGTCGACTCATCAAGCGTAGCGTGAATTGTTTCCATGATGTTTCGGGTTCTTTTGTTGTAGATTCGGTATCCCTTTTTGTTTGGTGCATACCTACAAATACTCCAATGTCTGCTTAGCTCTAAGTTTGCCTAAGTCTTGACCCTCATTAGTTGGATAGCACAATGCTCCAAACACACGAAGGAAAGAGATTAGGTTTTCTGTTGTGGACAAGTTCATATGGTGTCTTTCCATGAGCAGTGTGAATCGAGGAACGATTTTGTGTGTAGCATGCGTGGCAATAGCTTCACGGCCGTGAGAAACATTGGAACTTTTAGAGTAAATCAGCATTGTTCTAGCAGCTTCTACAAGAGTTCGATTTAGCCTTTCAACTACACCGTTCTGTTGAGGAGTTCGTGGAACACTTCTTTGATGGCTGATTCCAATGCTTTCATAAAATTCACTAAGTTTTTTTGTTAACAAACTTCGGTTCCATTGTCTCGTCCAGGATAATTACGGCGGTTTTGTTAAGTCGAACCTGCAGTTGTTTGATGAGTTTGATGATGATATCTGGAGTTTCATCCTTTGTCCTTAAGAACTTGACCCAAGTGAATCTAGAGTAATCATCAACTACAACTAACACATATTTCTTCCCAAAGATATTATGCACTCTCATTGGTCCACATAAATCCATATGAATTGTATGAAGAACTTTTGTGATAGAGTTAGTAGGTTTGGGTTTATGGGCATACTTCTTGCTTTTTTCCCAATTGACATGTCTTGAACAAAGATGATCCTTTTCATACTTTAGTCGAGGTAAACCTACAACTAAGTCCTTTCTGGGGAGATCATTGATGGTGCCGAAGTTCAAGTGATTGAGACGTCGATGCCATAACCATGACTTTGTTTTTTAAGCCTTTGACAACAAGCAAATTGGAGAAGACTTCATCATATCTTTGATAGAGATGGTGTAAAGTTCACCAAAGTTCAAATGTTGCTTACCTCGCTTTAAAAGTCAAAATCGAAAAGGCTAGTTTTCACCCTACTTAGGTGAATTTTAGATTGACTCATTTTGGTTCAAATCAAAGTGAAATTGTGGGTTTTCACTGGATTCTCTTGGTCCACTTCTTAAGCTATTTTTGTTGAATTTTGGAAGCTCTTAAAGCTCTAAATCTACTTGTCAAAAGGTCGAAATTGCCACGTAACAAAGCATAGTCACGAGCCGGTTTCTTTCGGGTTCTTGCGAGCTTGTCACAAGCTCATGGAAACATCTTGGTCTCATTCTTGGTTTATAAGTAGCTAGCCAGGTCTAGTGTAGGATCCTACATTTGGTTTTGAGTTTCAGCTGGTCTGAGTAGCTTATTTTCTTATTTTTGGCCAAAAATGGGGAAAGATTCTTCTTTCCCCATTTTCATAATTCTCTTGTTTCCTCGAGTTACGTCAGTGCATGGCACTTTCGTTCTTCTAGATCATTTGAGTCCTTTCGCGTGATCTAGCAGAAATTCTAGAAGACGTTCTGCATTAGGCGTGCTACTTAAATAGTCGAACCGAGATTCGTTACTATTCCCTAATTAATATGTGACGAGCGAACTATGGTGAAATGTCAAAAGCACTTGTCGAGGGTTATGGAGATGCCATCATTTTGATAATCAATTCGATCACTTTGAATTGAAGACACTTGATCAACTTGTGTCTACGAATCAATTCAGCGGAGTTTGTCGAAGACCCGTATCTCATCCGTTGGTTTTAACAAGTTGACTTGACTATCAATTTCAAGATGTTCCCACAAAGTAATCAAGAAAGTTGATGCTTTTCCATTCTCACTTGAAGCCAGTTGTTGAAAAAGGACCCTAAGTCCATCGAAACTTGGGAGGATTTGTTCTAAAGTTTGTCAATTATTTCTTTCCTCCATCAAGACAACTAATCTTAAAATGAAATTTACGGATTTCGTCAAAATTTCGATGAAAACTTTGGAGAGGGCATGGGAGATTCAAAGATCTCCTGAAATGCCCCATCATGAATTCCACGGAGCTTCTTTCAAGTTAATATCTTTTATAATGGGTTGAGCGGTAGCGATCAAAGATTCTTTGAGCCTTGGCACATTAGCATATCTTGAATCGTAAGCCTAAAGATGTGATTGGTTTGCGAAAATAAAATCAAAGTTCTATTTCTCATAACAAAGTCAATATTAGAACACTCCTTCTTCATCGGCAACTCTTAGGGTGCTTACGCTCCAATAGGCCGAGGCTAGCGGGCGTCATCCGTTGTATGATGAAAAGGGTAAAAATGCGAAATTCATAAGCCGAACCAATCAAAGCGTAAGGTTGAAACTGATTGAGTGGTCCACCGCAGCGTATTATGATTCAGAAAGCAGCCGATGCTTCTTTTACCAAGCTCCGTAGCTTACGTAAACCACAATCAATACCGACCAAAGTGATCCCCACTACGACCGTCACTAGCGGTATGACACCTTTAGTTTTCCTCCTGTGCAAAACATGGCAATCAAATAAGCTTTGTTCGAATCAGGACACAACTTCAATAACTCTCAAAATTTCAATCAAAACTGAACAATTAACCAACCTTATCAAGCTCCCAAATGCGGCAATTATCAACAACTACCGGAAGCGAATGACTTCGTAGAAAATTAAAGTCCACATCGTTCAATGCAAACTCAGATCAATAACATGAGTTGAGCTAAAATTGATACCATTGTCTCGGCAGACAAATTAGTTTGAAGAAAATATGATGAGCAGTTTCATGAACATGAATATGAGCAAAGCTTAAGTCATCTGCGGAGGACTCCCAACAATCTCATTCGAATCGAATCAGAGTTGAAAGCCGTCACCACTAAGTAGTGGTAAAGGCGCTTCAATGGACCTCCGACTCCAATGCCTCCTCCACGAGGCAATGAGTCAAGTTACCAAGGATACAGCGGACAGGTGCATTTTCAAGCCGCGAGAAGTACCGCACTGTCCACCTTGGTGAGTGAAGCTTTAAGTTAGAACCGAAGTTCAGTAATTCAGAGATAGAGCTTCCATCCCTTCCGGCTCAAAGTCTAATCAACTTCCTTACCCATCAAGATTGCGTGATGAAGCTCAAGGCAAAACAAAGAGCAAATGGAAAAATTTTCCAAATTTTTCAATGAAGCGCACTTTGATATAGCCGTTGATGCTGCGTCTCTAATGCTTGAAATTTGCATCCAGCTTAAGGCTTCTTGACCAGCAAAGATAAGTTATCTAGATGGCTAAAACCCTCTCAATGAGCAATGCTCAGGTCCTTCTCAAGCTTCCCAAAAGCGAAGACTGGCAGTTTTAATCCCGTGTGATTTCTTGGGGATGGTTTAATGCTCGCCTTGCCGATCTTAGTAGCATTAACCTCATGCCACTCGGTATGGAAAACTGTCTCTTCCCTAACTTTCATCCACTTGTATGACATTCGAGCTAGCGGACCGTACCATAACTCGTCCACTTGGGATAGCCGAGGATATGCGTGATGAAAGTAGGAAAGTTTCACTCCCTCATGACTTTGTTGTAGTAGACTTTGATGCAGTCCTAGAGTTCCCCTCATCTTGGGAGAGCTTTCTTGAAGCGGCCGTGCTTTAATTGATGTATTCTGAAGAGTTGACCATACGGGTTGACAACGAAGAACTCACGTTTAATATCAGCAAAACTCAAACCTGTCCAAGCGAGTGTTGCCACAATTGATCAAAAATGCGAGAATCAATGCAACACTCTCAGAATTTCCGCAGTTAAGAGGTCACAAAAACGATAAGCTAGCTAAAGATTTGAAATCAACCTGGTTCAAACAAATGGTTTGAAAGTTGTACCAAGGAAGTCAAGAGTGTTCTTGATGATGATGATCTAGAATTGGAGACTTTATCGGAAGTGGTGGAAATTGCTAGCTCTAAGAGCACACCACTTGTCTCACCTCCGGAATCAGGTTTATCGTGTCGAGGTTTGTTAACTCTGTGGATGAAACCATCTCTCTTAGTTTTCACATGGATTGGATGATGATGTTTGTGATCCAATGGGAGACATTCTTCCCATTGAAGAATTGCTCAAAAATGATCCATCGTCTCTAGTCTTATTATTCCCGACTCTTCCATCCCTTCTCTCACGCCGGATGAGGAAGATGACAACTTTTGGAATGAAGTCGATGCCTTTCTTAGTGATGAGTCGATTCCCACAGGAATTGATAATACTTACTTTGATGGGAGGGGACATTCTTTTTACGGAAAATGTTGTTGGATTGAAGAACTGGTTTCAACCCTCCTAGGAATTGGTGACAATCACCATACAAGCTTCCAAGTTTAAGCTTAAAATGTCAAAATGGTGATTTGCTTCTTACTAATGAGGAATGGACATGCATTCTCATGCACATCTTTATTCCATTCTTCACAGATGGTGTGGTTGCTCTTTTCCTTTTCTCTTTTCGAGATAGAGGACACCATCTTTGACCCCATTATCATCCTTTATAGTTTCTACTATTAACAATACTTGCAGCGGTTGTATCTGCGTCGATTATTGGAACTTTCGGTGTTCATATGTTTATTAACATTTGAGCGAGAGATCCGATCGAGATTGATTTTCCACGTTGTTTCCCCATGAACCAATGAATGCGGGGATCGAGTCGAGTCAAACTAGCGTTCGGAAACAAAAGCTGATAGCACACTATATGGGTTTTCACCCATATTCGACTTCTTTCTATTTTTCTACCACCACCCTAGTTATTGGGGGCTTTTGCCTTATTGTTAATATAAAAACTTTCAAAGTTTCAAATAATGGCCGTAGTATTTCCCTTTTACGTTCTATGTTTCGGCATAACAGCAGGTACTTTGAATATTGAGGGCAATATTCATTTCTAGATGTGGGGAATTCTCCGCGAATTTTATCATGTAATTATACGCCTAATTCCCCATTTTGGCAAAAATTTTTTTTGGAGTAAGTGTTTTCACTTACTCAGTTATGGTTATCATCCGCCATGTCTAATAAACAAAGGATTGCTAATCCAGAACAAAGCGGCTCTTGGTAAATTTATCTCAAATCCGTTGACGGCTTGCAATTTGCCCAAAATTGTATGGTATTAGGCTATTACATATCTTTAATTAGTGAAGAGTTGGCTAGCCATGAAGTTTATGGCTTGTGGTAAAATGATGGAGAACCATAGTGGTAATCAACTCACCAAAGATAATATATATTATCTAAGAGTTGGCTAGTCTAAAACAAGCAGAAACGGTAAAGACAAATCAAATCAAGTTGGAAGCACAGTGGTTTTGCTCAAAATCACATGGTTATCGGTAACCATAGTTCTTACTTGAACCTAAACATTTGGCTACTCGGAAATGTGGCTTTGGTAAAGAGATTCAAATCCATTAAGTTTTCTCAAAAGATTGCTAGGGACTAGCAATAGTTTAGTGTGGGGATTGATGAGTGTGGAAATACTCATCATTTTGGTTAAATTAAGGCTAACGTTTAAAAATGCTTCAGAAATGCATCAAAATCTTGAAAATATCTCAAAATTGCATTTTATATGTTTGATCTGCAAAATGTTTAAAATCGAGATGAAAATGAGCTAAAGTTTATAATGGCAGTTTATTCAGAAGTTTCAAAGAGATTCAGCCAGAAATAGTCCTGAGCACTTATTTGAAAAGTCATAAAAGGTCCTTTTAAAATCATAACTTGTCAAAAATTAGTCCTTTGGTGAAAAATATCAAAAGTTTTGAGAAATTACAAGTTTAGTCCTTTGAGTTTCAAAAAAATGACAAGTTTGGTCCTTGGAATATTGGAGATTGTCAAGTTTGGCCCTTGGATTACTAATTTGAGAATGTACATGATTGGTCCTGGAAAATCCAAAATGAAACTTTGGTCCTCCATCTTTGAAATTACAAATTGGTCCTTATGATTATAAAAGAAACCATGACTCTTTGGACCTTTGGACCCTCATTTGACCCCCACTTTCGTATATTAAGCGAAGTCCAAACACCCAGTCCCGACACTTTTCCTCCCAGAAGTCTCTCAGCACCACTGCACAGCAACTCCCGATCTACCCATCCTTCCGACTAACTCTCACCACCTGCCATGTTCTCCCCCCACCTCCACCAAACACAAGAAACATTTAATGCTCCTCTCCTCCTTTTCACTCAACCCTAAGTTGAAATACCAATTTGGCGAAAGTGATCAAGCGGCCAATAATGGCTCAATTAATCCAATGGCTCAGGATAAATGGTGGGATGATGCACCGAAACAAGTGGCAAGACTTACTTCATATAAAAAGAGATGAAGAAACAGAGGTAGTTTTTAGTTTTAATTTCCATATATGTCATTTAATGTCAATGTTTTTAAACTCAGTTCTAAATTTTAATTTCCTTTTATTGTATTAAGAAAGACTTTGTTTTATCAGTTGTAACTAACTTCAAGTATTAATTAAAAGTTTGATTCATTTCATGTTTTAAGTTTCTTTGTCATAAAATTAGTTTACATGTTATTGAATTAAAGCTTAAGTTAGCTTATTCCTAGTTCAAAATAACTTACCTAAGCTGCTCATAGCTTTTGGTAAGCTTATGACTCAAGTTCAAACACATTTAGCATGGTCAACAGTCAAAAAAAATGATCATAAAGAAAAAGGGCTCGAATTGACATGGAGATGGATTTAGGTTGAATTCAAGTTTGATCTGGTTGATATCAGTTGGGTATTAGTCATTTGAATGTTTGTCAAGCCACGATGGCTAGGACCTCATGTGAGTATCAATTTCTTGGAGTGTTTTAAACCCGTGTTTTCCTGTTAATGAGCTTTATCTGTGTTTTATTAGTATAATTTGGCTTAATATCACTAGTGTAATTGATGTTTTTCATTTCTGTACAAGTTTGAGTCATGCTTGCATATTTGTCATAATAGAAGCAGTTGAGTTTTAATGTAAAAATGTTGATAAGTTAGCTTGATATATGTTTAACTTAGTCATCTAGGTTTTGAATCTAAGGTTAGTCCGACTTGGGTTTGAGTTTGGTTTTGCAAGCTGTTCAGATGAATCATTAAATTGGTGTTTGGATACATTGAGTAACTGAGCTAGAAGTAGTGAAGTGGTTAAGTTGATGCAGTGTTCCTAGTAAGTCTATTAGAGACTTTGGTTCATCCATTACCTTAGAACTCTAGTAGTCAAAATCTCAGTTAATCAGTTTTAATCTCTCATTTACATGAGAATCAGTTCTGTCTCTCACATTTAGGTGTTATATTTGTTGAAGCACTTGAATTAGTTTCCCTTTCATCATAAAAGATCAATTTCAATTCAGTTTTGGGAATCAAAAGTTCACCAAAGTCAAATATTTATTCTCTTTTTAAAAGTCAATTGAAAAAGGATTTTTCCCCAACTTTGGTGATTTTTAATTGACTCATTTTGGTTCAAATCAAAGTGAAATTGTGGAGTTTTCTAGTTAGTTGGTCAAGGTTCTTAAACTTATTTTTGTTGAATTTTTTGGAAGCTCTTAAAAGCTCTAAATCACTTGTCAAAATGTCAAAAGTGCCATGTGAGCATAGTCACGAGCGGTTTCTGAGGTTCTTGAGCTTGTCACAAGCTCATTAAGAATATCTTGGTCTCATTCTTGGTTTATAAGTAGCTATGCCAGGTCTAGTGTAGGATCCTACATTTTGGTTTTGAGTTTGGTGAGTGCAGTATTATTTTCAAACTTCAAGTAGGTAATACTTGGTTTTAGCACTTGAGTGTTTAAATCATCAAATCATTATAGTTTTCACTCCAGAGGTTTAGAGTAGTTAGTTTGAGTAGTTTTCTAGTAGTTTTAGCATAAGTTAGGTCTGCTGATCATTTGGTGCTCATTTGTGGCTTTTAGCTTATTTTGGTGCTTGTTATGTAAGTTTCACTGCACTTCATAATCCTCCACACAAATACATGTTTTTATATTTTCTTAGATTCGAATATTAAATTAGACTTTCACCGAATTTTTCATATTTTCCAGCCTTGTTTGATATTTTCCTCATTTTAAGCAGTTTTTAGGCATTTTAATTAGCTTTTAATACAATTAAATCGAAGAAAGTTTCAAAAATAATTTTCATTTTGGCCAAAATAAACTACTCTAGACCATTTCGAGCATCTTGCCTAGTTCTTCACAAAATAGCTTATGCTTATTTTCATCTTTCCAGTGTCCAAGGCTTTTGACAAGCTCTACCAACACCGTGCAAACTGCCTTGGTGACTTATGCTACATTCTGGGGCCTTGACCTTTTGACAAAATTTGATTTAGGCTTTTAAGAGCCAAAAATTCAACAAAAAAAGCTTAAGAACCTTGACCAACTAAACTAGAAAAACCCACAATTTCCTTGATTTGAACCAAAACTAAGTCAATTAAAATCACCCAAGTTGGGTGAAAACGCCTTTTCAATTTTGACTTTTAAGCGAAGCAACATTTGACTTTGGTGAACTTTGATTCCAAATTGATCTTTATGATGAAATTAATTCAAACTGCTTCAACACTTTACCAAAGATAATAAACTTATTCTCACAGATTAAACTGATTAGCGAATTTTGACTAAGTTCTAAGGTGCAATGGATGCAAGTCTCTAATAGAACTAGGAGCCTGTTGGTCAACAGATCAAGCATCAATTTAATGAAGCGATTCACCGTAAACTGAAGAGGCTGAACTATCCTAGACTAAACTTTCAGATGACTAAGTTAAACATATCCAGCAACTTATCAACATTTTACATTAACTCAGCTGCTATTATAACAGTTATGCATGACTTTCAAAACTTGTTGATGAGCATCAGTAATGAAATTATACTAATGGCGATATTAGCTCATTAACGAGCACAAGGTTTAATGGGACCCCGAAATTGATATACATGAATGGCCTGACCCTGTTAATACCCAAAGCGTAATCGGCACCGGTCAGAAGCAATTCGGCAAATCACCTGGCCATTGGTCAGCTTTTCGCCAGCAATTTGCATTTAAGACTGCGACCCACGACCAATTAACTAAATCGTTTGAACAGTCATAAACAGAAAGCTTTAGCGGCGACTATTTTGAACTGAAGCCTTGCTTTGCAGCAATGAATTGAACGGCGTAATGACAATTAAAACATGGCTGAATCAGGCACATTAATACTTGAAGATTAAGTTACAGCTGATAAACAGGTCTTTCTTTAATACAATACAAAGGAATTGAAATTTTGGCTGGTTTAAAACATTGATTTGATAAACGACATATATGGAAATAAAAACTTAAAATGCTTTCTCTTTCTTTGCTTCTTTCAAATCTCTTTTATATGTTAATGTCTTGCCACGTTTAGGCATCCCACCATTTATCTGACCATTGGTGGTTGTAGTTCACTTTGGCGCTTAAATTGGCTGACTACCTTTGAAGGAGGCCAGTGAAGAGGAGAGCAACAATGTTCTTTTTGTGAAAGGCATGGTGTGGTGGGAAAGAATGGTAGTGAGCAGCAGTGAAGGAAGAACTTTGGAGAAAAAGTACAGCGACTTTGAGTTTGAAGAAGTTAAACATAGAATACAGGGATACAAAAGAGAGTAAATGATTTTGCTTTATAATCATAAGACATTGCGAAAGATGAAGACAGCACCATTATTTTCCAGGACAATCATGTACGTTCGAAATTATAATCAGGGCCAAACAACAATGCCAGTATTCAAGGACCAAGCTTGTCATTTTGAACTTCAAAAGAACAAACTTGCTGTTCTGGTTCCAAAGGACTCGACGGTATGATTTTAAAGGACCTTTATTGACTTTCTTTGAAATAATTAACAGAGATATTTGACAACTTTTGCAATTGCTTGCCAATATGCAAGCCTTTTCATCGCGATTTTAACATTTGCATCCGGTAACCTACAAATGCATTTTTGAATATTTCGATGTTATTGAGCATTCAGTACCAGCGTTTTTTTTGATTGGTGGCTTTTCAAAAATGATATTTACACTCATCAATGGTGTAAAGATTTGAACCACGAGTTCCTCTTAAAGTTCCTTACCATCAAGTTCTCTAACAAAACAAGTATGTTTTCTGAAAGCTACTTCTAGATCGAGAGTCCACGAAATTGTGCGGCGAGCAGTTATGACCAAGACCTTCCACATAGTATACTCTAGAGATAACACTATCACCAACAACATAATCACCATAACCCATAATTGCACTGAAATGATCATTACCGAATCTAACTGTCTCGATGAATTTGCTCCACGAAGTTCATGAGCGACCGGTCTCCGGTCATATGCTTGGAAGCGGCACGAGTCCGTGTACCCGCGAGCGATTTGAACGATCTGCAGTTGAACACAGACAAGAATGGATAAGTGGATAATTGGGATCCCCATGCAAGAATGGGTTCCACTTGGTTAGTAATTGGAACACCCACATCGAAATAAAACATCCATATCATAAGTAGAAGCAATGGAATCATTGGGAATAGATGCAATGTTGGTGTCTGTATTTGACCTATTCAAAGTATGTTCACTTCTTAAGGAATAGTTCTACCAGTAGGCATCCATTTTCTAGTGGGCATAATCTTAGCAGTTTGAGAACAAAGCTGATTATTCTTATGGCCAAAAGGTATCCAATAATAACCTATCTTTATAAAATTTCTTCCCGTGGGTTTCCACTTTTTAAACAATCTTTCGTTTTTGCCTTTTTGCCTTATTTGCACGATTATTAGCATTAACAATTTTAATTGGGCATTTGACAACATTAGACAAAGCATTTACACCACATTCATGATTAGCAGCAATTCAAGCGGACATCATTACAAGGTTTGCAAAATAGTATCAGTGAATTAATTACTGATGCCTACAAAGGCTAATACTAGAATCAACACGATTCGTTTTATTCAACACAAGCTTAAAGATCCTAGATTGGTCTTCTACTTTCTTCCAATGCACATTTTTAGCTTGCGAGTTCCTATCATTCCTTGTATTGCCTTGAGACTTTGACCCTTCGCTTTGTCATGATTACTCGTAGAGGGAATTATGGGAACATTAGTTGGTTGATCTACTTTTTGCATTCACGAACTAGATGCGTGCAGGATCGTGACTACTAGAGCGACACATTGATGTATACTTTCTTAAAACTGGGCCTAGAATGGTTTGAAGCTTCACACTAGGCATAGAACAAGGCATCACGGCTTTGCCTTTTGCACCTAAGGTTAAGGATTTGGGACATGTTGCAATTACACATTCTAGCAACTCTTGAGATCGTTTGGCTGGAGGCAAGCAAACCTAATTTCACTATCAAGAGGTTTGTTAATGAAATCCTCTTCGACAATCTCACGGAGACATTCTAGACTATCCTTAAGGTGAGCGCAGTATTCATGAAAAGCATGTTCATTATTCCTAAGATGAGGAGGAATATATTTAACTGTCATAGTGTATTTGCAGTCTAAGGGTGACTTTGAGACAACATTCTTATTGAAACAAGTGGCGAGTTTCCATTTCCGACTTCTCGGATTCTCAATTTCCTTTTGTAAAGACGCTATTTTTTTGTTGTTTTGGTCACGGGTGACTTTTATTGAATCATATAACTCTTTAAAATGTCGTTTAACTTTTTCATTTTCTTCTAGAAAACTCTCGTTTTCCTTTTGTAAGGCATCAACTAAGTTTTGAAGATGAAAAGTTTGAGAATTACGAGAATCTAAAGGAGGAGGCATTTGGGAGCCTGCCATATTGTTCGTTTGACCCTTTAATTGAGAGATTTGGGCTTTCAACTTTCGATCGTGTTGCAGAGCTTGAATCTGTTCATCACGTTTGTTAATTTGAAAAGCGCATCAAACTCGGAGCATCCGAGGATGTCTTGATATTTGAAGTTTTGACATTTTCTTTAAGATGTTGATATTTTAGTTGTAAATTAAAATGCTCAACTTCGAGTTTAGAAAAATGTTTAACCAAATTGTGCGTGATCATCGGTTCAATTTTCGTTTAGTTCTGATTAGTTTTTTCAAGCTCAATGACACGATCATGGGAGACTTTCAGTGTAACCGATAATTCATGAAATTTGGAAGCATTAATGGAACAATTTGTGCGATGAAAACACATCTGAGTAATACATTCAGAAATCGGGTTCTCATTTAGTGTATGCAAGTTCTTCCTCTCAATCTCATTATATTTTAGTGCTCGCTCATAGTCACTAACTTCAACTATCATTGCATCAAATTCCTTTTCCATTCCCTTAATATCGGTTTCAATCCCCTTTTTAAGACTCTCAAAGTGATCTTTTAGAAGTTTAAAGAAAGGCATGACCTCAATTAAATAACATTCTTTCATTTGCTCAAAACCCCTTTCTCCTTCCGTAATACCAGTGGGTGTGATCCTTTTCTTGCAAGTTTTCTCAAAATCAACAAATAGTTGAAGTATAACATATTGGCTAATTAAGGTCTTGCTTTTAGTGGCAATTGTTCTAGGAACAAGATGCATAGGTGTATTAGGAGGATACCGCATCTCTAGGCATTTTCCAAATAGGAGGGTTTGTTTCAACAATATTTTCACTTTACTTTATCTAAATCCATTTTCAGAAAACTTGTTGGGAGTCAACAATGTGCGAGGTTTAAACATGTTCAAGGAAATCCAGTTTTCCTTCTTGTAATCATGGGGTGTGATCTATATTTTCTTCTCTCTACATTTAGGATCATCTAATTTCTTGTTCATCTTTTCCCAAGTGACTTCATATGATTTCTTATCTTCCCGGTGCACTCAAGCGCAACTAGGTTTTACGTCTAGGTTTAAGGATTTCATTGCCATCATAAAGAACCTTATGAGCATTTCTAGCCCTTTTAATGACCTCTGGATTTGGTTCCTTAACAAGGGAATGCTATGCTTATCGCTTAGGACCCTATGCTTAGTGATCATGTGAGCAATCTGAATGGTGTTCCCTTGTATGTACAACTTGTTTTCAAGTTTGTTTTTCAAAGTTTTTAGATTAGAAAAATCTTTCAAGAGTTTTGATTCCTTTGCATTAAATTCTTGCTTAAGCATTTTCACATTTTCTTGAAGTTCTTGTTTTTGCTTAGCAGGTTTAGAAAGCTTTTCTTGCAAGGAATTTAACTCTTGTTTTAATACTTCTTCTTGAAAATTGCTTTTTCTAATAATTTTCGCGCGGTCATCCATTTCTGCTCACGAGTGGTCAACTCAAATTTAGCACGTTGTTCATAAATAGCAACCCGTTCTTTATAGGCATTTAATTGAGATATTACGGACAATCAGGGGCACGGCAGTGTATTCATCAAAATATAGTCATTGTTGACTGCGGGAGATGCATCACTTGGTACAACTTCACTTTCACTTTGTTTCACATATTGATCATATGGGACAACATTGATATTACCCATATTTTCAATATTTGATACAAAAGTTTCATTGATAGTACTTTGTACATCTTTTGCTCGGCATCATCGTATAGTTTTAGTACCTCTGAGAGATGTGTGTCTTTGGATGGAGCGGTACTGTGGTGAGACCTTGGGAGAAACCATTGGAGAAATGCTAGCCATAAAGATTGTGTGTAAGCGAGGTCCATCATCCACATCGAGTCGTATGCATCAGTCAGCTGACTTGAAAGGCATTCTGATGATTGTGACCTATCTCCTGAATAGGCTGCTCATCCACATCTGCGTCATAGGTCTTGGCATTGCCCTCAGCTAGAAACAACAATTCCTCTTCATCCAAAGCAGCACCATTATCCCGAGCTTGCACAAGCAGCATCTTATCTCGGTAATCAGCATTCGTGGGCGCTTTGGAGATGTGCAGTTCCTTGCAATGTGTCCCTCACCACCACAATTATAACATTTGATCGGCTTAGCTTGACCTTGATTACCATTCCTTCCTCGATTACGATTATCCAACATAACCTCTACCCGCTCACCTCTTCCGATCATACGTCTTTCACGGTAGTTTTCCACGATCCTCCCATCTTTAACATAGCGATTGTGTGGGTTAGATCTTTGCTCGAGGTTGTTATTGGTTTGTGGAGATTCATGTTTTGACTAATCAGAAGAGCTAGTTGATTAATGAAATTACCCACGTGTGCATCAGCATCGGCTTGTTTGAAAATAGGATCGAATTAGTTTGTGATTACCATTTCCATGGGAAACTTGGTTGTGATTCCGATGTTTGAGTAGAAGGTTGAGTCATTAGACGAGCTTGTCTCTCCCGGTTGGTTTTGAACGATTAAGAACCAATTTTTCAAACATAGCATGTCTCTCATTCTGTAGGAGGAAGGCATAGAGTTGCTCATAGTTTGTATTCTTCAATCCTTTAGTGAGCTTCACAGAGGTGACAAACTTGTGCCATTCGGGATTCATGTTGTTCACAAATTTTGAGTTCAGTTGAATGTTAGGCATTGTCATTCGATGTTCCTCATGTCATTCACCAACTTATGAAATCTCACATAGTACTCATAGACACTCTCATCCGGTTTCATCTTGAAGTGTTCAAATTCGTCATAGAGTTGTGATTCTCTGTCTTCCATAGTTAATTGAACTGGAGAATCTTGACATTATCCCATACGCCTTTGCTGGTGTTGTGATTGATCAGCTTGTAGATGTCTTTTGGAAGACCTTGAAGAACAATGTTTGAAGCCGATATCGACGAATCTCTTTTTCTCCTATCATCAAGCTCATCATACATCTTTGGTCTTTCCATTCCGTAAATCGAGTTCCATCTTCGCAGATATCAAGTACATCTCTAGTCGTTCAACTCGACGGTCCTTCATCAATGGATTTGAGAATGTTGACACCATTTTCCTTTCCAAGGCAGTACAATCTGATTCGTTGAGTCCAAGAATCGTAGTCGTGCATCAAGCATGGGTGGACGAGTATCTGAACCAGGTGCTTGAACATCCTCGACCTTGATGGAGATGATAGTAGGAACGTTTGTAGACATGTTTCAAGCTTCTGAGTTTTGCAATTCTTTGATTAAACGGAAATTGATTCTTTCACGGGTTTTACTAAACCAAAGAACAACCGTAAGAACGTAACACGAAGAAGAAAAAGGTCTAAATGAACAAGTCGCTAAACTCACAACTCGCATAAGCGTACCAACTCGCAACACACTCAACTCGCTTAATTAATCAAGTCGCTAAATAGCCAACTCGCTTTAGTCTCAACTCGCAACACAATCAACTCGCTTGAACACTAAGTCGCTTAAGTTAACTCGCTAACGTTACAATTCGCTAAGTAGCAAGAGTCGCTTAGATCTCAAGTCGCTTAAAGAAACAACTCGCTTAGAACCCAAGTAGCATAAATATCAACTCGCTAAATAGCTAAGTCGCATGTACCAACTCGCTTTAAGTAACAAAGCAACTCGCTGAAGAACACAAGTCCGAGACACAACTCGCTTAGTCCTTTTTTCAAAAATAACCACTTTATCAATCCAAAACAACCAAACCACAATGATTTAAGGCTTCCAATTCAAAACATAAACACATATGATGATCCTAAACACAAAAGTACAAGCAAAATTCAAACTTTAACACAAGAATTTGTCCAAATGAATCAAACTCTCCTAAACCCTTAATACTCCAAAAACCTTATGAAATCCACCAAAACAAAGAGCATGAAATATGAGTGATCAACATTCTCCTCATTAGGAGAAATAATGGTTCAAAATCAAGGTGTTGAGTCAACACTTGCTCCGGCTTCCTTTTCGCCGTTTCCATCATACAATCCCATTTGGATTATGAGAAATCATCAAAGTCAACCACCCGACCATATGGAAGTTGACACTTCTCTACCACCACCATCATTTTTGGTTGAGTCATTCTCAAATGCACCTCCACCAATCCCTCCATTGTTTGAAGCTCCATTGCCGCTTCACTTGATCCTTCCTCGTGATCAAGCCATTTCACTTCTTCCACCACCACTACCTAGCCATGACAAAGATTGCTATCATTGTCAACATGTTGAAAGTTTGATACATGAAGTACGAGAAGACAACGTTTCATGTTCTATCATCTCCTAACGTTGACGAGATCAAACCTAAACAAAACTTGAGCTAGAAGATTTTAGTGGTGTCCTAGCATCAAGCGATAGTTTGTTTAGAAATTCCTAGTCATGTATTTTCTTATTTTCTTAGTTTTAGAGTCATGTATATCATAACTCTAGTTTTATTAAATGGAATTACATGCTACTGGTTATTTTGTTGAGCTTATGATTTGTGTGATAACATTACTTGTTATATCACCTTGGCTGTAATTGAACAGCTAATACAGATCCCTCATAATTGCCTAGACGGATCCCTACTAGGAGGGAACCGTGGGATCCGTAAGACAGAAAGCTTTCTTTCTACTAACTTGAATCACATTTGCAGGAAATTGTGAATTATACTTGCTTTCTAACCATTGTTTTGTAGTTATTCAATTTATGATGGATATTGGATTTCACAAACACTCTAAACCATGATCAAAGTAGGCGTATAAGAATGTTAGAGAGAGAGAGTTCTAGTGAGAGAAAGGAAGAGAGTTGGGAACTATAGTGAGAGAAAGAAAATATTATTATGAGCTCCAACTCTCTACCTTGGGAGGTAGAGAGTATTTATAGTCTTTATAAAACGCCACACAACGTAATGTGGATCGTGCATACAGTGGGTAAAGACCCGTCCGTCCTCCACGGTGTTACTTAACAAAATACTAATTAACATAAAATAACTATGACTACGAGCTTTATAACGATTACATATACTTGAGGTGACCGACTCTTTAATACCAGGAATTTCTAATTCCTAACAATTTACATATGAAGACTTTGACATCCTAAAGCTAGGGGGAGCTTTATGTCAAAACAATACATTGCAAATTACTTGCAATACTAGGTTTACATTTCGTGACATCCCTTTGCAAAAATTGCAATCATCAAGGGGGAGCACATTCGTCTCTTAGACGATATCTTTTGCAAACTTATTTGCAAAAAAAACAGATTAGTATCATTTACTTGACGCCCTTACATAGGGATGGACTCGTCAAGGGGGAGTAAAGACGAGATCCTTTCCCGTTATTTGCTCTCTATTTCTTTTTACTTTTAATTCTTTCACATGTTTTTCTTAAAAACAATGTGTTGCCTTCCTTCAAACACTTTTTGTTTCGACAAAAAAGGGGAGAAGAAAGTAAAACTACAAATTCAAACTTTTACGAATTTTAGCTTTTTCTTAAAATAATTTTATGTTTTGTCATCAACAAAAAGGGGAGATTGTTAATACAAATAAGCCGTAAAACGTTTATTTATATTTTACGATCTTCTAATGTTTTGCCGATAACAAACGTAAAATCATATTAACTAAACAAATAAAATACGAAATGGTTTGAACTAATAGTTTCTAACATATTCACATTTTCACATAAAACACTAAAACAAGTATAAGTGATTTTATGATTTAGTAATACATATGTACAACAACTAGTGTTTACATATTTGGATAAAATATACACATAACTAGTATGTAGTATATTGGGTAATATAAATGGGTAGAAACTTAAGTATCACAACCCATTGGGCAAATACATTGAATGTAGTTGGGTACAACCCAAAGCCCATAACCCAAGGATCTTGACCCATAACCCATTGCATGACATTATGCTTATATCACATATGGATAATACCCATAACCCATGGATCAACCCATACCCAAGTGACTAAGTGCATTGCACTCAAAGATACATTGTATCTAGCCAAAGATCCATGGTTCAACCCATGACCCATGACCCATAACCAAAATACCCATGGGTAAAGAGGAGCGCTCCACGGATCCCTAGCTTTGTGCTAGCCGGATCCCAAGTGGAAGGGATTCGTGGGATCCGGGGAACGGTAGGATTTTTCCTCTATAAATAGTGAGTCATTTCTTCATTATTGATCATCCCTTTCTAACACACTTTCCCCCTGAGTTAAATCTCACTAACCTTAGATCCAAGAGATCTATGTTTGTAGTTTTGTTTTTGTGTGATCTTTTAGGTTCCTCTTAAAGGCAAGATCACCACCTTTGAAGTCAAGCAAGCTCAAGTCCATGAGTTTCCATGCTTCCTCATCATCAAGGCTACTGAAGTCTTCTTGTTGATGATTCCTTTCTTTCCTCAAAGAGGTGTAGTGTTGAAGACATTAGTGAAAGATGTCTCAAGTGTTAAGACGAAGATATTAGTGAAGGGTATCTATCATCTGGTGCTTAGAAGTCAAGACAAAGAAGCATTAGTGAAAGGTGCTTAGAAGTCAAGACAAAGAAGCATTAGTGAAAGGTGCTTAGAAGTGAAGACACAAGACATTAGTGAAAGGTGTATTGTAGATCTAGTCAAAGGCATTAGTGAAAGGTGCCTTAGATGTACATTTGATATGGTGTGTTTCGATGTATAAGATAGACTAGTATTAGATCCAAGGATATTGATATCCTTGATGATGTTGTAAAGGAGTAGATCTCCTTTGGGATTAGTCGTTGGTGTAGTGTGGTAGTAGTTCCTCCATTGCAATGAAACTAGGTGCTTAGCCTAGTACCTAATAAAGGGTAGGCGACATTGTGTAGGTGTAGTTCACCTTGGAGTGAAAGAACTAGGTACTTAGCCTAGTACCTTATAAAGGGTAGGCGACTTTGTGTAGGTGTGGTTCACCTTGGAGTGAAAGAACCCGGTGGTTAGCCTAGCACCGAAAAAGGGTAGACGACGTTGTGAAGGCTTCTCCGCCATAAGGAGATTGGTGTAGTGATTACGAACTCTCGAGTAGGTGACTCGGGGAGTGGAGTAGGTCAAGGAAGGTGTCCTTGTAGCCGAAGCACTATAAATACTCGTGTTGTGGTTTTGTGTTTCTTACTCTTATCTTTTCATTACTTACCTTTATATGCTTGTTTATCAACATCCAAAACACACATCCAAATAGATTGTCATAAGTCAATCTAAATAGATTAAAAGGAAGTTTTAATTGGCAAAACTATTCAACCCCCCCCCCCCCTTCTAGTTTTCCACAGAATATATTAAGAGCTCTACGCATTATCCTTGTGGTATTTTCAGAACATCCGAGTGATATGTAAAATATTCACGATGAAGATGGAAAGCCTTCTAGAGCCAACATCAAACAAGCTCTTAGTGGGTGGCATGTGAGATCTATCCAATAGATCAAGCATGTGACAACTGGATAGAAGTGATGGGGGGATTCACTCTTGAATCAACCTTGGTCCAGGAAATGGATTGACGGATACCTTTGAAAAACCGGTTGTTGTGTTTAAAATTTGTTAATACAAATAAACCGTAAAAACGTTTATTTATATTTTACGATCTTCTAATGTTTTGTCGATAACGAATGTAAAATCATTTTAACGAAACAAATAGAGTACGTAAATAGTTTGAGTTAATAGTTTTCTAACACACTTACGCTCTCACATAAAACACTAAAACAAGTATAAGTGATTTTATGATTTAGATACATATGTACAACAACTAGTGTTTACATATTGGGTTAAACATATACTTAAACTAAGTATACTAAAATGGGTAAAAACTAAGTATATGCTAAAATGGGTAAATACAAGTATATACTAAATGGGTAAATACTAGCAAATGGTTTTGACCCATAACCCATGGTTTTATATATACCACTTAACCAAGTTCATTGTATCTAGAAAGAAAACCATAGATCAACCCATAACCCATGACCCATAACCAAAAATACCCATGGGCAAAGAGGAGCGGACCACGGATCCCTAGCGTTGTGCTAGCCGGATCCCTTGTGGTAGGGATCCGTAGGATCCGGGGAACAGAAGAGAATTTCCTCTATAAATAGAGAGCCATTTCTTCCTCTCTACATATGTTTTTACACACATACTTCCCCAAAGTATTCTAACCCTCTAACCTCAGATCTAAGTGATCTATGTAGTTTGTCTTTTGTTTTTGTGTGATCTACTAGGTTCCTCTTAAAGGAGAGATCACCACTTCTTGAAGACGTGAAAGCTCAAGTCCATGAGTTGCCATGCTTCGTCATCATCAAGACTACTAAGGTTCTCTTGTTGATAGTTCTTCCTTTCTCCATAGATGTTGGGTTGAAGGCATTAGTGAAGAATGCCGAAAGAGTCAAGATGAAAGCATTAGTGAAAGGTGCTGATCATCCGTGTCAAAGCATTAGTGAAGGATGCTAAAGGTGTCAAGACGAAGGCATTAGTAAAGGGTGTCAAGCGTTGTGTCAAAGGCATTAGTGAAGGATGCCAAAGAATCAAATCAAGTAGCATTTGGGAAGAATGCCTAGGTCGTATAATCGATGAGGTGCATCGTTATACATATATGTATTTGTTTATCTTCAAGGATGGTGATATCCTTGATGGTGTTGTAACAAGGAGAAGATCTCCTTGAGATTAGGTGTTGTGTCGTGAAGGGTAGTAGTTCCTCCATAGTAATAGAACTAGGTGCTTAGCTTAGTACCTAATAAAGGGTAGGCGACGTTGTGAAGGATTAGTTCTCCTAAGGTGTGAAAGAACTTGGTGGTTAGCCTAGCACCGTATAAAGGGTAGGCGACGTTGTGTTAGGTGTGGTTCGCCTTGGTGTGAAAGAACTCGGTATTTAGCTTTGTACCGGAAAAAGGTTAAGCGACGTTGTGAAGGCTTCTCCGCCACAAGGAGTTGGTGTAGTGCTTACGAACTCTCGAGTAGGTGACTCGGGGAGTGGAGTAGGGCAAGGAAGGTGTCCTTGTAGCCGAACCACTATAAATAACTTGTGTTGTGGTGATGTGCTTCTTACTCTTTATATTTCATTACACGTTTATATATCCATCTATCAACGTCCAACATAAACAATCAAATAGATTGACATAAGTCGATCTAAATATTTAAAAGGAAATTTTAAATTGGTAAAACTATTCAACCCCCCCTTCTAGTTTTCTACAATTGGCATCAGAGCCTCGTTACCAAGTTTCTTAGAGTATCTTGTACTTTAAAAACTTGATACGATCCATGTATGTTTGAAAACTACAAAGAAGGATTATCTTCGCCATATTTTAAAATCACTATATTATTTATTGTTGGACAATGATAGAATACTCTAACATTTTTTTCCCTAAGCATTATCCATACTTGGATTTGGAGTTACCAAGAAGAGCATAAAGAATTCATCCAAATATTTCTTTTCGCAAAAAGAATATTTAGCCAAGCATTATCCATACTTGGATTTAGAGTTACCAAGAAGAGTATAAAGAACTTATCTAAATATTTTCTTTCGCAAAAAGAATATTTATCCAAGGTATGATTACTAATCACTTGCTTTTAATTTTATTATTGAAATTTTAGTTGCATGATTTATTAGTAATTGTTTTAGTAGTTATCGATATTAAAGTCATCATCAAAAATAGTATTCTTCGACTTATTTGTAGAAACTACAATTTCGTAATAATGACATTTTGGTCATTTGATAACCATTATCATTATTCATCACAAAGAATTTATTGACACTTCATCCATGTAAATAAATTTCCATGTGAAAATTCTCATGTTATAATAAAATGGGATTTTATTATAATGTTTGAAAAGCTTCCCAAGAATTATGACTAATTCTTAAAAGGGGAACCTCGTCTAATAGGAATAGTACTGAATCTTCAAAAACCTCAAATCACAAGTTTTAGAACCTTAAACACCAAAACATTAGACTTTTTAGAACTTCCAAACCTTAGTTATCAAGGAATGTTTGAGCTGATTTTTTTGCTGTATGCCGGATCCCTCTGGTTTACACTAGCCGGATCCCAAATGAGAGGGATCCGCGGGATCCGTGCACAGAAGACATATATGATCAAGAATGATCATTGTGGATGTTCCACAATAATACCACCTCAAAGACTCACTAACAAAACCAGGTACTGTTCATAGGAGCAAATTGATCATTCTTCTCAAGTCTAACAATCACTTGTGTAAGTATAATCTTCACTACATTGTTAATTTAATTCCTTGATTCTTAGAATTACAATTTCTTCATCTTTAAGAGTTGGGTTCAAATGGGTTTATTATAATTTGTCACCACATTGTTTTCTAAGATAATCTAAATCAAAGAATTAACATTGTTAATACAAATTAAACACATTTCTTAAACTCAACAAAGATGATGAGAGCAAAATTGTGATCAAAACCTCTAGGCTACTATTCACCATTAACACTACATTGGGGTTGTATTGTTTAGGGATATCATGCCTAGCAACAAGCAACAAGACTACCAAGACACCGCCCACTACATACCCATGTATCATAGAAAAAATGGTCTAAGTCCGGACGATAGAAAGGCCTTTAAGTTGCTCGAAAAGAGACTCTTTCATGAAGGTAGAGTTGTTGATCCATCATTTCTTGCAAATACCGACGTAAGGGAAGTTTTTGCAACTATTGGGTTTGATTGTTTATTGGATATAAATGAACAAATTTTCCCGGTCTTTGTACTTGAGTTTTACAAGACAATGGGGATAATTAGAAATGATGACGGGTCCATCTCAATTGAATTCACCATCAATGAGAGAGAGTTTAGTCTTTCACTTATAGAGTTTGGAAGAATTATAGGAGTTCCATATCAAGGCATTTGTATGTACTCGAATGAATGGTCTTTGGAACAACTACACACAATGGTTGATCATCATGATATTTACTACAATTTGATCCCGGAAGCAACCACGGTGAGGGACACCGTGTTCATGCCAAGAGCCTCACCATCAAGAGTCACAAGGAATTCAAAAGTGATCCATAGGGATCCTTTTCAAATGGAGCTTTCAGAAATGTATGCATTGTATAGGAAGTGGGAGGATGTGATAAGAGAAAATGTGGTGTGCCTAGTAGGGAACAAGGACCACCCCAATGCATGTCTAAGCTTCATGATCTATTGCCTAGTGACCAATACTCAATTCAACCTTGCCTACTACATGGTCAAAAGAATGGCAAGTGTTAGAAGCATGGACAAGATGGTGCTTTCATACGCAATGCTTTTAACCCGTCTCGCCAAATTCATCTTTGCTTTAGACCCTTCTCCACAATCCCTTGATCATAGCTTTTGCAATAAGGTTATGGTACCATTGACCGAAGGTAGAACAACAAGGTTTATGGTGGAAGGAAAAAGACCACACCCACCCACGGACTCCTCGGACGAAAGAAAGGCAAGGAAGGTGGAGATGAAGGGAGTAGTAGCAACCCACTCGCAAATATCGATCTTGACCCCTTGGACTACATCAACCAATTGCCAAACATCCCAAATGAATCATCCGAATGGCAACAAACCAAGGGAATCTTCAAATGCTTCGCCAATTTCTTAAAGAAGAAGAAGTGAAGATAGTTTGATAAAGAGTGGAGGACGGGTGAAGAGGTGAAGAAGGAGGAGAGGTAAGGTTTGAAGAATCAAACTTTTGATGAACAATTTCAAACAATGGTTTGTAAACAATTTAAATTATGCTTGTAGTTTGTAGGTATTGCCATATCATGGCACTAAACAATCCTAACGTAGGTACTTGGAAAATGAGATTTTACGACCCTTTAAAAATGGTCGTCACTCATCTAGGAATTCTAGCTATCTCTACTTTGCGATACATCATAGTAGTTGTGCTCGTACATTTAGTTCCCATAGAAACAACTAGGAAGATTATTTACTAAGAAGTGCAAAATTGCACATTTGCTGAAAGCCTTTTGATCTGCAGTAGGCGGATCCCAAAGATTTGTACTAGACGGATCCCTCCCAGAAGGGAACCGTGGGATCCGTGGTATCTGATATGCAATACAGATTTAGGTACATCAAAACATTCTATTAGATCACCTCCAACAAGTCAAACATAAGATACTAGAGCCAACTAAGTTTTTCTCAAATAGTTGAAGATCTCACTCTCATCCATGACCTATCTAGGATACATCTTTGAAATATTTTTGATTTTTCAACTAGTCAAAACTCACCATAATTCCGCTCTAACACTCACACATTATCTATCACTCTTGATAGCACTTAGTTAGGTATATCTTTCAATTTTAGCAAATTGATCTCAACCATCTTTTAATCAAAATTAAGGTCAAAAATGGGTTTTCCATTTCTTTTTATTTTTAAGGATTTTAGTAAATTCCTATTAGGACATCATCTGACTTCTAGGACTTGTTATCACCATTTCTCCACATCAAATTAAATGGAATCATTATCAAACATATAGTTAGACTACCCAAAGTCAAATTTTCTTGGCCAAAACCATCATTGAGCACCATTACTTGTTATGGTTAAGGATTTGAGATATCCAACAGCTAAAGACTTCAAAATTAAGTCAAACTCTCGAAATTCATTAATAACTAACCTTACAAAAGCATAATGATCTCACCTAGACCCTGTCTGATAGTCGGATCCCTGGTCTTTAACCAGGCGGATCCCTACTGAGAGGGATCCGCGGGATCCGTAGATGCAGAGAGCATAAATCAGCTCCTATATTCAAACTCATGTCACCTTTTGGTTCTCTAACCACTCTTAGCATACATTAATTATCCTCCTAGAGCCGATCAAAACCTCAAGAGCATGCTTAGTCTTCTAAGTGGTCAAGAATTTAATTCCCAATTCAAATTACTCTTTATAAACCAAACAATCTTAGGTTTATGGCACCATCCTCAATTACCTTCCAAAAATAAGAAATTAGAAGCTCACATTAGCACCTTCATCACCATGACTAAGGCTCTTAGCAACAACTCCTCAAACATAGGATCATCCAAAAGAAAGGGTCAAATGATCCATGAAATTTCATCCACCGAAACATCTCCCATTAGAGATAATGACTCTAGAATCCCACCTCATCAAACCCATCCAACAAAAGCTAAGAGAACCGCAAGGATTAGCATCAAACCTTTCCAATTAGAAAAAGGATCATCTAGTTCCAAACCAAACATGGCTAGTTCTAGCAAGCCATCAAAACCTTCATTCATTGAAAATGGACTACACTCCTTGAATGAGCCTCTTCCTCATCCAAACATATATTCATTGTTCCATTCATCACCAAGAACCTCCCATTCACCAACCTTTTCATTAAATCGGGAACCACCTACAACACCAACTAGCCCATCATGGGAGACAAGGAACAACCTTGATCATATGGAAGAAGTTCCATTACCACCCTCATTTTTAGAACCTCTCCCTACTTCTCAAAATGAAGACCCTCAAACACACATTGAGCCCCCTCAAAACATCCCTTTCCCTTCGGGGCCAAACCAAGACAATATTTGCTCAAATTGTCTAAAAACTCAAGGACTTGTTCAAGAAGTACGAAATGAGATACATTTCATGTTCAATCATCTTCTTGCAAAGTTGGATCAATTCAACAAGTCCACCCATCCCTAGACTTAAGCAAATTGTCACATTCTAAGTCTCGTAATGAGATTAGCATTAGTAGTGCTTATATGGCTAAAAGTTCATTCTCTTAGTTTTTAGAGATTTGGTTGTGTATCTCTTGTGAATTATACTTGCTTTCTAACCATTGTTTTGTAGTTATTCAATTTACATATGAAGACTTTGACATCCTAAAGCTAGGGGGAGCTTTATGTTAAAACAATACATTGCAAATTACTTGCAATACTAGGTTTACATTTCGTGACATCCCTTTGCAAAAATTGCAATCATCAAGGGGGAGCACATTCGTCTCTTAGACGATATCTTTTGCAAACTTATTTGCAAACAAACCAGATTAGTATCATTTACTTGACGCCCTTACATAGGGATGGACTCGTCAAGGGGGAGTAAAGACGAGATCCTTTCCCGTTATTTGCTCTTTATTTCTTTTTTAATTCTTTCACATGTTTTTCTTAAAAAATACATGTGTTGCCTTCCTTCAAACACTTTTTGTTTCGACAAAAAGGGGGAGAAGAAAGTAAAAAATACAAATTCAAACTTTTACGAATTTTAGATTTTCCTTAAAATAATTTTATGTTTTGTCATCAACAAAAAGGGGAGATTGTTAATACAAATAATCCGTAAAAACGTTTATTTATATTTTACGATCTTCTAATGTTTTGTCGATAACAAACGTAAAATCATATTAACGAAACAAATAAAATACGTAAATGGTTTGAACTAATAGTTTCTAACATATTCACATTTTCACATAAAACACTAAAACAAGTATAAGTGATTTTATGATTTAGTAATACATATGTACAACAACTAGTGTTTACATATTTGGATAAAATATACACATAACTAGTATGTAGTATATTGGGTAATATAAATGGGTAGAAACTTAAGTATCACAACCCATTGGGCAAATACATTGAATGTAGTTGGGTACAACCCAAAGCCCATAACCCATGGATCTTGACCCATAACCCATTGCATGACATCATGCTTATATCACATATGGATAATACCCATAACCCATGGATCAACCCATACTCAAGTGACTAAGTGCATTGCACTCAAAGATACATTGTATCTAGCCAAAGATCCATGGTTCAACCCATGACCCATGACCCATAACCAAAATACCCATGGGTAAAGACGAGCGTTCCACGGATCCCTAGCTTTGTGCTAGCCGGATCCCAAGTGGAAGGGATTCGTGGGATCCGGGGAACGGTAGGATTTTTCCTCTATAAATAGTGAGCCATTTCTTCATTATTGATCATCCCTTTCTAACACACTTTCCCCCTGAGTTAAATCTCACTAACCTTAGATCCAAGAGATCTATGTTTGTAGTTTTGTTTTTGTGTGATCTTTTAGGTTCCTCTTAAAGGCAAGATCACCACCTTTGAAGTCAAGCAAGCTCAAGTCCATGAGTTGCCATGCTTCCTCATCATCAAGGCTACTGAAGTCTTCTTGTTGATGATTCCTTTCTTTCCTCAAAGAGGTGTAGTGTTGAAGACATTAGTGAAAGATGTCTCAAGTGTTAAGACGAAGATATTAGTGAAGGGTATCTATCATCTATAACACAAGCACTTGTGGTAGGTGCTTAGAAGTCAAGACAAAGAAGCATTAGTGAAAGGTGCTTAGAAGTCAAGACAAAGAAGCATTAGTGAAAGGTGCTTAGAAGTGAAGACACAAGACATTAGTGAAGGGTGTCTTGAAGATCTAGTAAAGGCATTAGTGAAAGGTGCCTTAGATGTACATTCGATATGGTGTGTTTCGATGTATAAGATAGACTAGTATTAGATCCAAGGATATTGATATCCTTGATGATGTTGTAAAGGAGTAGATCTCCTTTGGGATTAGTCGTTCGTGTAGTGTGGTAGTAGTTCCTCCATTGCAATGGAACTAGGTGCTTAGCCTAGTACCTAATAAAGGGTAGGCGACGTTGTGAAGGTGTAGTTCACCTTGGAGTGAAAGAACTAGGTACTTAGGGGTAGGCGACGTTGTGTAGGTGTGGTTCACCTTGGAGTGAAAGAACCCGTTGGTTAGCCTAGCACCGGAAAAAGGGTAGACGACGTTGTGAAGGCTTCTCCGCCATAAGGAGATTGGTGTAGTGATTACAAACTCTCGAGTAGGTGACTCGGGGAGTGGAGTAGGGCAAGGAAGGTGTCCTTGTAGCCGAACCACTATAAATACTCGTGTTGTGGTTTTGTGTTTCTTACTCTTATCTTTTCATTACTTACCTTTATATGCTTGTTTATCAATATCCAAAACACACATCCAAATAGATTGTCATAAGTCAATCTAAATATATTAAAAGGAAGTTTTAATTGGCAAAACTATTCAACCCCCCCTTCTAGTTTTCCACAGAATATATTAAGAGTTCTACGCATTATCCTTGTGGTATTTCCAAAACATCCGAGTGATATGTAAAATATTCACGATGAAGATGGAAAGCCTTCTAGAGCCAACATCAAACAAGCTCTTAGTGGGTGGCATGTGAGATCTATCCAATAGATCAAGCATGTGACAACTGGATAGAAACGATGGGGCGATTCACTCTTGAATCAACCTTGGTCCAGGAAATGGATTGACGGATACCTTTGAAAAACCGGTTGTTGTGCTTAAAATTTGTTAATACAAATAAGCCGTAAAAACGTTTATTTATATTTTACGATCTTCTAATGTTTTGTCGATAACAAATGTAAAATCATTTTAACGAAACAAATAGAGTACGTAAATAGTTTGAGTTAATAGTTTTCTAACACACTTACGCTCTCACATAAAACACTAAAACAAGTATAAGTGATTTTATGATTTAGATACATATGTACAACAACTAGTGTTTACATATTGGGTTAAACATATACTTAAACTAAGTATACTAAAATGGGTAAAAACTAAGTATATGCTAAAATGGGTAAATACAAGTATATACTAAATGGGTAAATACTAGCAAATGGTTTTGACCCATAACCCATGGTTTTATATATACCACTTAACCAAGTTCATTGTATCTAGAAAGAAAACCATGGATCAACCCATAACCCATGACCCATGACCCATAACTAAAAATACCCATGGGCAAAGAGGAGCGGACCACGGATCCCTAGCGTTGTGCTAGCCGGATCCCTTGTGGTAGGGATCCGTGGGATTCGGGGAACAGAAGAGAATTTCCTCTATAAATAGAGAGCCATTTCTTCCTCTCTACATATGTTTTTACACACATACTTACCCAAAGTATTCTAACCCTCTAACCTCAGATCTAAGTGATCTATGTAGTTTGTCTTTTGTTTTTGTGTGATCTACTAGGTTCCTCTTAAAGGAGAGATCGCCACTTCTTGAAGACGTGCAAGCTCAAGTCCATGAGTTGCCATGCTTCGTCATCATCAAGACTACTAAGGTTCTCTTGTTGATAGTTCTTCCTTTCTCCATAGATGTTGGGTTGAAGGCATTAGTGAAGAATGCCGAAAGAGTCAAGATGAAAGCATTAGTGAAAGGTGCTGATCATCCGTGTCAAAGCATTAGTGAAGGATGCTAAAGGTGTCAACACGAAGGCATTAGTGAAGGGTGCCAAGCGTTGTGTCAAAGGCATTAGTGAAGGATGCCAAAGAATCAAATCAAGTAGCATTTGGGAAGAATGCCTAGGTCGTATAATCGATGAGGTGCATCGTTATACATATATGTATTTGTTTATCTTCAAGGATGGTGATATCCTTGATGGTGTTGTAACAAGGAGAAGATCGCCTTGAGATTAGGTGTTGTGTCGTGAAGGGTAGTAGTTCCTCCATAGTAATGGAACTAGGTGCTTAGCCTAGTACCTAATAAAGGGTAGGCGGCGTTGTGAAGGATTAGTTCTCCTAAGGTGTGAAAGAACTCGGTGGTTAGCCTAGCACCGTATAAAGGGTAGGCGACGTTGTGTTAGGTGTGGTTCGCATTGGTGTGAAAGAACTCGGTATTTAGCTTTGTACCGGAAAAAGGTTAAGCGACGTTGTGAAGGCTTCTCCGCCACAAGGAGTTGGTGTAGTGCTTACGAACTCTCGAGTAGGTGACTCGGGGAGTGGAGTAGGGCAAGGAAGGTGTCCTTGTAGCCGAACCACTATAAATAACTTGTGTTGTGGTGATGTGCTTCTTACTCTTTATATTTCATTACACGTTTATATATCCATCTATCAACGTCCAACATAAACAATCAAATAGATTGACATAAGTCGATCTAAATATTTAAAAGGAAGTTTTAAATTGGTAAAACTATTCAACCCCCCCTTCTAGTTTTCTACAAAATTCTTTTCTGTAGCACATCGACTGTGTATTAATGTTTCAAAATTAAAGGGTATTTATGATTGATAATTGATTTTTCTTATAAAACCTTCGTCGTATTGCAAAACTCTTTCTTTAAGCAAAGACGAGATTGTTTTCAAATCATTTTGAATCAATCAGTAAATCTCAATGTGTTGGGTTCACTCACTCCGTGTTGTCTTCTTTGAGACGTTCGGCTTGAGAACAGCTAGAGCTGCGAAACAACCTGTCAAGGAGATTCTTCGAATTATACCTGATCACGGCAGTAATTGTATGATCAACGGGGCACCGTGGGCGTGCACCTCAATTCAACGAAAGTGATCAAAGACACTTTCGTGCGCTTTATTACTAACTGTTGTATGCAGGTACACCCGACGGTTGCACTGATCGAATTGAGGAGTCAATCCATAGCCGCATGCTCGCACATCGCTTTCACATCCAAAGAAATCATGATAAGTGCATATCTTCATCAACTGGCTCTGATATTTTTCAATCCATGCTTCTGCTACTCTGATACAAATATCACGAATCAACAAAAAGCTTCTGCTACTCTGATGAGAAGATATCATGATCCAAAATGTGAGCATGTCGGTCCAAAAGTCACAACATCACATGAAGGCAACAAAATAAAGGGTGATCTAGAGATTTACTGTGGCTGATGATCTCGATGAAAGCTCGAAGATCATCAAGATGTGGATCAGTTCAAAGACCTCCACTTAAAGTACAATGTTTTCGGACTTTAAAGAGTCACTGCTAAAGCACAAAGAATGCAAGAATTGAAGAATTGAAGTCTACAAGCTCAGAACTGAAGACAAAAATAGAATGCTAGGATACAAAATGTAATTCATGGGGTGACCTCCCTTAGGGGGAGATTGTTAGGATTTAGAAAATCCATGTTGAAGTATCGGTCACCGCAACTCTAGTCTAGCATATGTTAGCTCGTAGACATTACGTTAATTATTAGATAGTTAGTTAGTTAGAGCAACATCGTGGAGGACCGACGGGTCTTTACCCACAATATGTCTGATCCACAGCCCGACAGAGGGCGTATTATGTAACTATAAATACCCTCTACCTCCCAAGGTAGAGGGTTGGACCTTTCACTTAATCTAACCTTCTCTTTGTTTTTCTCTCTTACTTTCTCTCTCTAGAAAGGATCCCATTTTCCACTTTCTCTCTCTAAAACCTTAAACCATTTGACCCATATTGTGCTTGATTATGTGTATGTGAAAACCAATATCTAACAAAACACATACATATGCTAGTAATACAACTGCAGACCTGCATATGTTCTTACTGTACTACTCCCTCCGTCCCAAATTTATTGTCCCCTATTGACTTTTTCGGTCTTTCTTTCTCAACTTTGACTATAAATATTTTTATTTGTGTTATACAATTTTTTATAAAAATTATACCAAATGAAAATACATTTAAAACTCAATCCGTTCATATATGTTTTATCAATTATTATGTAATATAAATAAAAGTACTTAAGGTCAAAGTTAAAAAGTAAAGACCGAAAAAGTCAAAAGGGGACAATAATTTTGGGACGGAGGTAGTATCTTGCAGACCTGGATATGGAAAATTGATTTTTGGGTCTAATCGAGTTGACCCGATAACCCGATAGCATTATTTTTCTAACCCTAACCTGACAAGATTTTTAACCCGATTTGACCAGACTCGATAAGGCCTTATCGGGTTCGGGTTCGGGTCGGGTCAACCCGACCCTATTGACACCCCTAACTACACCTGACGGCGTCCCAACTAAAGGGCGACGCCGTCCCTATATAGAAGACTTGATAAAAAAGTGCACGTGACGGCTCAACGGAATTTCTGGTCCTAAAGACTGACGGCGTCACACCTTATTTCTGGAAGGTGTCACTCACACTTTTCACACCAGACGCCCAAGATCCAAGATTCAGACGACGTCCTACATGAAGACTGACGGTGTCACAACTCTCAAGTGACGCCGTCCCAACGATGAATTGGCCCAAACGAAACCCTAATGACGGTGTCACTAGCAAAAGGTGACGCCGTCACGATTGTAAATCTATATATAGAATTTGATTTTTCTGTATTTTAAGAGGTAGAATTTTGGAGAGAAACCCTAACTCAGTTGTAGTCCGACTTGGACAGTATTCTAGGGTCCTATACCCTATTTTACACATCAAGATAAGTTTGTTTATCCAATTTATCATTATGTCTACCCCATGTTCAATTGATTGTGTGTATGCTTGCTTGTTTAACATGTCTAGCTAAATTATTTGTGTGTTTGCTTAGATCTATGAAACCTAGTTATTGATTGTTATTAGGTTGTCTCTTGTCTTAATTAGTAGAAGCCATAAGAGTGCACCTAGGCCATCGTTGTGTTTATTGCGTGAGTTGTGCTTTATGACAATAGGGTATTCGGGGGAGATGCTATTGGACTTGCCGATCCCGTGTATTCTATAGGAGAGCTACAATTCATAGAGATAGGGAATAGGCACCCCCTACGACTAATAGGAATACAACGCATCAATTAAGATAAAGGAAGTGACAATTCAACCGACCAATAAAAGATAACTAGGGAGTAATAGTATCTAAGTGAACACATCTTTAATCATCATACGAGCACACCTCAATTAGCATAAACTATCCATATGTTAAGTAGTTAAATTAGATAATTAGTAGAAGTAGTAAAATCGGTAGAAGTACCACCCCCCCAATCATATACCCCGAGATATTTACCTTTGCTTTCTAAAAAACATAAAAAAGAATAAAAATAATCATCCTCAACCCTACCTTCTCGTCATAAATCTCTTTCTAGCATTCCTATTCCCTTAGAGAACGAAATCAATCCCCGAGGCTTACCCCATACTACACTACAACGATTAAGTTCTCTACCTAGAGGGTTGAAAAGCTTCCTCGTATAAAAGGAGGTTTTCTCGACCCCGAACCCACGCTATCATATACATTAAAGGAACCTCAGATGTTGCATTATATTTTGGGGAATCAGATTTAATTTTCAAGGGATATGTTGATTCTGATTACGCGGGTGATCTTGACGGAAGTAAATCAACCACCGGGTATGTTTTTACACTTTTTGGGTGAACAGTAAGCTGGGTTTCAAAACTGGAGTCAGTTGTGGCCATGTCAACAATAGAAGCAGAATATGTTACAGCTGCTCAAGCCAAAGAAAGAAGCTGTATGGTTGAAAATGTTGTTTAAAGAGCTCGGGCACAAACAAGAGAAAATTACTCTATTTTGTGACAACCAGAATGCCTTGTATCTTCCAAGGAATCAAACATTTCTTTCGAAAACAAAGCATATACGAGTTCAATATCACTTCATTCGTGAGAAAGTGGAAGAAGGAATCGTGGATATACAGAAATTTTATACTGATGATAACGTGGCAAATTATCCGACGAAAGCAATTAACAATGACAAGTTTATATGGTGCCGATCCTCATGCGGCCTAGCAGAAACGTGGAAATGCAAAGAAGGATAACGATGTGAAGATTGATTGAGTTTCAATCTAGTCTTCAAGTGGGAGATTGTTAAAGATACATTGTATCTAGATGAGAATCTTGCATGTTGTATGCAAGTTGAACTACAAGTTGGTCATGCATGATGTCAAGTGCCATTGCATTTGCCTATAAAAGGAAATGAGTAGATGCTTCATTCTGCATCCCATCTCAAAGCAAAAACACACAGAGTGTTTTTTATATCTTTCCTTGTATCACCTAGTATTTGTGGGTCTATTAGAGAGTTTGTAGTATATTTCCTAATCACAAGAGATTAGAATTGTTAATCCTTGTAATTAGAGAGGTGCAACTCCTAGTTTTCATCATAGTGAAACGTATCATTCTTTGCCCGTGGTTTTTACCGTATTGGGGTTTTCCACGTTAAATCCGCGTGTCATCTTTTATTACATTTCGTATTTTAGTTATGGGTTTGCTTCAATGCAGTGTCACTTTTCTCAACATAGAGTCGTCACTAAAAGACTAGTACGCTAAAGTTTGTGAAATTATTGGGATTATGTTATTACGCCGTGTGAAGATCCAAAGTACACAATTGCCTAATACCACTACCAAACATGTCATAAAGTTTTGTCTAATATATATGCAAATTGATTTCATTCGAACAAAGAAAGCATGGATCATTCATGTATCTCAAAATATGGTTGCATCATGTTTAAGTCTTGGTTTTCTCCGTCGAGTAGTGTTTGGTGATATTTGACCATAAACAAACTCTTCTGCACACCATCTATAAGTGGAAAATTCGAGTAGAATTTGGTAATATTTCAACCACTGTTATAATCGTCGTTAAGTTTGAGAGTGAAAAAAATAACGGAAAACATGATAAGGACATGGGTGAATAGTGGATGTAAGCATCGCCTCATTTGTTTACTCACTCTCCATTTTGTGTGGTAATTTCCATCATGGCCAATGAGTAGCCAAAACTATTCTTTATCCTCTACTCAATTTTTTTATTCTAGGTTTTTAATAAATTAGCGGATATAATATTGAACACATCAACATAATATAAAATGATTGGCCTATAGAATCATCATTAGTTAGTGACTAAAGGTGATATCTTGGTAAAAAGTTATCACTTGTCACTTTTCAATAATAATCATGTAATTGAGACAAGTTATTTGCATCGGGGTTTGTGCATTTTGATCAAACCTTCCCTATTGTCACATCATAAGGAGGGTCAACATAACACCTTTTAGAGAGGACGGAGTGGTACACGGGTAGAGGATCGAGTACCAAGTACCCGAGCGGGTACACCGCCCCGCCTAGCTCGGGTACATGGTTCGGCTATGTAATTCGAGCTCCGAGCTCGCTTGGCTACCCGTGATTCATTTGCATATTCGACCGTTTTGCAACGGTAATATGCATTAAATTAAAAAAAAAAAAAAAAAAAAAACCCCTTTAAAACCAAATAACATACACTCATTTCTTTCAAAAAACTTACACTAATCTCTAAAAAAAAAAAATTACCCTCACCTTTAAAAAAAACACACACTAATCTCTCAAAAAAAAAATGTCTTCCGATTCTTCCGATTACGTTATTCCTTCTTCGTCCGACGAGCTATCCACGGGTAGCTCGTTGCAAAATATGCTTCAACTAGCGGCTCAGTATTTTAAATATTGTATGTGATTTTATGTATTTAAAAAAAAATGGAATTCGGGTACTAGGGTACCACTCCCTCCACGTAGGGTAGTGTTAGGGTAGTATTGGGGTAGTTTTGAGTTGCAAGGTTTTTATTGGATAGAGGTGATGTGGCACTCCCAGGGTATTAGGGTACTAGGGTACCACTCCCTCATGCCTTAGTATGATTCTACATGTAATTTTTGTAGTGTTGATATTAAGGGTGAGCATACAACCCGAACGGACCGGACCGGACCGACCGTTGGACCGACCGAGACCGGACCGACCACATTCGGTCCGGTCCGCGGTCTTGGCATTTGGTCTAATTCGGTCCTCGGTCCGGTCCGGACCAAAACCACGAATTTGGGCTAATTTGGACCGAACCGACCGAAGGACCGACCGGACCGGTCCGGACCGAGACCGGACCGACCATATTCGGTCCGGTCTCGGTCTAGGGTTTATGCCGAAATCGGTTTTCGGTCCGGTCCGGTCCGGTTTTTGGACCATGCACACCCTTAGTTGATATGCACACCATATTTTTTGATTCTTTCATCATTAAATCACACCAGTGATGCACACAGTACAACATCGCTATGCATGATTGGTAGTGTGCACATCACTTTTAGTGGTGTGCATATCAACCCCCTAATTTTTTGGGACTTGATTTAGACTCTATACCTTGTGGCGTGGTTTGACTGTTTAAGTTAAATATATTAGCGTTTCGACATTTTCATAGTTAATCATGTTCAATTAAGACTCTAACTAGATAAATGAATGAGCTTAAATAGTTGAACCGATATGAAAAAATGGATATCTTTTGTTTGTGTTCTCGGGTGAAGATGATAAACTCCTTTAAGCTAACTTAATTGTATCACTTGTCACAACTCTTTACATACAAAACAATATATTAAACCATACGCCTAACAAGATATGAGTACGAGAAACATCGGTGCCTGCTATTTTTTTCACATTGGAATTCAAATCACTAAATCATTAGCGGGGTGCAATAACTTAAAAATGGATCGAATCGAACCATATCGAAAAGAGAATCATATCACGTGCTGCCTACTTGGTTTTCGGTTTAGAATTGCATCGTAAGTTAGCAGTTAAGTTAGTTTTACAACTTCCTTTGTCCATAAGGCTAAGCACACTGGAACGAGAAAAGTCAGTCGGTTGACCTTTGCGACCGACTTTGAAGTCGGTTATCCCCTTTGTAAAGTATGGGTCACATGTCGGTCGAAGAAGGAAAAAAAATGTATCGGTTTAAAATACGACCGATGTAATATTGTATGATTTAACTAATTCATATGACACACACGTATACACATGCATCTAACTATACCCTTAAAGGGTGCGTTTGGTACGCAGTATGTTTTGAAAGGAATTGTAATCTGTCAAAGGAATTGTAATTTGAATGAATTGTAATTCAAAAGGTTAGAATGTGTTGTAATTATAATGTGTTGTAATTGTAATTGATATATTCTGTCATTGTGTTTGCTTGGATCTCAACGTAATTTAATTAAAGAAAACTAAAAACTTAATAATAATAATAATAATAATAATAATTAAATAAATATTAAAATAATAATAATAAAAATAATAAATATTATTATTATTATTATTTTATAAATATTATTATTTTAATAATTATATTAAATATTTATTTTTATTATTATTATTATTATGTAAATTATATTAAAATAATAAATATTTTTATTATTATATTATTTTATTATTTTATTATTATAATTATTATAAAAATATTATTATAATGAATATTTATTATTATTAGTATTATTATTATATAAATATTATTATTTTAATATTTATATTAAATATTTAATATTATTATTATATTATTATTATTTCATTTTATTATTATTATTATTATTATTAATATTATTATATAAGTTTTATTATAATAAATATTTATAATTCTAATATTAATAAATATTATTATTATTATTGTATTTTATTATTATTTTATAATAATAATAATAATAATAATAAATATTATTATTATTTTATTAATAATATATAATAATAATTATTATATATTATTATTATTATTATTACTATTATTATTATATAAGTATTATTATTTTAATATTTATGTTAAATATTTATTATTATTACATTATTATTTTTTTATTTTTTTATTTTATTATTATTATATAAATTTTATTATAATAAATATATAAAATAATAATAATAATAATAATTATTATTATTATATATTTTTATTATTTTAGTATTTTTATAATAATAATAATAATAATAATAAATATAAAATTCTGAATTACAACGTAATTCAAAACTTTCCATCCAACATCCTATGTAATCTGAATTCCCTCATTCGATGTAATTGGAATGACTGAATTACAATTACAACGCAAACCAAACATCATACGTAATGTAATCTGAATTACATTCCCTCCATTCTGCGAACCAAACAGACTACGTAATGTAATCAAATTACAATTACATCCAATTACGGCGAACCAAACACCCCCTTAATGTCATGGTTTTACACACGTATACACTTGTAGCCTTAATGCATCTAACCTTAACAAAAAGCAAAAAGACACACACACGTTACACTTATATCCAAATATATAATTTTTTTTTAACCATGATTTTCAACCTTTTGGCCAACTAATCCACGGGGTTCGAATCATCGTATGTTTTTAAAACGTATCGTATTGTATGATTTATATAATATTTTTATTACTAGTGAAGTTTAATTTTGTTGTTAAAAATATTTAAACTAAAAAAAAAAAAAAAAAAAAAAAAGTCAGTCATCGACTGTGGCAACCTGATCATGTCTGGTCACCGGAAAGAGAAAGCTGATGTGGCAGCCGATGACCCAGGTCACGACTGTGTCTAGCCTAACAAATCATAAGCCACACACAAATATTAGTACATTGATGCAACCTTAACATTTTCTCAAAAACAACAATGCATTAAGAAAAACAAAAAACAAAAATCGAATTTAAACTAAATAAAAGTGTATCAAAGATTAGTAAAGTGCGAGAATGTTATTTTTGTAGTTTTATGTAGTTCTATCATTTTTTTAATAATTTTTTGTAGCCTATTTTTGAATTTCGTCTCTTCCATGTACTGGGTGACCAATTGTTTGTATTATTTGACGTATATACCCTTCCACATTTAAATATGGGTGTGTAAATTGAAGAGTAAAATTATCAAATAGTACACACAACTGGTTACCCGATATAAGGACAAACTGAATTCAAAAACTGACTCCATGGATTTGTAAAAAAAAATAATAGGCAACACAGAATTACAAAAAGTAGCAAGTTAGATGCATTTTCGTGTAATTAGCCCTAATTAAACCATTATCTTGTTGAGTTAATTCACAGTCTCAACAATTTGGGACAAGTTTTGCGCCTCTATAAATGTGTTATTAAAAGAATAATTTTTAAATGTATAAACACATTAACAACAATGATAATGCATAATTATGCAAGATGTAGTGCATAAAAAAGTCATCATAAACAGGATGAGAAAAGAGAAAAGTCAGATGTAATAGTCATATTCTTTTTTAGGGTTGAAAGACTGCTTAGATGGGGCGTTATGGTGCAATTCGACACACGCGAAGGCCATCCATGGCACATGAAGCCCATGACGGGAGGGTTATTTTGGCGCGAGAAGGATTGTTTTGGAGTTTGTTCAGTAAATTTCTTCACCTAACCAAAAAAGAAAAAAAAAGGGTCGCGTTGTTATTATTATTTTTGTTTGTTTGTTAGTGTGTGTTATGTTTGTATAACGTGAAATATATCTACGTGCTTAGTTAGGTCACGGTTACCACTGTAACTCTTAGTTGATGTGTTAAAAAGCCGATATGAAGATAAGGCTATATGCAGTGGATCGGTTGATCCCTTCGGTCATCGTCGGTTTCATTTGGTCGCTTACAATGTGGGAGGTGGGTCATGATCGGTCGATCAACACATTGCAAGCGAACTAGGTTGCTTTGACAACCGATTTGGGAACACACTACATGACAAAAAAATGTGAACGTTTGCTATTTAAAAAAAAAAAAAACTTTAAAAAAAAAAAACTTTACCACTTTTACAACATTATAAATACCAACCTCAAACACATTTCTAAACATACAATTTCAAACACAATTCAAACAACTTCTCATTAATAATCATCATGTCACAAAAAAGACTCCCATATCAAAAAACCGACGATCCCGACTTCCCCAAAATTCCCCTAATTTGAATTTCTCACCGGATCCACCGTTTGAATTAACCTGTGTAACACCACCACAAAATCAGGGTATTCGTTTTCGTGCACCCGGTTTTGAATATCAAACACGACTACCACAACCGAATCAAGATCAAAACGTATTTTACGTCAATCGTCCATATGTCCCACCGGGTCTTCCTAATATCAATTGTAACCAATCACCAAGCGGGTCGTCATATCATCCTAACATGGATTTTTCGAAATCTTCCCAACCAAAATCAATCGTTTTCACCGCTTCATGGTGTTAATCTTGATATGGATTTGGAGGATTTTATGGAATACCCTCCTTAAAACTACCTGTCTCAACAATACCCGACTCAAAACTATCCGAGTCAAGATGTTTCGATGGGGCAAGGTTCGGGGCACGGTTCGTACCATGGTTCTATTCGTCTTGAAGACGATGTAGAAGAGACGTCACCCGTTAAACCAAAGAAGGGTTCAAAACGGGATACAATGGAGAAGGGCAAGAATGTTGCAAACAAAAAGACCGAACTATGGACAAAGGAGGAAGAGGTCGCGCTTTGTAAAGCTTGGACACATGTGTTGGAAAATTACGAGAGTTGGAATACTATCAACCAGAATGGGTTTTGGGAGGAGGTGATAGCGTACTTTGAACATGAAACTAGTTCACAAAGAACGTACGACTCGATCACGACCAAATGGAAGGGTAGGATTCGTTCTAGGGTTGGTTTCTTTTGTGCAATTATGAATAATATCAAGAAGAATCATGGAAGTGGTGAGAATGATGAAGACGACTATGAAAAAGCTCTTAAAGAATACCGTATGATTCACAAGCATGAGTTTACATTGAAGGAGTGTTGGAAAGTTTTGAGGAATCATTCTGCATGGAAAACTGTTGAGATGCCTTCTTTCACCCCGATTAGTCGGAAGAAATCCAAGACTTCAGAAACCAACTCAGGGTCAACAAGAGGTCCTTTTAATCCCCAAGATGTGGATGATTCTGAAGAGGATGAGACTCGAGAAACACGACCAAAAGGTCGTGACGAATCCAAGAAGAAAGCACCCGCTTTTTCTCGTGAGCCACCTAAATCATTTGTTAGTTTGATGACCAAGAACTTTTTCAAGTTCAGGCCATCAAGTAAGGAAAAAGATAAGAATATGGAAGAGGAATACTTAAAGTTGAAGCAAAAAGAGTTGGAGTTGCCAGAGGCAACGGCAAGGCGAGCCGAGGAGTTCAAAAGGAAGAAACTTGAGATCCAAATGTCAGCAACTTGCATTGGCAGAACAATCAAACCGGACACAAGACTTAATTTTCTACAATATACCCTTCGACCCAGATATGCCCGCACGACAACTACAAGAACTTAAACAACTTAAGGCAACAATCAATGCACGCCACAACTTAGATTATTAGTTTAAGTTTTTAATAAGTATTGTAATGTTTACGTTTTATTAGTTTAAGTTTTTAATTATTGTTGTAATCTTGAAGTATTTTTATTAATGAAGTTTAATTTTGTTGTTAAAAATATTTGAATTAAAAAAAATAAATAAATTAACTAGGTCATTACTTTGGCAACTAGGTTGTCGGAGAGAGAAAACTGATGTGACACAAGTGACCCAAGTCACCACTGTGCATAGCTTAATGGTCGAGTGCCCATTACAGTCAGCCTTATAGACATTAATTGTTCAAAAATGATAAACGGGCTTAATTAATAGACCTAAAATGTGACCTACCTTATAAATGACTTATACAGTTGCATAATTGTACAAGGCATTTATGAAGGCACTTAAATCTTAATTGTTTGTGCAAAAAAAATAAAAATTGTACCGTATATAAAGAGAAACCGAAATACATGGTCAAAATAATCGTGTATGAAATGACAGAGATAAAAGCGAAATACATGGTAAAATGTCTTTGTACCATATATACAGACAAAAAAAGGGTAAAAAGGTCAGAAAAATTCAAAAACCCACACTTTCTTGTATAAAAAGCAAAATTTTAACCATTCCTTACCATTTCTACCCTTCACCTGCCACCTTCCACGTTCCCTATATAAACCCACTCACCACTCTCACCATTTTCACACACACTATTCACACCTCCAAAAACACACACATAAACCCTTTCTCTCTCTCTCTCAAAAAAAAAAAAACCCAAAAACAAACAAAATGTCTGGTCAAGGTGGTCAAACCACCGCGCCTCCGCCGGTCAAAGCTCCTCCGGTGAAAGAGTTCGAGAAGATGTCGTTGGTGACGCCGGCGCCGCCGTTGACGGTGCCGTTGGTTCCGTCGGCGGCGAAGAAGCTTCGGACTCCGGCGAGGAGTGGGGTCGGGTCGGTGGGGAGGAAGATGGTTATAAAAGCAAACCATTTCTTGGTTGGTGTTGGGAACAAAGACCCTCATCAGTATGATGTATGTCTTCTTCTTTTTTTATGCTTCACTGTGTGCTTTTTACACCTTCACCGTGTGTACTTTTTTTACTCTGTTTTATTATTTGGGTTTCAAAATAATATTTGTGAAATTTACTCTGTTTGTTTTTACTGTGTTTTTGTAGTAGTATTTGTTTAACTATGTTTGTTTAAACCGTTACTGTGTGTTTTTGTAGTTTATGCTTAAATGTGTGTTTTCTACACCTTCACTGTGTGTTTTTGTAGAAGGTTGTTTATACTATTGTGAGGGTGTTTGTATTTGTGAAACTTGCTCTGTTTTATCTGTGTGTTTTTTACATTTTTTACTTTGTGTTTTTGTAGTATTTGTTTAACTATGTGTGTTTACACCGTTACTGTGTATTTTTGTAGTTTATGCTTAACTGTGTGTTATTTACACCTTCACTGTGTGTTTTTGTAGAAGGTTGTTTATACTATTGTGAGGGTGTTTGTATTTGTGAAACTTGCTCTGTTTTATCTGTGTGTTTTTTACATTTTTTACATTGTGTTTTTGTAGTATTTGTTTAACTATGTGTGTTTACACCGTTACTGTGTATTTTTGTAGTTTATGCTTAACTGTGTGTTATTTACACCTTCACTGTGCGTTTTTGTAGAAGGTTTATACTATTGTGAGGGTGTTTGTATTTGTGAAACTTGCTCTGTTTTAACTCTGTATTTTATAGTGTGTGTTTACTGTGTGTGATTTTGTGTGTGTTTTTACATAAGGTTTGTCTGTGTATTGTTTGGGTTAAAAACATTTTTATAAAATTTACTCTGTTTTTGACTGTGTGTTTTGTAGTTTTATGTTTTATTCAGTGTGTGTTTGTTTTGGAAGTTAATACTAATAATGGAGGGGTTTAATCTAACACATCCTTTGTACAACAGAGGTTTATGTGGGTTTTAAAAAAAATACTAAAATCTAGTGTGTGTATTTTTTTGGAAACTAATAAATGAGGGTTTTAAGTTTTAACAATTTTTTAAAATTTATTTTTAAAAGATTTCATTTCAAAACAGTGTATATGTGTTACCATGTGTTTTAGTATGTGAGGGTTTAAGACATTATTTTTGTAAAAATTGAAACAAAAAATGATGTTAAATGGGAGGTTAGTAACTTTGTGCTTGTTAAATGTGTGGCATATGATGCTATTTTGTAAAAAAAAAAAAAAAAAAAAAAAAAATACCCTGTGTTTTTTTGTGAGGGTTTTAAACATTTATTTGCAAAATTTTAACCAAATAGTACTTTTTCAAAAGGCGATTCAAGTTTCCTTCAAACTCTGTATTTTAAAGGATTTTAAGCTACTTTGTTTTTAAAGTACTGTGTATAAAACTCGGTTTTGTAGTTTTTAAAGTATTAAGCAAATAATGTTAGTTTTCATTGTATATGATTATCAATTATTGGTGTGCGAATGGATTTGTAAATTTTCATATAGTGTCTCACCTAATGTACATGTTATAGGTGAAACATTATGTAGTAGTCATAGATAATTTGGTTGAGTAATAGTTATTTGAAATGTTAATAAAAGGATAAGTAGATGCGATTTTGTAAAATATAACTCGTAAGTATTAAAATGTTTTTGTTTGAATGAATAACCGATTTTGTGTAGTGACTTGTATATTCTGATAGTCTACTTGCTCTTGGAATTGACTAATTGGTTTTTGCTTATTAAATTTTACTTCAGAGTATGGTGATACCTTATGGAAATATATGTATGTTGCAGATTGCTATTGTTCAGTGTGTTTTTAAGATATCTGTAAATATCATTTTCTGTAATACTTGATATTACTGGTTTTCTACGAGGTGTATGTTATACATGTGCTAAATTTTGATTGAAAAAACTTGTGTCAGTTGACTTAGTACATATGTGTTGAGTTTTGTTTATTTTGATAACTTGAGTTTGCGTAGTTAATAATCTAATAGGTCTTCTGTGGTTTTCAAAAAGGGTTTTAAGCTGTATTTATATTGGTCTGATATAAGTATGTTGTGTTTCATTTTACATGATCTCAAATATTTAAGTGTCATAAGATTGAAAATTGTTTGTATTAATGAGTGAATTTGTAAAATGTCTTGGTTATGCAAATGTATATGTTAGGTGAAATACTATGTGATAGGCAGAGTGAAATGATATGCGACTCATAATGCAATTTCCATGTGTTAGGTGACAATTGCTCCGGAGGTAACCTCCAAGACCAAGAGCCGAGATATTATGAAGTTTCTCAGTGATTCATACGGTGCTTCCCACTTGGGTAATCTGCTGCTAGCGTATGATGGGAAGAAGAGTGCATTTGCTGCTGGGCCTTTGCCATTTGATTCAAAAGAATTTGTTGTTAAGCTCGCTGAACAGAATGGGTACACTTTGTTTTTCACTATCTTGTGTTTAATAATTGTGTTTTCAGAAATGTTTTCGTTTGTAATTTTGGTTTTGTATTTTAGGCAAGAACGTGAGTTTAAAGTAACCATCAAGTTTGCTGCAAGAAAAGAGCTTGTTCATTTGAGGCAGTTCTTGGCTGGGAGACAACATGATAATCCCCAGGAGACAATTCAAGCTCTCGATGTGGTTTTGCGAGAGTCTGCTTCTAAAGAGTAATTAACATAACTTTGTTTGCGTTTTAGCAGTTTTTTCTTTATGTCATTGACACATTCTTAATGTGATGATTCTAACTATATCTTATGAACTGCAGCCGTGAGATAGTTGGAAGATCTTTGTTCCACACTGATTTTGGAAGAGGTCCTCTTGGTGATGGGATCGAGTACTGGAAAGGTTTTTATCAGAGCCTTCGACCCACACAGATGGGACTGTCGCTCAATATTGGTTTGTTTTCGACTTTTCTGCTTTATATTTATGTTCATTGACTTGCATTGTTTAGTTTGTTGATAATCTACTTATATAAATATCTTATGTTGCAGATATGTCAGCGAGGGCTTTTTATGAGCCTAAGTTGTTATCGGAGTTTGTTGGTGAGTTCCTGGGATCAAGAGACATGTCAAGACCTCTGTCTGACCAAGAAAGGATCAAGGTAACTGTTTGCACTCCTTTGAATTTATCATTAGCTTATGTTGACTACAGTTCGTCTATTCCTTTTGTTATTTACATGGGTGAGAAAAAGATCATAGGTTCTTATCTGGTATTTTTTAAATCTCAGGTGAAGAGAGCTCTCAAAGGAGTTAGGGTGGAGGTTCGCCGTCAGGATTACAAGAGACGGTATAAGGTTCAAGGTTTAACGGCTCAACCAATTAGCCAGCTGAAGTAAGTTACGTTTTACTCTTACTGTTTGAAAGCAATTAAAACTCAGAATTACTTTTTACTATAGGGCATTGAAAGTAGACTTTGAACTTTAAAGGCAAGTAAAATGCTTGTACACAGATTAATTTTAAAAAAGTATATGGAACTTTAAAGGAAATTAGACTTTGTTTCGAAAAAAATATGTTAGAGCAATTAAATGGTTGCTCTTTGTTTTTTATGGTCTCTTAATAAATTAGAGAACTTCTTGTACGTGTGATCCTCTTCTTTATATCCGGCTTATCCTTTTACTTGTTAATTTTTTAGTTTTATTGATGAGACGGGAGCCACCAAAACTGTAGTTCAGTACTTCCGAGAGAAATACAATGTTCAGCTGCATTTTCCAGCTCTTCCTGCTATTCAAGCCGGCACAGATGCCAAGCCTACTTATCTTCCAATGGAGGTCTGCTGCTTTATACTTACTGTTGTTTAAAAACTTCTTAAACCTCTTATACTTGCTAAAGTTTCAAAGAAAACACTATACTAAGCAAACATGAACTATTCTGAGTCTTTTATTTGTAAAATTAAGGTAAATGATTATCATTTTTTTGGAAGTTTTTCAAGAGGATGTTTATTTTGTAAGCAAAAGCTGATCACGATAATTATAATCCATTTTCAAGTCAGCTCCTTTGCACTTTTGATGATGGAAAACTTCTTATATTTATACTATTACTCTTTGTCTGCATATAAAATCTCTTTTGCTGTATCAAAAGAAAACATTATCATTGGTAAACATGAACATTTATGACTTATGAGTATTGTACCTGTATCACAACTAATTCATTGTAACTTTTGCTTGTTTTGATGTGTGTAATTGTAGATCTGTTGGGTCACTCCTGGTCAAAGATACGCTCTAAAGCTGAATGAAAGACAAGTGACTCAGTTCCTAAGGGCAACGTGCCAGCGGCCAAAAGATAGGGAGGATAGCATTGATAATGTACGAATTTTGACATTTCATGAACTAATACAGTATAACGTTTTCAATTTTATCATTTCAATATAAATACTTTCTGCTTACTTGTTCGTTGGTGTTCGCAGACAATGAAAAAAAACAAGTACAACAAGGACCCTCTAGTAAGCAAGGATTTTGAAATGAATGTAACAGAGCTGCTCACCTCCATTGAGGCCCGAGTTTTACCGCCGCCACCTGTAAGTTCACACTCTTTGACTCTAAGTAGCATTTAATTCGTGTAATATCATTTCTGCTGATGTCCATATTAACTTGCTCTTTGGATCCATTTTCAGCTGCGCTATCATGAGTCAGGGCGTACATCTGAGGTTAATCCATCTGTTGGTCAGTGGAACATGATTGATCTGGTAAATTTCTCTTCATTAGCTATTTTAAAGTTTTTAATATAGTCTGCTGTTCTATCTGACTTTTTAAAAATGACTGATATTTTATTCTATTACAGAAAGTGATCAATGGTGGAACTGTTAACTATTGGGCCATAATTAACTTTTCAAGGCACAACGAACAGGCAGTTGGCCGCTTTGTTCATGGACTTGTTTCCATGTGTCAGACTAAAGGCATCGTATGTATCTTATACTTTCACTATGTTCCTTTATTTAACCATATTAATGTATAAGTAGATCATTCTAATATTTTTTCACTTTCTGTCAAAGGTTTTCAATCCCCAACCACTGATTCCAATGCGTTCAGCCATTCCCCACAACATTGAGAAAGCTCTTGTTGATCTCCAGTCTCAGGCTTCAGCACAGCTAGCACGAGTTGCACCTGGACATCCTTTGCAGATGCTGTTTGTGATACTTCCTGAAACTAAAGGAACTTACCGTAAGTTCGATTTTTTTGATACCTAAAAGTAAGTGTGTGATAGTCTACAGACATATTTGTGGCTGACATTCGAAACTTTTTTCTTTCTCAGCAAGGATCAAACGGGTATGTGAAACTGAGTTGGGAATTGTGTCTCAGTGCTGTAAGCCACAACATGTCATGAAGATGAGTGGCCAATATCTTGAGAATGTTGCACTGAAGATCAATGTGAAAGTAAGTTCTTTTCCATGCAAAACAACTCTCATTATGGTTTTATTGTCTACCACATTTACTAATTATGTTAAACCATATCAGGTTGGTGGGAGGAACACCGTCTTGGCTGCAACTCTGAATGGTAGGCTTCCTTATGTCACTGATCGGCCAACCATAATCTTTGGTGCCGCGTTACTCATCCCAGCCTGGAAGGATTCTAGCCCTTGATTGCCTCCTAATCATGTTTGCTATGTAGAAGGGACTCTAATCACTTTATTGCAGATGTAGAAGGAAGCCGTTTTTTGACCCATTTTTTTGGCCTCATGTTATTACTTTGATTGTATTAAGTTAGACGTTAGCAAGTTTTGACCCATTTGATTGCACTGATATGGGTTTTTAAGTTTTACTTTAAAAAGAGTCAAATGTGTCATCCAAAAGTGCTTGGGTTTAGTTTTGACCAGTTTACTAGTCCTGAAAGTCTCTCAAACTTTCTTCTGTTTAAAGTTTAAATCATCCATGATGGTTTATACTCTGAATTTGTACACTGTTTTTGACGTTTTTAAGAAAGTTAAAAAATATCTGACAGAATGGTTATGGGCAGGCCTAATTCCCCTGTTTGAAGTCATAGTGATACTGCCCCATATGGACCAGTAAATATATTCTGTATTATCTGACCACTTTGACGCGTAACATGACCCACCCATTTTGACCCCTTTTTGTATTCAGGATGTTCGTAAAAGTTTAAATTCTTTATTATCGTACAGGTCGTTGCTTCGATGGACTGGCCACAGGTGACAAAGTACAAGGCCCTCGTATCTGCACAGCCACATAGGCAAGAAATTATTCAGGACTTGTACACAACCCGTACTGATCCTAAGAGGTTTCATTCATGGAGGATTGATCAGGTAATGAGTTAACCCCTCATAAGGAATTATTAGTTAAGGATAAAGGGATTCATTCATGTCATTTCTATATATTTTTCTCACCTTTTACTTGGTTCTGCAGGGAGCTTTTGATATCCTTCAAGAAGGCAACTGGACATAAGCCACACCGCCTAATATTCTACAGGTGTGCAACTCATTCCATTTCCTATCTTTCTGTTACCCTTAAATTTGTTTCTTATTCTGTCATCATGATGATTCTAACACGCCACTGGTATTACAGAGATGGAGTTAGCGAGGGTCAATTCAGCGAGGTGTTGCTTAATGAGATGGACAAGATCCGCAAGGTACTTTTCTTTCCTGTTTTAGAGCTTTTAAGCTTTGTCTGTTCCCCCTTTTAAAAAATAATGTTGATGTTTCAGGCGTGCATTTCATTGGAGGAGAACTACATGCCTCCTGTGACGTTCATTGTGGTTCAGAAAAGGCACCATACTCGTTTCTTTCCTGTGAGGCATGGTGATAGGGGTAGCACTGATAGGAGTGGCAATATCCTTCCAGGTTGTTATATATTTTTTTTGCTAGCTGTTGTAATACATACTGATAACTGTTTTTTTTTTTTTTTTTTTTTTTCCCTTATAAATCTTTCTAATGGATTAAATTTTCAGGTACTGTGGTGGATACTAAGATTTGTCATCCTTCTGAGTTTGATTTCTATCTCTGCAGTCATGCTGGCATTCAGGTGAACCCTTTTTACTCTATAGTTTTTTCATGTTTCTCCTTTGCAATGTGAGTTTGTCAAGTAAAATAAGTCTCCTGTCTTTTGGCTAATCTAATTTGGTTGTCTCTTTGCAGGGAACGAGTCGCCCCACTCACTACCATGTTCTCTATGATGAGAACAAGTTCACTGCTGATGGCTTGCAGATGCTCACAAACAGCTTATGCTACACGTAATACAACTACTAACCCTGTTATCATTTCATAAGTTTCTAAAAAACTTACTTTGTCATAAACCTAACTTAATTGCATTTCAAATTTCAGGTATGCTAGGTGCACCCGCTCCGTCTCCATTGGTATGCCCTATACTTCTGTATTCATCTTTCCATCTTTTTATCAGACATTATCGACTGTCTCAAACTCTTAGAGTTTGTATTTCATACATCATTCCTAACTGAAACTTGTGTTTGCAGTTCCACCCGCATACTATGCTCATCTAGCTGCATTCAGAGCTCGGTCATACATGGAGGGGGATCAGTCAGACACCAGTTCGCGTGGTCAGCGTGCAACAAGAGATCGTGTGGCTGAAGTGCGTCCTCTTCCCGTTATTCATGACAATGTGAAGAGCGTTATGTTCTACTGTTAGATTGGTGTGAGAGCCTTAAAAGTTTTGGGGTATTTTTGGTGTATGTGGTTATTCAGACTTTAAGTTATGGTTTAGAGATATGGTAGACATTGCCAAGCAAAGCCTCAGTGCTTTTGTTTGTGCCTGATATTTTGATGGTTAAGTTATGGTGTCATGAGGATGATGCTAGTTTTTGAACAATGACAAGTTATCTTTTACTGTAACTTTCTCTTGTGTGTGCCACTGAATGCCATGCTTTGTATTCGAATCTTTACAATATCAAACTTTTAATATATTAGTTTAAAAGTCAAAAAGGGTATTAAACTGATTTCTTTTACTATATCTAAATAAAATAAAATAAAAGTAATATAGAAAATAAAATAGAATTTAGGAAACCGAATTGGGCTGTTGGGATAAATATATAAAAGTAAAATTAGAAAACCTCAGACTAATTTATTAAAAAAGAAGCTATATTTATCGATAAATCCAAGTTTGAGGTATGAGTTCAATCTCTTTGAATATTAAATTCAAGCTTGTTAATGTTTAAAGTTTCGATCTTGATCCTTAAAAATTACTGATCTTGAACCTTAAAATTTTGATATATGTCATATAATAATGTTACTATCATATGTTAGTTTTAATCTTGAATTGAAGCTTATATCAATTGATGATTTTGTCTAACATTGATTTTTTTTGTGTGTGTGTGTGTAGAAATTCATGTTTGTCACACCTGCTGCTCTGCTATATTAGTGTTAATTATGCTCTAGGGGATTTTATTTTCTTAGCATTATTATTTGTTGATTTAAGGTTTAAGTTGTTGAAACCTGCATTGATTATATGAATGATCAAACACTGATTTTAATCAGTCATACGCGATTTAAGATGTTCACTTCAAAATCTGATTTTTCACAGCTTATGGTTTGTTTTATGAACTTGTAGCATTAATATGTTAGAAAAACTCGTTATAAGTTCTTAATTTTTGAGATGTTAATTTCAAAATCTGACTTTTCACAAGCTATGGTTAACAAACACTTATGTCAGTAATTGAAAAATTAATGTTTATTTTGTACTGACTTGTTAACTTCAAAATTAACTATACTTGCTTGTTTCCTATAAATTAACTATACTTGCTTGTTTCCTATATGCAATCTTAATTTTGAAGTATTTTATAACAATTGTTTTATTATTCTTTATCGTTTAAATTTTATTATGACTTCTTACCTTAGTGCATTTGATTTTGCAAATTATATCTTAGGATGGAACAAAGGCGGATATGTTGTAGTTCTGTACACGATCAAATACCTCCCCTATCTCCAAAGCATGTGTGGCGTGTTGCTCAGAACCTCGAAGTCGAAGAAGAAGACGACGAGGTCCAAATCTTCTACAATGTAAATAGTCCACTTTGTCATTATCCATGCCGAATCCCTGAGTTGCTTGGGAAGCATATCCGTGGGTGCTTTTATGGTTGGGTGATTCTCTCCAACTATCAAGACATCAGCATGTGGTCTCTTTGGAACCCTCTCACATTAAAGTTCATCTATCTCCCACCCTTGGTTCATAAACAACAATCAGATTCCGATAATGATGATGATGATGAAATAGGGTATTGTTGTTTGTCTTCCCCTCCTGATGATCCCAATTCAATTCTTTTAATGACAAGAACCGAAAAACCCAACTTTGTGTTTTGTAGACTGTACCCTAAAAAGAAGAAATTAAGATGGAAAGAAATGTCATACGCTAAACAAGTCAAAAGAGTAACCCGTGTCGACGATGCTTTACTGCATTGTTTAACTTGTTGCAACGGTAAAGTATATGCCTATGCGGAAGAACATGTTGTAGAGGTAAGCATTGTGGTTAAGGATCCAGAAGTTGTGATAAATCTGTCGCCATTGTTGAGGCAGCCTTCTCCTGACCCAAATTATGATGCACGGCTTCCGTACCTTGTTGGATCTTCTACAGATTTATTTTTCATCTTAATAGATTCCGATCATGAGGCTATAGAAACCGTTAGTTTTGTTCATTTGTTTAAACTTGACATGAATAGCAACACGTGGGAAGAGCTAGAAGACCTCGAAGATGCAACTATTTCCTTGGAATATGAGAGCTATTTTTGCCCGAAATTTCACAGCCCTGCATATAAGTCAGAGCTAGGAGGCTATATACACATGCTTGGTGAAAATGGGAAAATAATATACTCGTATCACGTCAAAGATAAAACAGTCTACTCTTCATCTCTGCCTTGTTTAGTAGGAGCAAGCCACGTGTCTGCATGGGCAATGCTTGAATGCAATAGGTATCGTATTGCTACCATTTAATTATTAGACACTGTTTTTTTAACGGTAAATTACATAAATTGTTCCTCTAGTTAGTGAAAATAACAAAAAATGTCTCTTGGTGATGCTAATTGCATAAATGGTTATCTAACCGAAATAGTTCCTTTAAGTACTTTTGGTCCCTTGCGTATGTTATTGGTTTCGCTTTCGTCCCTATAAGGTAATGGACAAGGGCCCAAAAGCCAAATCAAACATTGCAATTAGGGACTAATTTTGCGACTGACATCAATGAAGAACAATTTTGGTTATTATCACCAAACCACAAAAATGATCTTTGTAGTATACTCTTGTTTTTGTTTGTAGCAAGAAAATGGCTTTTATCTAATCATATTTTGTGTGTAGGTTGTTGGAAGTTGATCATAAACAAGAAGAGGACAAGAATGATAAGATGGTCGTAAGTACAATTAAGAGTGATGGGGTTAAATTTAATGGCATGACAGGGGAATCGCACTTGCTCAATCTTCCATTTGATGTTTTGAAGATGATTATGGAGTTTAGTATTGGTGTCGAATACATGAAGTTCCGTGCTTCATGCAAACTATGTCATTTAGCGGCACCTGTCATACAATGGAGCAACCAAACAGCATCAAAGAGGTTGCAATTGCAGGCGTATTCGTTAATTTCACCTTGGCTGATAGTTATTAAAAAGCACACGATCACTCTTTTTGATCCGATGTTTGGTGACAAGTATATCATAAAAACTCCTGGAGAATTAGGATTGATTAGTCAACTGAAAATACATTGTTCAAGGTATGGTTGGCTGCTAATGCGAAAATGTTATGACGGACCCCTCATTCTCTTTAACCCCTTCACAAGTGATACACGCAAGCTTCCACCTGATAATTATTTAGACTGCTTTGGTTTCTCAGCACCACCTACTTCTCCTGATTGTATGGTTGTTGGAATTACAAGGAGTGGTCGGCGAGTTTACATCCACGTTGTAGGTCGAGAATCATCGTGGCGTGTATTTAATCTAAACTTAGGTGACCACGATTCCAATTCTTACCGTTTCCCAGTGTTCTATGGTCGAGATGTTTATGCCTTGGGTAACGATAAAGGACTTGATGTTTTCAAAGAAGTGGGCGAGGGGGATCTCACTCGGGACTGTGTTCTAAAGGATGCCCCAATAAGTTGTTGCACATCAAATGCACAACGTTTCCTAGTGAAATGTGATCATAATTATAAATGTGAACAACATTTTATACTAGTAATTGTGGGCGAGTTTGGAGGATCCGTCGAAGTATTCATACCGAATGAGGATATTGGTAAATGGGAGAAAATAGATGATATAGGAAGGCACGTGATTTATATTGGTGATAAAACATCTCTATGTATGGAAGCCAAAACACCGGAGATGGAGAACAAGATATATTTTCCAAGATTGCGTTCCGGGAAGATAATGTTCTATTCTCTCAAAACATGCAAGTTTCACACATTCAATGGTAAAAATATCCAGGAAAGTATTGTGGATTTTTTTGGAACAATAAACCATTTCTCACATAACGCTTGGATTGAACCAAGTTGGTCCTAACTAAACAATATCATTGTGTTTTGTAACAGGATGGGGCAAGTTAACATTTTTCACATATTAGTTAATTATTAAATGTTTTTTTTTTCTAAGAAAATTATTCAATGTTTCTATGTATCTTTTTGTGGATTAAATTAACATAGACCATCAAGGAAAATTTAGTTTAGTAAAGGTTATCTATACTATACTAGTTATAATGTTTGTGCACGCATAAGGTTTTTTCTAATTTTTTGAATAATGTAGTTTTATCTATTAAAAAACAAATAATCTAATTAATGTTTTTTAAAATTATGGTTTTATAGTTTTGTATTATACGAAGAAGAGAGCTCGAGACTATACGTAGTTATAATGCTCGTAGAAGTATTAGATGTAGAAGTATTAGATGAATAAGATGAATAAGATGAATAAGTTGCACGAAGTTGTTTTTTTTTTTTTTTTTTTTTTTTTTTTTTTTTTTTTAAATAATGTATTTTTATATATTAGAAAACCAAAATATTAAATCTTTTGACTTAGTCTTGAATAAACTTATGTTGATACTTGATAAGTTTTACTTATACACATATGTAGAAGTATTAGATGAATAAGTTGCACGAAGTATTAATTTACTTGTACTTACTTGATTAAGTTCGGTCAAAACATATGTAGAAGTATTATTTTGCACATGTAGTGTTTGGTGCCTTTGTTATATTGACATTTACAGCAAATACACAAACACTTTTACTCATTAAAATTGTCTGGTGATAATCAAATGATCACTTTTAAAACACAATGCCAAAAAGCCTTTATATGTAAGTTTTGGTTCAATTTTATGATGTACTACGTCGTATTTAATTTTTGCACATCCAAACACCCCCTTAATATTCATTACTCAAACATACCATTTTCTAGCAAAATCAAAACCAAATGCAGTCATCCCTTCCTTTTGTAATGCATTTGCAAGACTGACCTGTTGGGATTTTAGAAGCAGTTAACCAGTAACCTCTACGAGTACGCAGCGGATATTGGATCTAGTTAATACAATTATGTTAACACGTAATTAATAAACACATAATTAATACAATATTAATTAATTAAAAGGGAATAAGAAAAGCTAACATTGCTTGGCAATTGAACTCTAGTAACGGAACAAGAAACCTTACGAAACCTTAAGTATCTAAATTAGATACCTCGAAGAGTATCACACACAAACCCGATTCACGTATACGTTCGATATTGCTAGTCGAGAACGTAAACTAAAACCAAAACAACCCCTTGTTTCTTGAATAAACCCACGAATCAGAAAGCACCAAGGAAACAAGTTGTCAACTTCTGTCCGAGAAAACAAAGCTGGAAAACAGCTTCTTAATGTCACCCGATATCGGATAAAGCTATCCGATATCCTACCCTTTGCTGTCCGAGAAAAGATCACGAGCAGGAAACCAAAAACTCTTGTTTGTAGCTATTGTTGTCGACCAGGAAAACAGTGAAGAAACTCCAAACAGTTTGACACCTAAACACTTGACTTCGACACAAGTTTAGGAACAAAAACAAAACACAAAACTCCAAACGAATTGAGGAAGAAGTCGACTGGAATATAGCAGAAAACTGGATTGGTTTTGGAGAGTGTTTAGGGTTTAGTTATGCGTACAAAAGGAGGAACAAGAGGTGTGTTTATATAGGCTGTATGTCGAACCAACCTAGAAAACCTAGCTTGGTCGACAAGTTGAAAACCCACACAAAACCCATCCCCTCTTGACTGGTCGTATGGGATTCACAAGGCCCAAGGCTTTCCCAATTTCGACCCAAACAGGAACTCCTAAAAGCCCACGGGTCAAAACAGTTGACGGGTCAAGTTACATGCATATTCGGGTAACGTTTATTCAAGTATAGTTTATGTTCAACACGTATACTCATGTTTATCGCGTGTGCCCCCATCGGCTCATACACGTTTAGTTGTTTTGTCGTGTTTTAATACTCCCATAAACCAACAGCTCCCACTTGGGAGTTGGCGTGTCGAATGGCACACAAAACTAACGACGGAAACGTCTAGCAAACGCTTCACTCGCTTAACTAAAAAAGTGTATGAGAGAATAGTTTCGTAAAAGTTTCTCAGTAGCATGGTCATTCAGTGTCTTGCTTTAATCATCCTTTGTTATAGATACCGTTAAACCCTGGATTATGGATCTCAAATCATTCCATATAGTTTAACCATTTAGAATCTCGTTATAGATTTTAATTCGGATATACCAAATGTAATCAAGAATCATCTTGCATTACCCTTTGGGTCTCGCCAGACATTTATCCGATTAAATTGGAGAGGCCATGGTATCTTTCTCGCATATAATGGAGTAACAAATCCTTTATTGACTACAAGTGTTGTGGATGCTGCTTCACATTACTCGAAATATAGCTTTTATAACTACCTTGTTCAGATAGCGTTTTGCATATACTTACAAAAAGTGATATCCACACATAAAAGAACTTACTTGCATCTCAAGTCTAAGGACGAAGATAACAAACTATTTTCAATATTTTACTCATGACAAGGATCCAAAAGTAAATGTTTGAAAGTTGGGGAATCCAATATGCATCTCTAGTGAATACATATGAGTTTGACGGGAACAATCCGAATTCTCGTTAGAATTATAACCAACACTCACATTTGCCTTATCATAACAATATTCCCATATTGTTAACCGACAATGGACATATTTAGAATGATAAATCATTTCATGGATTAAACATGCAAAAATGAAATAACAGATTATATGAATATAATAAAAAATACCTCGTATCTTTATTAATCAGAAAATAATGACTGTCTTACAACTCCAAATTATCCAAATACTAATTAACACACAATTTACATGAGACTACTAGCAGGTACCAAACCTATTTCTCTAGTCAATTTAGAATGCTTAGGGAAATCCAAAGCTTTCGTAAATGGATCAACTAGATTGTCATATGTGTGAACATTTAATATCTTCACATCGCCCATTTCAATGGTTTCTCGAAGATAATGAACTTTAGCGCGATAATGTCTAACACCTTTAGTGATTCCGCTTTCATTAGCTATAGTAATGGCTCCAATATTATCACAATACATATTTATGGGTTCTTCAATTGTGGGAACAATGTTCAACCCAGAAATGAACTTACGAATCCATACAACTTTTTGATGCATCACAAGCAAAGAATATACTCAGCTTCAGTAGATGAAGTAGCAAAACTACTTTGCTTAGTGCTTTTCCAATCAACAACACCTCCATTAAGAACAAATACATATCCAGTATGAGATTTTAAGTCGTCAAAGACTGCCGGATATCCAAAGATCGGGTAGCAAGAAACCCTGAGCTCTTGTTCATCTTTTCCTCCATAGATCAGAAACATATCCTTAGTATTACGTAAATACTTAAGAATATTTTTCACAAATAGCCAGTGAAGTTCACCGGATTCTAGGTTGGAATCGGCTTGTCACATCTGCGGCGTAACGCAACATCAGATCCGGTACATCTCACAAAGCATACATAATAGAACCTAACCAAGCATAAGGAATTTTTGCATGCGCTTTTCGAAAGCAGTGTCTCAAAGCACCTTGTGATTTACTCAATTTAGGCTTATCTTACATTGGGATTGCGCCACGTTTGGAGTTCTCCATACAAAATCTTTTCAAGATTTTCTCAATGTAAGCACTTTGACTCAAACCAATCAATCGTTTAGATCTGTCTTGATAGATCTTAATTCCAAGAATATATGCAGCTTCTCCTAAATCTTTCATGGCGAAACATCTTCCAAGATAGGATTTTACATCTTGTAACATTGGAATATTGTTTCCCATTATCAATATGTCATCAACATACAGAATTAGGAAAGTGACATAACTCCCACTAGCTTTCTGATATACACATGGCTCATCTTGATGTTGAGAAACTCCCAATTTCTTTATCTCATCCTCAAAACGTTTATTCCATTGCCTCGATGCTTGCTTAAGTCCATAAATGGAACGCTTGAGCTTGCATACACGGTTAGGATGTTTTGGATCAACAAAACCCTCAGGTTGCTCCATATAGACCTCTTCGTAAAGATGTCCATTGAGGAAGGCGGTTTTGACGTCCATTTACCATATCTCAAAGTCATAATATGCAACTATGGCTATGAGAATCCGTATAGCTCTAATGTCTGCTACTGAGAAAAGGTTTCTTCATAATCAATCTCAGAGGGTTTGAGTGAAGCCCTTTGCTACGAGACGAGCTTTAAAGGTGTATACCTTACCATCCATGTCGCCTTCTTCAAGAGCCACTTGTCCAACCGTCTTGCAGTAGAGGAAGCTCAACTAAGACCCAGACATCATTGTCTTTCATGGATTGCATTTCCACATTTATTGCATCAAGCCATTGATTCGGATCCAAAGAATGCAGCTTTATAGTTATTGGTTCACCAAGATCCCCTAACTCATGTTCCTCGCCTATGTATAAACACATACTGGCGGAGCACGGCGTGTCCTATTGACTTTCAATGGGAACAATATCACTTTGAGGTTCTTCAAATTCTTGATCATCCTCATCATGATGAATGCTAGTGTCTAAAGAAGGATTTGTATCTTCTTCTTGAATTAATTCAAGATCATCCATACTCCCAATTGCTTTAAGATCCATAAGATTACTCTCAAAGAACTCAGCATTTCGAGCAACAAAAACTTTGTTCTCGGATGGAAGATAGAAAGAATATCCCATAGTTTCCTTAGGGTATCCTACAAAGATACACTTAATAGCTCTAGGTTCAAGTTTGTCGTTGTAAGTGTATCACGCTTAGCAAGTGCCTCACGTTCCGTAATTTTAAGAAAGAGACTAGGGGCTTGCCCATGCCATACTTTGTATGGTGTCTTTTCAACCTTCTTAGTTGGAACCATATTGAGAATGCGTGCAGCAGACTCAAGGGCATAATCCCAAAAGGACTTTGGAAGATTTGTTTGTTTCATCATAACGACCATGTCAAGCGTGGTTCGATTTCTCCTCTCAGATACACAATTGTGTTGTGGAGTATAAGGAGGAGTTCGATGGGCAATAATCCCATGCTCCTTAAGATGATCCAAAAACTCTTGACTCATATATTCACCTCAACGATGTGAACGTAGTGATTTTATGGTCTTCCCGAAGTTGATTTCTTCTTCCTTTTGAAACACTTGAATGTTTCAAACACTTCATGTTTATGTTTCACTAGTAACATAACCATACCCCGACTATAGTCGTCAAGGAAAGTCATGAAGTAATTTGCTCCTTGTCTAGGGGAGGGCCAAATACATCCGAGTGTATAAGTCCAAGTAAATCTTTAGCCCTTTCAACTTGATGTGGCTAGGTTTTGATAACGCTTCAAATTGTGCATGTTTTAGTAGCGTTATCCTGTGCTTTTATGTGTTATTTGGCTATAATCATATGATTTTAATGCTTAATCGTACAAAAGTGCGTTTGCTAGTTCATTTGTAGCCAAGTACTGGAAAGTGGAGAAAAAAGATAAAAAGAAGAAACAACTAAGATTTCTCCATGTATGAAGAATTCCCGACCAAAGAAAGACTTGCGAAGTATATTCGAGATGGTAAAGTCATCAAGTTAGTGGTCCAAAGACTCAAGAATAAAGTTCAAGAAGGAAAACGAGAAAGAAATGAAGAAAATAAGCTAAAACGAAGACATATTGGAAGACTCGTTGTTCCCGACACACCTTCACCATTTTGGCCATAACTTTTGCATACGGACTCCGTTTGACCCCCGTTCGCGGCCACAGAAAGCTAAGAGAAAGATCTACAACTTTGTAGTTTATGAATTTTTGTGATTTTGCTCCAACCGATCGGTCGAGCCCCGTAACCGATCCGGTTGGAGAGTGTTCCAGACCAACCGATTCGTTGAGCTCAACCGATCCGTTGGAGGTCCTGCTTCAGCCATTTCTGCACTACTAAGACTCCAAACGTGTTCCAAATGATTCTAGTCCCTTCTTACATGGTTTCTAGTCCCTTCCAAGCTCCTTGGCCTCCAAGAAATGCATTGAATACCATAGGCCTTGGTAGTAGTATAAATAGAAGCCTTTGCAACCTCATTTCATCATCCCTTCTCCATCTTTCTCATCCCTTTCATCCACCACTCCTCTCTAGGTGTGAAATTCAAGCCTCCACCCTTAAGGACGAATTTCCACCTAGAGAGCACACCACAACTTGAGAGATCTTCTCTCACACCTATCCTACCACCACCACTCCTCTCTAGGTGTGAAATTCAAGCCTCCACCCTTAAGGACGAATTTCCATCTAGAGAGCAAACCATAACTCGAGAGAACACAACCACTCTCAATATCTTGGCCCAAAGGTGTGAAACTCAAGCCTCCACCTTAAGGACGAGTCCACCAACTATCCTATCCCAACTTGTGTGAAATTCAAGCCTCCACCCTTAAGGATCTATTTCCACCCAATTACACCAACTTATCTTCCCCAAAAGACCACAAACCTCTGCCAAATTCGTGTAGTGTGCTTTTGGGGGTTGGGTCGGAAGGCTTTGGACATCATTTTCCGGCCTTAGAGAACTATTGTAGTTGATGGAGGTGAAGGAGTGCTATAATCCTTCATCTTTGCCTATTGTAATTCATACTTTGGGTAAACCTTGTTACTTTTCTATTTAAAGATGTTTGTTATTGATATGATTATTGAGATTTTGTGTTTGATTGAAATAATGATGAATCTTTTGACTTGCTTGTCCTTATATTCGCTTCTTGTTGGTTTGATATGTCACAATCATAACCATCAACTTGTTACTTGTTCTTATAATGCTTTTCTTGTTGGTTTGATCCGTGACAATCATAACCATCAACTAGTTACTTGTTACTTGCTTAAACAAACAAACGACAATTTTGTAGGCAACCAAGTCTCTGGGATCGATCTTGATTTACCTTATACTATACTACAACTTGACTAGGTATACTTGCTCAATGTGTTCTTAGTTAACCGGTAATTTTTGTTTACAAATTTAAAACCCTCGATGGCACATCAGTTTTGTATGCCGCCGCCGGGACTTGTTTTGCACTTGTTTGCTCGTTTGATTGTTTTCTTGTTTGATAGATTGTTTGTTTGATTTCATGATAATTCCTGCGATCGCCAACATCAAGTTTTTGGCCGCTGTTCGGATTTGGTTTTTGTTCTTAAGTGTTTGTTTGTCCTATTGTTTGTTCGAATGCTAAATTGCTCTTGCTCATGAATAATTGTTACTTTGATCTTGTTTTAATCGCTCTTGATGTTTGCTCATGATGTTTCTTGAATGCTTGTCTTTTCTTAAAATCTCTAATTTCCTCATAATTGCTCATTGATCTTGGCATCAAAATCAAGTTTTTGATGTTGACTTCGCTTCATGTGTTCTAAAATGCTCATTTCAATGATTGCTTTCTAAGTTGCTCGAAAAAACGCTAAAAAAACCCACCAAAACCACCAGATCACTCTAACCGAATCGTTGGCACTCCAACCGGATCGGTTGAAGCTCAGATACTAATAAACCACTACAACCGATCGGTACTACCCGTAATCGATCGGTTGTGAAATTGTTAAAAAAAAAAATCGCTTTTATTTTTATTTTTTTGTTTTTGTGTGTTGTTTAGATAAATAATAAGTTTAAATGTCTTTTTGTTTTTGCAAGAGTATCATTTCTTTTATTTGGTTTTTGCATTTTAAAATTTTGTTAATTTGGTACATTGTAAATAAATAAGTGCTTGTTTTAAAAATAAAGTGTTTTGAACTTTGTAGGTATGTTCACTGGAAACCCTCACGAGACTATAACTCGGCCCACTGCCACCGAGGGGTTTAAAGGCTTGTTGATGAAGCTAAATGCAACCGTGATGCCTACGAAAGTGAGTTTTAGAATTTTACGCTTTTTTGTAGTTTAGTTTATTTTTGCAGATTTAATAAGCTCTTGGAGGAAGGATTGATTGGATTGTTGGTGACGTTATACTCTTGATTGAACATGTTTGGATGAAGGATAAATCGATTGATTCACACGCTATGCTATTGTTTTAGATCTTATCATTTGAAGTTCGATCGTGATGTTTGCCCGAGAAGTTTCGTTTCACTTAGACTTATTATTTTATTTTTCCTATCTTACATGCTTTAGTTTTAGCAATTGCTTTATTTTGTTTCTTTGTTATTTTTCCTTTGTTTGTTTTTGTTTGGTAAATTATTTTAATAAATTGATTTTTTTAAGTCCCTCGAAAGTAAGGCTCACCCATTATAAACAAACTGCGGTGAGAGATATAAGGCGGGTCTCCCTGATTCCCTAAAGAAGTTTGGTTTTAATATGCTTCACACACTGCTTCTCCGCTTCTTTTGCGCTTTCAATGGAGCTACCAAGAACTCGTGGGACAAGAATAAGTCATGTTGGTTTTTTTTAAAAAAAAAAAAAAAAGAGTCGTGTAACTAGATTTAAGTATTTTTCTTTTGTGTGCTTAACTTAAGTGTGTGGGAAAGTTAAATAAGAAAAGCGAAACTCGCTTTCAATTCCAAATTTTTGGGGTCAAGTTTTTAAATTTTGTGAGCTTGTTTGCCCTTATGATCTAGTTGTTTTCACGCCTTATAGGTTAATATTATAATAATGGATCAACCCACCGGTGAATCGGTAATTTTGAAAAACTTGAGATGTGTCCTGATTAATATTGCAATCCATTATGGGATCGATGACATTTGCACATACATATATACCCTTTCCACTAAATTGTGAGGATTTGAGCCTATTTCTTATTAGCATACTTCTTTTATGCTTGGATCTTTTGTTTTGAGTGTGCCGGTGATTTTATTTATTCTAGAACTTATACTTGCAAATCATTACCGATCAAGAAGGAGATCGCGATTCGCGGTGGATATAAGTGTTTATGCGTGATAAAGAGGCAACCTTAGGAATAAAACCAAATGGCCTTCCGTTTACATCAAATGATATATTAGCTACCACATCGTTAGTTAACCACCCACATGGACCCATTTTACGCCATTTTAGCCCTAGATACCCTTTTGTTACACCCTCCGAGCCATCCCTTTTTGTTACATCCGAAAAAATACAAAAATAGTTTACACTTTAAACCTTAGCCTACCCCTTGTCAATGTCTAAATGGTTGGTTGCTAGTTGCTTGGTATGATTGGATTATTTTTGATGATTATTAGTTAGCCACACTTTGCCATTCGTGTGTGCCATTCCGACAAAGATGAAGACTGCAGCCTTCTATTTGTATTTTTGTGGTGTGCTTAGACGGTGTGGGGAGATGTGATGTATGAAGAAGAAGTGTTGAAAAAAAAAACGTAAAAAAAAAAATGTGAAAAAAAAAATTGAAAAAAAAAAGAATAAGTCATCGAAAAAAAATGAAAAAAAAATATATGTGATGACAAAGATAAAGTATGTTTGAGATATCGATTAGTCAAAGTGCTAAGACGTGATATATATTTGGTGATCGATATGTGAAGAGGAGAAGATTGTAACTATAATCATTTTCGGTTTACTTGACACCGGTGACTAGCAACATGGGTATTAGACTTGACTTTATTTTTCTTTAACACCAATTTCATATAATATTCTCATGCCTTATCCATACCATTTATTCACCTGAAGCCTATCGTTATAACCCTAATAAAGCCCTCTTTTAGATGTTTACGCTTGGTGCTTACGCCACGCCTAAGGAGTTTTGTATCTTGTAAGCCTTATTGATGAGTGGTAAATACTCATCATTTTTGGTCAAATCCAACTGCAAAACGTTTAAAAATGCTCGAAATGCATCAAAATATGAAAATATCTCAAAAGTGCATTTTATATGTTTCGATGCAAAATGTTCAAAATCGATGAAAACGAGCAAAGTTTGCATAATTGGCGCTTTCAGCCCCCAATTTCGAGTAAAATGGCAAAAACATCCTCGAGCACATAATTTCAAAGAAAAATCACCAAAGGTCCTTTTAAAATCATAAGTTGTCAAAATAAGTCCTTTGGTGAAAAATATACAAAGTTTGAGAAATTTGCAAAAATGGTCCTCCAAGTTTGAAAATTGGGCGAAATGGCCCCGAAAATGGAAAATGGCAAGTTTGGTCCTTATACTTTTTGAAAGTGTCACTTTTAGTCCTTGGAACATCTTTTATAAAATGGCAGCAGTAGTCCTTGCATTTTCTCAAGGTTACAACTAAGGTCCTTGTGATTTAAACCCTTCAAAACCCCATTTGCCCTCAATCAATACACTTTGGACCCCCTCACAAATACCATTTTGAACCCCTTATAATATCTGGTCAACCGGTCAAAACAAATACCAAACCCGCCATCCCCTTTTCCCTCTCCTTTGTCTCAGAAACCACTCACCAAGACACTCCACCGTTCTCCTTCTCACTCCTCACCATGTTCCCCCTCAAAGAAGCTTCCAAGAAGCAATTAATGCTTCCTCACCCACCATATCAACCCCATTTGGCAGATAACCATTTTGGCGCCAAAAATCATTTTGAACGGTTGAGATCATTTCAAAGCCATCCAATGGCTTAGATTGTTGGGAAACATTCAGAAGAGAGAGACTAAGAGATTGGATTATAAAAAAGGAGCATTGGGAAGCAAGAAAAGGAGTCTTCTAGTTTTTAATTTTCTCTTAATGTCGTTTTTCAACTTAAAGCTTTAGTTTAATATAAAACCTGTAATTTTCAGTTGAATGTACTCTTTTAAGTTATTAAATCAATATAAATCATTTTCAAGTGCTAATTTAAGTTTCACTATATATTCATGTTGTTAAGTGATGTTGAAAATTTCCATCTCAAAATCTCATTCAAAAGCTTCAAACAGCTCATTACTCAATTCCTAAAAGCTTATACAAGCTTCTAATAGCTTTTTATAAGCTTAAATTTCAGTTTTAAGCATAGTTGGATATTGGTCAAAGAAAGTCAAACAGGGGCATAATTGGCATTGATTGGGTCAATGGGTGAAGCAGCTATGGAAATGGGTTGATTTAAGCTCCTGTGGGTTGATACTTAGGGTAGTAGTTCTCTGGTGCTTGGATTCAAGCCATAGTGGCTAATGGACATCTTGTAAGTTGTGATTTGGTTCAAAAAGCATAATCTGTTTCCACAGTTTAAACTAGTTAAAACTTGTTCCAATAGTTGTATTTAAGTTACATTAGATTAGTTTGATCATCATTGACAGTTGGATCATTGTTTGGATCATATTTGAGTCATAATCAATACTTACAAAGGTGTTTGGATTTGCTGATTTCTCTGTCTCAGAGGTCTATTCAGTGGTTGATTGCTGTTAGTTCATGTTTATTAGGTGTATTTAAGTTCAATTGAGTCAACATCTTGGGTCTGAAACCATCCTAAGTCAACTTTACATGCATCTGTCTTGTTATGCCCAACTGTTGAGGCTTTTGCATTTCAAATTCTTGTTTTGTGTTAAAAATCCATAGACAAAGCTTTTGTTAACTTCCTTTCATCAATATACACCTATATCAGTCCTTAAATCAAGTTCAAAACTCAAAAAAGTCAAAGTTTCATTCTTTCATCAAAAGTCAAAAAACTGAAAATCTAGTTTTGAGCCAACTGAAAAGGATTTTTCCAGGATTCATTTTTGGGTCTTATTCTCAGGAAATTTGAAGTTTCATAAACTTCAACTGGTCTTCTAACTTATCACCATTTTTATTGATTTTTGAAAATTTTCTTTAAGCTCCAAAAAGGCTTGTACTGGTCTCAGCTGTTCGGTGCCAAAACTCAAATTTTGCCGAGTTTTTTTCACTGCATTTGCAGAAGTTGCACAGAGCTTAATAGAGCTCACCTAGGTCTATAATTTGGTTTACAAGATCTCAACCAGGTCTAGTTCAGATTGTAACTTTTCATTTTCGTTTTAGCTTATCTGAGTTTGGCTTAAGTCTAAAGTGTACAATTGTAACTGTTCAAACACATTAAAGCTCAATCATCAAATCTTGGTAACTTGTATATCAGTGGTTGTAGCTTGTTGATTTGAGTTGCATTTGGTCAATTTTAGCTTATTAGAACTTCGCAGTGGTGGCTTGTTTTAATCATTTGCTTATTTAAGTGCTTATTATTAAGATCATTCCACATCAGTTTCATAATCTTGTACACAAGCACATGTTTTTATATTTTTCTCAGATTTAGAATATAATTTTAGAGTTTTCCTGAATTTTTCATATTTTTCTAAGTCATTTTGCTATTTTTCTTGATTTTTATTAGTTTTTAAGCACTTTTAAATAGCATTTAATACAAAAAATTAAAAAAAAGGTTCAAAAAATAAGTTTTCATTTTTCTTAGGCTTAGATAAATATAAAAAGTAGAAAAAGTAATTTTCCATATTTTTCATAGTTCATTTTGTAATTTTTAGTAATTTAATTAGTTTTTAATAGTTTAAAATTCCTAGAAAATAGAAAAATAATCAGAAAAATACAAAAATAGTTTTGAAAATTCTATTTTGATATTTTAGATTTTTCTAAGTCTTAATTTTATTTTTCTAGCCCAATTTCCTATTTTCTTGTATTTTAGCTTAATATTTAATAATTAAAAATAGTTTTTAATTAGATAATTAGTTTTAAAAATAATTTTCTTTTTCTAAATATTTTATTTTATCATTAGGTTTATAAAGACATCATTTTCATATTTTTAGGGTCAATATTTCTTTAGTTTCACTTTTTAATTTGTACGTCGCGTAGATTTTAATTCCTTTTATAAAAATATAAAAACAAAAACATCATTTTAATTATAGTGATAGCGTTTATTTAATAGATTTTATCTTTTTAATTTCCTTTAATTTGCATTTAAGCCGTTGTAATTTGTTGGCTTTTCCTTAGTTATAATCATAATTCATAATCTCTTTTTCGTTCAAACTTCTCGATCACTACTCGTTGATTGATCCATGCATGATACTTGGGACATAACGACCCGGGAGACCCTATACTCCTCGTCTTCATTGATTTCGTGCTTAAGCAGCTTTAAGTCGGGTTACGGTCCGCCATTCACAAGTGGCGCGCGTGTGATTTAGCTTGACTGCTCGACACGCATCAAATTTTACGCCGCTGCCGGAGTCAGGCTGATCTATTTTCCTGTAGCGTATTAGTTGTTTGAATCCTCACTCATTTGTTTATATCATCCATATCTATCTATATATATCCATATTTTCTTATAAAAAATCCAAAAAACCCAAAAACAACCAAAAACGTATAAAACACAAAAATATTTTCCTTTTGTTTCTATATATGTATCAAAAATAAAATACAAAAGATTCGCGTTTTCTTTAATAAATAACAACTTAAAAGATTACCAACGCGAAAACCAAGGCAAAGGCACTACCTAACCGGGTGGACTACCATAATAAGTTCCCCGAACAAAGATATAAAACTTGCCTTTGTTCCTTGTGATTGGTGTACCTTTTTCAAAGAAGCCATTCATCTTGGATTATTGGTTAAGTTCACCGTTGTTTTGCCTCGATTTTGTGTTAATTGATTTTGTTGTGATATCGACGCTTCAGAACCGAAAAACCCATAAAGATTCTTCTCACACCACCATTTTACAAACGCCTTCATAATTCCATTTCTCTCCTTAACTCTGAGCTCTCTTAGAGTTAACTCTCTGTATGCGCACTCGCTTTTCTAGATCCGTGAAGCCCATTTCGTGAGCTTATCAAGATTCCAAGAAGGCGTGTTCGTGACTTCGCTCCATCACCGGATCCGAGATCCGGACTGCTCGCGACTACTCCGCGTCATGGCGGATGAGATTCCTATGTGCGAGCTTCTGTGCACCCATCGACGGGTATGGAGATGTTATCGCGGCGCCAGCCATCGTGGCTGAAAAACTTTGAACTCAAGACCGGTTAGATCTTGTAACTTCAAATCAGCTTCTACTGGTTTTGAGCGGACGATCCTCATGCTCATATTAGATGGTTTAACAAGATTGCATCTACCATCAAGTATAAGAATGTCCCTTCGATGTCGTAAGCTTCTTCGTTCTCTAGGGGCAAGCCCGGATTTGGCTTGAAAAGCAACCCCCTAAATCAATAGAGACATGGGAAGATCCGTGAAGAAATTTGTGAATGAATTTATCCACCTTCCAAGACCACGAGTCTTAAAAATGAAATCATCAAGTTCACTCAGAAGTTTGATGAATCCTTCAGTGAATCGTGGGATCGTTTTAAGGAATTGCTTCGCAAATGTCCTCACCACGTTTCTCGAGTTGATGCAACTCGATACTTTCTACAATGGAGTGAGTCAATCTGATCAAGATTAGCTCAATTCCTCCGGGCGAGGAAATTTCCTAAGCAAAACTGTCAAAGAAGCTTTAGCGATCATCGAAAACAAGTCTAAAGTCCGCGACTGCACGGAAGCAAGCGGTTGTTTCCCAAGTCAGTTGGTCCTTCTTCTTCTTCATCGCCTGGAGTCAGCCTAGCACCGATGCTAAGATTGATAAACTCACGAAGCTATCCAAGCTTTGGTTCTCTCCAACCGTAAGAAAGTCTTTTCCACAAACTTCACCTCCTGCGAAGTTAAGAAAGTGGAAGTCTGCGGTTACCCGTGGTGGCCCCCATGCTTACTATAATCTGTATGGCCACCGATGGTAACCCTTTGAAGCTAATGCCGTGGGCGGGATGCCTAATCAAGGAGGCAATCAATATCGCCTTCAGTAGACCAACCCGCCCTAACCACTACTCGACCTCCCGTTTCAATCAAAACCGTGAATCGAATCAAAAACAGACCAAACCAAGGTTTTCAAAACCAAGGTCACTTCAATCCAAACAACGGTTTTCAGAATCAGAATCAAAGTTTCCAACATCAACGAAATTACAATAGAAACCCGTGTCGGGAAATTTCAACCTGTGGTATTTTCATGCAAACAATCGGGAATTTCTTCAACCAAGGCCCTAATCCTACAATAATAGGCAGAATTTTCCCTCAGGCAAACTCAAGCCATTGTTCCAACTGACCATCATCGATGAGCTGTTGAAAACAATTCATGAAATCCCAAGAGAAAATGAATCGTTGTTGGTCAGCAAATTTTCTGACATCAAGTCTTTAAATGATCGACCCTCTGGCTCAGGTACTCTACCTAGCAACACGATCGCTAATCCGAGGGGCGATGCAAAGGCGATCACAACATGAAGTGGTGCTTCATATGCGGACCTGCGTTCCTACTACCTCTTCTTTCTTCTTCTATCCCGAAGGTAGTGGAAAGTTTAACTCCAAAACACAATGGACTACGACTCCAATGCCCTCCCTCCGTGGCAATGAGTCAAGTTACCAAGGAAACAAACGGACAAGGTGCATTATTCAAGTCCACCAGTACAAGACACGTCCCACCTTCGGTGAGTCCAACCTCAAGTGGTCCGTAAACCCAAGTCAATCAAGGAGTTGTTTTTGAACCTCCCAGAGCTCCTATTGAGAATCGAAATCCAAATCTTCTATTCCTTACCCTCACTTTACATGAGCAAAGCTCCGCGGAAAGTTAGTCATCAAATGGAAAAATTGTTTCAGATTTTCCAAGAGCTACACTTTGACATAAGCTTCGCGGATGCTATCATGTTGATGCCCAAGTTTGCATCTACTCTGAAACACATGTTGAGCAACAAAGAAAAGCTATTTGAAATGGCTAAGACTCCTTTGAATGAGAATCGCCAGCTGTCTTGTTAAAGAAGCTTCCCGAGAAGCTAGAGATCCCGAAAATTTCTTCTTCCTTGTGTTTTTCCCCGATGATTGAATGCTTTGCTCTCGCCGATCTTGGTGCAAGCATCAATCTGATGCCGCATTCAGTGGAAGAAACTCGGCTCTTCCGGAACTTATTCCTACCGCATGACTCTTGAGCTTGACGTTTTCTATCTCGGCCCCTCTCGCATCGCCGAGGATGTATTTGTGAAGTAGGAAAGTTCCATTTTCCGCTGACTTGTGGTCGTTGATTTCGATGTCGACCCCGAGTTCCCCTCATTGTTGGGCGGGATTTCTGAGGACGGCCGCTCTTATTGATGTGTTTGAGCAAGAGATCACCACGCTACTGTGGGTAATGAAGCTCGCTACCTTTAACCTCGATCGACTCTCGAGGTACTCCTCAAATTATGATACTCGAATCGCTTAATCGGTCGATTTAATTGACATTGCTTCGTGAGGAGTACTCAAGAGTTTCTTGGTTATCTTCATAATCTCGTGGAAAGGGAAATTCCAATTCCACCATATCTTCTCAACCTATCATTGCCTACTTTTCCTCTCTCAATTGCTGAGGAGAGGTGACTTCTTCTCGAAGAGATCGATGAATTCTCGGGCTATCGATGAATCAATTCCGCCTGAATTGATGGTGTGTATGATTCTCTGAGGGGATATTCTTTATCTTGAGCAATTGCTTAATGAAGATCCATTACCTTCACCCTCCCAAAGACATCAATGATTGAGGAAATCAAATCAAAGGTAATCATTCCATCAAGCATTTCCCGAGGTTGAACTTAAGGACCTACCTCCTCATCTTGAGTATGCATTCTTGGAGGGTAATGATAAATTACCCGGCCATACTAGCAAAGACTTGATCAGGAGAGAAATCGCCTCATAAAGGTCTTAGTCACACAAGCAAGCAATTGCTTGAAACTCCGATATTAAGTATCAACCCTGAAGTTTTGTACTCACAAAAATCTTAATGGAGTGATGACTTCAAACCAGCCAAATTCAAAGTCGAGAAGGCGGTGAATCCTTAAAATTCACGAGGTTATCAAACAAGAGGTTCTCAAACTTTGATGCCTGGGCCGATTACCCGATCTCCTATAGTCCTCTTGGGGCCCAATTCCATTATGCTCCAAAAATGGTGGCATTATCAAGTATCAATAATGAAGAAAAACGCAGTTAATTCCAACTCGATTGGTTACGCGTTGGCGCCAGGTGTATTGACTATCAAAG
>OU343217.1:260005784-260143070 GCA_910596185.1 Chrysanthemum makinoi
AATTGGTAAACAAAGTTGTTTTCTTTGAAAAGAAAACTTAGTCTCATTTCTAGTAGAAGAGTGAGACTTATACCTATCTTTTCTTCGGTTGTGTTAAGATAGGATTACAAAGATAAACTCATTTATGATCTTTCATAACCCTTTTGTGGTCTAGAGTTAATTGAAAGATAGAATATTTTGTGTAACTGGAAACATTGTGTTTATAGCTACCAAAATAAATAACATCCTGCACTTGTCACAATGTATGAGTTTAAACACATAAAGAGTAAAAGGAATTACTAGCATATTTGCAAGGTAATTTTCTAGGACTCTTGTTTATTCCTAAAGTGCTAAATACCTTTGGGGCTTTGTAGACGATAAAGGAGTAATTGCATGCTAAAGATTCAAGTTAATTGAATGGAAAATGGCTAGTCCATTGTCTACATAAGTAGAACTTCATATACTTTGTTCAATACCTAAGTACATACTACTCGTAGGCATTTGAAGAGAATAGGAAAGTATATAAAGCACTATATTCTTTCTACTGGAAATGTAACACTTACAATGTTGACAAATCCGATTGGGGCAGATTGCATTTTATTCTTGAAATATCATTCATGTAATGTTGTCAATTTCAATTAGGGCTACGGGATTTATTTCTTGTTAGTCACTCATATCATTTCAAACTTGCTTTGAGATAATTCATTACTTTCCGAATATGAACAACCATTGCTTAAAGGAAAATTGCATTTTATTTTATAAGATAACCGCGTTGCCTTCTAGCGTAAACTTCCTTAAGCGTTATCTATAGAATAATAATCCACAATTCCTTATTAAAGGTTATGGTTCTAAAACTACTTATGATATCTATGACATTATCATATCGTTTGAACAATCAATCATGTGTTATTTGTTTTCATAATATGATGTTGTACCTTTCACAAGTGGGAGAAATCTCAAAGTGTGTGCAAGGAACAACAATATTATTGGTATCTCTTGACCGCAAAGTAAAGGAAACTAATAATTCTACTAGGACTTAAACACGTTAGATGTTTAATGCCCTACTACATGTAAATAAGAATTCTACTAGGACTTAAACACATGAGATGTTTATTGCCCTACTACATTCTAATAATGATTCTACTAGGCGTGAACACACTAGATGTTTGTTGCCCTACTACATTCAAATGTCATGATATAGTGTTAAGATACTTCAACATTTGACTACATGTTTTAGTCAACATAACTATGGTTGAATGATAATGATCATAATTATGCAGTATAAAATTAACTTGAAATTACTATAAAACTCAATAGTTTTAGTTCATGATTACTTTTGTTAGAATAATTATGCTTACATGTTAAGACATAATTATAAAGTCCTTGAATTTATCAATGACTTATAACATAAAGTATATATAGTAAATGTGTTATGTCTTCGTTAACACACAAAACATGAGGCTTGAATTATTCAAAGAATAATAATGTATTATTGAAATGTTCTGTTTTCTTGTTAACACATGAACATATAATCTTTGAACAATTCTGTCTTCTTGTGAACACGTGAACATAAGGTTCTTGTATTGTTCAATGAATATACATTATTGCATACACTTGGTTCATAAATACTTTATATGCAATTTGACTTGACCCAATTGACAAGTATTTGGTCCAAAGAGAATTAAGTTATCTATAGAATTCTGATATAGTTTCACAATTCTAATAACTCATAGGATACCACTTCATCATGGTATGTCTAATGTGTTGGATCAAACCTTATTAATATTTTTTGGTTCATGATAGCTTTAATTGCTCTACCTCCAAAACATATCAAGGTTAGAAATTGCGTGTGTCAAGGATACACTCAATATAGTTCAAACCTAGAAGGTATTCAAGACAAACCATAACTGAAAATCCCAATTCATTAGGGATTTGAGGTTTTACCACTCAAACCAATTGAATCCTAAATCCTTTTGGATTTTTGATTTATCTACACTTCCTAGCTTGAAGATTGTAGTTTTGGTGTTCTTCCTAGCTTGACGAAACACAAACTATTGCTAGAACTTTTGGTTAAAGAGTGATACTAAATTAGAGTTTTTCTATGAACCCTAATTTGAGTTGTTGGAAGGAATTCCATTATGTCTTGATTTAAGTTCGAATTTGTTAAAATCTTATGAAGCATTTTATTAACAAATCTTGAGATGAGAACTTAAAATGTATTTTGTGGTTCTCCATAAAGGACAATTTATTGTTGCTTAAATACTTAGTATTTAGAGAATTGTCTCTACTTACAAAAGTAAGTGGGAGCATATGCACATCTCAAAGTTTTTGAGAACAAATTACTTAACCTTCTAAAATCTACTTATTAATGTCATACTAAGGTTAAACATGAAAATGGCCAGTATATGATGATTACTCTCATTCATAAATCGAAGGATGCCTCATCCCTTGAAGTGATATTTTTTATATCAATGTTGAGGGATATAAGTTAGAAGATTATTGTAAATCAGCTAACTAATGAAATATATTATCACATCTTGAATCTGATAAATGTTTTAGAACTATGAATGATAAGATGCAACCCTTAAAAGGCAAACCGAGTTTGAACTTGATTGTCATTTCGCCTAACAGTTAACCTATGAGGTTGGAATGAGTTTCTTTTGAAGAATGACTCACCAGGACAAAATTGTATACATATTAATGTTTGGCATTTAATAAGAAGTTTTTAATCATACTTAAGCAATTGACTCTGATTAAATTTTCTTATATAATACATGCATTAATTATATAAAGATATTTAATTGTCATACATGTGATTTGTATGTTGAATATGACAATTAAATTTTATAACTCTTTCTTTATGATTACCTTTTGCGAGGACGGTGTGTAATCAAAAGGGTTATGAATCTATATTATCTTTATGTAGTATACAAAATTTGAGCAATCCATTTTTGGATTGGACCATGCATCTTAGAGATCTTGATATTAATTATAATATGATTACATTTGAATTAAGATAACTCTTGAGTACATCTGACATTGAGTGGGAGCATTGTGTTTTTCCTTAAAATTTACATTTTGAAAATATCATTCTATTTGAGCTAGATATTGATCCTTAAGCTTGGAATGAAACTTCGCTTGGAATTTAGGGAATAAAACAAATAACCTTGGAATAAATGTTTATATGGAATAAACAAATGCGAATATATTAAGTTCGACACAAATGCAATATATCATTCAAGCAAGTCTTAAATGGTATATTTCACTTAGAGTAATATATTACATGGATGAAAACTTATGTTGTTTTAAATAAGGATTTATCATGTAAATATATTATATTGTGTATAAGACTAGTTGTTGCTTTGTATAAGAACAAATGAGCTGACAACAACAATATCTAATTGAGAGGTTTTTAGATTATTGTTAATATAGATGTATACGAATTATAAAGCATAGTGTTGTATAAGTACAAATGATGCTAGAGGATATTAATACTAGTTGTAGTATGATTTTATCTTAAAATCTGCTAACTAGTTGTGCTCAACATAGAGCATTGTTGCATTACACATTAAGGAATGAGAATACTTTACACTTTTAGAACTGTAAGGATAGTAGGTATGTCGTTGATTTTTAATACCTCATGCAAGGTAAGGCGACATCTCCATACTATAACTCTTGCAATAGTATGAGCATATGAGATAAAACACTCATCATATATTTCAAATCACTCACTATATGTGAAATTTGAAACAAGTATTCGGAAAGTTTACTCAGATGACTATTTAGTTTTTCTTTCAAAGAAAGGTTGAGAATGTTGGAAACATTAGGGTTCAACTTACTAAATGAGTTTCATGCATATCTGTTTTAGTATTTGGATAATTGAGATTGAAAGACAATTTTTACTTTATGATGAATAAAGATACTTGGTATTTGTTATTCATTCATATAATAATTGTTATCCTATACTTGCATGTTTAATCCTTGAATAATTTTATTATTCTAAATATGTCCATTGTCGGTTAGCAATATGAGAATATTGTTATGTAAGGTAAATGTGAGTGTTGGTTATATTCTAACGAGAATTTGGATTGTTCCCGCCAAACTCATATGTATTCACTAGAGATGCATATTGGATTCCCCAACTTTCAAACATTTACTTTTGGATCCTTGTCATAAATAAAATATTGAAAATAGTTTGTTATCTTCATCCTTAGACTTGAGATACAAGCAAGTTCTGTTATGTGTGGATATCATTTTTTGTAAGTATACGGAAAAAGCTATCTGAATAAGGTAGTTATAAAAGCTATATTTGAGTGATGTGAGCGGCATCCACAACACTTGTAGTCAATAAAGGATTTGTTACTCCACTTGTTATGTGCAGAAAGATACCATGGCGCCTCTCCAGATTTAATCAGATAATTGTTTGGCCAAACCCAAAAGGTAATGCAAGATGATTCTTGATTACATTTGGTATATCTGAATTAAAATCTATAACGAGATTCTAAATGGTTAAACTATATGGAATGATTTGAGATCCATAATCCATGGTTTAACGGTATCTATAACAAAGGATGATTAAATCAAGACATTAATAACCATGCTACTGAGAAACTTTAGACACTTTTAGTTAAAAAAGCGAGTGAGAGCGTTTGCTAGGCGTTCCGTCGTTAGTTTTGTGTGCCATTCGACACACCAACTCCCAAGTGGGAGCTTTTGGTTTGTGGGAGTTAAAAACACTCGAAACGACTAGAAGTGTGTGAGCCTATGGGGGCACACATGTTAAACGAGATACGTGGTGAGCGTTTTAAATACTTGAAATACTTGACCTGTTTATGCATGCACTTGACCCGATCCTTTTATACGACCCATGGGCTGTTTTAAGCTTTCTACTTGGGTCGTTTGGTGAGCCTTGGGCCTTGATACACTATGGACGATGAGGGTAAGAAGGGGTGTTTGTTTTTGTCACTTGTCTAACAAGTTTAAGGCCCATACGTGGGTTGGTTAAAAAATATATAAACAAACACACCTAGCATCAATTCATGCACACATGCATATCCTAAACTATATCTCTAACTGTGATGACTTTATCCCATGCAGCACCAACAATGATTGACCAATTAAGTCCCCATATCCAATCGGATTGGATATATCTCATCCGAATAAGGATTTTGTATGGTTTGTACAAAACTCAAAACCTTGCATTAATTTATTGATCCAAGTGGTATTAGAGTTTTTGTAGTTTTGGAAGTTCTTGTTATTTTTTCCTAGTTGAACGTGGTATAATAACATGGAGTTTAGTTTTGTGCTCTTTGGTTTTTGGATAGAAAAGGGTACAAGAATATCGGACATGTTTTGTCCGATATCGGGTAACACACAAAAAGGTTCTCGGCGGTGTTAGTTTCTCAGACAGAAAATAAAGATTGTCTCTTGGGTCTTTCTAGTTCGTGGTATTTAAGTATTCAAATTGTTGATTGGGTTAAACGTTCTCGACTAGCGTTTATCGAGCGTCTTGGTTTAAGTGTTTGTGTGTGATACTCATTGAGGCATCTATATAGGTGCTTAGTTTAGGTATTGGTTTTATTGTCCGTTACTAAAGATCAATTGCCAAGCAATGTTAGGGTTTCTTTTATCCCTTTTATTAATTAATTGTTATATTAATTAATTGTTTATTAATACGTGTTAACCTAATTGCGATAACTAGATCCATATCCGTCAGCGTCTTCGTAGAGGTTAATTGGTTAAATAGTTCTAAAATCCCAACAAGAATATAGTAGGAGGAAGCGGCTAATTGTTTTGATAAAACATTTGGTTTTGATAAAACATTTGGTAACATAGCTGTATAGTCATAATTAGTAAACGAAAACGATTGATCGTAAATGCTACTAGAAGTATTTGATTTAGAGCGTTGTAAAAAGTAAGAATGCTAGTTCGTGTTTTTAAGCGAACATTTTGTACAATATGTTAACGCTATTTTCTAGTTGCTTACTTCGGTGCCAAACATACCAAAACATGTCTAGTGTCTATAAAAACAGTTTGTTTGTAGGTTTATTTTCACTCAAGATTCTAAAAGTGAAAATATGATACTATAAAAGTGAGGGTAAATTTGGAATTAAGATAAATGTATGAAAAGTGACAACTGTATTCACTCGTGCTTTGCTAACCGTGTGTGACAAACTTGGGGGCTACGCATAAACTTTTACAATTTAAAATTTTCAGTTTTCTAAGGTATTTGAAGAGCGGTCTTGATTGAACCACTATACACAAAACTTCAGTTTGTTATTTGAAGAGCGGTCTTGGTTGAACCACGGTTAGAATTATTTGGGCCCAAGTGAAGAGAAGTGGGGAGGTTATAGGGTGCCTAGATACCGAGTAACAGAATTGGCCCCACAAAGAGAAGGTGATGTTACGAGCCGTAGATTAGATCTTGATCAAAAGTTAATCAACGGACGAAAACGAATAAGCCTACCTATATATATTCGGAAATATATTCACTCACTTCTTCATCATATCATTCCTTGATTACACGAACACCTTAATTCAATTCGTTAACAAAATCAAACAATGGTTCGACCAAAAAGAAGAAGTACGTCGCTTGGAAAACATGCCAATTCTGTAAAGACATCCCGATAAAATGTGGAATCATGAATACAATTGTCACGCCCAGGACGTTATAGGTGTTAATAGTAAAACAGATATCCTTCCTTTTGATGTCTATCTAGTCTTGTAATCGTGTTTCGTAACTGAGATGATTGGATATGGGATTATGAATACATAGTTTCCTGTTAGTTTTTAATATTTTTGTTTAATGCATTCTTTTTTTCCATATGTTATCCACTATACACAAAACTTCAGTTTGTTATTTGAAGAGCGGTCTTGGTTGAACCACGGTTAGTATTCTTCATAGTTTAGAGAGCACTGTAAAGAATTATTTGGGGACGATTTTTCCTCGGGTTGTAGAATGAACAATTTTCCCAATGGCGTATATAAGCGTATGCAAGGTACCAGACAAGCACTTAAGTAATTGGCAACTTGACATGGGTTGGGTAATTACACCAGAATGCACCGGGAACTATGTCTCTATGCATTAATCCTAGATTTTTGGTGGACAGGCTCCCGTGGGAGGCGCTGCTCAGGCCGGTGGCGCTCACGCGTAATTCACAACATTAAAACACACACAAAAAAAGTTTAACACTGTTTCAGTTCCTTTGCTTTAAGTTTTCTGTTGTTGGTGGCCGGATGAAGTAGTTTAAGTGTTGTTGTATGGTCGGATCAGTCATCATGAAGATATATATAGTTTTAGAGGTGTTTTCTATAGATCGGAGGTTTGTCCATCCATTGGGGTTTTCTTTTTCTCTAGCTGGAATTGGAGTATATTGATGATGAATGTTGGCTCTTTTAGATGAGAGTTTGGCTCTAGGAATATTATATGTAGGAAGTTTTCGTTAACGCTGCTGGGAGGGTATCTCACTCTTTTCTCTAGCTAGAATTGGAGTATATTGATGATGAATGTTGGCTCTTTAAGATGAGAGTTTGGTTCTAGGATTATATGTAGGAAGTTTTCATTAACGCTGTTGGGAGGATATCTCACTCTTTTCTTTTTCTGTTTGTAATGGTTTACTGTTACGGCACTGGATCTATGGTTAATGGCTTAATGCCATATGTTTTTCGTTAACGCCCAGGACGTTATATGTGTTAGTAGTAAAACATATATCCTTCCTTTTGATGTCTATCTAGTCTTGTAATCGTGTTTTGTAACTGAGATGATTGGAAATACAGTACATGGTTTGCTGTTGGATTTAATATTTTTGTTTAATGCATTCTTTTTTTCCATATGTCACTATACACAAAACGGGTCACAATGGGTGGGTCATTTACGTAAGTTTACTTCAGTTTGTTATTTGAAGAGCGGTCTTGGTTGAACCACGGTTAGTATTCTTCATAGTTTAGAGAGCACTGTAACGAATTATTTGGGGACGATTTTTCCTCCGGTTGTAGAATGAACAATTTTCCCAATGGCGTATATAAGCGTATGCAAGGTACCAGACAAGCACTTACGTTATTGGCAACTTAACATGGTTTGGGTAATTACACCAGAATGCACCGGGAACTATGTCTCTATGCATTAACCCGTTAATCCTAGATTTCTGGCTAGAGCATTTATTTTTTTGCTTCGAAAACGAGCCAGCAATATTACTGCATTACATAGATCCTCTATAGTTTTTTCATAAGTAAAATAAAGTCAACTTCAATTATCACAAAAGCTGTTATAATTATAATCAATAAAAGGGAAAGTATTTCCATATCCATAAAATTGCATTTGCATTTTTAGTAGTTGCATCATGCAAAGAATTTGTGATGTTTAAACTATTTTCTATCAGTAGTTAATTTTGGTTGGGTTGAGCTAAACTGCTGGCAATATATTGGCAGTGTTGTTCATCTTCTATAGAGATTCACGCGACAAAAGTGATTGAAAAGACTATGATACTACAGAAATTTAGGAGGCTGTAGGCATCAACATACGGTTGCGCAACTTTGAGTCCGTTTGACCCTTTTCCCCTTTTGGACTAATAACATCTTATCTGACCCATTTCACCCGTGAGGGATGAACCACACCCAGATCGACTCATAAGTCAAATCGGTCGGAGTTACCCTATCAACTCAATTGTTTACAAGACCATTAAATTTTGTAACATGACACAACCTTTTATCATATTGAACCACACCCAGATCGACCCATTCAAGTGCAGTAGTAAATTTTTTGAAAAAATAATTATTACGGAGTAATGAATACTCATAGTTCTTAATCATATATGACTGGTCACAACCTTTTATCATATTGGTATGTTATTCATGAAATTAGTTCTTACATAAAATGACTCATGTTTGACCCATAAAGTCAAAGGCATATCGTATTTGGTAACGGGGTGGCACAGGTACGTAAACCTTCCTCCAATGTGATGGCAAAACCAACTCGCTATTTAGGGACAGTACACTTATGATTAAAAAGTTTGTGTAGGCTAATGATGCCTATTCCATGACGAATTCAATAATTAAATTGTTTGAGATCCAACTTAATTGAGGTGACAAATAAGAGATTTAGGTGGGTTGAATAAACTAATAACATCTTTTCGTAACTGTCATCGATTACAAAGGTTGTTCAATATCGTCACAGAAGACCGTTTCAGTCTTTCGAGTGCAAGTACAGAGGCTTCATTGTGCTCATTTAGCAACCCAACAGATGTTTCAGAAGAATTAGCCATGTCTTGTACCATGTGAAACATACAGTTTATATAGAGCCTTGTTAAACACAGGTCGCAATCGTTTATTTTTATCTTTTTATCCACTCTTTTGTACAAACAATCAAATATGTTGCTCCCTTGTAACTTTGTTCTCCTGCTTCACATAATCACATACTGAGGATACGACTTTGATATGATTACTTAACCAAATTCAGTTCTAGTATGATTAAACTTTAAAAAATCTACTTTTTGGCATAAGATAATTCAGTTAAAAACAACGTTAATTGTAGGGAAAATCTAATACTTTTTATCAATAAAATCAAATTATAATAAATAAATTTGGTAGAAACACAAGACATACACTTTTTGCATATAAGCTAATTTCCAAGCAATGTGGCATACTTTCTTCTTCCCACTTTTTCACTTTGAGATACAATATCCATTCATAATAACTCAATTTTGGACACACTTTAACTCGTTGCGAAGCTCTCTTCAAGAAAAACGCAAAACTACTAACATATACATATATTTAGCGAGCCACTCGTGAAATGCTCGGGATTAGATTGGTAAAAAGCTCGAACGAGCCGAGCCTAAACGAGCTCGAGCCCAATCTTGAGCCTAAGTTGCAGCTCGTTTGTTAATCGAGCTCGAGCCTGAGCTTTACATACGAAGCTCGTTTGGGCTCGCGAGCCTAAACGACATTATGATATTTTAAGTATTAAACATATATGCGAGTCGAGCTCGAGCTTATTAACGAGCTCAAATCCTTTAAACGAGCCGAGCTTGTGCTTAAACGAGCCGAGCCTATATAACATACCACGAGCCTATTTAAACGAGTCGAGCCTATATAAACGAGCCTATTTAACTTTTCATGGCCAAATCATATACACGAGCCGAGCTCGAGCCGAACCCGAGCCTATATAACATTCTACGAGCCGAGCTCGAGCTCAAAGTTTAAGACTCGAAACGAGCCGAGCTCGAGCTCAAGCCTTTTAAAACTTAAACGAGCCGAGCTCAAGCTCTGACAGGCTCGAGTTCGGCTCGGCTCATTTTCACCCTTACATATATTAAATAGTATCTAAAGTTTGCAAATAATCATTTTGCAAAAACATTTTCCAACAAATAAAATTGATGGTGATTACATCAACCTGAAATCCACAAACCACAAATGAAACTAATCAATCAAATAAATAGCACAACTTAGTTATATGAACAGTGACGGAGCTTGAAAGTTTTTCAAGAGAAGTCCGAACAAAATTCAAAGTTCAAAATATAAATTATGAAAAGCCAAGACTTAAATAAGTGGGCATTTGCAAATATATTTCACCAAAGATGACAAATTAGATATATATCCAAACATGGATAAAAACTATTGTACCATGTGCATTAAAAATTTGTACAAAAATTACATATGCAATTATTTATCATTGGAGATATAGCAATTCCTCCTTAATAATTAAAGTTGTATACACATGAAATGAAAGATTATTACACTAATGGGTAGGGTGTTAGTCGGGTTGACCCGGTCGGGTTTGTCAATTCGAGTTGATGCTAAAAAAAGCATTCCCGAACCCGACTCTATTTAGAACTCCGGTTAGTCGGGTTCGGGTCAACCGAATAAAAGTAAAATTATTAAAAAATTGCTTACTTCAATATGTTTACATTGTAAAAGTGTTAGTTGAGTCGGGTTAGTCTCTTCTTCCCACTTTTTTATTAAACTTTAAAAAATCTACTTTTTGGCAGAAGGCATAATAATATATTAAGATAATTCAGATTAAAACAATGTTAATTGTAGGGAAACTCTAATACTTTTTATTAATAAAATCAAATTATATTAAATTAATTTGGTAGAAACACAAGACATACACTAATTAACGATAATTAAAGGAAAAAAATAAAGCTCGAAGCATGAGGCTCATGTTTAACACGATTCCCTTAAAACAATTGATTCCAAGATTTATATATAAGCACCTCTTAATTTCCAAGCAATGTGGGATACTCTCTTCTTCCCACTTTTTGTGCTTCTAGCGACTCACTTTGAGATACAATATCCGTTCATAATAACTCAATTTTGGACACACTTTAACTCGTTGCTAAGCTCTCTTCAAGAAAAACGCAAAACTACTAACATATACATATATTTAGGGGTGGAAATGAGCCGAGCCACTCGTGAAATGCTCGGGATTAGATCGGTAAAAAGCTCGAACGAGCCGAGCCTAAACGAGCTCGAGCCCGATCTCGAGCCTAAGTTGCAGCTCGTTTATTAATCGAGCTCGAGCCCGAGCTTTGCATACGAAGCTCGTTTGGGCTCTCGATGTGACAATTCTCAATTTCAGGTCATTTTACAAACTTTGAAAAAAAAAATTACTATTCATCTCGGGAATTTACTATTCATCGTTTTTTGAAGTCGATTTGATATTTTGAGAGATTATTTCAAAATTTTACTATTCACAAAACACTATTCATTCCCGGAGAAAAATTTCTATTCATGATTATTATTCATTATTTTTGTGAACTAGGTTTACGAATATCGAATTCGCGTAGCCGCGAGGGTTAAGTTGCGTATTCATGGAACATCATTGAAAACATTTCATATAGACTAGAGTTAGTCTACATATCATCAGTAACATCATATCCATATTAGTTCATGCATGGGTTTGCATATTTCATTAACGTATATTTATATATCAATATAAACGCTATTACACGATTTTTATACATGAACAACGTACCCGATACTCCTAATTAAGCTGTTAACCAAAATATCTAGTTAACTATCCAAAATATCTAAGATATTTTCATTAATCCATTGCAATTACCATTTTATCCTTTTTCTTTATTTACCAAAATGCCATTGCGTTGAAATTACAAGAATACCCTTTTCTACACTATATAAGAAAATCACTAGCATTTCATTCATTTTTTCCTCTCTTGTGGCTCGATCCAAGATCAAAAGGAAGAAGAAATCATCAATTTTTCAAGATCAAGTGATTTACTAAACCTATTAGTTAAGGTTTCGAAATAAAAACCTAGAAGTAATTAGTACCTAGTTACCTAAAGCTCTTCATATCACAAGTAAGTATTCTAGATAATTTTTCTAATCTTACATACTTCTATTTGATCTATTTTATATCCTAGTACTATATATGCAAGTATTCTCATGAGTTTATACCACTTTATATATATTTTTCAACATAAAATGGACTTACATGTTATAATTAATATTCCCATGAACCTTATCATTTTTGGTGAAGTTTAGGAACCCATGACACCCTAAGAAGGTGTATGGTAGGTTTAGAATGTTTTTGGTGTTGATTGGAAGAGATTATAACAAGTTGCAAGCTAGAAAAATCATTTCCGACAATATATAATTGAGGGCTGTCCATTTCTGCGATTTCTGGAAAAATCTGTGACAACTCGTATTTTCAGGTCATATTTCAAAACATTACTCATGCTTCATCATTTATCATTTATCGTAAACTAGGTTTACGAGCATCAAATTCGCGTAACCTTAATAGTTTAGCTGTGAATTCATGAACATATCATCAAGGACATTTCATATAGACTAGATTTAGTCTACATAACATCAATAACATCATTTCATATCAATATTATACATGGGTTTGCATTTTTCATTAAACGTTTATTTCTATTAAATAAACGCTATCGCGTAAACATTATTTTGAAACAATTGATCCAACAATTCCAAAAATATTCCTAATATATTTTTATACTCATTTTAAGACTATAAAAATTATATTATTAATTTACCCGATGTTTTTAATTTATTTCGTATATAAATTGTTATATTTATATAATTACTACGGTTTTCTTAAAAACTACACGATAATTATTATTTCACTCAACTCATGTAAGAAATGTATTTTTATGATTTTTATGACCTCAATATATTTCATCTTGACCCGTTAAAAGTTATTTTTATCTAACGCTACCCTAAATACTCAAATGTGTACACAACTTACCACATGTCTTCAAGTTACTTACATATAATTACACTTATACATATATATAAAAAAAAAAAAAAACCGTATTAAATGATGACAAACACCCCTTTGGCCGACTTAGGGGGGGGGTCATGTGTTTCACTAAATATCTTCTAAGTCAACATATTATACTTTCATTTTACACAATCACTTCATTATTCACAAAGATCAAAAACATACATCTTTCTCTTCCTCTTGCAAACCGGCCACCATGGAGACCAAGAAGGGATCATCATAAATTTTTCTAATCAAGTTATTAACACTCTAGTCTCACTCTTTATTAAGGATTTGAAATAAAAACCTTGGGTGATTAGGAAAATCCTTTGTCCATAAACCTCATCAAGTTACTAGTAAGCATCCATATCCATCATCATATCTCATATTTATTTTTATGGTCATTTCATTTTATTTGATAAAACATGCAAGTCTCATGGATGTTTATACCACTTTTTCATTGATTTTAAGAGTATATATATTTGTCATCCTATAATTACTCCTTGTTATAAATCACTCTTGGTGATGTCTAGGAACCCATGACACCCTAAGAAGGTGTATGGTAGGATTAGAATAGCTTCGGAGTTGTTTTGAATTGGTTGGAATAGGTTTGTCGCGTGAAAAACTCATTTCGACAAGTTTAATTAAGGGTCTGTCCATATTTTGAAAATCTGGAAAATCCGACAGTAAGCAAAATATTTTGGGCTATATATTTGGAAAATATACTTTAAAACGAAAACGTGGCCGCTTGAACGGGTTAAAACGGAGCTATAACGAAAAAGTTATGCTATTTTGAAGTTTGACGACGAAAACTATTAATTCCAGAAAATTCAGCAAGCTGTCTCGACTTTTTACGAGTCCAAAATGAGTCTTAAGCGTTGTTAAATGTGTCGACTTATCAAAAATATATTAGTACTACCTCCGTCCCAAAATTATAGTCCCCGTTTGACTTTTTTGGTCTTTCTCTTTCAACTTTGACCATAAATATTTTCGTTTATGTTATACAATAGTTGATGAAAATTATACCAAATGAAAATACATTAAAAACTCAATCCATTCATATATTTTGCATCAAATATTATATAACACAAAAAAAAAATACTTAAGGTCAAAGTGGTAAAAGAAAGACCGAAAAAATAGAAAGGGGACTATAATTTTGGGACGGAGGGAGTATATGTTATCACGATTCCGTGGATATAAAGAACGTAGAAAACGGACTTATAACGACTAAGTTATTCACATTTTAAACAAGTTGCCGTAACTTTATTATATAAGAAAAACTATTAAATTTCTAATAGGCAAGTATTACGGCAACAAGTTGGAGGACGTTTTTAACAATGACGAAGTACTTTTTATAAAGTGATGTCTTCTAGTAAAAGTAAGTTCGCCTAGCATATTTTTCAAAATGTCAAACCATTTGTCAAGCGGAGTTGTAACGAATAAGATACGGTCACTTAAATTTTTCCGAAAACCATCCTTAAACAAATATTTTGAAGAACAAATAATTTGGAGAACAATATTTTGTACACAAGTACCATACTTTACCTATACTTTTCTCTATGATCGAGACCTCTAGGATGAAAACTTAAATGCTAAAACTTTGAGATAATGATACAAGCTTCCCAAAACCGTTGAGTTCGTTTCTTAACACTCGACGTACACCATTTTACGACTAGATTTTAGAGGCCGTTTAGTCACTTTCATGCAAATTTCAACAACATTATTTTACGACGAAAAGTTATAATTTCTTAATAAATCACTAAAGGATTATCGTGGGATATCATTTCAATGTAAATACATGTGAAGTAAATTAAATAAGGTCAAGACGTTAAGAGATTATTTCTCGACGAGAAATATTATTTTCAAAAATTCACAAGTGGTATAGATATCATCCGAATTGCATGCATAACATTACATCATAACTTATTATGTATCATATCATTCATAATAGGTCAAGTTTAGAGATTCACGCTACATTTCGGTGAATCATTGCAACAGGTGAGTTCCATAGCCCCATTTTCAATTGTTTTAATGCTTTTATTAAACTCTTTGGGGGAGATACATGCTCATCAACTACTTTTATGACATTCATGATAATTTGCAACTATATGTTTATCTGAACTGAATGTTTAGTCATATTCTATATCATAAATCATTGAGCTAAAGGTCTTGGTATTATCACGGAGCTAAATGTCTTGGGATTATCATTGAACTAAAGGTCTTGGTATTATCAAGGAGCTAAATGTCTTGGGATTATCATTGAACTAAATGTCTTGGTATAATCATGAACTAACGGTCTTAGAATTATTTGAAACAACACTCATACGTGTTATATCAATTGAATATTAATACATTAAGTTATCTACTATTATGTGAATTCATTTGACATCATGCGTTTGAACATAAACTATACATATTTTGGCAATGGGTTGTAAACACACAGGTTGCAAGTTTTGTATGGGCGGAACTTGGAACTGAGTGGATTTACAATGCCTTTGCTGCATAAGCGATTTTGAAAGGTTTTTCATTTCAATGCAAACTCTATGAACTCACTCAACCTTTGTGTTGACACTTTTTAGCATGTTTTATCTCAGGTATCTAAGGCATTCACTTCATGACATCCATATGGACATATCATAGAGTCGTGGTGACGACGCGTCACACATGGGATTTATGCATTTTAAAACATCGTTTGGCTTGTAACAAATTTATTTCCGCACAAGTTGATTTTCATTTGGGACCTACACTTTGTAAACTCTGATTATTTTATTAAATCAAACGATGTGTTTTCCAAATGACACTTTAGGTCGTTCAATATATCTGTAACTGTGATGCTATGACAGTCAACCCCCAGGAATTCCATTCCGCTGCAAAACAGGTAATTTGGGGGTGTGACAAAATCAGTAGGTCAGGGGATATTTTGGGTTATATTTTCAGAAAATAGACTTAAAAACGAAACCGTGGCCGCTTGAACGGGTTAAAACGGGTTTATAACGAAAAAGATACGCTAACTTCCGGTTTAACGACGAAAACTAATTTTCTGAAATAATACTTGCTGTCAAGGGTTTTTTCTAAGGACAAAAACGAGTATTTAACGTAAACTAGAAGAGTCGACTTATCAAAAATATATTAATACATACTAACACGAATCCGAGGATATATAGAACGTAGAAAACGGAGCTATAACGACTAAGTTACACGCGTTTTAATTATGGCTATCGTACTTATTTTCACAAGTATTCACTCATATATTTTCTAATAAGCCAAAATGGTTATTGCGAAGGACCATGTTTGGAGCCGTTTTTCATATCGATAGAATACTTTTGAGAAAATGATGTCTTCTAGTAAAAGTGACTTCACCTAGTCTATTTTCCAAAATGTTCAACCGTTCGTCAAACGAAGTTGTAACGAGTAATATACGATCTCTCAAACTTTTCCGAAAACTACTCGTAAACTATATTTTCAAAAATGCACAAGTGGTATAGATTACATGTGGACTTGCATGTACGATATAAATTCATAACTTATAATAGATCATATCATTCACATAGGTTGCAGTTAGAGTATTCGATTCATTTCAGTGTATCCACTCTTGTCATTATAGTAATTGCATCAGGTGAGTTTCATAGCCCCATTCTCAATTGTTTTATACTATTTTTGGGGAAGATACATGCTCAACTATTTTCATTTACTTTCACAAGTACTCTAAACTTTTACAGATTACCGTGAGTATTCACAATCCCCTTTTTACCGTTTTTACTATATTTTGGGGTGAAATGCATGAATCATACTCGAACTAAATTGATTACTTTTTTTTATGAACTCTTTTGCCTTGAACTTTTGAACTTGAATCAAATCCTTGAACTTAATTATGAAATTATAACTTGTTTGAACTTATTGAACCGTACGTGCTATGACCTAAAAGTCTCGGCGTTTTGGTGGAGCGTTCTTGATCTAAAGTCTCGCCTTATTGGTGGAGCGTGCAAAGTCTCCCATGTTCGGAGCGTTCTTAATTGTATGTAATAGTTGTATGATGTACCGTTCGTACATTCGCATTGTTAGTCTCCTATCAGTAGGTAGTATGGATAGCGCTATTAGAGGTCGGCCAACCTCTCGTTCACTATGTTACGGGACGCATATTATTTATTCTAGAGGCTTTGCCTGGCATACATTATTATATACGTGGTGCTATATTATGAACTATTATGACAACATATACTTGACTACTAGACATACTACTTTTATGCAGTGGGTTGTGAACACACAGGTTGCAAGTTTTGTATGGGCGGAACTTGGAACTGAGTGGATTTACAATGCCTTTGATGGGTGAACATTTTTGAAAGGCTTTACAATTCAACCAAACTCTATGAATTCACTCAACCTTTGTGTTGACACTTTTAGCATGTTTATCTCAGGTTTTAGCATATCATCATGGCTTGCATGGGGTCGTTGAGTTGACGCGTCTCACATGGATTTTATGCACTTAACTATCGTTTGATTGTAACAAATTCATTTTGGTACATTGGAAATCTTTTGGGACCTATGTTTTGTAAACTCTGATTATTTTACTCAATCAAACGATGTATTTTCAAAACGACACATTAGGTCGTTCAATATAACTGTAATTGTGATGCTATGGCAGTCATCCCCCAGGTATTCCATTCCGCTGCAAAACAGTTAATTTGGGGGTGTGACACGCGAGCCTAAACGACATTATGATATTTTAAGTATTAAACATATATGCGAGTCGAGCTCGAGCTTATTAACGAGCTCAAATCGTATAAACGAGCCGTGAGCTTAAACGAGCCGAACCTATATAACATACCACGAACCTATTTAAACGAGCCGAGCCTATTTAACTTTTCATGGCCAAATCGTATAAACGAGCCGAGCTCGAGCCGAACTCGAGCCTATATAACATACCATGAGCTGAGCTCGAGCTCAAAGTTTAAGGCTCGAAACGAGCCGAGCTCAAGCTCGAGCCTTTTAAATATTAAACCAGCCGAGCTCAAGCTCTGACAGGCTCGAGTTTGGCTCGGCTCGTTTTCACCCCTACATATATTAAATAGTATCTAAAATTTGCAAATAATCATTTTGCAAAAACATTTTCCAACAAATAAAATTGATGGTGATTACATCAACCTGAAATGATGTATTCACAAACCACAAATGAAACTAATCAATCAAATAAATAGCCCAACTTAATTATTGGCGGAGCTTGAAAGTTTTTCAAGAGAAGTCCGAACAAAATTCAAAGTTCAAAATATAAATTATGAAAAGCCAAGACTTAAATAAGTGGGCATTTGCATATATATTTCTCCAAAGATGACAAATTAAATATATACCCAAACATGGATAAAAATTATAGTAGCATGTGCATTAAAAATTTGTACAAAAATTACATATGCAATTATTTATCACTGGAGAGATAGCAATTCCTCCTTAATAATTAAAGTTTGACTAAAATACACCGCTGGTCCCTAAACTTGGCATGGTGCATCGCGATGGGACGAAACTCGCCCTTTTCATCGTTCTGGGTCCCTTTTTTCACTGTTTATACTCGTTACAGGTCCTTTGACCAAGTCAATGTCTGATTTTTGTTTTGTTGTCGAGGGTATTTTTTTCCATACACATTTATACTTTTATAACACATTTTTATTTTATCCCTTAATCTTTCATCCTTATCATCATCTCCCCAAATCATTCATCTCCCCGATCATCTCCCCAAGATTCATCATTATCTTTCATCCTAGTTAAAATAATGGATGCATTCATCATTCATCTCTTTTTATCCTAGTACACCACTACCACTTTCATCTTTCATAACAAAATGTATATAGCGATTTCTAAAATGATTCATCCTTTACAATCAAGCGAATAGACTTTTGACCCATATCAACCCGGCCAGTCCCTTTTGATTGAAAAAGGGTTCCAAAGAAAAAAAAAACCCTTCGACTGAGATTGTTAGCAGCAACAATGGCATTTCGACAAGGTAACTTTATTCATTTTCTTGTTTTTGATTTGGGTGAATAATTAATTAGTTTTTGGTTTTGAACAGTGAAAGTTGGGATACCTGAGTTTTTGAATGGGATTGGAAATGGAGTGGAGATGTATGCTGAGAAGCTCGAAACTGAATTTGGGGATTTGCAGAATTTGTTGGTTGCCAGGTCTATGAAGCTCAAGAAGATTAATGTTGGTGGTGATCCCAAAGTTTGCAAAAATGTATGTTTTAAGGGTTGTTTTTTTTAGCTTACTTTCGGGCTTATTATGAGCTTATATCATTTCGGCTTATATTTGATAAGCCTAATTTTCAAACTTATAAGGTTAAATAAGCTTATTATTATGATATAACAAACTTAGATGAGCCGATAAGTTTCAAAAAAGCCAGAAAAAGTAGTAGGCTTATGAAACATAAGCCCAAAAGTAAGCTTAAACAAATTAAGGGTATGTTTGTAATTGATTTTTTCTTTTCTTTTTGTGCGTGTGTGTTAGTAGTTATGCTTATTTGCTTATTTTGAGATACAATAAGTCTGTTTCGATAGGTAGATAGCTGCTTATTTCAAATTGCTATTTGATGAATGGCTTATTTTTGAGTAGCTTTTAACTTATAAGTACTTGTTTATAAGCAGAAAGGTAAGCTGTTTCAGAATTCTGAGTAGTAAGTAGGTAGTTGCTTATAAGTGCATATCGATAGATTATGATACGTTTGAGCTCCTTATAACTCCAAAGTCATGAGCTACTAATACCTTTTACTGTAGTTTTAGTTAAAAACCGAATGTATCCGGTTAGGCCATTTGATTTTAGCCGAATCAAAAGATTTCCGGAGTACAACTTAAAGATCTTTACAAATATTTTGTGAGCGAGTACCCTATTGTGTCCATTGAAGACCCCTTGGTGTGTGGTTTGGGATTTGGTTGGGGATATGTATGCTTTATAGTATAGAAGATAGAAGATGACATAAATGAATTTATGGTTAATATTGTAGAGACGAAGGCGTTCACTGGGGGATACATAATGGGTTACCTGTCCAGAAGTACAATTGTATACTTTAAGCACAATGACATGCAGTCACTACGGAGTACATTAGAGAAAGTTACTCAAGACAACAAGCGAGCTAAGAAACTGAGACGTTACATCGTTGTTGAAGCTGTTTACCAGGTATTTCTAGTCAATCATGCTTATGGTTTTAGTTTTTTTATTCACCTCGGAGTCTGATTAAGTTGACCTCTGGACTAGCAGTAAGGTCATAGGTTTTACTCACCCACACCCATAGGGAGAATGTTGACGTATGTGATATTGTTACAATCAGAAGTCTTAAATAGTAGTCAACAAAGTAAGTAAATATTGTATTTTTACTCGTATAGGTTTATTTGGGCTTGGCAAGGCAGCCAAATGGATTCACCAAGCTATTTGACAAGCTTGGTCGCCTTGTCTAAAGTCCTAACTCTTATGTGTGGATAGAGAATTCTCATGATTTTTAATATAATGTTTTCAAATGTTCGAACTCGGTCAAATTGCACCACTGGATGAGATTATCCAACTAAAGGAGCAGTACAAGTTTCGTGTTCTGTTAGATGAGAGCAACTCTTTAGGTGTGCTTGGAAAATCTGGTAGAGGTCTGACTGAACACTACCAAGTTCCGGTACCCATCTTTCTCTCTCTTAGCTCTCTGTTTTGTTTGGTGGTCATTTTTCTGTTTGAAGTTGAGAAGGTTAATGTTGGTCTTGCCATCGTAGATTGATAAGATAGATATAATAACTGCTGCCATGGGACATGCACTGGCCTCAGAAGGTGGGTTCTGCACTGGAAGTCATAGAGTTAAATATGGATTTGTTAAGTTAAATAGGATTATAAGATGGCCTTATGTTTATGTAGCGCCTCAGCAGCTCCCGCTATGTATTTTCTGCATCTCTTCCCCCATACTTGGCAAGTGCTGCAATTGTGGCTATGGATGTCATAGAAGAAAACCCTCAACTCATAACCACCTTAAGACAGAATTCCAAAAAATTAAGCACAGGTTTGTCTCTCCACTTTTAATAACAAGTTACTTCGTTTGTCATGAAAAGTACAGTGTTTCGTATTTCAAAGATGTCGTATAATAGGCACATTAGTTCTTCCGTGCAAAAATTAACTTAGTTATTTTCCCATTATGATTATCTTAATTATAACTATATTGATTTGGCCTAAAAGTTGCCTCTTTATAATACACATCTCACTAGATTTAGTAATATGAAATTAAAAGCATTTTCGCCTGTTCTTTTTGCGAATTGCAGGATTATTAGGAATACAAGGCCCGGAACTTACAAGTGATATAACGTCACCACTTGTTTTCCTCCGTCTTAAAAATCCTCGTGGTACATGAAGAGTGATCTTCGTTTCCAAGATCTAGCTGAACGGGTAAGTGTTAACCATAATTGCACTTATATGCATCTTGATATATTTGTTCTTTTACCGTTTAATGTTGTGGGCCGGGTTATATGGTGTGCTAATATCGCTCTCATAGGACCATAGACGAAAGGAACCTCATCAATGTTTTTTTTTTGGATGCCAGATAACTGTCACACTCTGATGAGGTATCCACAACCCGTGTTAAGGTTGCTTCTTTGGTTACCTAAAAGCTTGTGCAAATGCAGGTACTGAAAGAACACTCGGTTTTTGTAACCACTTCAAAAAGATCGATAATTGATAAATGCAATCTTCCCGTTGGGATCAGAATATATGTCTCAGCAGCTCACGCAGAATCTGATTTACAGAAAGCATGTGATTCATTGAAGAGTGTTGCAGCTTCTTTATTAGCAGATCAAAATTAAACACTACTCGAAGATCTAGCTGAACGGGTAATTGTTAACCACACCTGTTGTTCTTGTACAAGCAGATTCTTCTTCCTCTCCATGTCAGCAATCGGCACATATGCAGGCGGTGGAACTGTGAGCGATGCTGCAAAGGGATCCTGTGAGCCGACTGATTGCATGGTCCCATCGGGTGCTGGCAATGCTAACATCGGTGTTGCGGTTCTCGCCAGTCCAGGCCGATTTAGTTGTACTTTTAAAATGGATTTTTTTTTCTGTGTTTGTTTTTTTGGTTTGAAATATCACTTGTTTGGCATGTGTAATACAATACTAGAAATGGAATCTGGTTTGGTTCTTTTTTCATTATACTGATGTTTTAACTTCTTTTCATTAGTGATACATCTGTATCGGTACTATAGCAATGTTTATGGCTACTTGTGCTTACAGTTGTGATTTGTGCATTTAGAACTTTTTATGTTTAATATTGACAAGATATCTGTAACTTTAAAAGAGTCTCACTTTTCAAGAGCTCACAACGATTAGTCATTACAGAATAAAAAAGTATGTAACTTTAAAAGAGTCGCACTATATAATTGGCTTCACTGATGATGTCATCATTGTTGTGAAATAAAGTGCTTGGTGATGAACTATATTGCAACAATGAACCAGCAGGGGAGATGATGACTATGATAAATGTTGGTTAGATGATGATTTGGGGAGATGATGACAAGGATGAAAGATTAAGGGCTAAAATATAAATGTGTTATAAAAGTATAAATGTGTATAGACTAAAATACCCTCGACTACAAAACAAAAATCAGATATTGACTTGGTCAAAGGACCTGTAACGAGAATAAACAGTGAAAAAAGGGACCCAGAACGATGAAAAGGGCGAGTTTCGTCTCATCGCGATGCACCATGCCAAGTTTAGGGACCAACGGTGTATTTTAGTCTAAAAGTTTAATACACATGAAATGTAAGATTATTACACTAATGGGTAGGGTGTTAGTCGGGTTGACCCGGTCGGGTTCGTCAATTCGAGTTGATGCTAAAAAAAACATACCCGAACCCGACTATATTTAGAACTCGGGTTAGTCGGGTTCGGTCAACCCGAATAAAAGTAAAATAATTAAAAAATTGCTTACTTCAATATGTTTACATTGTAAAAGTGTTAGTTGAGTCGGGTTGGTCGGGTTCGGGTTAATTCGGGTTGACGCTAAAAAAAAAACCCGAACCCGATTGTATATAGAACTCGGATTAGTCGGGTTAACCCGAATAAATTTATTTACCCGAGTAACTCGAACCAAATAAGCTTAATCGAGTTCGGAAAATCACAAGTGATATTCAGAATATCACAATGTGATATTCAGAAAATCACAAAGTGATATTAACAAAATCTCATTTGTGTTTTTCAGAATATCACAAAGTGATATTCAGATAATCACAAGTGATATTCTGAATATCACAGAAATCACTTGTGATAGTCAGAAACGTATGAAAACGAACGAAAACTTAAGAAAATGGACGAAAACGTAAGAAAACGGACGAATCCGTCTGAAAATGGGCGAAAACGTAAGAAAGAGTAAAAACACTTCTGAAAACGGATGAAAACGTATGAAAAATGGACGAAAATGAAAGAAAAATGATGAAAACGTATAAGAACGTATGAAATCGAAGAAAAAAACGAATTAAAAAAAAAACGCGAATTAAAAAAAAAAACGTGAATAAGAAAAAAAAAATGAATAAAAAAGAAAGACAAAAAGACAAGAAAAAAAACATGGACTTAGGTTTATCTACTAAATTTTAGGTTAATCCCCACCATTAGATCAAACTAGATGGATGATGAAGATTTGTCCCTTGATAAGCATAGATTTATGAGTAAGCAAAATATAAAGTGACTCTAGTTATAGAGTTTATGATACCAAATATGTAATTCGTGAACGTAAAGATCTTAAACAACGTCGAGCTAACCTGTAATTTTTATTGCTTTACGAGTCATTTCTCGTTTTTTATATTACATGTAATGATTTATGTTTCGGCCCTCTCAACGAAACTGTTCAAGTTACGCCACTGCTAATGGGCTTAATTCTAGAGGGCCAACACCCTTTTTTGTCCCTCCCCGTGCATACGAATCAGTGATAATGGAAGAGCTTGCAAGAGATACCGTTAAGTGAACAAAGTCTCCGCACTATTGATACATAAAAAGACAACAAAACACGCAATTGAACTCACAATCACCACGATTACAATGTCTGCTTCCATAGAAGTTCCTATTTACCAACTATTCGATAATAATTACGCGTCCTAAATTTTAAACAAATTATAATGTGCATGATTAATATATAGATGATATAACTTGGACATTGTTAATAATTACACGTCCTAAATTTTAATAATATCTGAAAATATCATCACACCCGGTTTGTTTTTGTGAGCATAATTTCATTGAAACTTCGTAATAATTTTGTAGTCTTTCTTTAAAACAGTTGATGATTGTGTTAAAACTTTATCCATTACTTTTTAGCAAAACTTTAAAGTCATGGGTGGTTTTAGTTTCACTTCGTGCCCACATTTTTTTTGAACGGTAAAATATATAAAAACAAAAATTCTAGCAAGGAGCTAGAAATTACAGAGGATACTTTAACCAGTCACTCCAACTATGAATCTTAGCACTTCTATACTTAAATCAAGAAAAAGAAAACAAACAAATACAATCAAAAATATCACTTTTACGCATGGATTGGGAATTGAAGACGATATTGTTTCGGTACCACCAAAAAGTCCATAGCACCGTAGCAGATTTGTAACCAACCTCCAACGCCATTTTTGGAGGAGAGCAAGGTTAAAAGATTTCAAACTTCCGATACCCAAACCTCCTTTATCATGAGACGCTAGAACATTAACCCATTTTAACCATGCCATTTTTTTAGAATGTTGATTACCACCCCAGAAAAACAATGCCCGCATGCTTTCTAATTTATTAAGAATGGATTCAGGAGCCTTGAATATAGACATATAAAATATCCCAAGGCTACCTAAAATAGATTTAAGAAGGGTTAAGCGGCCTCCACTGGACAATAAACTAACCTGCCACGAAGAAAGTTTGGCCTGAAACCGGTCAAGAAGCTTGTTCCAATTAACCGTATGATTCATGTTTGCACCTATCGGAAGTCCAATTAACCGTATGATTCATGTTTGCACCTATCGGAACCCTAGGGACTTTGATGTTGTGGGAGCCCCCAGTAGCAAAAAGAGAGTCATAGGTGAAGATCATCTCCCTGACTCTCACAACAAAGACCAGAGGCCAATGCCATTTGTGTCTGGTGGCATGATTACCAATATGTTGTCAATTTCCAAGCCCAGTGATTGGATTGAACGGGTTAACCCTGAGAGTAAGCTTCCAAATTTCAATTCTGGAAGAATACTAGAGCCTGAAAGCCAAGCTCTAAAGAGCATGCTTGGACTCCCTGATGTGTCCACTAGTACTGAACCCATCTCTGAGTCTGAAGCAGAATCTCAAGCACCTCTTCCACCCCTGAAACCTCTTCAGGGTGCTGCACCAAGCTCTGAGCTTACTCCATTGCAATTCAATCCTCACTCACCAAAAGAAAGGTCTGGACTTGGTAGAACCATCCTGAAAAGACCAACAAAACCAATCCAACAAGAGTCTACTCCCACTGAGACTTCCACATCTTCAGTCCCTACTAAAGTAGACCAAATTCAGCAACTGACTGAACTTGTGAGGAAGCTGACTGATAAAATGGAATCCATTGAAAAAGCTCCTGATTCAATCAAGGAAACTAAGTCAACCTCCTCTAGTTCAACAAGGTCAAAATCCACCAACAAAACCAGGCAGAAGTGTGATCTGTTCCATTATACCAGTCATACCACTAACAACTGCTACAGAATCCCTTTTTGTATGATCTACAAAATGGATGATCAAAGAACTTCAGATCACTTACAGTATGTAAGTTCATTCAGTGAAGCAAAACATACCAAAGTTGGTCATCAATATGCTTCAACCTCCAAACCAGCTCACAGGAATAGAGCAAAACCTTTTCCTCCTTGCCCACACTGTGGCTTCAATGATCATCACCCTGATGATTGTCTCATGAACACATGTTGTGATATTTGCGGAAATCCAGTTCATGAGACATCCTAGCATGACAATGTCATCCAAGCAAGGAGAAGTTCAAAGCAACCCCGAATCACTGAGTCATCCTCAGTCATCAAATGCAAAACCTGTGGTAGCACAATGCACTCAACCACTGACCATGAGTCAATTGCCAAATTCAAGCAGACCTTTAGACCTAAGCCCACTAGCATGTGGGTCAGCAAGAGAAACTAATCCAGTTTACTATTTGTGCAGAGACACGCCAGGGAGCCTATTTGGCATCTAGATAATGGATGCTCAAGAAGCATGCCTGTCGTTAAGGAGTATCTGCACAAGTATGTAAAGGAACCTGGACCCAAGGTAGTATTTGGTGATAACTCATCATGTATCACTGAAGGTTATGGTTCTATATACTGCAATGGAATAGTTTTCTCTAGAATAGCTTATGTCAATGGTCTAAAATACAATCTCATCAGTGTCAGTCAACTATGTGATGCTAAGTACATTATGCAATTCAATGACAAACAAGGCACCATTTTCAATGCCAACAAAGAAGTTGTTTTGATAGCTTATAAGAGAGATGATGTTTATGTCTTAGACATGTCAACACTCTCTCAAGACGGAACTTGTCTCTTTGCCAAAGCCACTGAAACTGTCAACTGGTTGTGGCACAAGAGACTCTCACACTTAAACTTCAAAAACATCAACAACTTGGCAAAACAAAATAAAGTCCTTGGCTTACCATCACTGGTTTTTGAAAAAGATAAACCATGCTCATCCTGTGAAAATGGCAAACACTCTATCAAAAGCTGCCTTCACCTCCTGCATATGGATCTCTTTGGACCAGTCAGTCCTAGATCAATCCAGCATGAGAAGTATACACTTGTTATTGTTGATGAGTATTCAAGATACACTTGGGTATACTTTCTTTCCAAAAAGAGTCAGGCAGCTGATACAATAATGTCATTCATCAGGAAATTGAAAACCAGAATGAAATTACTGTTAAACAAATCAGAACTGACAATGGCACTGAGTTCAGAAATCAAGAGCTTGAGAATTTCTGTGATGAAAAGGGAATCTCCCAAAAAAATTCATCTCCTTACACCCCTGAACAAAATGGGGTAGCTGAAAGGAAAAATAGAACTCTCATTGAGGCTGCCAGAACTATGTTAAATGGATCAGCACTCTCAAAGCATTTCTGGACTAAAGCAGTAAAAACAGCCTTTTATACTCAAAACAGGTCAATCATTGTCAAAAGACATAACAAAACCCCATATGAGATGTTCAAGTGTAGACTTCCTGATATCAGCTACTTTCATGTGTTTGGGTGTCCTGTGTTCATTCACAACCACAAGGATCACCTAGGCAAGTTTGATGCAAAAGCTGATGATGGGTATTTCCTAGGTTACTCACTGATCTCTAAAGCCTTCAGGGTGTTTAACACCAGAAGACAACAAGTTGAGGAAACCTTTCATGTCACCTTTGATGAAAGTTCTGAAAGCATCAGATTCACCAATACCTCAATGGAGGAAATATGAATTGATGACTCAACAAGATATCCTCCTGATGAGTTCAACACTGAAATCAATTCCTCTTATCAAGCTGATGCTGACATCTCATACTATGTCTTACCCCACAACCTTCCTTAACCAACCATCAGTGAATTCATTGATAATCAATCAGTCCCCACTAGGATAGGTAATGCTGAACCAAATGTTCAGGAACCTGTGATTCAAGAACCCCAACCTGAACAAAGCATCTCAATAGATGATCTCAATGATTTTGTGGCTCCTGCACCTAAACTCACTCCTGAGTTTCGAGTGACCTCTTCAAGCTCAGATCCTAGACCACAAAGTAAGTGGACAAAATCTCAAGACATTGAGCTAGTAAACATCATTGGTGAACCCACTGAGGGCATGCTCACTAGAAGCATGGTTGCTAAGTTAACTGCAGCTTCAGCCAATGAATGTCTATATGTTGATTTTCTATCAGAAATAGAACCCAAAAGTGTCACTGAGGCTCTAAAACACCCAAGCTGGGTTCAGGCTATGCGAGAAGAACTTCAACAGTTTGACAAAAACAAAGTCATGACCTTGATCAAATGTCCTTAAGATGTCGTTGTCATAGGAATGAAGTGGGTTTTCAGAAGCAAAACTGAGGAAAACGGCACTATCATTAAAAACAAAGCCAGACTTGTAGCCAAAGGTTACAGTCAACAAGAAGGCATTGACTATGATGAGACATTTGATACTGTTGCAAGAATGGAAGCCATCAGGATCTTCCTAGCATTTGCAACCTACATGAACTTCAAAGTTTACCAAATGGATGTAAAAAGTGCATTCCTGAATGGTGAACTCAAGGAAGATGTGTATGTTCAGCAACCTCATGGCTTTAAGAGTAGTGAATTCCCTAACTATGTATGCAAGCTTGACAAAGCCCTTTATGGACTTAAACAAGCTCCCAGAGCATGGTATGAAACTCTCTCAGCCTTCCTAATTCAAAACAAGTTTGTCAGAGGAAAGATAGACAATACTTTGTTTATCTACAGGACAAAGCAAGATGTAATACTGGTCCAAGTATATGTTGATGACATCATCTTTGGCTCAACAAATTATACTCTTTGCAAACAGTTTAAAAAACTGATGACAAATAAGTTTGAAATGAGCATGATGGGTGAACTCACATACTTCCTTGGACTACAAATCAGGAAAACTGATAAAGGAATCTCCATCAGTCAAGAGAAGTATACCAGAAATCTCTTGAAGAAATATGAGATATATGACTGTGCCTTAGTGAAGACACCAATGGTCCCTCATAACAACCTTGGACCTGATCTCACTGGTAAATCAGTCAATCAAACTCATTTCAGGGGGATTGTAGGCTCACTGATGTATCTTACTGCTTCCAGACCAGACATACAATTCTCAGTCTGTCTAATAGCAAGATATCAGTCCAATACCAAAGAATCTCATCTCACTGCAGCCAAAAGAATCCTCAGATACTTGAAGGGAACTCCAAGCCTTGGTCTTTACTATCTAAAGTGCTCAGGGTTTGACCTCAAAGGGTATTCTGACTCTGATTATGCAGGCTGCAACATGGACAGAAAAAGTACCTCAGGGTCATGTCAATTTCTTGGAGGAAAGCTGGTTTGTTGGAGTGCTAAAAAACAACAATCAGTGGCTATGTCTTCAGCTGAAGCTGAGTATGTGGCTGCTGCTGGATGCTGTGCCAATGTATTATGGATGAAAAGTCAACTCAGTGACTATGACATCCACTACAAAATGGTACCCATCTTCTGTGATAACACCAGTGCCATTGCAATCTCCAACAACCATGTCCTCCACCAAAGAACCAAACACATTGATATCAGATATCATTTCATCAGGGACCACATAATGAAAGGAGACATAGAACTTCATTTCATCCCTACTGAATATCAACTTGCTGATATCTTCACCAAACCCCTAGATGAACCTACCTTCAGGAGACTGAAAGTTGAATTGGGAATACTTGACATTGAAAGTCAGCAACCTGAAAATTAATCCCAATCTCAGTAAGTTCTCTCTGAAATGGTTCATGCTCCCTGACCAAAACCCCAAAACAACCTTCTCACTGATTGAGTAAGACTCATTCAGGGACCCTGACTCTAGATATTGAGCATTGAATGAGTAACTAAATACACCAAGTATCAGTTACTTAAATGTCCTAGGTTGGTAAACATACAATTTAATATAGGAATATATGTCTCTATGTCCTTCTGTCAAGGGTCCCTCAAACCTTACTGATGATGTACCCTCCGAATAGCTCGAAGGACACTCCTTCGAGACGTGTCGAAGCCCTTCTATTCGAAGGCCCAAGTTAGGATTCCAGAATATCCATAGGCGTCAAACCATTCGTTATCACGAAGGTTGCCTTAGGGGAATTCGCCATTCGAAGCACTAAGCCCTTCGGGGTACGGTTGACGAAGGAGTAACGGATAGGAGAACCTCCTGGCTTGGTCACACCCACGATCTCCCTCTCTTTCTGGCTTCCCCGCCAAGTTTGAGAACGTGGGTCACTAAGCCCTAGCGGTTACCCACAAACATGGGACGGCCCCATGATCTCCGACATTCACGCAGAAGTGCCTCTAACCCTATTTCTTCCACTATAAATAGGTTGGACGGGCAATGGATTATGGTAGGCTCATTTCGCACTCATCTCTTTACTTACACACACTTATACAATCATAACTCATACTTACTCTCACACCGGAGGTGGTTCGCAGGGTCCTACCCCTGCGTAATCACTTAACGAAGTGTCTTTGTATTTCTTATTCTCAGGTGAAAGACAAGTCTTGGCTGGAACATACACCCCTCATACCTTTGATCATCATCGAAGCCTGGTAGTGCAATCTATTGTACAATCAGTTGCGCCATCCGTGGGACCACTACTATTAGTCCCGTAATCACCCAGTCTTAAAACCCTAACCGATTACGCTACCTTTCCGGCATGGAACCAGGAAGGGAAGATACACCTCCACCAGGTTTCTATACCCTGGTCCCTCTCAACACAACTAACACCGATAATCTCGCCCCCATAACGGCCTCAACCTTTACCACATGATCTCGTTTGGAAACCACTCCTGTACATCACGCCTCAACATCCGCTAACCCTCTTCCAGAAATTAGCCCCGCCTTCATTGAGGCAAACTTTGAAGCCTTAGAGTCTTTGCTGAGGGCTCATAAGAGGCAAGTTCGCAACACTGAAATGCGAAGAGAACTGGAATATTCCAGTGAGGAGTATGACAAAGAGATTGAGGTAGAGGCGAGGCCTTGACCGGTTAACAGGGGGCGCTCGGCCCTACGAAATGGCTCTCCTTCCATCAGGAGGCCTAATGGAAGGACTGTGGGTTTTGAAGAAGGTCCCGGAGGAGATCCAGGAAGAAGGGAAAGAATGCAAGGTGAAAGAAGGAGCGAGAACTCTAACGGAGGAAGCAACCCGGTAGGGAACGGAGGGGTAAACCTACCCCTTCTCCTAGCTGCCCACTTAGGAAGAGAAGGGATGGGGGCTCCGATACCCCCATCGTATGTCTCGAGTGTCGGAGGCCCTCCTCCATACTCAGGTATGAATCAGTTACCCCCTCCGGGAATGAACCCCTACCTATCTGCTCAAACCTATAACACCTACCCTCCAAATGGTTCTCTCCCTCACCAGAATTACATCCAAAACACAGTCAGTGGGTGGGAACCCTTCGTATCAGCCTTCTACAGTATACCCTGCATACATACAACCATTTCCTAACCCATATAACCCTACACCTGTTTATCCACCTCCGTATAACCCTTACTATGTCGAAGCCTCTAGAGCTTGCACACCTTTTGTGAAGTGGATCGAAGACTACCCTCTACCTGACGGTGTGAAGATGCCCACTCACATAGGCACCTACGATGGGAAAGGCGACCCTGATAACTTCCTACACTTGTTCGAAGGCGCGCTATCAAGATGCAGAAGTGGGTCATGCCCATAGCGTGCCACATGTTCACCTATACACTCAGAGACTCCGCAAGAATATGGTGGAATGGACAGAAGTTGGGGAGCATTGTAAGTCTAGACGACCTTAAGGCTAAGTTCCGATCACACTTTAGCCAACAGAAGAAGTACACCAAGACCCATCTAGCCGTGCATACCATCAAGCAAAGAGACAACGAAAGCACAAGGGCATTCGTTACGAGGTGTACCGATGAAACTTTGCAAATTCTGGGTTTGCATGAGGATCAGAGGATCTCTGGTTTTGTACATGGCCTTCGGACTCGAAGCCTGGTGGAATTCCTGTCCACCAATCTTCCTACCACTTACAAGGCACTGATGGAGAAGACTTACACTTAGATTGAGTCTAACGAAGTAGCAGCAAGCGGGGCTCCGATAGAGCAAAAGGAAGCTTCTAACAAGTTCTCCAGAGGGTCCTCCTGGGAAGGATCCAAGAATAAGAAGAAGAACAGAGACCGCTTCACTCCATACAACAAAGGCTCGAATCATGGACTCTTGGCGAACTTGGTCAAATCTCCCAGGGAGATTCTGGCTACCGAGAAAGCCGCAAAGTCCTTCGATCCACCACCTCGGATGTCAGCGCGAAGCAAAGCCAGGGACATGTCGAAGTACTGCCATTTCCATGAAGACCATGGGCACGACACAAACAGCTGCAGAGAGCTGAAAAAGCAGATCGAAGAGGCGGTACAATCCGAACAACTAGCACACCTGGTTAAGGGCATCAAGAAGGGAAAAGACAAGTTCTTCGATACCCAACTGGGTGAATGGAAGGGGAACAAAAAGGAGGCTACCCCTACAGAGACTCCGATACTGATGGTGCACAGGCATGATCCAACCTTGAAACGGAAGGAAGCAGATGGGGAGCTGGGAAGCGTAGGAAAGATAACCTTTCCTTCCATCCTGGGGCATACACCTTCTACTGACCCCGTGGTCATCAAGGTACGAGTCTCAAACAGGGAGGTAAATCGAGCGTATATGGATTGTGGAAGCTCTTACGAGATCATTTATGAGCATTGTTTCCTAAAGCTCAAGTCGTCCACACACTCACTAAGGGTGGACTCGAAAACACCTCTGGTAGGGTTCTCCGGCGAACACTCATGGCCCCTGGGAGAAGTACCGTTGGAAATCACCATAGGCGAAGGCCCCTTATCCCGCACGGAGACACTCACCTTTGTCATAGTCAGGTCAGATTCTCCTTATAATTTGTTAATAGGGAGAACAACTATGAAAAAGATGGGCATTGTTGTTTCCACCATTCATGCTGCTATTAAGTTCCAAACCCCCTTCGGAGTAGGAATTGTTCATTCAAATTATGGGGTGGATAAGGGTGTATATGGTGTCAAAAGGATCAAAGAAGAATCGGAGGAGCCTCCGATAGCAATTCTAAGCTGCACAGATGCAGAAGAGCGAGTTGTAGTTAACCCTAGCTACCCTGAACAAACGGTGGTAATAGGAAAACAACTCCCGACGAATTTCAAGGCGAAGCTCACAGAACTGTTGCGGACTAACCTTGATATTTTTGATTGGAAATATTCTGACATGACAGGGGTCCCAAGAACATTGCTGATAGACGGACAGTCCTTTGGAACGGAGCATAAACTCAATGAGTACAAACACATTGAGCCAATAAAACAGAAAAGGAGGAGCCTAGCCCCTGAAAGAAATGCTGCAGCCTGAAAAGAAGTTGATGAACTGACACAAGCGGGCATTCTAAGGGAAGTTAAATACCAAACATGGGTTGCCAACCCAGTAATGGTTAAAAAGAGCGACGGAGGGTGGCGCATGTGCGTTGACTTCACTGACATCAACAAAGCATGTCCGAAGGATTGCTACCCCTACCAGAAATTGACTGGAAGGTAGAATCCTTGGCAGGCTTCCGGCTAAAATGCTTCTTAGATGCCTACAAAGGGTATCATCAGATCCAGATGGCAAAGGAGGATGAAGAAAAGACAGCCTTCTACACAAGCAAAGGTGTCTACTGTTACAGAAAGATGCCCTTCGGATTGAAGAACGCAGGGGCAACATACCAACGTCTCGTAGATAAAGCCTTCAACAAACAGATAGGTAGAAATCTCGAAGCATACGTTGACGACATGGTTATCAAAAGCAAGACGGAGGAGGACCTACTCCTCGATGTGCAAGAAACCTTTGACCAGCTTCGGGCGATTAACATGAAGCTGAACCCTAAGAAATGCTCCTTCGGTGTCGAAGAGGGGCAGTTCCTAGGGCATTTGATTACTAAGCAGGGGATAAAGGCTAATCCCTCCAAGGTCAAGGCAATTACAGATCTCCAGGATCCTAAGTGTCTAAAAGATGTGCAGAGTCTGAATGGGAAGCTGGCAGCTCTAAGTCAATTTTTGTCGAAGGGGGCTGACAGGTCCCTACCATTCTTCAAAACACTCAAAGGATGCGTTGATAAGAAGACTTTTCAGTGGAGTCAGGACGCAGAAGCCGCTTTTCAGAAGATGAAGGAGTTCATCGAAATCCTTCCAACACTTACAGCCCCAATCAAAGGCGAGGTGTTGTTCATGTACTTAGCATCCTCAATGGAGAGTATTAGCGCAATCCTTAAGGGAGAACGAGACAAGCGACAGATCCCCATTTACTTTGTCAGCATGGTCTTGCAGGGGGCGGAGATCAACTATCCAACATTGGAGAAGTTAATACTAGCTCTAATCTACGCAGCAAGGAGGCTCCGACGATATTTCCAGGCCCATCCGATCACAGTCTTAACCGACAAGCCACTCAAACAGATCTTGTCGAAGCCTGAAAAGTCTGGAAGGGTGGCTAAATGGGCTATTGAACTTGGAGAGCATGAAATAGAGTTCAAGGGTCGAAACTCTATTAAAGGGCAAATTCTCGTAGACTTCTTGGCAGAGACGCCTTCCGAGCCAGACACAGAAAAGGAAGAGCCCAAAGCTAAACTCACTCAAGTACAGGATGACTGGAAACTTTATACAGACGGAGCATCCAGCTCCGATGGTTCTGGAGCAGGTCTAATGCTGGTCAGCCCTGACCGGAAGGAGCATACATATGCTCTTCGTTTCGAGTTTGAAACCATAAATAATGAAGCAGAATACGAAGCCCTATTAGCAGGCCTCCGATTAGCTAAAGATATGGAGGTCAAAGCTCTTGCCGTTTTCGTAGATTCTCAATTGGTATCTAACCAAGTTACATGCTTTTATGAAGCAAGGCAGCCCGTCATCAAACAGTACTTGGAAAAAACAAAGGAGATGCTAGAGAGCTTCGATTCCTACACCATCCAACATGTCCGTAGGAATCATAACAAGAAGGCAGATGCACTAAGCAAGCTAGCCTCTATGGCCTTTGCTCATCTCACCAAAGAAGTACTAGTCGAAGTCCTACCTGAAAGGTCCATCATTCGCAAGGAAGTTACGGACGTGGTTCACGAAGAAGGAGAGACATGGATGACTCCCATCAGGGAATATTTGATAAGCGGTCTTCTCCCTGAAGATCCCAAGCTAGCAAGGAAAATTCGGGTTAAGTCCCCACAGTACCGGCTAATGGGGGAAACCCTATATAGAAGGTCATTTCTATCACCTTGGCTAAGATGTGTGGGACCCAAGCAGGCTACGAGCATTATCGCCAAAGTCCACGAAGGATCCTGCAGCCTCCATGCAGTACCTCGCTCAGTTGTCTCGAAGATAATGAAGTTGGGCTATTATTGGCCTTCGATGCACAGGGATGCGGCAGAAATCATTCTCAAATGTGAAGCTTGTCAGATACACTCAAACGTTCCCAAGATGCCGAAGCAGGACATGACAAGTGTGACATCCGCATGGCCCTTCTCTCAATGGGGAATTGACATCGTAGGACCTATGCCTGTGGCTCCTGGAGGAGTCAAATTCTTGCTGGTGGCAATCGATTACTTCACTAAGTGGGTAGAAGCTAAACCTTTAGCCTCTATTACGGGGAGACAGATCGAAAAGTTTATGTGGGAGCACATTGTGTGCAGATTTGGAGTGCCCCACATCATCATATCCAACAATGGAAAGCAGTTTGCTGAAGGAGTCTTCTACGACTTCTGTCAAGGGCTCAACATAAAGCAGTCTTGGACATCCATCTACCATCCACAAGGTAACGGACAGGTGGAGGTTACAAATAGAGACATCGTCAAAGGGATCAAGAAAAGGCTGGGACGAACTCACCATGGATGGGTGGATGAACTCCCTCAAGTACTATGGGCTCACCGGACACACCCTAAGTCAAGCATTGGTGAAACCCCCTTCAGCCTAACATACGGAACATAAGCGGTCATCCCTTCGGAGCTAAGTGTACACACGGAGCGTGTGGCAATGTATGATGCCTCCCAAAATGATGAAAGGATCAGGGAGAACCTTGATCTACTAGAAGAAAGAAGAGAGATAGCCTCCATCCGAGAAGCCATGCACAAGCATAAGATCGAAGGCTACTATAACAAAAGGGTCAGCACCTTCAAGCCTGGGGAATATGTGTTACGCCTCAACAGTGCAAGCAAAGCAGAATACCAGGGAAAGTTGGGACCTACTTGGGAAGGACCTTACATGGTAGCTGATGCCTACGGCAACGGAGCCTACAAATTGGCCACTCTTCTCGGAGAACCCATCTACAGGACATGGAATGGTACGAACCTTCGAAAGTTCTATGTTTAAGAAGTACTTTTACTTTTTCATTCTTGTAATTAGAAGCTTCTCAAGGGAAAGCAAACATTATTGGTAGTTGTCTTAGTTTTCATTTCAAGAATGATGTAATCCTCTCTACCAATTCAATGATCAATAAGACATTTCCCACAAATTTCTTGCTTCGTTTCTTAAACACAAAGATTTGTTCAACCAATTCGTTTATGAGTTTCAATGTCGAATAAAAGGGCATAAGGTGTAATAAACGCCTCATCATTTAAGCCTACTAAAACATTCACATTAACTCTCCTAGTAGTTTATGGCATTTGTGAAAAATATATACAAAGTCATACTACCTAAAGGATTTGACATAGAATGGGCCGCGACCCTCTGTCAATGATCAAATTTGGTCATTATATTATTGGTGTTGAAATTTACACACAATGAGGCTGTTTAACTTTAGGATGTAAAAGTTAAGCGTTAAAAAAATGGCGTAAGAGAAGTTCACAGGATAAACAAAAATAATAACCAAGTGTGTAGAGGTACTCCCCCACACTATACCATTCAAAATAAGGGCTAGTGCCCTTGTACCTGCATAAGGAGCCTAAGCCCCAATTAAGTTGTCTTTGGCCCAAGGCCATACATCACAAATATTCAAATTGTTTGAAAAACCAGACAAACATCATAAAGTAACATAAATTGTTTTAGAAAGGGTACATGCCACCCTTGAAACCAAATTACTGCCAACATGACAGCCTTCACTCCTGCTTCTTGGGGGAGGGAGTTGGAGATGGTTGAACTGAGGTAGGCTTGGTAGATACTGTCTTCTTGGTAGGAGTCGTAGGCTTAAGCTTGCGGGGCTTTTTGGAGAGGAGGTCTTCTAGAGGTGCCATAGGATCTTTGGTAGCTTCAGCTAGGAAGGAGTACTCTGCGGTTGCAAACGCATTTCCTGCCTCATCGTATTCAGCTTTAGATGTGGGACGGTAGCATTCAATCTTGGAGAGGTCTACGGGCTTACCTGTTTTGGCAGCCTCCTCCAAAGCCAAGCACCATCCATGAAAAATAGCTGATTTGATGACCTTCCACATTTGTGCTCCCAACTCATCATTGTGGTAGAGTTCCATGGCTATATATGGCACCACCTTAGACACAACCTCCGCGCGATCCTTTTGCAGCATCTTGTATCTCATCTGCAAGCCATCAATCTCCTCCCTTAGCTTCACTTCCACCTCTCCAAGCCTAGATCTCTCACTCTCCAAACCAGCACATTTCGCTTCAAGCACAGCATTTTGACCAATGAGAGTCACTACCCTACCCTCCTCTACCTTGAGTTTGACAATTTCAGTTGTCAACTCTGCAACCTTTTGACGGAGGTCTTGAACGAGAGGATTCTTCTCAAGGTCCTTCTCAATCTCATCACACTTGGCCTCCAACTTTGCATACTCCTGATCCCTATGTTTCTCCCTTTCCAACATGACATCCATCTCCTGTCTTGCCTTGGTAACAGCCCTAAGCAACTCTCTGGTTCTGCCATTCAAATGATTGTCCAACACTGCCTGCCTCGCTACACTATTGTCATGCAGATCACAAACCTTTTCAATGGACATATTGTCCAGCAAACCTTTCCATTGAGGGGGGGGGGTGACATGATCCACAATCCGGTGGCAAGCCAAAGCATCGGGAAGCTCCTTCGTTTCTGGAAGGCCTGCGACCAATACAATGTATAAGGACTGGGTTAATTATGACAATTATCACTTCACATGTTTTACAAGGAGAAACTGCTTACCATGCATCTCAACAGATTCATCTTGTAACTCAAAGGCAGACTTCACAAGCTTCTTGCCTTCAGCACTCTTCTGCCTCACGGCCCTAGATCCGGAGGCGGGGAAGGGATTTTTCCTCTTGTTGGTTGACTTCACTGCCTTGCCAGCTGTTCCCTTTCGGCTTTTCAACCTATCCGCTATCCCAGTGGAACCTGTAACCTATCCTCCTCTGCAGGATCATCCGAGTCTGCAACATTCTCAACAAGCTGAGAAGGACCCTCCAGAGCAGCTTGTGGGGGTGCTGATGGAATAGGCTCCGGCTTCGGAGTATCCACCTCATTGTTGTTTACGGATGTAGAAAGAGAGCCAACACCATAGGACTTTTCGGCCTTCTCAGCGGGCATGAAGCTCAAGTCTTCATCAAGATCCTGGTACATAAAGTTCCTGAACGACATTTCTGCAAAAAAGAAACAAGAAAAAATAAATATCAGTGCTACATTGGTCCTACTTAAATAGAAGTAGAAAAACATACTTTGTCCATGGTACATGATAACAGGCTTCTTGGGAGACCCCTCCCAGCTCTGGGCAATCCCAGCCATGTATAAGATTGGCTCGGGGAACACTTGCACATCTAGCCAAACGCTGATAGCATGGATCCCTTCGCACCTCATATGGCAAGGGGTCATTGTATCGTTTTGCATCAAACATATACTCCTTACTCAACAACTCTGGATAGTTGGGTGGGATAAAAGTGTTTTGCACATAGAAAAAACTGCCCTTCCAAGCTGTTATGTTGGTGTATACTCTCCCAAACAGATTTGGCACATCCCCCTCAGGCCTCTTAGCCAAGGTTAACCAGTTTCCCCCAGGATACAAATTCAAAAAGCCCCTTAACACACTTAGAGTTGGTTCATAGCCATATGTTTTACACATTACTATGAATGTGGTCAGTTCGGCTAAACCAAATGGGTTGAACCTAGAAATATGCACCTTGTAGTACTGCATAAACTCTAATATAAGTGGGTGCAATGGAATCCTAAGGTTGGAATGGCTAAATGCATGCGTGTATAGCACTACGAAACCTTGTGGAGCATCAAAGATACCCTGATTAGACTTGGGTAACATGATATTATACTCCGGTGGGATTGGATAATCGGCTAGATGGTCGTGTAGATCTTGCGCACTTAACGTACATTTTTGCTGTTTAATAGTAAAATTGGAATCCATGCTTCTATTTTAAACTACAAGTAAAGAGGAATGTTTACCTTTGTTTTCGAAGATGGTGTGCGCCCAAAAAGGTTTACTGCGTGAGAAAGAAGACGAAGAGAGTAAAAGTGTTTTAGGGTTTCAACAACCACTCCTTATATACTCTTTTTTACCGTCTTTAAAGCCGCACACGTGTCCATCATATTTACTCTTATCCGAGTTTAAATACCTTTTAAATTTCAAATAAAAGTCTTTTGGTCTCCGGGTAAGGTGGGAATATGTGATTACTGTAGCGGGCATCTTGGGTATTTAGTTAGCATTAAATGCGCTAGTTAGGCGCATAGTTATCCCCTAATTGATAAGCTTAGCAGCGAGAGGGTATTTTTTCGAAGCATGAAGTCGAAAGCAATGCCTCTTCATTCATATGCCTCACTTTCGACTGGGGGGCTTGATGATGTACCCTCCGAACAGCTCGTAGGACACTCCTCCGAGACGTGTCAAAGCCCTTCTATTCGAAGGCCCAAGTTAGGATTCCAGAATATCCATAGGCGTCAAACCATTCGTTATCACGAAAGTTACCTTAGGGGAATTCGCCATTCGAAGCATTAAGCCCTTCGGGGTATGGTTGACGAAGGAGTAATGGATAGGAGAACCTCCTGACTTAGTCAAACCCATGATCTCCCTCTCTCCCTTGGCTTCCCCGCCAAGTTTGAGAACATGGGTCACTAAGCCCTAGCGGTTACCCACAAACATGGGACGCCCCCATGATCTTCGATATTCACGCAGAAGTGCCTCTAACCCTATTTCTTCCACTATAAATAGGTTGGACGGGCAATGGATTATGGTAGGCTCATTTCACACTCATCTCTTTACTTACACACACTTATACAACCATAACTCATACTTACTCTCAAGCCGGAGGTGGTTCGCAGGGTCCTACCCCTGCGTAATCACTTAACGTAGTGTCTTTGTATTTCTTATTCTCAGGTGAAAGATAAGTCTTGGCTGGAACATACACCCCTCATACCTTTGATCATCATCGAAGCCTGGTAGTGCAATCTATTGTACAATCACTTACCTTATCCCACTTGGCATTAAATGCCTTTTCTCACAACAAATATCCTTAGGATATTTTAAACCTGCAAAATGCACTTTTACTGTCCACTACAACTGTTCCCTTGAAAACCGAGAAATTACTGCAGGTAGTGGAGTGGTGGCATTACATGAGGAAATTGAAACGTTTTCAAAAACCGACTTTACAAATCCTCATTTATTCAAAATTTACCCCTCTCACCACTCTATAAATACCCCTCTCAAAACATTAAAAACACACACAAATTATTTCTGCATCAAAAGGCTGTCAAAATCACTTCTCAAACCCATAAATCTTTGTGTGTTCTTTAAATCCTCAAAACAGTTTTCAGTAAAATCTTCTCTGTAAACAATTTACAAAAGGTTTTTCATCACAAAACTTAAGAGACTCAAAACTCTTTGATTGTTCTTGTCAAGAAATCTTTTCAAAACCCTAAAATTTTAATGGAAATGGAAAGAACACAGTCTCTTCAGTTTGCACCTCAGTGGGTAGGAGATCTTGATAATGTTGAATTCAAAACAAATAATGTTATAGGCACTTTTGAATACCCCCTTGATGTCCCAGCCTATAAGGGAATCATGAAATTTTTATTCAACTGCCCACTTAAACAGGCCTTTACTCAGTCCCCTTCTATTATGTACCAAAACCTCCTCAGGGAGTTTTGGGCAACAGCTGTGGCCTATGACCCGACACCCTCTACTGATGAGACAGACCTAAGACCACTCAGGGAGTATCTCATCAAATTCAGTCTTTTTAATGGGGAAAAGTCAGTCACCCTGGACTATAAAATATTTTGTACATCAACAGGGTTAGACTATAATTCTAGAAACTATGTTGCTCATCCTGAACCCTCCACAGTTAAGGATGGGTTAAAACAAATTGTTTTAGATCCAAAGTTTTTGGACAGAACCCCAGTCACCAAGAACTCTTTTCCCGCGGCTTGGAAGATCCTGTTCACATTTGTGATTCAGGTTCTCGGCGGGAACCACTCATCCACTGAACAAGTTAACTCTGTTCAGTTGATGGTGGCATACTACTTGATGACCGAGATTACTGTCGACATAGGGAGATCATTTACGGTGATCTCGTAACCAAGCTACTGAACAAAACTAGGACGAAATACGTTTCGTACCCTAGGTTTGTCTCATGTGCTTTACAAGTGTTACTGGGTTGTAATTATCCTTAGGAATACAAATATTGTGCTTTACCTGGTATCCTGAGTCAATCAAATTTTCAAAAAGACCCATCCCAAGTCACTGAAATTGAATTGACGGCCCATATGGTTGCTGTAAACAACCAGAGGGACTCAATGTCTCCAAACCCTGCTCCCAAAAAGAGAAAGGGGAAGTCTCAGACTGGGACTAAAACCAAACCCAAGTCTCAGGGCCCTGAGGCTTCAGGAACACAGCCTAAAAGGCAAAGAAAGCCCAAGACTGATCTGCCACCCAAAGGAGACCAAACATCATCCACCCCGGTGACAACGAAGGACACTGATACATCACAGTCAGTGCCCTTGGTCCCAACTACTACTCCCCAAGATCCAGAGGGAAACAAACAACCCGCTGGTAGGGGAGCACCTTCCACACTGCCCAAGGAGGACACTCGCCAATCAACGCTTTTGTCGGAGGGCCAAACGAATGATCCCAAAGACTCAGAGGGAAAAGAACAACCCGCTGATAGGGTTCTCACTGCCACCGCTTCTAAGGATAGCACTAGGAATCACCCACCAGTGCTTGAAGGAGCACAGGGGGACAAAGACTCAGAGGAAAAAATACCACCCACTGATATGGAACCCATCACCACCACTGGCTTGTTAACTGTTGCTGAGATTATTGACATATTATTCTCTGATGAAGAGCTTGATGACAGCGAGGAAGAAATACTTTCAGCATGAGAAGAAATGGACGCTGATGTTCAAACTCAAGAACAAGAGCATCAACCTAATCCATAAGAGACTGAAGAGTCACCTGCTAAACCTGATGAAAATGACTCTGATTCCTCTACTTCATCCTGCCCTGAGGAATTCAAAAAGTTTGACAACATTCTTCCTCTGACTGAAAGACAGCTGGTCATGTGGATTACAAAGGCTTCAAGGAAGTTATATTTTGGTGTTACTGATACTCTCTGGGATCAGCACGTTGAAGCAGCTTCCAGTTATGCTGATCTGAAATCTGAAGTGCTCAATTTCAATGCCAACACTGATGAGCACAGGGAACTAATGTATCAGCATCTGCTCAGACTGGATGAAAACCTGATCAAATTTCTAAAGCACCTCCAGGGATGTGGCGTAACGATAGATGAAATCAGGGATGCTATCAAAGAAGACCCAACACTCATTTCCAAAGTGCTGGAGGCTACTGAGGTCTACGTGAAGAATTCCTCTCGTCTCACTGAACTAATCAATATGCTCCAATATGCAAATGTTCAGGGTCTTCAGTCTTCCATTCAGTCTCTTCAATCCACACTGGGTTCACTGGATGCTAAAGTTGCTGATCTGGCTCAAGCATTGTCTTCTATGGCTTGGAATCTTGGGCCTCGAATGACTGCCCTTGAATTATCTCAGGCCAATCTTGCTGAAAAGGTCACAAGTCTTCAACAAGATACAACTAACATCAAGGCCATGGTCACTGAGATATATTAATCCTTCAAAGGTCAAACAACTCCAACTCCCTCAGTATCCCACGCAACTCTTGCTCTCACTCATGTTGCAGCAACAGTTGAGGGGAAGAGAGCCACTGAAGAGACTCCTCCTAACACTGAGGGGGAGCCAGCTCAACCAGTATCAGCAACTCCTATCTCATCAGTCCCACCATCATCAACAAAAACTACAACAAGAGTGGCATTGACATTAGCAACAACACCACCTATCATCACAACAACACCTCCACTGGTAGCATCCTCTTCTTCTGCTCAAGATAAAGGAAAAGCCTTAATGACTACACCTGAGCCTGAGAAGATTCCATATGTCATTGGCAATACCCAGTACCTGCTTACTCCACAACAGCTAACAGCCTTTCTTGAAAAGGAAGACAAACGAAAGAAATTGGCTGAGGAAGAAAGGAAAAGCAAAGAAGCACTGGTACAAGTGGTGGCCGAGGAAGCTGAAAACATTGGAATTGATCCCAAAAAGCTTGAAAAGGGACAGGCTGGACAAAAGTTCAAGGATGCTCAGGCTGCTCAAATGGCTGCCATGAGGAAGAAGTTGGATGAAAAGAACAGGAAAGTTGCTGTCATCAGGAAAGAAAGGATTGACCACTACAATTGGTCAATGACAAGCAGAAGGCTGCCTGAGAAGATCACTGATGTAAGAATCATCCCCAAGTCCAAACCACTGACAATGAATGTCTACAGGGGGGATGATAAAAGACATTTTGAGGTTCATGATCCCATGAAGTTCACTGACTTCGGGATCACTGAACTTGATGAGCTTGGTCCCATCATATCAAAGAAGCAGAATGCTGTGGTCAAGGAGCTGATAAAGTCCCTAAGTAAACGGTATGAAAGACTGAGGGAAGCACCAGCATAACTTGGGATTCAGCCAGCTTTAACTGCACCTCAAGGATCTCAACCTCAATCATCCCAAGGCAAAAGAAAGAGGGTTGAATCTGAGCCTGAAGCTAAAGTCCCTGGTTTTGACTGCAACAGGGAGCTACCTGAAGGTGTGAAGTTTGTGAACTGTCTTTACATAGAAGAGCCTGAAAGAGGACTCTTCTTTATTGATGTCTATGGAAACCAATCATTCCATAGGTGGAGTGACATTGACCTTGCAGGGGTGTCTACAATGGCAAGTTATCTAGCAGTGGCCTTTCAAATCCAAACTCCAGCAAACGTCAGGTTCTGCAATGACCTGAATGCCAAGATAAGATATCACCCTGACAAAGAAACACTCCTCAAGAAGAAGGTCAAGCTTGAAGCACTGGGAATCCATCTTGAGTGACATCATATGTTTTATCTTTTGTACTAGTGATAGGAACTATGTAATTTGATCAATAAACGATGTATGTTTTGTTAAAATATTCAGTGTTCCTTATTATGTTCATTAGTACATTCAGTGTAAGAATTTTATATCCAAATAGGGGGAGACTGTTGGGTTCAGTAAATACCCAAACCCCTTAAGTCTAGGATTTGAATAGAAAATACCCTAAGTGTTTAGTCCCTTAAACACTAACAAGTCACTGAGAGCATAGTCTCTCAGTGAGCTATCTTCAGGATACTCAATAAGAGGCAAAGAAGAAGTCTCTCCACTCAGTAAGGCGGAACTTAAGGGGTGAAGACTGAGTCAAGAAGAAGATAGTGGATTCAGTGAGTGATGACAATAACTCACTGAATCCCGAAACTCCTCACCAACTACTTACACTGAAGACAAACTGAAGTTGAAGACTGAAGGCAATGAAGACTGAAGAATGAGTGGGATAAGGCTGGATAAGTTTGAACAGATAAGACGAAATCCTTATCAACCAAAGTCAACTTTCCCTGAATGGCTAACTATCAGGCTCAGTGTCATCACTGACTATAAGAAAGCAGCCTTGTCATTTACTCAATATAGCCTTTGTAAACAGAGACAAAATACATCAGTATTTCACTATTTTGTCTTCTGTAACCTGTCAGTTTGTCCTCTAGGATAGAGTTAAAAACCATACTTGTATAAATAGCATAAGAGTTGGAGTGGAAGATTTTAAGCTTGTGGATTAATTTTAAAACACACACACAAGCCATCTTCCACTCCTCCAAATACAACTCTGTCCCTGAGATAGCTCAGTGGTTCCTTTGTAGTTGTGCTCAGACTTAGCCTGAGCTTAGTGAGGAGATACCATACTTGTCATTTCAATCCCAAGTACTATTCCGCAAGTACTTGGGTAATGTATTCTTTTGATTCATTTCTAATAAAGAATATAAACGTTGAAAATTATCAGTGTGTTTTTACTTACTTGATTTCAGTCATTATTCACAATCAGTCTGTTTATAGTCTTAAGTGTTTTCAAAACGGTTGTGAAACGGGAACAACACATTTCCTATTTTTAAGAACGTAAAAAGGTATGCACATCATATTAAAATACTACCTCTGTCCCTAAATAAGTGTCCAGTTTGACTTTTCAGAGTCAAACTGGATCAGCTTTGACCTTATCTATTTTTGCGGGTGTTATATAATACTTGATGAAAAATATATGAATAGATTTGGTTTTAAGTGTATTTTTCATTGGTATAGTTTTTCATCAAGTATTATATAACACAAAAAAAAATTACGGTCAAAGTTAAACCAGTTTGACTCTGAAAAGTCAAACTGGACATTTATTTAGGGACGGAGGGAGTATTAATGAAAAGGAAAAACTCAAACACATTGCACTAGTGATGTTGCTCAAAGTATATGCACGTACATAAAATATGACTCAAGTATGGGAAAGGGATTCTCTCAAGTTGAGATGATCAACGTGACTCAGGTTAGGCATTTATGAGCCATTGGATTTGATCTAATGACTCAAATCAAAAGAAGTTGTTTTAATTTGAGTCATTGGATCAAATCCAATGGCTAATAAATGCCCAACTTGAGTCAAGTTGATTATCTCAACTTGAGAAGATCTTCTTCCCAAGTATGTCCGACCCAGAATGCACCATTGTCATTAATAACGTAAAATGTTAACTAAGGTGATTTTAAATGATTAATAGTGACATAATAAGATACCTATTATAATCAAAATAGAACCAATGTCCAAAAATTGTGCTAGACAAGGTAGTGGCACGACAATGAATGTGTGCTCGGCCAGCAACAACTGTAATTCTGCAAAGCATAACAAAAGGACGAAAGCATTTTTATACAGTTGTGCATTGTGCTCCTTTATTTTGCATGGTCTCTCCATTATCCAAAATGGATTGTGATTGGCTTGTTTAATTTCTTGTCTTATATGGAATATTCAAAACAAATTGGATAATGGATAAGGTTAGGTTTATTCAAGGTATATTACATGTTAAGTAATTATAACTAGCTACACATAAAAAGTATTTATTGTAATTACTACTAGTGTTATGAAGCGAGCCCCATTAAAATTAAAATTGAAATAATACCGGGTCCAAAAAGGATTACAGCATATGACCCGACAAAATATCAAAGCACATGAAAACAGTGACGTCTTTGCGTTGTATTCGTACCCCACTACTACTTTTGCTATTTCATGCTCCATATGTACACAAATACACACTTGCACAACCACTAACACAAACCATTTAACAGACATGTATGCTTTTTACAGTTGTAACAGTACTACCACAATACAAATACAATATAAATAGTACTAGTACAATTCAGCTTTTTACAGTTTTTACCACACAAATATCATGTTATAAGAAATGAGAAATATAATTATGTATATTGTCACAAATATGATTTTAATGAAATACTATCTTGGGTGTACGTTTACAATGCGTAAAGTTGTGATAATAAGTACTCCTACTAATTTTACATACCTTTGTTTTAGGGCTTGTTAAAATTTGGTTATTCAAGAATATTGCTAGAGAAATAATGGTTTTTGACCAATTTTGCAGACTTACAATATTATATACTTGTTTATTTGTACGAATGATATGATATACGAGGTTACGTGCTCTTTGATACGACACTTAATTTGTTTCGACTAACGAGATGTCATATGTTCCTAAGTCGCTAACACAACCAATATTGTTTTAAGATTTATATATTTTACTCAATAAGTGAGATCGTTATGCTCACACTCTATAATTTATAAACTTCTATAATAGAATTGAGTATTTGTGGCGAAGATAGCGGTAGCGAGAAGCAGTAGCAGAATTGTTGGTTTGTGGGAGTTAAAAATACTCGAAACGATTAGAAGTGTGTGAGCCTATGGGGGCACACATGTTAAACACGAGATTACGTGGTGAACGTTTTAAATACTTGAAATACTTGACCCGTTTATGCATGCACTTGACCCGATCCTTTTATACGACCCATGGGCTGTTTTAAGCTTTCTACTTGGGTCGTTTGGTGAGCCTTGGGCCTTGATACACTATGGACGATGAGGGTAAGAAGGGGTGTTTGTTTTTGTCACTTGTCTAACAAGTTTAAGGCCCATACGTGGGTTGGTTAAAAAATATATAAACAAACACACCTAGCATCAATTCATGCGACACATGCATATCCCTAAACTATATCTCTAACTGTGATGACTTTATCCCACGCACAGCCAACAATGATTGACCAATTAAGTCCCCATATCCAATCGGATTGGATATATCTCATCCGAATAGGGATTTTGTATGGTTTGTACAAAACTCAAAACCTTGCATTAATTTATTGATCCAAGTGGTATTAGAGTTTTTGTAGTTTTGGAAGTTCTTGTTATTTTTTCCTAGTTGAACGTGGTATAATAACATGGAGTTTAGTTTTGTGCTCTTTGGTTTTTGGATAGAAAAGGGTACAAGAATATCGGACATGTTTTGTCCGATATCGGGTAACACACAGAAAAGGTTCTCGGGCAGTGTTAGTTTCTCAGACAGAAAATAAACATTGTCTCTTGGGTTTTTCTAGTTCGTGGTATTCAAGTATTCAAATTGTTAATTGGGTTAAACGTTCTCGACTAGCGTTTATCGAACGTACTTGGTTTAAGTGTTTGTGTGTGATACTCATTGAGGCATCCATTTTAGGTGATTAGTTTCGTATTGATTTTATTGTCCGTTACCAAAGATCAATTGCCAAGCAAGGTTAGGGTTTCTTTTATCCCTTTTATTAATTATTTGTTATATTAATTAATTGTTTATTAATACGTGTTAACCTAATTGCGATAACCAGATCCATATCCGCTGCGTACTCATAGAGGTTAATTGGTTAACTAGTTCTAAAATCTCAACATTGGCATCACGAGTCATCTCGTTTTTGCAATTATGGGTTACACGTTTTCTTATTAATTAACATGTTTAAAAGGCTGCATGAAACCTAATTTAGTTATTCATTTTATTTTCTTTTGACAACTATATGCAATACTTGTCAATTTTTAATAAGAAATAACTAGTCACACACAAATTAAATTATATTGATAATTAGAATTAATTTGTTAATTTAAATTACATGTTAATTAGAATTAGTTGCTAATTAGAATTAAATGTTAATTAGAATTAATTAATTGTTAATTAGAATTATAATGATAATTAGAATTACATATTTTTTATTAAATACATAAAATTGCGTAATTACTTGTTAATTGAGATTGCCATGCGTTTTTATGTGTTTTCCGGCCACAAGACCCACTCAATTGCTTTTGCGATGTATGGGGCGATCTAGGTATTGTATCCTAGTGACGGTCTTATGGTTCTCCATTTGAGGAAGACTCGCAAGAGAACTCGGAACAATATGTGTTTTATATTGATGTTTATGATTATATGTTTGTGATTCTTATATGGAATAATACATATCGTAACCATAACATTAAAATTGGTCTTTATTTACACGCCAAAATATCATGTTCATTGTGACCTGCTATTTGATTCGTGGAAAATCGTTTTTTTAAAATAAAGTGACCTACTTTATGAAACACGTTTTCAAGAATTTAAAAACTAGACGCTATGGACACTTGGGATGTACGGCTCACCCACTAGAACAAACTCAAAAGGGGGTTCTAAGAGGTGCGCACAGTCGCACCGAAAGGATGTCTAGGTTATGCTTCAGCGCTTACCTGGTCCTCTGCCTCCCTGTGCGTTCGATTGGAGCTACCGTGAACCATGATGATCACTACAGTGTCATTACCAAACGTTTTTATAATTAGTGTTACAAAGTTGTTTTGAATGCTTCTTTGTACATGACTTTTACCACATTTATATGTGCATACCTGTTTGTTAATTTTAAGTCTATGCCATCCAACTATGAGTACGTGCATTTGGATTGACTTCTCTGGTCAGAACTAAGGTCCTTTCCAACTCATGGTAATTAGTAATTATTTCTCACTGGTCAGACCTATGGTTATTTTTACACGTTGATACTTGGTCGACTTATCTCGAGTTAGCTTGGTCAGACCTTGAACCCGAGGCATAAGATGAGAACTAAACATGCTCATGACATTATTGCTTGTTTACTAATGCCTTGATCAGTCTCATAAATCTAAGAGTTGCATTATGCAATTAACGCTCGTCGCTTACCTCTTGTCCTATTTTTTTACACACTGTTCAGACCTATGGTAATTAAGTGGGGTTGCAAGATGGATCTTAGTCTTAATTAGTAATTAATTGGGTAGTTAATTCTTTTAAGAATGTAATTATTGAAAATACTAGAATTGAACTTTTTATGTTCTGATTAATTGTGTTATTGCAACATAATTCGTAAACAAAGTTGTTTTTCTTTGAAAGAAAAACTTAGTCTCATTTCCTAGTAAGAAGAGTGAGACTTATACCTATCTTTTCTTCTTGGTTGACAAACTAAGATAGGATTACAAAGATAAACTCATTTATGATCTTTCATAACCCTTTTGTGGTCTAGAGTTAATTGAAAGATAGAATATTTTGTGTAACTGGAAACATTGTGTTTATAGCTACCAAAATAAATAACATCCTGCACTTGTCACAATGTATGAGTTTAAACCGCAAAGAGTAAAGGAATTACTAGCATATTTGCAAGGTAATTTTCTAGGACTCTTGTTTATTCCTAAAGTGCTAAATACCTTTGGGGCTTTGTAGACGATAAAGGAGTAATTGCATGCTAAAGATTCAAGTTAATTGAATGGAAAATGGCTAGTCCATTGTCTACATAAGTAGAACTTCATATACTTTGTTCAATACCTAAGTACATACTACTCGTAGGCATTTGAAGAGAATAGGAAAGTATATAAAACTGCTATATTCTTTCTACTGGAAATGTAACACTTACAATGTTGACAAATCCAGTGGGAGCAGTTGCATTTTATTACTGAAATATCATTCATGTAATGTTGTCAATTTCAGTGGGAGCTACGGGATTTATTTCCTATTAGTCACCCATATCATTTCAAACTAGCTTTGAAATAATTCATTACTTTCCGAATATGAACAACCATTGCTTGAAGGAAAATTGCATTTTATTTTATAAGATAACACGTTGCCTTCCTGCTGTCGCTTCCTGAAGCGTTATCTATAGAATAATAATCCACAATTCCTTATTAAAGGTTATGGTTCTAAAACTACTTATGATATCTATGACATTATCATATCGTTTGAACAATCAATCATGTGTTGTTTGTTTTCATAATATGATGTTGTACCTTTCACAAGTGGGAGAAATCTCAAAGTGTGTGCAAGGAACAACAATATTATTGGTATCTCTTGACCGCAAGGTAAAGGAAACTAATAATTCTACTAGGACTTAAACACGTTAGATGTTTAATGCCCTACTACATGTAAATAAGAATTCTACTAGGACTTAAACACATGAGATGTTTATTGCCCTACTACATTCTAATAATGATTCTACTAGGACGTGAACACACTAGATGTTTGTTGCCCTACTACATTCAAATGTCATGATATAGTGTTAAGATACTTCAACATTTGACTACATGTTTTAGTCAACATAACTATGGTTGAATGATAATGATCATAATTATGAAGTATAAAATTAACTTGAAATTACTATAAAACTCAATAGTTTGCGTTCATGATTACTTTTGTTAGAATAATTATGCTTACATGTTAAGACATAATTATAAAGTCCTTGAATTTATCAATGACTTATAACATAAAGTATATATAGTAAATGTGTTATGTCTTCTCGTTAACACATAAACATGAGGCTTTGAATTATTCAAAGACTGATAATGTATTATTGAAATGTTCTGTTTTCTTGTTAACACATGAACATATAATCTTTGAACAGTTCTGTCTTCTTGTGAACACGTGAACATAAGGTTCTTGTATTGTTCAATGAATATACATTATTGCATGCACTTGGTTCATAAATACTTTATATGCAATTTGACTTGACCCAATTGACAAGTATTTGGTCCAAAGAGAATTAAGTTATCTATAGAATTCTGATATAGTTTCACAATTCTAATAACTCATAGGATACCACTTCATCATGGTATGTCTAATGTGTTGGATCAAACCTTATTAATATTTTTTGGTTCATGATAGCTTTAATTGCTCTACCTCCAAAACATATCAAGGTTAGAAATTGCGTGTGTCAAGGATACACTCAATATAGTTCAAACCTAGAAGGTATTCAAGACAAACCATAACTGAAAATCCCAATTCATTAGGGATTTGAGGTTTTACCACTCAAACCAATTGAATCCTAAATCCTTTTGGATTTTTGATTTATCTACACTTCCTAGCTTGAAGATTGTAGTTTTGGTGTTCTTCCTAGCTTGACGAAACACAAAACTATTGCTAGAACTTTTGGTTAAAGAGTGATACTAAATTAGAGTTTTTCTATGAACCCTAATTTGAGTTGTTGGAAGGAATTCCATTATGTCTTGATTTAAGTTCTGAATTTGTTAAAATCTTATGAAGCATTTTATTAACAAATCTTGAGATGAGAACTTAAAATGTATTTTGTGGTTCTCCATAAAGGACAATTTATTGTTGCTTAAATACTTAGTATTTAGAGAATTGTCTCTACTTACAAAAGTAAGTGGGAGCATATGCACATCTCAAAGTTTTTGAGAACAAATTACTTAACCTTCTAAAATCTACTTATTAATGTCATACTAAGGTTAAACATGAAAATGTCGACCGAAGTATAATGATTACTCTCATTCATAAATCCGAAAGGATGCCTCATCCCTTGAAGTGATATTTTTATATCAATGTTGAGGGATATAAGTTAGAAGATTATTGTAAATCAGCTAACTAATGAAATATATTATCACATCTTGAATCTGATAAATGTTTTAGAACTATGAATGATAAGATGCAACCCTTAAAAGGCAAACCGAGTTTGAACTTGATTGTCATTTCGCCTAACAGTTAACCTATGAGGTTGGAATGAGTTTCTTTTGAAGAATGACTCACCAGGACAAAATTGTATACATATTAATGTTTGGCATTTAATAAGAAGTTTTTAATCATACTTAAGCAATTGACTCTGATTAAATTTTCTTATATAATACATGCATTAATTATATAAAGATATTTAATTGTCATACATGTGATTTGTATGTTGAACATGACAATTAAATTTTATAACTCTTTCTTTATGATTACCTTTTGCGAGGACGGTGTGTAATCAAAAGGGTTATGAATCTATATTATCTTTATGTAGTATACAAAATTTGAGCAATCCATTTTTGGATTGGACCATGCATCTTAGAGCTGAGATCTTGATATTAATTATAATATGATTCTGACTGAATTAAGATAACTCTTGAGTACATCTGACATTGAGTGGGAGCATTGTGTTTTTCCTTAAAATTTACATTTTGAAGATATCATTCTATTTGAGCTAGATATTGATCCTTAAGCTTGGAATGAAACTTCGCTTGGAATTTAGGGAATAAAACAAATAACCTTGGAATAAATGTTTATATGGAATAAACAAATGCGGAATATTAAGTCTGACACAAATGCAATATATCATTCAAGCAAGTCTTAAATGGTATATTTCACTTAGAGTAATATATTACATGGATGAAAACTTATGTTGTTTTAAATAAGGATTTATCATGTAAATATATTATATTGTGTATAAGACTAGTTGTTGCTTTGTATAAGAACAAATGAGCTGACAACAACAATATCTAATTGAGAGGTTTTTAGATTATTGTTAATATAGATGTATACGAATTATAAAGCATAGTGTTGTATAAGTACAAATGATGCTAGAGGATATTAATACTAGTTGTAGTATGATTTTATCTTAAAATCTGCTAACTAGTTGTGCTCAACATAGAGCATTGTTGCATTACACATTAAGGAATGAGAATACTTTACACTTTTAGAAACTGTAAGGATGACTGTCAGTATGTCGTTGATTTTTAATACCTCATGCAAGGTAAGACGACATCTCCATACTATAACTCTTGCAATAGTATGAGCATATGAGATAAAACACTCATCATATATTTCAAATCACTCACTATATGTGAAATTTGAAACAAGTATTCGGAAAGTTTACTCAGATGACTATTTAGTTTTTCTTTCAAAGAAAGGTTGAGAATGTTGGAAACATTAGGGTTCAACTTACTAAATGAGTTTCATGCATATCTGTTTTAGTATTTGGATAATTGAGATTGAAAGACAATTTTTACTTTATGATGAATAAAGATACTTGGTATTTGTTATTCATTCATATAATAATTGTTATCCTATACTTGCATGTTTAATCCTTGAATAATTTTATTATTCTAAATATGTCCATTGTCGGTTAGCAATATGGGAATATTGTTATGTAAGGTAAATGTGAGTGTTGGTTATATTCTAACGAGAATTTGGATTGTTCCCGCCAAACTCATATGTATTCACTAGAGATGCATATTGGATTCCCCAACTTTCAAACATTTACTTTTGGATCCTTGTCATAAATAAAATATTGAAAATAGTTTGTTATCTTCATCCTTAGACTTGAGATACAAGCAAGTTCTGTTATGTGTGGATATCATTTTTTGTAAGTATACGGAAAAAGCTATCTGAATAAGGTAGTTATAAAAGCTATATTTCGGAGTAATGTGAAGCAGCATCCACAACACTTGTAGTCAATAAAGGATTTGTTACTCCACTTGTTATGTGCAGAAAGATACCATGGCGCCTCTCCAGATTTAATCAGATAATTGTTTGGCCAAACCCAAAAGGTAATGCAAGATGAATCTTGATTACATTTGGTATATCTGAATTAAAATCTATAACGAGATTCTAAATGGTTAAACTATATGGAATGATTTGAGATCCATAATCCATGGTTTAACGGTATCTATAACAAAGGATGATTAAATCAAGACATTAATAACCATGCTACTGAGAAACTTTAGACACTTTTAGTTAAAAAAAACGAGTGAGAGCGTTTGCTAGGCGTTTCCGTCGTTAGTTTTGTGTGCCATTCGACACACCAACTCCCAAGTGGGAGCTGTTGGTTTGTGGGAGTTCAAAACACTCGAAACGACTAGAAGTGTGTGAGCCTATGGGGGCACACATGTTAAACACGAGAGTACGTGGTGAACGTTTTAAATACTTGAAATACTTGACCTGTTTATGCATGCACTTGACCCGATCCTTTTATACGACCCATGGGCTGTTTTAAGCTTTCTACTTGGGTCGTTTGGTGAGCCTTGGGCCTTGATACACTATGGACGATGAGGGTAAGAAGGGGTGTTTGTTTTTGTCACTTGTCTAACAAGTTTAAGGCCCATACGTGGGTTGGTTAAAAAATATATAAACAAACACACCTAGCATCAATTCATGCGACACATGCATATCCCTAAACTATATCTCTAACTGTGATGACTTTATCCCATGCACAGCCAACAATGATTGACCAATTAAGTCCCCATATCCAATCGGATTGGATATATCTCATCCGAATAAGGATTTTGTATGGTTTGTACAAAACTCAAAACCTTGCATTAATTTATTGATCCAAGTGGTATTAGAGTTTTTGTAGTTTTGGAAGTTCTTGTTATTTTTTCCTAGTTGAACGTGGTATAATAACATGGAGTTTAGTTTTGTGCTCTTTGGTTTTTGGATAGAAAAGGGTACAAGAATATCGGACATGTTTTGTCCGATATCGGGTAACACACAAAAAAGGTTCTCAGGCAGTGTTAGTTTCTCAGACAGAAAATAAAGATTGTCTCTTGGGTCTTTCTAGTTCGTGGTATTTAAGTATTCAAATTGTTGATTGGGTTAAACGTTCTCGACTAGCGTTTATCGAACGTACTTGGTTTAAGTGTTTGTGTGTGATACTCATTGAGGCATCTATTTTAGGTGCTTAGTTTCGTATTGGTTTTATTGTCCGTTACTAAAGATCAATTGCCAAGCAAGGTTAGGGTTTCTTTTATCCCTTTTATTAATTAATTGTTATATTAATTAATTGTTTATTAATGCGTGTTAACCTAATTGCGATAACTAGATCCATATCCGCTGCGTACTCGTAGAGGTTAATTGGTTAAATAGTTCTAAAATCCCAACAAGAATATAGTAGGAGGAAGCAGCAGCTAATTGTTTTGATAAAACATTTGGTTTTGATAAAACATTTGGTAACATAGCTGTATAGTCATAATTAGTAAACGAAAACGGCAGTTGATCGTAAATGCTACTAGAAGTAGCGTTTGATTTAGAGCGTTTGTAAAAAGGTAAGAATGCTAGTTGCGTGTTTTTTAACGAACATTTTGTACAATATGTTAACGCTATTTTCTAGTTGCTTAAAAAACGCTCGGTGCCAAACATACCAAAACATGTCTAGTGTCTATAAAAACAGTTTGTTTGTAGGTTTATTTTCACTCAAGATTCTAAAAGTGAAAATATGATACTATAAAAGTGAGGGTAAATTTGGAATTAAGATAAATGTATGAAAAGTGACAACTGTATTCACTCGTGCTTTGCTAACCGTGTGTGACAAACTTGGGGGCTACGCATAAACTTTTACAATTTAAAATTTTCAGTTTTCTAAGGTATGAGTATAGTTTGAATTCACAATAAAATTTGCCCGGGATTTTTTTTTTCTTTCTAATGTGCCTTTCAAATACTTGGACCGTTGACAAAGATGGACCTAGAGAGTTCTCGGGAATTTACGGAAATCTGATGGATGTTCGTCGTCTAGTGTAAATTATCGTTAAAAATCTTAATCTTTGAAATAAATCTGGTCCTAAAAATTTTGTGTCACAAAAATACATATATTTTTTTAGTCCATTAAATATGTCAAAATAAATACACGTCTTATTAATTTGTTAACTAGTTGTTGTAGGGTTGAGCAACGGGTCAAACCTAACCCGAACTAACCAAACCCGGACCCGACCCGAAAACCAAATAAAAGTAAAACATGAATCGAGTAAAAGCCATCAAAACCGAAACCGAACCGAATAAGCTCGATTCGGTTCAGGTCGGTTTAGCTATTTTGAACTGAAACCGCCCCTCACCGTTGATAGTGTGCTTGTTTATAAATTTAAGACTTGATCAACTTAAAAGTAGAAAACAAGTTGACTAAATAACCAAAAATAGTTTTTATAGTCGTAGGAGCGGATAGCGATCCGGTGATCTCACCGCTCATTCTGTCATTTAAGTAGCTACTTCAGTTTTGTATGTTACTTAAGATAGAATGGTAAGATCGTATAATCCTACAATCAAAATAAATGATTTTGATAACTATAATTTTAACTAACTATACATGATTTATTCTTGTAACGTTTGTTTACAATCATATTTTACTTTATGCTTATCGTTTATGTCATTTCACTTTTAAGTCCTATGGGAAACAAAAGATTTACAGTCATTACTCTAATTTGTGATTAAAAAAAAATCATCAGGTTAAATATGAAACATACAATACGTAACTAGCTAGAAATGACAATTTTATTCCTTGTGTTATGTTTTTGCTTTTTTTTTATAAATAAAATATCACTTAGAAATTTGATTCTTTGAACTCAAGAGCACATACACGCCTCTTTACTAATATTTCTTTCACTAAAATACACTCTTGGTCCCTAAACTTGTACAGAAGTATCACGATGGGACAAACCTGGCATTTATCATCGTGGGGAGTCCAAAACTTGGGTTTTTAATGACAAACTAGTCCCTTGACCACTAATGCCAAAGTCAATGTCTGATTTTTGTCATGTAGTCGAGGGTATTTTAGTCCATACATATTTATACTTTTGTTTCTTTACATTTGATTTTGTCAGTACCTTGTTTCTTCTCGTCTTGTTTCCGGTCTCTTCATCACCACATGGATCAAGCTGGTAAATCACCATTTCCACATGGATCATCTCCGACCCACGCATACACCACTCTCCATCCAAGAGATGCTTTAATTTCGTTGAGAGCTTTCACTACAGTCAAACACAAACTTTATTTAATGTTTATTCACTCCAGAAATATTAATTCTCCGCTTGCATATAAATGATTTTCGCAAAGTCAAATTAAGTTTCTTAGGAGTACTAAAATACGTCAAAAAGGAACTAAAACCAAATAAGTAAGCACACACGTGTTCTATCGTGAGGTGTGTCACTAGAAGAGTGCTAATTATCAGGCCCTTAAATATAGGCTGAGGTTGGGATTGCGTATAAAAACTGCTAATGCTTTATGAGATAAGCAGAAGCAGACAATGATGTGCAACAAAATGCAATAATCAGATACACGTTTATTTAAAAGTGCAATGTTGCTTATTTAAAGGTAAATATTCATATTCAGAATAAGGTATTTGAATAAGCAAACTTCCAAGCTGCTTTCGAATTGCATCTTTAAAACTGCTTATTTCATCCTATCATACGCAATTTGTTTCATCCAAACGCTCAGTAATGCTTACCTGTTGCAACAAAAGTCTGATTCCTAGTCCAAACACTAATCTAAGTTACATATCTTAAATTGAACCTATTCAGGTCGTTGCATCAATGCATAACTTTTAACCATCAAAACCACAAAAATGTCAGCTGCTCGTCATTACGCAAAACCATGTCAAGAAAATTTAACTCAAGTCCATAGTTAAATTACCAAGCTCGAGCTCAACACGATTAGAAAACTCTCAAGCTCGGTTGATCTACCCATACTTCCAAGTTCAGCTCAAATTAGCGGTATTAAAATACCGATAGCAGTATTAACGGTACATATTGTCCAACTTTCAGGTGTTAATAAATAAGCTCAATAGAACATTAACATGTGTTTGGTTTCTAGTCTTGTTTGGCTCATAACTATTGTACTCTTTAAGAATTGAATGCGGAAATCAATATCTATTGGGGTATTCATGATTTTAAGGGGTGTTTGCCAGATCTGGTTAATGTTTTTGTTTATTTTTTCATGTATGATTAATATTCAGGGTAGTATTGGTTTTAAATCATATGCAAAACATCTTATCTGTAGTACGAGGTTTTAAGATTTTATGTTTATGGTTGGTTCTACAAGTACAGAGTATTTATAGAAGACATACAGATACATAAAAGATAGTCCATGTGTTGCAGATACACAAACAAAAAGAGAAGAAAATACAAGGAATCTGACAAAATCAAATGTAAAGAAACAAAAGTATAAATGTGTATGGACTAAAATACCATCGACTACATGACAAAAATCAGACATTGACTTTGACATTAGTGGTCAAGGGACTAGTTTGGCATTAAAAACCCAAGTTTTGGACTCCCCACGATGATAAATGCCAGGTTTGTCCCATCGCGATGCTTCTGTACAAGTTTAGGTACCAACGGTGTATTTTAGTCTATTTCTTTTCTATATAAATTTAGAAACATATTTTTGGCTCATTACCTTGCCTCTCAACCGAGAGGTCAGGGGTTCGATCCTCACTCCCTACAAAAGGCCGGAGGTCCTTTCTACCTTTGGTAGAACTGGAAGCAGCTTCTCTATCTTATATAGGGGTAAGGCTGTCTACATCTTAACCTCCCCCATACACCGAAAACGGTATTGGGTACCCATAACCCGTGGAAGACGGCATTGGGCGTTACTTTTACTCATTCATGGTATTGCATATGCTTCTCCCAAACACTCACACTATTTGACATCGAGTCGATTGGTAATTTGGTCGATGAGGTGGTTTTAAGTTTGGCGTCACCAAATTTATATTTTCAAGTAACTTACTAGAGGCACTTTATTTTGCTTACTCACAAATCCATGCATACCTAAAGAACAAATCTCTACCATCCATCTAGTTTGATCTAATGGTAAGGATTAACTTAAGATTTTATACGTCAATCTAAGACCGTTTTTTTTTTTTTTTTTCTTCGCTTTCATACATTTTCGTCTATTTTCATACGTTTTCGTCCGTTTTCTTACACTTCGCTCGTTTTCATCCGTTTTTATACGTTTTCATCCGTTTTCTTTCATTTTTGTCCATTTTTCATACGTTTTCGTTCGTTTTCAGACGTGTTTTTACGCTTTCATACGTTTTCATCCGGTTTCATACATGTTTTTACGCTTTCATACGTTTTCGTCCGTTTTCTTACTTTTTCGCCCGTTTTCATATGGTTTCGACCGTTTTTAAATGTTTTCGGCCGTTTTCATACGTTTATGAATATTACATGTGATATTCTGAATATCACAAGTGATATTCTGTGATATTCAGAATATCACAAGTGATTTTATGAATATCACAAGTGATTTTCAACTAATCTTTTATAACATGAAAATCACAAATGATATTCAGAAATCACAAGTGATATTCAGAATATCACAAGTGATTCTGAATATCACTGCATATCACTTGTGATATTTAGAAATGTATGAAAACGTAAGAAACGGACGAAACCGTAAGAAAAAGGACGAATACGTATGAAAACGGACAAAAACATATGAAAGCGTAAAAACACGTTTGAAAACGAACAAAAACAGACGAAAACGTATGAAAACAAACGAAAACATAAGAAAACGGAGGAAAACGTATGAAAATAGATGAAAACGGACGAAAACGTATGAAAACAGACTAAAACATGAAACGAAGAAAAAAAAGTGAATTAAAAAATCGAAAAAAAAAAAAAAAAAACGCTACTTTGATATAGGTTGACATACTAAATCTTATGTTAATCTCCACTATTAGATCAAACTAGATAGATAATGGGGATTTATCCATTGGTAAACACCAAAATAAAAGTAAGCATTTGAATTTTTCTCAACTTACTAAGGTAAACTACCACTGGAGCATTAGTTCAATAATTGAAGCACTCGTGCTTGAGTCAATAGACCCAGGTTCAAATCTCATCCTTACCATTTGCTTCAGATAGGTACATGTCTCCGCAAAACCTATGGACACACTGGATAGACTTTGTGGAATAAGAGCTCAGGGGTCCGAGTCTTGGCTCGTGCTCACTACATTTGGTGCCTCACTAGACCAGGAGAGTTGCCAGAGCTATTACTTGTGGGGTGGATAATAACTGGTGCCAAAAAGCAACCGAGGTAAGAGTGTTCTTGCCAATCTACATTTTTTTTAAGAAACACAACAAAAAACTACGTGTTGAATGATACCTGATATCATGTTCTAATCTACTTATTGTTTAGTTATTTTTTTGCTTATTCACTTGCTCCAAAGACGAGTAAGCTGAATAAAATGGATAGGCCCTTTGTCGATAGTCTCTTTTTATAAGTAAACTAAAGTCTACTTCCAGTAATAACAAAATCCATTATAATTTATAGTCTATAAAAAGGTAAGCATATCCATAAGATTGCATATGCATTTTCAATTAGTTGCATTAAACATAGAATGTGTAATGTGTCAACTATATTCGTTAGTAGTAAATTCGTTAGTTCTTACTTAATATGAGTCATGATTGACCCATAAATTCAAAAGGCATATTGTATATGGTAACGGGGGTGGCACAAGAACATTAACCTCATAGCAAAACCAACTCACTATTTATGGACAATGCACTTCTGATTAAATAAAATTGTAGGCTAATGAAACCTATTAAATGGCGAATACAAGAATTAAATCGTTTGAGATCCAACTATGTGTGTTGAATCAACTAATAACATCTTTTCAAGAGTTTCAAAAATATTGAAACCTATTCATATGTGCTAACTACTATAGTTCTTACAACTAATAGTGTCATAACGTACGTCTTGTCTAAAATAGAATTAGTGTCATAAAAATACTTTTATTGTCATAAATCACTGGATGAGCATGAACTTGAGCAACCATTGTGGCACGAGGCTCATGCGAATCAATGTCAAATAGATAACCATCCATATAAGAAATATAGTACTAATATACATATGGTATCTGCCTATCGGGTGGATCTGCAAACACAAAATCTTGTTAGAGGGTGTTTGGGAGTGCGTTTAGACATAGATTATTTGCTTATCACGTTTCGAAACCGTAAATAATCACTTTGGAATGTTTGGCAAAAGAAAGCAAATAATTGCTTTTTTGCGTTTCAAATAGATGAAAACCACGTTTTGAAAAAGTGGACATGGAGGTGCAGCTTGGAAACGTGCTTCTTGAGACCTACATTATTTATGTCAAATTACCATAACACCCTCAATAGTCCCCACAAAAATATGCTATCTTTGTCCATTTTTGACAATTTACCTATCAAATTAATAAATAATCTAATTTGCCAAACACTCAAAAAACTGATTATCTGATTATTGCAATATCAAATAGCATAATCAAATCCAAACACTATATTTCAAAACCACATTTTGCAACAGCTGATTATCTGATTATCCGTTTTCAAAACGAATAATCTATTTTGAATAAGCAATCCCAAACACCCCCTTAGTACCAACAAATTCTTCTTAATCACAAGATATTTATATTTTTCTAAGCACAAAAAAGTACTTATTGAATGAGACCTCAGATAATGTTCTAACCTACTTACTGTTTGATATTTGAATACAAATAGCTGCGCAAAGTGTCGGTGTATAGCGACAAATAATTATACTTGTTAAATCGTGATCTTAGTTCGACCTTTAATGCAAAGCGCATGTTTTATGAAGTACAAAAAGTGTGTTTTTTAAAATTAATATAATGTGTATTTTTTAAAAGTTTTCGCGTTTAAAAATTGACCACGTAAAAACTTAAGTTAAATTGTCAAATTTAAAAAGTTCTTAATTACTGAGATATTGCTCTATAAACTTTATACTAGTAGTACATTATAGTTATTTGACCCGCACGTGTAAAATATTTGAAAGAGCTAGGTTCAAGAGACACACATATGATGGTCTCAAATTCACACAACATTGGCCCCTTCATCATCTTCGACCCGCATTTCTATAATTGTCTTATATATGGTTAGTTTTTAGAAGTTGTTTTTTTCACGAACACATAATTTTACAACTAAGTTTTTTTATCGGTATCTCGTCGGTTCCATTTTTCGGATATTTGGTCACTCAGCTTATAGATTTAAGTTGTTTTTTTTATGCAAACATATACAAATAAATCAATGAACTATAAAATGATAGAATGAGTTATAAAGTTTGAAAAAATATGATTTAGTCGTAATAGTGCCATCGATAGCCAACAAGATACCTTTTGAAATTTTTGACAAAGTCAACCGAAAAAGAAAAAGCAAAAAATGTTTGGGATGAATTTATTGAAGGCAAAAGATACAAATGTGTAAAGTGCTAAGTCTATTATTTAATACTGTATATGTTATGTTACTCATATATGTATCTGATTAAATATCTTTTTTCGTAGTTAACTCTACATGATTTTTTTTCTTCATATTTGAGTTTTATTTGCATTTATAAATACTCTTTTACTTATATAGCACGCCTATATGAGACAAGTATAATAAACATGATTGTGAACAATACCAACAGCTTCAACACAAAATAAACTTTAAAATGAGTATATTTATAATGGGAAAATTACGAAAATAGACCGTCGTCGCCTAGTTGGTAATTCACTTTTTGGACATTCATGTTCGTTTATTCAAAAATAGACCGGGGCGACGGGCAACCCACCCATGCAACCGATAAGTGTCCCAAGTACATGCTAAGTGGCTGTTTATGGTTGGTGGGTGTACAAGTTGCCCGATCGGCCAGTCTATTTTCGAATAAAGTCACATGAGGTCCAAAAAGTGACTAAATACCGTTGCGACTAGTCTATTTTTGTCAATTTCCCATTTATAATTTATATGTATGGAACGTCAGAGCTCATGAGCGAGCTTTTTATGTGAAACCCGCGTTATGCGTCGTTTATTAAATGAGTTCAAAATTAAGCTTGATTATTTACATTTTAAGTGCAAATAAGTAAAAAGATACTGTAGTATTAATGTGGGGAGAATCATAAATCATGTAATCATACCGAGTAACAGAATTGGCCCCACAAAGAGAAGGTGATGTTACGAGCCGTAGATTAGATCTTGATCAAAAGTTAATCAACGGACGAAAACGAATAAGCCTACCTATATATATTCGGAAATATATTCACTCACTTCTTCATCATATCATTCCTTGATTACACGAACACCTTAATTCAATTCGTTAACAAAATCAAACAATGGTTCGACCAAAAAGAAGAAGTACGTCGCTTGGAAAACATGCCAATTCTGTAAAGACATCCCGATAAAATGTGGAATCATGAATACAATTGTCACGCCCAGGACGTTATAGGTGTTAATAGTAAAACAGATATCCTTCCTTTTGATGTCTATCTAGTCTTGTAATCGTGTTTCGTAACTGAGATGATTGGATATGGGATTATGAATACATAGTTTCCTGTTAGTTTTTAATATTTTTGTTTAATGCATTCTTTTTTTCCATATGTTATCCACTATACACAAAACTTCAGTTTGTTATTTGAAGAGCGGTCTTGGTTGAACCACGGTTAGTATTCTTCATAGTTTAGAGAGCACTGTAAAGAATTATTTGGGGACGATTTTTCCTCGGGTTGTAGAATGAACAATTTTCCCAATGGCGTATATAAGCGTATGCAAGGTACCAGACAAGCACTTAAGTAATTGGCAACTTGACATGGGTTGGGTAATTACACCAGAATGCACCGGGAACTATGTCTCTATGCATTAATCCTAGATTTCTGGCTAGAACATTTATTTGCTTATTCCTTTTTGCTTCGAAAACGAGCCAGCAATATTACTGCATTACATAGATCCTCTATAGTTTTTTCATAAGTAAAATAAAGTCAACTTCAATTATCACAAAAGCTGTTATAATTATAATCAATAAGAGGGAAAGTATTTCCATATCCATAAAATTGCATTTGCATTTTTAGTCGTTGCATCATACAAAGAATTTGTGATGTGTAAACTATTTTCTATCAGTAGTAAATTTTGGTCGGGTTGAGTACAATTGTGAGGTAATTTATTTAACTGCATGTCTAGTTATTTCGTTATTTACTCGTTTTTTTTAACGTTTTTGTTCATTATTTTTTCAGAAGAATCCTCGCTTCGCAGGGATTGTTGGTGGACAGGCTCCCGTGGGAGGCGCTGCTCAGGCCGGTGGCGCTCACGCGTAATTCACATCATTAAAAACACACACAAAAAAAAAAAAAAAAAAAAAGTTTAACACTGTTTCAGTTCCTTTGCTTTAAGTTTTCTGTTGTTGGTGGCCGGATGAAGTAGTTTAAGTCGTTGTATGGTCGGATCAGTCATCATGAAGATATATATAGTTTTAGAGGTGTTTTCTATAGATCGGAGGTTTGTCCATCCATTGGGGTTTTCTTTTTCTCTAGCTGGAATTGGAGTATATTGATGATGAATGTTGGCTCTTTTAGATGAGAGTTTGGCTCTAGGAATATTATATGTAGGAAGTTTTCGTTAACGCTGCTGGGAGGGTATCTCACTCTTTTCTCTAGCTAGAATTGGAGTATATTGATGATGAATGTTGGCTCTTTAAGATGAGAGTTTGGTTCTAGGATTATATGTAGGAAGTTTTCATTAACGCTGTTGGGAGGATATCTCACTCTTTTCTTTTTCTGTTTGTAATCGTTTACTGTTACCGGCACTGGATCTATGGTTAATGGCTTAATGCCATATGTTTTTCGTTAACGCCCAGGACGTTATATGTGTTAGTAGTAAAACATATATCCTTCCTTTTGATGTCTATCTAGTCTTGTAATCGTGTTTTGTAACTGAGATGATTGGAAATACATGGTTTGCTGTTGGATTTAATATTTTTGTTTAATGCATTCTTTTTTTCCATATGTCACTATACTATACACAAAACGGGTCACAATGGGTGGGTCATTTACGTAAGTTTACTTCAGTTTGTTATTTGAAGAGCGGTCTTGGTTGAACCACGGTTAGTATTCTTCATAGTTTAGAGAGCACTGTAACGAATTATTTGGGGACGATTTTTCCTCCGGTTGTAGAATGAACAATTTTCCCAATGGCGTATATAAGCGTATGCAAGGTACCAGACAAGCACTTACGTTATTGGCAACTTAACATGGTTTGGGTAATTACACCAGAATGCACCGGGAACTATGTCTCTATGCATTAACCCGTTAATCCTAGATTTCTGGCTAGAGCATTTATTTTTTTGCTTCGAAAACGAGCCAGCAATATTACTGCATTACATAGATCCTCTATAGTTTTTTCATAAGTAAAATAAAGTCAACTTCAATTATCACAAAAGCTGTTATAATTATAATCAATAAGAGGGAAAGTATTTCCATATCCATAAAATTGCATTTGCATTTTTAGTAGTTGCATCATACAAAGAATTTGTGATGTGTAAACTATTTTCTATCAGTAGTAAATTTTGGTCGGGTTGAGCTGAACTGCTGGCAATATATCGGCAGTGTTCTTCATCTTCTGTAGAGATCTAACGCGACAATAGTGACTGAACAAACTATGATACTATGGCAGTTTAGGAGGCTGTAGGCATCAACATACGGTTGCGCAACTCTGAGTCCGTTTGACCCTTTTCCCCTTTTGGACTAATAACATCTTATCTGACCCATTTCACCCGTTAGGGATGAACCACACCCAGATCGACCCATTCATAAGTCAAATCGGTCGGAGTTACCCTATCAACTCAATTGTTTACAAGACCATAAAATTTTGTAACATGACACAACCTTTTATCATATTGAACCACACCCAGATCGACCCATTCAAGTGCAGTAGTAAATTTTTTGAAAAAATAATTATTACGGAGTAATGAATACTCATAGTTCTTAATCATATATGACTGGTCACAACCTTTTATCATATTGGTATGTTATTCATGAAATTAGTTCTTACATAGAATGACTCATGTTTGACCCATAAAGTCAAAGGCATATCGTATTTGGTAACGGGGTGGCACAGGTACGTAAACCTTCCTCCAATGTGATGGCAAAACCAACTCGCTATTTAGGGACAGTACACTTATGATTAAAAAGTTTGTGTAGGCTAATGATGCCTATTCCATGACGAATTCAATAATTAAATTGTTTGAGATCCAACTTAATTGAGGTGACAAATAAGAGATTTAGGTGGGTTGAATAAACTAATAACATCTTTTCGTAACTGTCATCGATTACAAAGGTTGTTCAATATCGTCACAGAAGACCGTTTCAGTCTTTCGAGTGCCAGTACAGAGGCTTCATTGTGCTCATTTAGCAACCCAACAGATGTTTCAGAAGAATTAGCCATGTCTTGTACCATGTGAAACATACAGTTTATATAGAGCCTTGTTAAACACAGGTCGCAATCATTTATTTTTATCTTTTTATCCACTCTTTTGTACAAACAATCAAATATGTTGCTCCCTTGTAACTTTGTTCTCCTGCTTCACATAATCACATACCGAGGATACAACTTTCATATGATTACTTAACCAAATTCAGTTCTAGTATGATTAAACTTTAAAAAATCTACTTTTTGGCAGAAGGCATAATAATATATTAAGATAATTCAGATTAAAACAATGTTAATTGTAAGGGAAACTCTAATACTTTTTATCAATAAAATCAAATTATAATAAATAAATTTGGTAGAAACACAAGACATACACTAATTAACGATAATTAAAGGAAAAAAATAAAGATCGAAGCATGAGGCTCATGTTTAACACGATTCTCTTAAAACAATTGATACCAAGATTTATATATAAGCACCTCTTAATTTCCAAGCAATGTGGGATACTCTCTTCTTCCCACTTTTTGTGCTTCTAGCTACTCACTTTGAGATACAATATCCATTCATAATAACTCAATTTTGGACACACTTTAACTCGTTCTTGAAGCTCTCTTCAAAAAAACGCATAAAACTACTAACATATACATATATTTAGGGGTGGAAATGAGCCGAGCCACTAGTGAAATGCTCGGGATTAGATTGGTAAAAAACTCGAACGAGCTGAGCCTAAACGAGCTATAGCCCGATCTCGAGCCTAAGTTGCAGCTCGTTTGTTAATCGAGCTCGAGCCCGAGCTTTACATACGAAGCTCGTTTGGGCTTGCGAGCCTAAACGATATTATGATATTTTAAGTATTAAACATATATGCTAGTCGGGCTCGAGCTTATTAACGAGCTCAAATCGTATAAACGAGCCGAGCTTGAGCTTAAACGAGTCGAACCTATATAACATACAACGAGCCTATTTAAACGAGCCGAGCCTATATAAACGAGCCTATTTAACTTTTCATGGCCAAATCGTATAAACGAGCCGAGCTCGAGCCGAATCCGAGCCTATATAACATACCACGAGCTGAGCTCGAGCTCAAAGTTTAAGACTCGAAACGAGCCGAGCTCGAGCTCGAGCCTTTTAAAACTTAAACGAGCGGAGCTCAAGCTCTGACAGGCTCAAGTTCGGCTCGGCTCGTTTTCACCCCTACATATATTAAATAGTATCTAAAGTTTGCAAATAATCATTTTGCAAAAACATATTCCAACAAATAAAATTGATGGTGATTACATCAACCTGAAATGATGTATCCACAAACCACAAATGAAACTAATCAATCAAATAAATAGCCCAACTTAGTTATGTGAACAGTGGCGGAGCTTGAAAGTTTTTCAAGAGAAGTCCGAACAAAATTCAAAGTTCAAAATATAAATTATGAAAAGCCAAGACTTAAATAAGTGGGCATTTGCAAATATATTTCTCCAAAGATGACAAATTAGATATATATCCAAACATGGATAAAAACTATTGTACCATGTGCATTAAAAATTTGTACAAAAATTACATATGTAATTATTTATCATTGGAGAGATAGCAATTCCTCCTTAATAATTAAAGTTTTATACACATGAAATGTAAGATTATTACACTAATGGGTAGGGTGTTAGTCGGGTTGACCCGGTCGGGTTGGTCAATTCGAGTTGATGCTAAAAAAAACATACCTGAACCCGACTCTATTTAGAACTCGGGTTAGTCGGGTTCGGGTCAACCCGAATAAAAGTAAAATAATTAAAAAGTTGCTTACTTCAATATGTTTACATTGTAAAAGTGTTAGTTGAGTCGGGTTGGTCGGGTTCGGGTTAATCCGCGTTGACGCTAAAAAAAAAATACCCGAACCCGATTGTATGTAGAACTCGGATTAGTCGGGTTGACCCAAATAAATTTATTTACCCGAGTAACTCGAACCGAATAAACTTAATCGAGTTCGGGTACGGTCGGCCTACTTACTAATGGGCACGGGCGGATCTTTATGGAGGAGGGGGAGGGTCCCTCTTAAAGTTTTGGGTTGATAGTGTGATGAGATTAATAGTTTAGGGATGATTTGGAAAGTTTTCATTATTTGCCTTTCCATGTATAAAGAAACCGATGTAGATCTCTCATATTGTCAATATCTATAAAGTTGATTCAAGCAAATATATATATATTTTTTGAACGGTGACTTTCATTTTTTAGATTAGAGTCGCATCCATCCCACGGTAGACCCTCATCCACCACATACCCAGATTATATTGTTTTAACCGGGTCCACGCTGGAGTAGTGGGGATTTATAACGGCGTCCGCCCGGAAACCGTACCGCCTCCACATGATTATAATTCGCTAGAGTAACGGCCGGATGAAAACCGGGGCCGGCTCGGATTCGAACCTGCGCAACTAAATATATTTGATTACTTGAATATATAAAATGGATCTTTAATGCCACAAAACAACTAAGTTTATTTATTATAGATCTCTCTATGCTCTATTGATTCTTTTAATAGTTTAGGTTGGATTTTGGGTTAAATCAAGTTATTACGGTAATAGTTATTGGAGAAATTTTCAAATGCTTACTTTTATTTTGATGTTTATCAATAGACAAATTCTCACAATTCATCTAGTTTGATCTAATGGTGCGGATTAACCTAAGATTTAATATGTCTAAACCTAATGAATGTTTTTTTCTTCTCTTTTTATTTTTTTATACACATTTTTTTTATTCACGTTTTTTGTTATAATCACGATTTTTTTTTTCTTTTTTTTAATAAACGTTTTTTTGTTAATATTCACCTTTTTTTTAAATTCACATTTTTTTATATTCACGTTTTCTTTTGTTTGTTTGGTTTTTTTAATTCACGTTATTAACGTTTTTTTTAATTCGCGCTTTTTTTCTTCCCTTTCATACGTTTTCATATGTTTTCATCTATTTTTCATCCGTTTTCATACGTTTTCGCCCGTTTTCATACGTTTTTGTCCGTTTTCGTCCATTATTCATACGTTTTCGTCCGTTTTCATACGTGTTTTTACGTTTTCATACATATTCGTCCGTTTTCTTACGTTTTCGTCCGTTATTAAATGTTTTCGGCCGTTTTTAAACGTTTTCATACGTTTCTGAATATCACTAGTGATATTCCAAATAGCACAAGTGATATTCTGTGATATTCAGAATATCACAAGTGATATTCTGAATATCACAAATGATACTGTGAATATCGCAAGTGATATTATGTGATATTCTAAATATCACAAGTCATATTCTGTGATATTCATAATAGAATATCACAAGTGATATTCTGAATATCACAAATGATTTTCAACTAATGTTTTGTAACATGAAAATCACACGTAATATTCAAAATATCACACAGTGATATCCAGAAAATCACAAGTGATATTCAGAATATCACAAAGTGATATTAAGAATATCACAAACTGATATTCAAAAAATCACAAGTGATATTCAGAATGTCACAGAGTGATATTCAAAATATCACAGAGTGATATTCAGAAAATCAAAAGTGATATTCAGAAAATCACAAAGTGATATTAACAAAATATCACTTGTGTTTTTCAGAATATCACAAAGTGATATTCAGATAATCACAAGTGATATTCTGAATATCATAGAAATCACTTGTGATAGTCAGAAACGTATGAAAACGAACGAAAACTTAAGAAAATGGACGAAAACGTAAGAAAACGGACGAATCCGTATGAAAACCGGCGAAAACGTATGAAAGAGTAATAACACGTCTGAAAACGTATGAAAAATAGACGAAAATGAAAGAAAAATGATGAAAACGTATGAAAACAGGCGAAAACGTATAAGAACGTATGAAAACAAATGAAAACGTATGAAATCGAAGAAACAACGAATTAAAAAAAAAAAAACGTGGATAAAAAAAAAAAAAAAAAAAATGAATAAAAAAGAAAGACAAAAAGACAAGAAAAAAAACATGGACTTAAGTTTATCTACTAAATTTTAGGTTAATCCCCACCATTAGATCAAAATAGATGGATGGTGAGGATTTGTCCTTTGATAAGCATGGATTTATGGGTAAGCAAAATATAAAGTGACTCTAGTTATAGAGTTTATGATACCAAATATGTAATTCGTGAACGTAAAGATCTTAAACAACGTCGAGCTAACCTGTAATTTTTATTGCTTTACGAGTCATTTCTCGTTTTTTATATTACATGTAATGATTTATGTTTCGGCCCTCTCAACGAAACTGTTCAAGTTACGCCACTGCTAATGGGCTTAATTCTAGAGGGCCAACACCCTTTCTTGTCCCTCCCCATGCATGAATCAATGATAATGGAAGAGCTTGCAAGAGATACTCTTAAGTGAACAAAGTCTCCGCACTATTGAGACGTAAAAAGACAACAAAACACGCAACTTGAACTCACGACCACCACGATTACAATGTCTGCTTCCATAGAAGTTCCTATTTACCAACTATTCGATAATAATTACGCGTCCTAAATTTTAAACAAATCATAATGTGCATGATTAATATAGATGATATAACTTGGACTTTGTTAATAATTACGCGTCCTAAATTTTAATAATATCTGAAAATATCATCACACCCGGTTTGTTTTTGTGAGCATAATTTCATTGAAACTTCGTAATAATTTTGTAGTCTTTCTTTAGAGGCTAGGGTACGGTGGCTGGTGGCTCAAGCCATGGTGCTCGGCGCGAGCCTATGGCGCGACATACCACACCTGTGTTGGGCTGGTAGCTTCTGGCGCCGTGGCTACCAGCTCACGCCAAAGGATTTTCCTTTTTTTTTAATTGTTTTGCTGGGTTTCTTTCTTTATGATGGTGTTTGTGTTTGCGTGTTGTGTTTTATGTTTGGGCTGTGTTTTTTGTGTGTTTGCAGGTTTGACAGCAGGAAGAAGATGGCAGGATGAAGAAGATGGCAGGAAGAAGGTGGATGGAAGGAAAAGAAATAGAGTATTAGGTTTACTCTTTTTTATATTGGGCCATATTTATTAGCTTATATATTGGGCCGGGTATATGAATATATTAGGGTGTGGGGGTTTGCATTTGGGAATTGGAAATGCATTTTTGGTTAACATTTTATTTTCGGGTAACCGTGTACTAAGTGTATTAATAAGTCGTTTATTTAAATAAATGAAAAGAAGAAGAAAAAAAAGAATTATATATATATTATATGTGGGGTCCAAAGGTGCATGACGGCACCAGAAAACTGGTGTTATGTTAGGGAGGGATGTTTTGGTGCCATAGGCAAAACTCGTGCCATAGGAAAAAAGTGTTAAGGTGGCATAACTTTTTCTCATGGCACCACTCACGGCACCACACTGTACCTAGCCCTCTTAAAACAGTTGATGATTGTGCTAAAACTTTATCCATTCTTTTTAGCAAAACTTTAAAGTCATGGGTGGTTTTAGTTTCACTTCGTGCCCACATTTTTTTTGAACGGTAAAATATATAAAAACAAAACCTCTAGCAAGGAGCTAGAAATTACAGAGGATACTTTAAACAGTCACTCCAACTATGAATCTTAGCACTTCTATACTTAAACCAAGAAAAAGAAAACAAACGAATACAATAAAAAATATCACTTTTCCGCATAGATTGGGAATTGAAGACGATATTGTTTCGGTACCGCCAAAGAGTCCATAGCACCCTAGCATATATGACATACATGCAATCTCTTTTTTTGTTCGAAATAGACCAATTGATCAACCACTCAGACCAATCTGAAAACGAAACAAGCCGAGGTATAACCCCATCACACCAAACTCGAACACGATGCCACACCTGAACAGCCGTATCACAAGAAAAAAAGATATGGTCATTTGATTCTACATTGCCTTCGCAGATTGGACAAGTGATGTCTTGAATCTCCATGTCACGAAGAGAAAGGTTCAAGCGATGAGGGAGACGATCCAAAATCAAACGCTACATGAACACATTTACTTTTCGAGGAAGCACTTTGTGCCACCTAATAACGGGCGCCATGGATGGAAGATAACAATCATCAATGTGTCTCCTAGTAGAACCCACTGAAAAATTACCATCTTCAGAAATCTCCCATATGCACGAATCCGAAGAAGAACCCACCTGCACATTACCGATCTCCAACAACAAGTTTGTAAATGAAGCTAGGTTCTGACCACCAAAAATCTGTCTACTCCAATCCCATGTCCACTCACCGTTACTTATACGATCACGAATGAGGCAATCTTTATTATTCGCCAAACGAAACAATCTGTTGTACCTATACTCCAACGAACTATCCCCTACCCAAACATCTTTCCAAAACCGGATCATCGATCCACATCCGACCTTGAACTGTAATGTTCCATGAGGAATAACATTACTCGAATGAAGATGGTTGATAGTACCTACAATCGTGGCCCATACACCTTTAATTTTACAGCTACTTTGATTGAAACTTGCATCTTCCCCATGCACCGATTTGATCACTCTAACCCATATAGCATTTGGATTTGTAACCAACCTCCAACGCCATTTTTGTAGAAGAGCAAGGTTAAAAGCTTTCAAACTTCCGATACCCAAACCTCCTTTATCATGAGATGCTAGAACATTAACCCATTTTAACCATGCCATTTTTTTAGAATGTTGGTTACCACCCCAGAAAAACAATGCTCGCATGCTTTCTAATTTATTAAGAATGGATTCAGGAGCCTTGAATATAGACATATAAAATATCCCGAGGCTACCTAAAATAGATTTAAGAAGGGTTAAGCGGCCTCCACTGGACAATAAACTAACCTGCCACGAAGAAATTTTGGCCTGAAACCGGTCAAGAAGCTTGTTCCAATTAACCGTATGATTCATGTTTGCACCTATCGGAAGTCCAAGGTAAACAAAGGTAAAGCACCTGCTTCACAACCTGTTACATTTGCCATGCTATTCACCTCCAATGATACCCCAATTCCATAAACATTTGATTTATGTATATTTATCTTAAGGCCCGATGCTAAGTGTAAGACTACATAATTCCTTGTCCATATTATATTTATTAGTGACCACTATTTATAATGGTAATTACATGGAGATATTAAACCCTAATGGACCCGAAGCCCACAGACCGGGCTTGGGCTTATTTATTTTCTAACACTCCCCCGTAGTCCAAGCGGCGAAATCGCGAAAGCTTGGACTGGAGTAATAAACGGAAAAGCTTAAAACTAAATTGAATTTGTTGGTGAAGTCTTCATAACGTAGCTACACTAACTTGATTTTTTTTTGCTTGTTCCGCATCTTGACATTTGAGAAATCCTCCACTTGAGATTCGAAATTCATAGTGATGATAAATTAAAAGGAACATGAAAAAAAAAAAGTTTAGAATGACAAAGGAGAGAATAAGATTCAAGGGAAGCAACAGAGGTATTTTTTTTTTTTTGAGGATCGGTATTGGTTCTCTGAAACCATGTAAAACTACATAATTCCTTGTCCATGTTATATTTATTAGTGACCACTATTTATAATGGTAATTACATGGAGATATTAAACCCTAATGGACCCGAAGCCCACAGACCGGGCTTGGGCTTATTTATCTTCTAACACTAAGAAGAAAAGATGAAGGACACGGATGATATTCTCCATATCAAGCATACTTCGTGCCCACATTTAATTGTTTCATTTGGTACCAAACTTATATACTCCATTACTTAAAGGTTTACATACTCCCGAGTGTAGCACAGCATACCAAGGAAAAAAACCTTGTGTGGATTTATCCAAGTGATTGTGCTAACAAAAATAGATTAGCAAAAACCAATAATTAAAGGAATGCCAAAGGTTTAACTTACCTCATAGCTTTACAAAGTTTTAAAAAAATAAAATAAAATACAATTGTTTACTTAGGAGGCTAGGACCAACTTGGTTCAATCCAAGCATTATGCGGGAGATGATTTATTGTTCCGAAGAAATCCCCAAAACTTTGGTGGATATTTTTACCGTTGAATGTGTGAAACTTACATGTTTCAAGAGAATAAAACACTATCTTTCCAGAATGCAATCTCGGAAAATATATCTTGTTCTCCATCTCTCGTGTTTTGGCTTCCATACATATAGATGTTCTATCACCAACATAAATCATGTGCTTTCCTATATCATCTATTTTCTCCCATTTACCACCATCGTTATTTGGTATAAATACCTCGACGGATTCTCCATACTCGCCCACTATAAGTAGTAAAAGATGCTGATCACATTTATATCCATGATCACATTTCACTAGAAAATAATGTGGAGTTGATGTGCAACAACTCGTTGGGGCTTCCTCTACAACAGAGTCGTGAGCGTAATCTTCATCGACCAATTCTTTAAAAACATCAAGTCCTTTCTCGTTACACAATGTGTAAACATCTCGACCATTGAACACTGGAAAACGATAAAAAAATGGATTGCCATCACCAAATTTTAGAGTAAATTCAAGCCAGGACGATTCTCGACCAACAAAATGGATGGAAACTCGCCATTTAGATGTTGATGAAAATCCAACTACCATACAATCGGGAGAAGTAGGTGGTGCTGAGAAACCAAAGCTTTCTAAATAAGGGTCCTGTGGAAGCTTATGTATCACCTGTGAAGGGGTTAAAGAGAATGAGGGGTCCATCGTCACATTTACGCATGAGCAGCCAACCATACCTTGAACAATGTATTTTGAGTTCACAAGTCAATTCTAATTCTCGAGGTGTTTTTATAAAATACTTGTCACCAAACATTGGATCAATAAAAGTTATAGTGTCCTTTCCGATAACCATCAGCCAAGGTGAAACTAATGAATATGCCTGCAACTGCAGCCTCTTTGATGTTGTGTGACCGCTCCATTGTATTATAGGTGCTGCTAAATGACATAGTTTGCATGAAGCACGAAAGTTCATGTATTCGACACCAACACCAAATTCCATAATCATCTTCAGTACATCAAACGGAAGATTGAGCAAGTGTGACTTATCTATTGTGCCATTAAATTCAGCCTCGTCACTCTTAACTTTATTTACCACTATCTTGTCGTTCTTGTCCTCCTCTTGTTTATCATCACCTTCTAACAACCTACACAAATATGATTTTAATAAAAGACATTTTCCTGCTCTACAAATAAAAACAAGAGTAGATAACAAAATCATCCTTGTGGTTTGGTGATAAAAATCAAAATTGTCCTTTGATGATACTATTTACAAAATTTGGTCCCTAATTGTACCGTTTAGGGACGGAAAGTATTTATGCAAATATTATCATAAAGAGACAATTTCCGTTATTTTCAGTAACTAGAGGAACGATCTATGTAATTTACAGTATAAACGTTGTTTAATAAATAAATGATAGCAATACAATACCTATTGCATTCAAGCATTGTCCATGCACACACATGGCTTGTTCTTACTAAACAAGGCCTTGGTGATAAGGCGATTGTTTTATCTTTGACGTTATACGAGTATATTATTTTCCCCTTTTCACCGAGAATATGTATATAACCCCCCGACTCTGACCTAGCTGGAGGGTAAATATAACCATCAATTTCCAATGAAAAAGTTGCGCCTTTGAGGTCTTCCATTTCTTCCCACGTCTTACTGTTCAAGTTAAGTTTGAACAAATACACACAACCAATGGCTGATGTAACTATATCAAAGCCTATGAGAATGGAAAACAGATCTGTAGAAGATCCAACAAGATAAGGAAGATGCTCACAATCATTTAAGGAAGGAGTAGGAAGCTTCAATACTGGCAATAAATTTATCGCAACTTGTGTATCCTTAACCACAATGCTTAACTCTACAACATGACAACTGTTTTTCCCAAAGGCATATACTTTACCATTGCAACAAGTTAGACAATCCAGAATATCATCGCCACCAGTTACTCTAGTGACCTGTTTGGCGTATGACATTTCAGTCCATCTTAATTTCTTTCTTTTAGGGTATAGTATACAAAACACAAAAATTGGTTTTATGGAAATTGTCATTAGAAGAATTGATTTGGGATCATCAGGCACGGAAGACAAACAAAAAGATTGTATATCATCATCATCATCATCATCATCGGAATCTGATTGTTTGTGAATCAAAGGTGGGAGATTGATGAACTTTGACGTAATGGGGTTCCAAAGAGACCACATGACGTTGTGTGGATGGTTAGAAAGAACCACCCAACCAAAGAAACACCCACGGATACGCTTCCCAAGCAACTCAGGGATCCGGCATCTATAATGGGAAAGCGGACTATGTACATTGTAAAATATTTGATACCGCTGCCGTCAGCCTTCTTCGACTTTGAGGTTCTGAGCAACAAGCCACACATGCTTTGAAGATAAAGGAGGTATTTGATCGTATACAGAACCACAACATATCTGATTTTGTTCCATCCTAAGATATTCTTTCCTGGATCAAAATACACCCTGGTAGGATGTCATAATAAATTTTAAACAACAAAGAAAAGTTCTTTTTAATACTTATAAATTAAGATTACATACCACTGGTTGATCATAAAGCTAATACAGTAAATCATTACAAAATACACAATTATTTTTATAAAAATAGGAGAAAATATAACCTTTAATAATGACATAGAGCTTAAAAGTTTCTTAACTTGCTATAAGTTCATTAAAAGCCTGCTTCTTGCTGCAGGTAAGATTTTCCCTAAAAAAAAACGTAACTTGGGAAAAATCAGATTTTAAAGTAAATAAGCATGTCAAGATTTTAGAACACATATTAGTGACTAAGATCACAAAAGTCTTTAATCTAACTTGTCATATAGTTATGCAGCTTTCAACTACCCAATCCATAAGGTAATTATACCTTAAATTAACAAATAGGGCAATTATAACTCTCAGAAAAAATAATTAACACTATCAAACTTTTAAGGTTCAAGATCGAAATTTGAATCTTAAAAGGCATCAATTTACGATTAACAAAACGAATTCATTTATATAGTGTGTGTATATGGATTAAACTCGGAATCCGGTTACTTTCCTAATTTTACTTTTATATATTTATTATCCCAGCAGCCCAATTCAACTTTACTCGGCCCATTCAGTTTCCTAAATTCTATTTTATTTTATATATTACTTTTGTATTTTAGATATAAACAATTTGCAAAAAAATTACTCCGTACTTTAGAACACCCCTTTTTGACTTTTTAATTGAAATTCATAGTTTGAATTTGTTAAGTTTGCAATAAAAAGCATGACATTCAGTAGCACATGAAAACTCCAACCTAAACTAACCAAAACAAATTAGGACAGTAAATATATTACATGTAATTTTATTAGGAATCAAAATAATAAGAAAGTTCATTATTTTAGGCAATAGAAAGTTACAGTGCAATGATTTTAGCCAACAGAAAGGCACATTCACAGATTTTTTTAAGTCTAGGTGCTTCAAGATATCAATTCTTGATTAAAGATAAGACTGCAACACCAATGATCAAATAATAAACATCGAAAACATAACATAAGAAGGATTTTAAGATAACATCTCATTGTTCATGACAAGCATAGCATATCTAAGTTTACTACCATAACTTAACCATCAAAATCTAAGGCACAAAAAAAAGCAAGGCTTTGATCGGCAATGTCTACTACTTACTAACATACTACATGGGGATGATAACCAACAAAAACCTCACATATTAAAACCAACCATAACTTAAAGTCTGAATATATATGATGATTTTTAACTAAATATCCAAACAACCATTTTAGTATATACTTGTTTTTACCCATAATAGTATATACTTAGTTTAAGTATATGCTAGTCTAATATGTAAACACTAGTTGTTGTACATATGTATCTAAATCATAAAATCACTTATACTTGTTTTAGTGTTTTATGTGAATACGTAAGTGTGTTAGGAAACTATTGACTCAAACTATTTACGTATTTTATTTGTTTTGTTAAAATGATTTTACGTTTGTTATCGACAAAACATTAGAAGATCGTAAAATATAAATAAACGTTTTTACGGCTTATTTGTATTAACATAATATTCATGATCAAACTAGTATATACACGTAGAGGATAAGCAATTAAAACCTGATTTACAAACACTAGTATATACACATCAATATTTGTATTATTTTCTGCTATAGGGTTTTTTACATGTTACGAAGTAGAGAAAAATTTAAATCCTTACTCTTATTTTGATGCTTACTAAATACCAAGGGACAAATCCTCACCATCCATCTAGTTTGATCTAATGGTGGGGATTAATTTAAAATTTAATAAATAAATCTAAGTCCATGTTTTTTTTTCTTGTCTTTTTGTCTTTCTTTTTTATTCACATTTTTTTATGAAAGCGTGAAAACACGTCTGAAAACGGACGAAAACGTATGAAAATGGACGGAAATGAAAGAAAATTGATGAAAACGGACGAAAACGTATGAAAACGAACGAAAACACTTATGACAACGGACGAAAACGAACGAAGACAGATGAAAACGTATAAAACAAGAATTTAAAACGAATGAAGCGAAGAAAAAAACGAGGATTAAAAAAAATGTGAATTAAAAAAACGCGAATTAAAAAAAAAAAAAAAAAAAAAAAAAAAACGTGAATTTTTGTCCGTGATTTTTTCATTCACTAGAGAATGGATAAAGAGAAAGAGTCCTTCTAAAATTCTCATTCTCCACCATTCTCCTCTTTTTTTAAAGAAACAAAATGGGGGAATGAGAATAGTAATTTAATTCCCTGTTTCCGTTCTTATGTCAAAAAAAAATGAGAATCAACCTCTTTTCCCTTTCTCAGCTTTCCATTCATGCGTAGCAAACATCCCCAAGTGCAATTTGTAATTTTTCTTTTGAAGGCTCATATTATTAACTAGGAGTGTTCAAAAAACCCGATAAACCGAACCGCCAATCCAAACCCAAAAACCCAAAACCAAGAACAAACCGAAAATAACCTAAAACCAAAAACTCGCTTATCAAGGTTCGGTTTCGTTTTCATTTTTAGATATCTCTGATTAACCGAACCGAACGTTCTATAATATATATGATGATTTTTAACTAAATATCCAAACAACCATACAAATAGTGATTATATCATTGCACTACTTTTATTGTACAATGAATTTTTTACTCCTAGTGTAAACTTTTACTAAATATCTATGTGTGAAACTTGATTGACGTGATCGTAATAATCTATATGTATATTTATTTGAATGCAATTAATGTGACGGAATAACTTCAATATGAATTTAATCTATTCGTTGTTATTTAATTTTACGAAAATGACATTTTACGTTCTAGATGATGTTATTATTCATACTATTAAATTCTTTTAAACGTCGAAAAATGGTTAATCGTGACTCAACCGCGGTAACCACTCATTTCGTACCCCGTCCGATTACCCACCTAGAACGGTTTGATTAGCGGATAATAAATGAATTACCCGCCTCGCGATGGATAATTTAAATCTTCTAACTAACCGAACTGAACCATCCCGTGAACACCCCTATTATTAACAATGGCTCCAAGACAAAAATCAAAGTCTACAAAACAACAAGAAAGATTAAAAAAAAAAAAAAAAAACAAGAGTAAAGTCCAAAATACATCCCTGTGGTTTGTCCTGTGTCGCTTTACATCCCCAAACTTTTTTTTGGCACAAAATCATCCCCCCATTAGTAAAGTTGGCACAAATACATCCCTCTGTTAGTAAAATCAGTTAGTGGGGACTAACGGTGCAATAAATATTTGCACCGTTAGTCCTTAGGACTAACGATGTAATAAAATAAATTGGACCGTTAGTCCTTAACGGTGCACTCTACCGCCACCTACCACCACCAGCCACCTTCACCGCCACCTACCACTTCCACCTCCACCCACCACCACCCAACGCCACCACCCCCACCTCCACTGCCGCCACCCACCTCCACCACTTTCATCACCACCCACCTCCACCGCCACCACCACCTCGCCACCTCCACCACCACCTTCACCACCCGCCACCCCCACCTCCATGCCGCCACCCACCGCCATTAACTTCCATCACACTACCTTCCACATCACCACCACTAACGCCACCACGCTTCCACCTCCACTGCCGCCACCCACCGCCACCTCCTTAAATGTAATGTTCTTTTTAAACTAATGAAATTTTTTTTACTTTATTGTCTTACTTTTTGCTTACTTAGCAAATAAGCACTTTAGTGCTTATTGGCTCATTACCCCTTATTATCTATTCTTAAGTTTCATTTTAAGCTACCAATCAGTTTTACAAAAGAAACTCCAGGATTAGCTTTTTGTAAAATCAGTTTTCTAAGATAAACACCCCATAAAGGGGTGTTTGGCTCAAGCTTATTTGAGGTCTAAAAAAAAGCTTTTTAACCATTTGACTTTTATGAATTTTTACATGAGCCTTTAGGTAGCTTAATATTGCCCTCAATCTAGCCCATTAGGCCTGTTCTGTTCATATCAGCAGCCTAGGTACCAGCTTAATTTGTGTTTTTTAGTGGATCCCTTTAGCTTAATTAGGATACCTTAGTGCTTTTTAGGTAATATAGATTAGGTGTACTAGTTAGAAGCTTAAGTATTGCTCATTTAGTGCTTATTAGTGCTTATTTATCCATTGTAGTTGTAAAAGTTCCTTGTATGCTTCCTAGTTTAGTTAGCCTAATTACTTCAAAACTGCTTATCTTCCCCCTAGCTTCTGTTCATTAGCTTATTTAGTTTCTTACAAATGCATGTTAGCTTTTCAATTTGAACTTTGCTTATCATTGCTTAATTGTGCTTAAAAAAGAACCTGTTAAGGGTGTTTGGTTTGTTTTTGCTTACGGTCCAAAAATATAAGATGTTTTCAGCTTATTTAAGCTTTTACAAAAGTTGGTTTGCTAAAGTGCTTATTTGTGGGGCGGTATGGGTGGTTGTGTGAGTGGTGGGTGGTAGTGGTGGTGGTGGTGGTAGTGGAGTGGAGGGTGGTAATGGAAGCGTGCGCTGGTGGCAAGTGGAGGCGGGGTGGTAGGTGGTGGTGGCGTTGGGTGGTAGGTGGCGGTGGAGTGCTGGTGCGGAAGTGGTACGGTAAGCGGGGTGGGTAGGGTGGCGGTGAAAGTGGGCTGGTGGAAGTGGTGGTTGTGGGTGGCGGCAGTGGAGGTGGGGTGGTGGTGGTGGGTGGCGGTGGAGGTGGTTGGTGGTGGTAGGTGGCGGTGGAGTGCACCGTAAGTCCTTAGGACTAACGGTGCAATTTATTTTATTGCATCGTTAGTCCTAAGGACTAACACTCCAAATATTTATTGCACCGTTAGTCCCCACTAACTGATTTTACTAACAGAGGGATGTATTTGTGCCAACTTTACTAACGGATGGATGATTTTGTGCCAAAAAAAATTTTAAGGATGTAAAGCGATACACAAAGACAAAACCACGTGGATGTATTTTGACTTTACTCAAAAAACAACAAGAGAGCCACAAAATATAAATAAACATCATTCACTAACTAGCATTTTGTCTGGTTTTGAAATCCACTCCTCCGGATTGGTAATGGTTTTATTGTAATAAATATAAAAAATCATGATCGAGAATTGGTTTTTTATGTTGTTAGTGACGTACATTATTTTCATTTTAAGCTTTTAGCATATCTCATGCATGATCAATTCAAGAGTCAATTAAGAATTTAATATAGGGGAATTGCGATATATCACGATTTCTAAAACTTAAAACTTGCATATTTTCTCATAATACAAGTTTTTATTGCATGATGTACAATGCATTTTAAGCATGTTTTGGGTATATGTGCAAATATGCAAGTTTTAATGGGTATATATGCAATTGCCCAAAATATATATACATACTACCTTTTTTATGCTTTTATTTGATTGGGCTTGCATAATATAAAGTTTTGATTTTCTTATAGATTTATAATGGGAGATGATTTGCACACTCTCATATTTGATTTGGACACTCTAAAACATGCATTAAATAGTTATAATGTAAATATAAATTGTTTTAACTGTTTGTATATTGAGTGTTCAAATTAAATTTGTGAATGTGCCAATCACTTTCCATTTATAATATGCAAAAAATATTTCTTTATAAAATATGTAATATAAAAATGATTTTTAGCAAGTCCTTGATAAAAAAAAAAAGTCACTATGAAGAAATTTTGACTCTTCAATATATTGAGTGATCAACACTCAACAGTCATAGATTTGGTCAAATTTTGTTTATATTTGCTGATGTGCAAAGTTGACACAATAACGAATGAAGATATAGTACAGTAAATGATCATGTCATATCTTCAAAGTTGGTAGTAGGAGTCAAAGAATATATCAACGACGCTTTGGTCCGCACCCGTTCGGGCTCAAGCCCATTTGACCCGTTGCCCGTTCGGGCTTGAATATTTGTATAATGTGCTTTATTATTTGTAGTAGTGAAATTTAATGCAGGAATTGTGTTTAATTTGGTTGTACAATATGCTTGATAATTTGTATTTCTTATGTAAGGGGTGTTTTAATAACTGTGTTAATTGTATTTATTGACCAGTTAAATAATTGACTACATTAAATAGCATTAATGTGGTGTTTTGTTGTACTCTATGCTTCTTGTCTTGTACGTCTGAAAATTATGTGCATTAAAGTGTTTTAATAACTGTGTTAATTACATTTATTGACCAGTTAAATAATTGACTACATTAAATAGCATTAATGTGGTGTTTTGTTATACATTATGCTTCTTGTCTTGTACGTCTGAAAATTATGTGCATTAAAGTGTTGTACAATATGTTTCTTTTTTTGTAAGTAGTATTCATTATAGTCATTAATAACATTGACCACTTTAATAGCATTAATATTGTAAGTCTGAAAATAAGTGCTTATTTTGTTGTACATTATGCTTATTTTGTTGTAAATCTAAAAATTAGTTGCAGCTATTGTACATTGTGCTTAAATGGTTGTAATTTTTTATGAAAGGTGTTTTTAATAGCATTAATGTTGTTTGATAGAATTTTGGTCTTAAAATAACACAACGCTTTATTTTGTTGTACAATTAAAATGTTGTAAAACATGCTTAAATTCTTGTACGTTTTAAAATTAAAAATGAGGTGCATTCGTGCATTATAAGTAGTACAGATATAGTGGTTCAATAACCTTACAACGTCATATTCAAACTCTGTAATCTATTGATTGCATAGGTCTAGTTCCTTGCTAAGCCGTTTTTTATATTAATTTACTTTTCGGAAAACATAAACCCAACATATGTTTGTTTAATAGGGCCTACTTAATTATAGTTATGCCAAAGGGCCACCGAATTTTGCCATCTGAAATCAACGAGACGACCCTAATCTTTCTATGATGGAGATAACGACAATGCAATACGAAATTACGTAAAGTGAAAACTTATTTTCTTGGTAGCAATTAAACAAAGGTTATTTGTGAAAATAATGATCTTGAAGCATAAAGAATGTTGGCAACAATCATCTTCCAAATGGGTCATAAATATATACAATCTTTCACAATGTATTCTTCAAAGTTTTAGATCGGTCGGGAAATGGAAATATAGCAGTGTGCTTTTCAGGCCGTTCGGTGTTGGTGCGTCTATCCCGACATGACCTGCAAGCAATGTACGACCTAGCTCATTCGTTAGAGCATCAACAAGGTCACCTCAGCTCATTCATTAGAGCATCAACAAGGTCACCTCATCGCCATATCACCGTACACTCTCGTCACTTTCTCACCACTTCGTATTCAGGTCCTCAAGGTAGTTCTCTATCTATTTGTTCTCATCCATTATATTTATGGAGGCAAAAAAAATGTCACCACCAGTGTTGAGCGGTTGAGCCAAAGAAATTACTTTAATGAACAAACCCTTTTTAACTTTTAAACAACTACTAACAGAGCAGACATTCAGTGGCACACAAAAGCTCCAACTTAAACTAAACAAAACAAGGGCAGTTATATTACATGTGAGACATTTTATTAGGCATCTAAGTAATAAGAAAGCTGATTATTTTAGGCAACAGAAAGTTACAGTAATAGATTATTTTAGTCATTCAGGTCTTCCAGATAACATAACAAGGATTTTAAGATAACTTGTCATTGTTCAAAAACTAGCATCATGCTCATGACAAGCATGGCATATCTAAGTTTACCACCATAACTTAACCATCAAAATCTCAGGCACAAACAAAAGCAAGGCTTTGCTTGGAAATGTCTACTACTTACTAACATACTACATGGGGATGATAAACCAACAAAAACCCCACATATTAAAACCAACCATAACTTAAAGTCTGAACAACCAAGTACCATCAAAAATACCCCAAAAGTTTTAAGCCCCAAAAACGCCATCACACCAAACTAGCAGTAGAACATAACGCTCTTCACATTGTCATGAATGACGGGAAGAGGACGCACTTCAGCCACACGATCTCTTGTTGCACGCTGACCACGCGAACTGGTGTCTGACTGATCCCCCTCCATGTATGACCGAGCTCTGAATGCAGCTAGATGAGCATAGTATGCGGGTGGAACTGCAAGATTAAGTTTCCATCAGGAATAATGTATGAAATACAAACTGCAAGGTTTTAACAGTCGGTCTGTAATGCCTTATAAAAAGATGGAAAGATAAAAATAGAGACACAGGGCATACCAATGGAGACAGATCGGGTGCACCTAGCATACCTAAAAGTCGAAATGCAGAAGTTAAGTTTATGACGAAGCAAGTTTTTAAGAAACTTATGAAATGATAACAGGGTTAGTAGTTGTATTACGTGTAGCATAAGCTGTTTGTGAGCATCTGCAAGCCATCAGCAGTGAACTTGTTCTCATCATAAAGAACATGGTAGTGAGTGGGGCGACTCATTCCCTGCAAAGAGACAACCAAATTAGATTAGCCAAAAGATGGAGACTTATTTTACTCGACACTTCACGTAAATTACATTGCAAAGGAGAAATATGTAAAAACTATACAGAAAAAGGGTTCACCTGAATGCCAGCATGGCTGCAGAGATAGAAATCGAACTCAGAAGGATGACAAATCTTGGTATCCACCACAGTACCTGAAAATTTATCCATTAGAAAGATTTATTAAAAAAAAAACAGTTATCAGTATGTATTACAACAGCTAGCAAAAAAAATATATAACAACCTGGAAGGATATTGCCACTCCTATCAGTGCTACCCTTATCACCATGCCTCACCGGAAAGAAACGAGTATGGTGCCTTTTCTGAACCACAATGAACGTCACAGGAGGCATGTAGTTCTCCTCCAACGAAATGCACGCCTGAAACATCAACATTATTTTTTAAAAGGGGGAACAGACGGAGCTTAAAAGCTCTAAAACAGGAAAGTAAAGTACCTTGCGGATCTTGTCCATCTCATTAAGCAACACCTCGCTGAATTGACCCTCACTAACTCCATCTCTGTAATACCAGTGGCGTGTTAGAATCATCATGATGACAGAATAAGAAACAAATTTAAGGGTAGCAGAAAGATAGGAAATGTAATGAGTTGCACACCTGTAGAATATTAGGCGGTGTGGCTTATGTCCAGTTGCCTTCTTGAAGGATATCAAAAGCTCCCTGCAGATCCAACTAAAAGGTGAGAAAAATATATAGAAATGACACGAATCCTTTTATCCTTTTGAGGGGTTAGCTCTTTACCTGATCAAGCCTCCATGAATGATGCCTCTCTTGGGATCAGTGCGGGTTGTGTACAAGTCCTGAATAATTTCTTGCCTATGTGGCTGTGCAGATACGAGGGCCTTGTACTTTGTCACTTGAGGCCAATCCATAGAAGCAACGACCTGTACGATAATAAAGAATTCAAACTTTTAAGAACATCCTGAACAGAAAAAGGGGTCAAAATGGGTGGGTCATGTTACGCGTCAAGGTGGTCAGATAATACATAATATATTTACTGGTCCATATGGGGCAGTATCATTACGACTTCAAACAGGTAGAATTAGGTTAGCCCAATGACATTTCGTCAGATCTTTTTAACTTTCTTAAAAACTACAAAACAGTGTACTATTCAGATTATAAACATCATGTATTATTTAAACTTTTAAAGAAAATTTGAGAGACTTCCGAGCTATTTGACCTAGTCAACGTCAAACTAAACCCAAGCACTTTGGATGACACATTTGACTCAATCTAAAGTTAAACTAAACCCATATCAGTGCAATAAAATGGGTCAAAACTGCTAACTTTTAAATTATGCAATCAAGTAATAACATTAGGCAAATGGGTCAAAGCGGCTTCCTTCTATATAATGCAATAAAGTGATAACAGTAGGCATAGCAACTTACGGCGGCAATCGAAGGGCTAGAATCCTCTCCAGGCTGAGGATGAGTAACGTCGGCACCAAAGATTATGGTTGGCCGATCAGTGACATAAGGAAGCCTACCATTCAGAGTTGCAGCCAAGACGGTGTTCCTCCCACCAACCTGATATGGTTTAACATAATTAGTAAATGTGGTAGACAATAAAAACCATAATAAGAGTTGTTTAACATGGAAAAGAACTTACTTTCAAATTGATCTTCAGTGAAACATTCTCAAGATATTGGTTACTCATCTTCATGACATGTTGTGGCTTACAGCACTGAGACACAATTCCCAACTCAGTTTCACATACCCGTTTGATCCTTGCTGAGAAAGAAAAAAAGTTTCAAATGTCAGCCACAAATATGTCTGTAGACCATCACACACTAACTTTTAGGTATCTTAAAAAGCGAACTTACGGTAAGTTCCTTTAGTTTCAGGAAGTATCACAAACAGCATCTGCAAAGGATGTCCAGGTGCAACTCGTGCTAGTTGTGCTGAAGCCTGAGACTGGAGATCAACAAGAGCTTTCTCAATGTTGTGGGGAATGGCTGAACGCATTGGAATCAGGGGTTGGGGATTGAAAACCTTTGACAGAAAGTGAAAAAATGTTAGAATGATTTACTTATAATTTAATTTGGTGAAATAAAGGAACATAGTGAAAGTATAAGATACATACTATGCCTTTAGTCTGACACATGGAAACAAGTCCATGAACAAAGCGGCCAACTGCCTGTTCGTTGTGCCTTGAAAAGTTAATTATGGCCCAATAGTTTACAGTTCCACCATTGATCACTTTCTGTAATAGAATAAAATAGGAGTCATTTTAAAAAAGTCAGATAGAACAGCAGACTATATTAAAAACTTTAAAATGGTTAATGAAGAGAAATTTACCAGATCAATCATGTTCCACTAACCAACAGATGGATTAACCTCAGATGTACGCCCTGACTCATGATAACGCAGCTGAAAATAGAACCCAAGAGCAAGTTAATATGGATATCAGGAGAAGTGATACTACTACAATTATTCACTTAGAGTTTTAGAGGGTGAGCTTACAGGTGGCGGCGGTAAAACTCGGGCCTCAATGGAAGTGAGCAGCTCTGTTACATTCATTTCAAAATCTTTGCTCACTAGAGGATCCTTGTTGTACTTATTTTTCTTCATTGTCTGCAAACACCAACGAACAAGTAAGCAGAAAGTATTTAAATTGGAACGATAAAAATGAAACCGTTATACAGTATTAGTTCATGAAATGTCAAAATTCATACATTATCTATGCTATCCTCCCTATCTTTTGGCCGATGGCACGTTGCCCTTAGGAACTAAGTCACTTGTCTTTCATTCAGCTTTAGAGCGTATCTTTGACCAGGAGTGACCCAACAGATCTAAAATTAAACACATAGAAACAAGCAAATATTACAATGAATTAGTTGTGATAAAGTACATAAATAGCAGAAGGTAAAATATAATATATTTATCTTGTTCAGGTTTAGCTTTCAATATAAACATATGCTTGGGAAAAAAATGATAATCTTTTGGCCTATTGTTACAAATACAATACTCATAAATGTTCATGTTCACCAAGGATAATGTTATCTTTCGTATTTCAACATCTAAAGAGATTTATATGAAAACCAAAGAGTAATAATATAGATATAAAATGTTTTTCGATCAACAAAAGTGTAAAGCAGCAGACTCGGAAATGGATTTTATTATCGTGTTCAGTTTTTTCAAAATCACCCTCTTGAAAAAACTCCAAAGAAATGATAATCATTTACCTCAATTTTACAAATTAAATACTCAGAATAGTTCATGTTTGCTAAGAGGTTTAAGAAGTTTTCAAACAACAAAAGTATAAAGCAGCATACCTCCATTGGAAGATAAGTAGGCTTTGTATCTGTGCCAGCTTGAACAGCAGGAAGAGCAGGAAAACGCAGCTGAACATTGTATTTCTCTCGGAAGTACTGAACTACAGTTTTGGTGGCTCCCGTCTCATCAATAAAACTAAAAAATTAACAAGAAAAAATATAAGCCGGATATAAAGAAGAGGATCACACGTACAAGAAGTTCTCTAATTTATTGAGTGAACATAAAAAACAACACAAGAGCAACCATTTAATTGCTCTAACATATTTTTTTCGAAACAAAACTGTTCCATATACTTTTTTAAAATTAATCTGTGTACAAGCATTTTACTTGCCTTTAAAGTTCAAAGTCTACTTTCAATGCCCTATAGTAAAAAGTAATTCTGAGTTTTAATTGCTTTCAAACAGTAAGAGTAAAACGTAACACTAACTACAAAACAAACTTACTTCAGCTGGCTAATTGGTTGAGCCGTTAAACCTTGAACCTTATACCGTCTCTTGTAATCCTGACGGCGAACCTCCACCCTAACTCCTTTGAGAGCTCTCTTCACCTGAGATTTAGAAAATACGATATAAGAACCTATGATCTTTTTCTCACCCATGTAAATAACAAAAGGAATAGACAAACTGTAGTCAACATAAGCTAATGATAAATTCAAAGGAGTGACAAACAGTTACCTTGATCCTTTCTTGGTCAGATAGAGGTCTTGACATGTCTCTTGATCCCAGGAACTCACCAACAAACTTTGATAACAACTTAGGCTCATAAAAAGCCCTTGCTGACATATCTACAACATAAGATACTTATATAATCAGATTATCATTTATCAACAAACTAAACAATGCTAGTCAATGAACAGCAATATAAAGCAGAAAAGTCAAGAAACGCACCAATATTGAGTGACAGTCCCATCTGTGTGGGTCGAAGGCTCTGATAAAAACCTTGCCAGTACTCGATCCCGTCACCAAGAGGCCCTCTTCCAAAATCAGTGTGGAACAATGATCTTCCAACTATCTCACGGCTGCAGTTCATAAGATATAGTTAGAATCATCACATTAAGAATGTGTCAATGACATAAAGAAAAAACTGCTAAAACGCAAACAAAGTTATGTTAATTACTCTTTAGAAGCAGACTCTCGCAGAACCACATCGAGAGCTTGAATTGTCTCCTGGGGATTATCATGTTGTCTCCCAGCCAAGAACTGCCTCAAATGAACAAGCTCTTTTCTTGCAGCAAACTTGATGGTTACTTTAAACTCACGTTCTCGCCTAAAATACAAAACCAAAATTACAAACGAAAACATTTCTGAAAACACAATTATTAAACACAAGATAGTGAAAAACAAAGTGTACCCATTCTGTTCAGCGAGCTTAACAACAAACTCTTTTGAATCAAACGGTAAAGGCCCAGCAGCAAATGCACTCTTCTTCCCATCATACGCTAGCAGCAGATTACCCAAGTGGGAAGCACCGTATGAATCACTAAGAAACTTCATAATATCTCGGCTCTTGGTCTTGGAGGTTACCTCCGGAGCAATTGTCACCTAACACATGGAAATTGCATTATGAGTCGCATATCATTTCATTAGCATAAAAAACAGAACACTGTAAACAATACAGAATTGTTTATGTCCACATCTAGCCTAATCATATATTTGATTTATGAAATCTCAATATTTAAGTCCTCTAACTGCATATGACCATCATTATCACATAATAATTTCCAAAACAACTTAAGCCCTTTTCTGAAAACCAATTACATATACTTTAACAAGCGAAATCAGGTTATCATATCGAACAAAACTCAGCATACATATGTTCACACAAATTTCTCAATCAAATTTAACGCATGAAGAACCACATAAACCTACGATAAAACCAGTAAGTGCATCAAATATTACTAACAATTTTGATATCACAGAGTAAAACACACACTAAAACACACATGGAACTCACTCATTGTAAAACAGACACTGTAAATTAAAGGAAAACCTCAGCGTATATGGATTTCCACAAGATATCACCATTCTTTTTTTATCTAAACTAAACACACAAAGAACAATATAACATGAAACACAGAGTAAGATACTGAACAACACAGATTTTTATATGCCCAAATTAATTCTATACATAAGTCCTCGGAAAGTGAATAAACAACAAAAACATTAGTTAGTTGCAAGATTAAAAGGGCGTTGACTATAAAAATATACAAGTTAGTACACAAATCAGTTATGTGCTGGATCAAGAACATCATTAAATTCATCCAGAAATGAAATGACCATTTTACAAAATCACATCTACTTATCCTAGATTGTGACATCCCAAATACACTATGAAATGTTTTATATCTTTAGCACTTTCTTCAACATGAACATACGCAGAAGCACTATAAACAATGCACAAATGCCATACAGACTCTAAAACCATACAAGTCACTACACAAAATCAGTAATGTAACATCATAATATTCACAAAGAAATGAAACGATTATTACTCTGCATTTCTCTTGATCAACATTTCTAATCACTATTACTCAATCAAAATCACTCTGCCTATCACTTAGCATTTGAGAATCGAGTAACATGAATACAGGCAATTTTCAATCTTATCACACTTAGATATTTGAGAATCGCGTAACATGAAACACAACATACTTATAACATACAACTATAAATTCAACTTAAAACAACTTTTGAAGACCACAGAAGATTGATTAGCAATATCCAAGTTATCAAAATAGACAAAACTCAACATACATGTCCTGAGTTGACTGACAGAGTAGCTTAAAATCTTTTTAAATATCCGAGTTTGAAGGAAACTTGAATTCCCTTTTGAAAAAGTATTATTTGGTTAAAAGTTTGCAAATAAGATGTTTAAAACCCTCAAACACATACAGGGTATATTTTTTTTTATATAAAATAACATCAAAGGCCTCAGAGAATAAGCATAGTATAAACTGTCCATATAATATATATTTAACAAGCAAAAAGTTATTCACCATATCTTAGAAAGGAAAATAAAGACATAAATAACAATATTAACCTCCCATTTAACATCGTTTTTTGCTTCAATTTTTATAAAAATAATGTCTAAAACCCTCACATACTAAAACACAAACTAAACACACAATGAACATAAACATAAACATAAACATAAACATAAACCTTTTTTAAACATACACAAAAATAAAACTTATACCTTCATTTTCTTCAACAGTCACACAGTAAAAGTTCCTCTTGGCCTTAGCAATAGACTTTGCAATAAGATGCCTAACAAACGACAGATCCCTTTGACTCAGCATCAAAATATTGTCCAACTCAGTTTCTTTTTCTTCTTGTTGGGTCTTATTTGTCAGCCCTTTGTTGTGCAAACCACCTGAAAAAACAACAAACAAACAAATATACACGGTTAGAGAAACATATGCATGGTAACACAGTATTATGTCAAAACATACATGCAGTAAGTTGGTGGAAATTTTTCACCTTAAGGTTCTTGTTGCATCTTGATGTTAGCAACCTATAGGGTTGTGGTTGTGGTCATTGTGGTAGTGAGTTCGGTTTCATAACATGTTTCAGTAGCTTAATGATATTGTTCCTCATCATGTTGAAGGTTTATGATGAGAAAGAAAGAAAGAAAGAAAGAGAGTGTTAGCTAGGGTTTATGGTGAATGGGTGTAGTGTTGATGGTTATGAAATAGTACTATATATATAAAAAGTAAATGGGTGAGTGAATGTTGCTTAACATGGGTGTTGGATAAATATATGTCCTTCTCATGGCACTCTGATATAGAGTTACAGGCACAGTTTTGACAGCCAAGCATGCTCCTTAATTTCCTCTTATTTTAGCCATTTTGGGCATGTTCTACTTGTGTCTCATTTTGCTTTCTTAACATTCATTCATTTTATTATTTGGTCCATCATACTACTACTTTGTTTCGCAATGTTGTACTTAGCTTGTGGCACACGGGCCGACCCCCGACATTGTCGTGAACATCACGCATGGCATAAGTCGAGAAACAATGGTTTTCTTGGTTTAAGCTTACGTCACTAGTTCTTAACAGATAAAAGTATTAGTGGCGGGGAAGTGACGTGACGTTGATTTGAAAGCTTGAATACTCGTTAACATCGTCCCCAAATGGCATTGGCCGAAGTTAACGCCGGCCTGTACTAATGGTCTCTAACAACCCGTCTCATATCGATATGAGATAAAACATCTGATCCTCAAAAGCTTAGAGTGATTAGCTATTAGTAATATTTTTCACAATAATTTTTAGTTAAACAAGTATGTCTTTTTTTTTTCTCTAAATCTGCCAAGAGTATACTTACTACACACTCTTAAAGGTCATCAAACTGTAACAACAATGCAAAATGTAGATCAACTTACACGTAAATAAGTTATTCATTGTTTTAAAATTACTGGTTATTCATTGGGAAAACACATATCGAAAAAGCCAGCTTAATACAACTCACGTGTCATTCTTTTTTATGCTAAAGAAAAGCACCGTAAAAGGTATAGCTTATATCATTGAAATGGAAGTTTATTTACAAAGTTATTGACACCGTAAAACAAAAAATCATATCTTCTTTTTTTTTTTTTTTTTTTTTTTTTTTTTTTTTTTTTTTTTTTTGACTATCGCGCCAAAGAGTTAATCCTATACAAAACTCATTGTTCAACTTAACATATATTTTTAAGCACAGACACTACTTTTACCTAGGCTTTGTGTAAAGTCCTCAACTATACTTGATAAAGAATTTTGAGGAGGAAAAAGTATTTCACTAGTTCTATCATAATATTAATAGAAAAACGGCTAATTGCATAAATATGTAGCCTAATTGTCACCTTTGATAGTTTGGTGTACTATTTCCTTATATAGATTTATAGTGTTTCAATATTAGTCGTCCAAGCCCACTAATCACACGCTTGAAATAAGCCCATCACCAAGGCCCCTCAACACTTGATAAAAGCCGAGTTTACATCCCAGGCCACGCAGGGCCTGGTAAGACCTCTCAGGCCCGACTGAGTAAGACAGTATTGCTCCCCAACTTTCACTATAGGTTAAGATATATCATCTGACACTGCATAGTGGCACATGTGCATCGACTTTACCAGCTTAAACAAGGCATGTCCAAAATACAACTACCCCTTACCTCCCATCGACTGGAAAGTAGTCTTTAGCTGACTTCTAATACAACTATACATGTGATTTCTCGATACATACAAAAGATACCACCAGATTATAATGAAAGAACCTGACAAAGATAAAACAACATTTTACACCAATCAGGGTCTCCTTTTCTTTTCTTTTTTTTTTGAACTGCGGTCTCATTATAAGAACTAGCAAGGAGTTAGCAAAACATATTATGTGAGTCTCAAACCCCGGATCTACTTGGATGATTCCAAAACAACTATGGTTGAAACAATGCTTGATGTTAACAAGTACGCGGAAACTACTTGATTAAACTTAAAAGAATAACCAATGAAACACTAATAATGCAATCGAGAATGTTATAACCAAAACGCTTCAATATTATTGATTAATAATACGGATACTCTAGCTAGTATCGGGGTATACAACCTTGAAGCTTTACACAAAATGATGTATCTCTAAGTATAACCTAGGATCTCCTTTTATTGTCTAAGGAGTCCTTTACAAGATAACTACTCATTAACTACGTATATCTTCTAATTACACAGAATATATTTTGTTACAATCATCACACGTCTTTCCAAAAGTAACAGCAATACTAACTTGAACTAGCAGTACTAAATGCTATAACTAGCAGTACTAAGATGTTAGTACTGGAACTGGTAGTACTAACTTAAACCTGCAATACTAAGTGTTTGGTTTTTTATTTCCCAACAAATTACATAATAATTGATAGGGAATTACAAGGGTGACAAAACCAATCTATCCAATTCATTGAGTTCTTCCTTTTTTTTATTGTGATCCAAGTGTAAGACGAAAGTTTGATATCATTAAGAAGCAAAGATTGAGGGCACTTTTGAGAGAAGATTGTCTTGTTTCTGAAAATCCAAATGTGCCATATGGTGGTTTGCACTACTACATCAAAGTAGTTTAAGAACTTAGTTTCTAGAGGCACAAGATCAGCAAGAGAAACCACATCATCAAGGTGGGTGATGGATATGCCCAAAAAATTCCACCACTGGAGGATATCTTTCCAAATGCCACTGGCTATCTCACACAATACAAAGATGTGGTCTTCAGATTCCAAGTCTTCATCGCATAACGGACAACGGACCGAATCTAAATCAATCCCATGTCTATCAAGATTGGTTCTTGTTGGAATTCTCTTGTTCATAACACGTCATGATAGGATATCAATTTTGATGGAAAGTAAATTGTTCCATCTAGTAGGATGAGATTCTATGTGATTTGACATAATAATTACGTAGTATATGATTTCTCATGGAATTCACAGAAAAAACCCTTGTAGAATCAATGCTAACCTCCCATGAATCTGTGGCGTCAGAAAGATTGAGATGGGCTAAAAGGTTTATCAGCTCCACCAATTCATTTAATTCAGGCCCTGAGCGAACATGTCTTCTCCAGGCCCAGTTGAGACGAGGCCCACTGGGGGGAAATAATGTGAGCCCAAATTCTGGGTTAAACACGTTTCTTGTAACTTCAATAGTATGAGAGGAGCTACTCACAAGGGTGGTGTTACTGAGATGGATGAATGTAGAGCTTCTTTCACTAATCAAGCAATTTGGGTTTGTTTCGAGCCGATACAAACGTGGGAAAGTATCTTTAAGAGACGACCTACCTAGCCAATTATCATGCCAAAAACTTGTGTGTTGACCATTACCATTTTTTTTCTTAAAAAGCATAGGTAAGTTAATTCCCAATGGACTTAGATCATCCTTCAGCTTTCTAATATTTGATCACGTGCCCGAGTAAGCTACAAGGTTAGAGCTATCATTGAGACCTCCCGGGTGACCATGTAAAGAACAAATCAATTTGCGCCAAGGAGAATATTCTTCATTATGAAATCTCCACCATCATTTAGCAAACATGGATTGATTGCATATATTTAGACTACTAATGCCAAGACCACCTTTATTGAGGGGAGAGGTAACTTTGTCCCAAGTGACCCATGGGATTTTATTTTCATTTGAATTTCCACCCCAAAAAAACTTCCTTCAAATACCTTCAAGTTTATTAATGATCTTTTTTGGTGCTTTTGAAGGTGGAGAAATAGTAGACTCCCAAACTACCAAGAGCAGATCTAATAAGGGTGAAATGACCTCCAATGGAAAGAGATTTGCCTTTCCAATTTGAGAGTTTTTTTATGGAAATGTTCAACAAGTGGCATCTAATTCGAACATCTTGACATGTTAGAACCAATGGGAACGTCTAGATAGGTGCAAGGGAATTGGGAAGCGAGGCACCTAATCGAAAAGGCGGTAGAGTGAAGTTCAAGATTAGAGATTCCAATCCCAAATAATTTTCTCTTGTTGAAATTAACTTTAAGACCGGAAGCAATATGGAAGCAAGTGAGGATTCTTGATAAATTCTTAGGATTGGTGAGGGACCATTCTCCTAGTATAAAGGCATCATCCGCAATTAAAGATGAGAAACATGAACCTTATTTTTCCCCACTTTGATGCCATGAAAGATGTTGTGGTTAGTTGCTTCCACAATGCCCACATTAACAGCTTCCACGGAGAGAATAAATAAGAACGGTGAGAGGGGGTCACCTTGACGAAGACCTCTTTCAAGTTTTTATTCTTTAGTTGGTGATTCATTGATGAGAACCGAAGCAAAGGCCGAGTTAAGACAAGATTGGATCCAAGATATCCATTTAACGCTAAACCCCATTTATTCCATTATTGAGAAGAGGAAATTCCAAGACAAAGAATAAAAAGCTTTTTCAAAGTCCACTTTGAGAAAGATAACTCTTTTTTATGCTTTTTTGCCTATGATATTATTTCATTAACCATGATTGGTCCATCAATGATTTGATGATCCTTGATAAATGCCATTTGAACATCACTCACGACTGATGCAACAATTTTTGAGAGACAGTTTACAAGAATCTTAGCAATAATCTTTTATTGACACCCAATAAGGCTAATGGGTCTAAAGTCACCAATGACCAAGGGTCAACAACTTTTGGTACAAGGGTGCTGAAAGATGAATTACAACCCCTAGGAATAAAAGAGACAGTTTCAAAATCTTTAACGTATGTGAAAATATTGTTTTCAAGAAGGTTCCAATGCTTTTTTTTTTAATCAATTTGAAGGTAAAACCATCGGGACCCAGGGCTTTGTCTACCACATTCCCAAACGGCCTCTTATATTTCAATACCAGAAAAGGGGCAATCAAGAAGTTGTACCTCTTTAAGAGAGAGCCATTTCAATAGGTTGCTACTAAAGGACGGTCTTGAATGGTTGGCTTCCTTAAATCAAGTACAAAAAAAGTTGAAGACATGGTTCTTGATTGTTAGGATCCGAAACCCAATCACCTTGAATATTGAGGCCGTTGATCTGTGATCTATTTCTCATATTGTTAATAATCCCATGAAAAAACCGCGAGTCACCATCCAAAGCCCACCGAGTTTTAGATTTTTTCCTTAAATCCTTAAGAATTTGGTGCTCAAGATCAACAAGTGATTTGACAAAGGTTGTACGAGAGTTTATTTCATCAGTGGTGAGGGTAACAGATTCAGCTTTCAAGTCCAAATTGTCAATCTTGTGCCAAAGTTCGACAAAAACTGAATTTTCTGTTTTAAGACTCAAAGAACGCCATTGTTTCAATGATGTCTTGAGTTTTTGAAGCTTGCATTTAAATAATACAGTAGGGTGAGTAGTACCAATATAATGACCCAAAAATTTGAAAACCATAACTTCAAGTACTTATATTAAGTATTCTATATTTTAAACTTAATGTATCTAAAGTGTTTATTTGGTAAGTATTAGATTATAACTTACCAAAGTTAAATGTAGATGTACATTATTAAACCAATTAGTGTCCAATGTATATAAATAAATCAGTGAATAAAGAATACTAGATCAAATTCAAAATAGGCATAACACGTGGGCATGCATGTGAATATAACTTCCTCTTGAAGATTCATTTTGTCCAGGATATTTGTTAATCTTATCAAATAAGTAAATAAATAAATAAACTAAACCGCCTACAGCAATATATAACAAATCTCGTTTTCATTCAAGCCTCAAATACTGACGTTCATACCTCAAGCTCATCCAAACGACACTTGTGTCATACGCTCAATCAAGTGTTCGGGTTAAGTTTCGGTTATTGTTCGTGAGTGGAAGAGAGTTCATTTTAGTAGTTCGAGTTTGGAGTCTGCTCGCGGTGAATTCGATCGGTTCGGGTTCGGGTAAAAGGTTATAGGTCTTGGTTAGGCTTTGAGTTTGATCAAACATTTGTTTCCTGTTCCATTTTCGGTTCCGTCCTCGTATAGATTAGAGGTATATCTCAACTGTAATTTTTAACACAATTATCATGCACTACACATAAGTATTTATTAAGTATCTTGGTAATATGATAGTAGAATTATAATTGGAGATCTCCTTTGGTGATGAACTGAAACGTTATACAGAATAGAACATCGGGTTCTATGTGTAAATGAAAACTATAACTACTTGAGTATATTTTGATGCTTCATTATAAAAGAACTTTGAAACTATTTTGATGTATAAACTAGTAGCACTAAATGTTTTAGCTTTAAGCATCCTTTATAAATAATATTTTGATCCATCTCTCATTTTATAAACTATGGACTTTACATTCTTACACACATTCACTCGGTTGGCATGTCTCGGTTGGCATGTAAAACCTTAACGTAATAAGTATATTATAATAGATTTTGCATGACTAGTAATAATTAATGTTTTGGTTCTAAAACAACATAAACTAGTTGGTTAGTTACACAATTCTGTAACACATAGACTTTACTTAAATTTGACTTAGATACAATTATGTATATCAACACATTTCATTTATATCCTTATTAACAAGTAATCCTTTATGTAATGGGAAAGTTAACATGTATTCTTAATACTCAACGTAACTTGTTCGTTATAATAAATAAATGAAATGGATGCAAGATAACAAAATTGAGTCTTAAAATGAATCTACTAATAATAGCTAAATTATGTATAAGATATAATAGTTAGATGAAACTGACGTGAGGTTAAAATAAAAGAATAACACATCAAGTTAGTAAAGGGGAAAATTGATGCTGTAATTGAGAAAATTAAAATAAGTCATGACACACTGTACCAAATAATACTAGCAATAATTTTAAAGTGTAATATTTATTAGCTTCATAATTCGTGCGTGTAGATTACCTGAGGGAGCAGTAAGTGAGTTGGTGAATTCCGAGTGTGCGTTTGATTTCTTAAGGTACGGATGTTCTTTTTCGTGTTCTCTTGAATCATTGATATGTTCATATTTTTAAATGCCCGTACTCTCTTTCGTCGTTACTTGATATACTTACGTTGAACTCCTTGCAATACTCTCATAGTCCTTTGACATCCTTATGATATATATTCCCATTTGTTTGACAAATGCATTTTACAATGATGATGAACGGTGAAAATAATTTTGGAACATGATTTGATGATATTGGGGAAAATTATGTTAAAAATGATTTTTATGAAAACGAGCCAGCGCCACTTTTATATGAGCGTTTCTTGATTCCTTTCCCTTATGACTCATATGCATTGTGAACATAAAATTTGGTGTTTGGTTGGTTTATATGTTCACTGTGCTACCATAGAACCCTAGATATGTAGACAGGAGTTAGGAATACCGAGCAACTATCTGTGGAGGTACCGCAGACTTGTCATTGTGGCGCCAATGGCCTGACACCGCCCGTGACGGTGTAATCAGTTCACGGCATCTCCCCTTATGATCTTATAATATGATTTGCTCATGTGTGGAGCCTTTTTCTAATTTGGGAGGCGTATGGATGCATCCTAGGCTATGTTATGATATGATATGTTTATGATCTTATATGATCATGCGGTCGAGTAGTGTAGTGCCATACACACCTTCCGTCGATTTTAGATGCACTGGAGTCGCGACCAGTGTATCACTATGATTTTTGATACGATATGATTTTAGCACGTGGGAGTGCACTTGACATGATATGATGTAGGATACTCGGTATAAATATCCCAAACCTTTTCCTTCAGCCTTATAATATTTAATTACTCTGGTGTTAAGATGTTGCTATGATGGGGAAATTATTTTTGATCTCGTTGCATTCCTCTCTTTATGTATATATATATATCGTGTTATTGTTATTCGTTATCTACATCCGCGCACTGAGCAATTAGCTCAGCCGCATCTTTCTTTTCTCCTGCGGCAGGTACTCAGGGTTAATGGGGATGTGTGACGAGAGCTAGCAATGTACTTGAAGACTCTATTTTCAGTTACTTTAGCTTTTGACTTTGGACCTTGTACTAAATAATGTTGGTGCTTTAACCTTGTACACTTAAATTTTAGTCTATGATTGAACCTTGTTTTTCATGAACGTATTATGTAACTGGTTCTTCAGGTTTAGTTGCTTTGTCATTATTTGTGACCTCTCGTTCCTATGTCGGGACGGGGGTGTTACAACTAATGGTATCAGAGCCAGGTTTGATTCTTCAGGAAACCCTTAGGTTTGACCTGTGAGTTTTGGGTAGATATTGGGGTAGGATTCTCTTTCCTTCATCTGGTACTCTACTGTATTTGTGTGATTCTGATTCTAAATGCTTTTCATATATGATTGTTTAAATCTCTTCTGTTATAGATGCCTCCTAAGAGAAAATCCTCTAGTCGCTTTAACGTACCAAACAACAACGGGAACAACAACGCTACTGGAGTTCTCGATCCAGCTACGTTGAACGCAGTAAATCAAGCAGTTGCCAACGCCGTTGCTCAGCGTTTACCTCAGGCATTGGCTGAGGCTCTTCAAGCTTATCAAAATGGTGGTGAGAATAATAATAATAATAATAATAATAATAATAATAATAATAATAATAATAATAATATCGGAAATGGTGCTAACAACAATCAACAACCGATGCAACTATTACTAGAGAAATTCCAAAAACAAAAACCAAATCCATTCAGTGGGGCACCTACTCCGATAGATGCTGAGAACTGGATTGCTCATTTGGAAAAGATATTTGAGGTTTTGGAATGTACTGAAAACCAGCAAGTCCGTTTAGCAGTTTATAAGTTAGAGGGGGATGCACAACGATGGTGGAAAACTTTGAAAGAAGCAGAAGGGGAAGGTTTTGTTGAAGCTCTTGCCTGGCGTGATTTCCTCGAAGTATTTTATCAGCACTATTTCTCTTATATTGATCGAGAGGCATTGATTCGCTCCGAACGGTCAGTCTTTTATTAGTCAACCACTTGTGAATGGTCAACCATAAAAGTCGACAGACTCGAACGAATGCAATTAACCAGAGAGAGCATAGTGTTTCCCCGGGTCGTTAAGTCCCAACGAGCTGTGCGATTGAATAACCAAACGTGTAGTGATCGGGTGATATTGAACAAGAAAGGGTTATGATTGATACTAGATAACAAAGGAAAAATGAAAGAAAATTAAAAAGCTAAATTATCTTAAATAAACGCTATCACTATTTTAAAATTGGATTTTCTTGATTTTTCTTTTATAAATTTGAATTAAAAACTAATTTTAACTTTTAAAACTAAATTAAAATACTAAAAATTATGAAAATAAAGAGGAAATTTGTGAAACTATTTTTCAAAAATATAAAATAACTAAAGAGAATTTTCAAAAACTAATTTTGTATTTTTCTGATTTATATTCTAATTTCTATGATTTAAAAACTATTTAAAACTAATTAAATTGCTAAAAATTACTATTTAAACTAGGAAAATTATGGAAAAATATTTTTTTGGCTTTTTATATTTATCTTAATCTATGAAAATTTAAAACTTATTTTTTTGAAGATTTTCTGATTTATTTGTATTAAAAGCTATTTAAAAAGTCTTAAAAACTGATTTAAATTTGGAAAAATAGCAAACAGTGGTGAAAAATTATGAAAAATTCAGGAAAAGTCTAAATTAATATTCTAAATCTATGAAAAATATAAAAACATATACTAGTGTGCAAGATTATGAAGTCAGAGAGAAAATGCTTATAAATAAGCACTTATAATAAGCTAATGGCTACAAATGGACACCAAATTAACACAGAAGCTAGGGTATGCTAAAACTGCTCAAAACCAACCTATTGCAACTGATCTAACCATGGTAGATGCAAAATACAATGACTTGACTTGTTTGAATTTAGAAACTAAAATCAGCTATACCCACCTAATTAGAGCTTATCAAACAGCTTGTCAAATAAGCTAAACTGAAAACCAAATTTTGAATACTCAAGACCACCACCCAGTGAGCCAATAAACCAAGTTTCAGACCCTAGTGATCAAAAACAAGACCTGCACAAGGTCTGGAAGTTGCCTGTGCACACTCAGTGTATGCTGAGTGTGTGCACAGGGCACTTTTGCCCCATTTAACAAGCTGATTAGGAGCTTAAGACTGTTTCCAAAAATTTCACAAAAATCACTTTTGACTTCTCAACCAGTTTAAATTCAATATCCCAAAATTACAAAAACTTTGAACCAGAAATGAATCCTCTAAAAATCCACATAGGTTGGTGAAAAACTGAGTTTCTCAACTTTTTTTTGACTTTTATGACAGAAATGGATCTTTGACTTTGATGAAATTTGGATCAAACATGTTGAATGAAAATGATAATTAGAGGTGAAATGAAGCTGCTGCAGGCTAAAGAACTGTTTTATCTACCTAAATGCAAGCTTATACTAACCTAAGCTAACTGATTTGAACACAAGATTAATTAGAACCTAATTTTGACTTTAAGTGTTCTAGAGTGCAGTCTAACCACTGAATTAAGTCTAATAATCCTAAATGAGACTAAGCTAACTGATCTTGAGCGCAAACCAAGCCTTAAGCTCAATTTTAACCACAGAACCAAACACTAGTTTAGCTAAATGCTTAGCTAATTGCTCTACCTTAGTTGATCCTAAACCTGAGCAGTAATGAACTCTTATAATCTAACAGCAATCTTAACCTAACAAAAGCCAAATACTCACTAATAACCTACAAAGATACAAGAAAACAAAAGGGTGGCACAAGAGTTTTAAACTTGAACTAAAAAATACTCACATGAGGTCCAGCTCATATGCAACTTATCTAGAACCAGATACCACTATTCTAAGCCAATACCAAATCCAAAACCAGCTCTGTATCAACCAATTTCCATTTCCATAGTTGCTTAACCAAAATTTCTTCACAGGTTGACTTTCGTTGACCAAATACCAACTTTGCTTGAATCTGTTTTGTAAGTTTACTAGAAGCTATAAACAGCTTTAGTAAGCTTATTTGAGAAGTAAATAAGCTCTTTGAAGCTTGGAATTTAGTACATTTGAAACTGACTTTAATAAGAGAAATGTAAAAACATGAACTTTGATAGAACTTGAAATTAATGCTTGAAATGAGTTACAATAGACTAAATAACTTTAGTTCATTACAGGAAAGCTTAGGATTACAATTTAAGAAACTAATTAAGACCATAAAATTAAATACGACATACATGAAAAATGAAAACTAAAAAACTCTCTCCATCTCTCCTTTTCTTCTTCTATTTATACAACAAAATGTCTTCCACTTGCCTTCTGAGTGTTTCCCACTTCTCTCTAGAACCATTGGATTAGAAAAGTTGATATTGGCCGTTGATGAGATTTTGGCGCCAAAACTAATATAGCAACTGGGGGGGTTTGAGTGCAAGGAAGGAGAAACATTAATTGCATTTGGTTTGTTGTGGAGGTGGAGGGGACATGGAGAGGTGAAGATGAGCTGGAGGTGAGGGGTGATGGGAGATGGTTGCAGAGCAGGTGGAGAAGGAGGATGGATTTGGGCGGGATTTGACTGGGTGTTTGACTGGGGGTATATTAATAGGCAGGGGGGGTTCAAAACAGGGGGTTCACAGGTTGTTTTGGACTGGCTCAAGGTATATTGGCAGGGGGTCAAGTGATTTTGTATTAATAACAAGGACCATTCTTGTAATTTGGCAGAACTTGAGGGACCAAAATGGTAACTTTCCCAAACTTATCAAAAGGGCCAAACATGCCAAGTTTCATTAGTACAAGGACCATTAAAGATATTTTTAAACTTCCAAGGACTATTTTTGCCAATTTTGAAACTTGAAGGACCAAACTTGCAAATTCTCAAAACTTTTGAAATTTTTCACCAAAGGACTAATTATGACAACTTATGATTTCAAAAGGACCTTTGGTGACTTTTCTTTTAAAATAAGTGCTCAGGGACTATTTCTGCCAATTTTAAAAGTCGGGGGACTGAAACTGCCAATTATGCAAACTTAGCTCGATTTTCATCTGATTTTAAACATTTTGCATCTGAAACATATAAAATACAATTTTGGGATATTTTCAGTATTTTGATGCATTTCTGAGTGTTTTTAAATGTTTTGCAGTTCAGATTTGACCAAAAATGATGAGTATTTACACACTCATCAATCCCCCACACTAAACTATTGCTAGTCCCTAGCAATCTTTTGAGAAAACTTAATGGATTTGAATCTCTTTACCAAAAGCCATTACTTAGTAGCCAATTATTTTGATTCAAGTAAGAACCTTGGTACAATGATAACCAAATGATTTTGAGCAAATCACCGGCTTTCAACGGTTTTGATTTGTCTTTACCAGAAGCCGTTTGCTTCAGGACTAGCCAACTCTTAGATAAAATATCTTTGGTGAGTCGATTACCAATTATGGTTTTCCAACTGCCTTTACCACAAGCCATAAACTTGCAGGCTAGCCAACTCTTCACTAATTAAAGATATGGTGAAATAACACCATACAATTTTAGGAAAATTGCAAGCCGTCAACGGATTTGAGATATCTTTACCAAGAGCCGTTTGCTCTTGGATTAGCCAATCCTTTTGTTTATTAGACATGGCGGATTTGATAATCAGTAAGGCTGAGTAAGTGCAAAACACTTACTCCAAAAAAATTTTGGCCAAAAATAGGGAATGGGTGGGTATAATTACATGATAAAATTCGTGAGAATTACCCCCACACTAGAAATGAATATTGCCCTCAATATTCAAAGTATCGGCTGTTATGCCGAAACTAAGAACGTAAAAGGGAAATATTACGGCCATTATTTGATTTTTTTTTTTTTGAAAAAACATATATATACAAATAAATGGCAACTCCCCACACTAGGGTGGCACACACAGGTGAAAACCCATGTTTAACTACTGTTTTTGATTACCGAGTCGCTAGCTTGACTCGACCCCGAATTAATTTGTTCATGGGGAAGTAAGTGGAAGAGACAATCTCTATTGGACTTTCATTCAAGATGTTTGTACAAACATTTGAAGCACGTGAAAGTTCCACACCGATGAGATATACATAGACAGACCCGGCTCACAAATGGTACATGGAAATGCCGGGGTCAAAGATGGTATCTTCACTCCCGAATGAGTGAAGAAGAGAAGAAGTCACGGGATAGGTGAAGAAGAGAAAGAAAGTCATGATAAAGATCTTGACTAACTCATCATCACACACAGGCGAATTCATAATAGCATGAATCTCATCATTTAAGCTCAATTGGTCTAGACATATCCCGGGTGTGTCTAGATCAAAGTGGAAGTTATCATACTCCGGCGGAGATATGATATGAGTGAGTTCACCGGCGAACTCCTCGTGAAGAGAATCATTCACGAGATGTAAATCTTTGAATTCTTGTTCCACTGTAGACTCATCACTATCCTCAATCTGAGTATCAAAGAGTGGATTCTCATAAATTAAAGTGAATTCAAAGTCGAATTCAAATAGAGGATTAGTGAGAGTTGTTTTGAACGCTTCAGGAACAAAGTGATCAACATTCTCTATTGGACTGTTGGGATAAGAAGTGAGTGAACGATCATTATAAGGGAGACTTTCAATCTCTCCGGATCGGCCGAAATCAAAGAGACCATCGTCACTTTGATGAAAGTGGATGATGTGAGTGATTTCATCGGTGAACTCCTCAAGAAGAGGATCGACCGTGATCAAGGAGTGATGCCTCAACATACTCGATGTTTCCATAGGAAGCACAATCGTTGCTAAAATCGGAGAAAGTTTCAAAATGATCTAGAGAATACTCAAGAGGGGGAAGAGAATCACACATATGCTCAGAAGTTCCCTGTGACTCTCTCGGGATTGGGACAAGGTTCTCAACACTAGAATTTATGAATTCGTCCGATTCCTTTTCAGGAACAGTGTCAAGATGCTCGTCCCCCATGTTTAGAGAGTGAGTGGGAATATCGGGTGTGATAGCAGTTGTTTGAGATGGAATCTCAACTGCTGGGATATCAACTGACTGAGGGAGTTGAGAAATAATATTCTTAAAAGGAATACTATCCTCGTCATCATCATACATAGCTGCCTTAAGAAATTGGGAACGCCTTAGAGCTGCATGCTCTAGGACTAATAATTCTTCCCTTGATTTGCGAGCCTCTCGTTCTTCGGCTAGCAATTCTCCATGGTTTTCACCACTCACTTGATTCTTAAAGTTTTGAATCATATCATCAAGTGTTTTCATTCTTGGTTTCAAAATCTTGGGAATTTTCTTTAGGCAACGGCTCAGGTGGAGTTTGAACCGTATGGTGTTGTGGAGGTTGGAAATTGTCAAAACCGGAAGTATAGTAATTTTGATTCCACGGTTGACATTGAAGATTATCGTGAGGACCTTGATGAGTGTCTAAATACTCATCATTTTTGTACAATCTAAACTGCAAAATCATCTGAAAACACTCAGAAACACATCAAAATGATGAAAATATCACAAACAAGTGTTTTATGTGTTTTAAACGCAAAAATATCAAAATCAGATGAAAAATGATTCAAGTTTGCAAAATTGGCAGTTTTAGTCCCCAAGTTTTAAAAGTTGTCAAATCTAGTCCCTGATATATCAAAATGTGGAATTTTATCATTCAAGGTCCCTGAAATATTCTAAGTTGTTAAAAATAGTCCTTGAATGATTCTTTGGTCAATTGGCAAGAAAGGTCCCTAAACTTTGGAAAATTGCAAAATTAGTCCTTAGACCTTTTAAAATGAAATTTTATGCAAAAGTTATCCTTGTTCTATCAAATTTTGTCAAAATTGGTCCTTGTGATAAGTTTGGAAATGTGTCATTTTCAGTCCTTGAAGGTTGGTGAAATTATATTTTTGGTCCTTGTGTTCTAAGCTTAACCAACCGGACCCTTATTAATATCAAATCCAATATCCAATCCATTTCCCACCTTGGCCCAATCCAACCCACCCTCGTTAATAATAAGACTCGGTCAACGAAAGTCAAACAAAGAGATATACCGCCATTACTGTTCATCTCCCACACAACCACTAAAACACCCAAAACCAGTCATGGTTTCCTCCTTGCTTTTTCCCCCTCCTTGCTTTTTCCCCCTCCTCTTCCACTAACACCCAAATACTCTTAATTATCTCAAACAAAACCCATTAATGGCTCAAACCTGCTCAAGAAATAATTGGCGCCAAAATGACACTTGGACGGTTTTGATGAGTTTCAAGCATCCAATGGCTCAGAGATGGTGGGAAAGATTCAGAGGACATCTAGAAGTCACAAAAGTCTATAAAGGAAGGATGGGATGCAATGTATATGGATATCTAGAGTAATCTTAAATTTTCATGTCGTTTTTAGCTTAAGTTTAATTTTCAGTGTATATTTCAATTTCCAAGCTTTGTATTTCATGTTTTCAAGGTGAAATAAAACTTTTGTAAACAACAATTTCAGTATCAAGTAATATTTCTGTTTATGCAAAAATTTACCTTTGATCAAAAATCTCAATATGGTAAAATGTTGTTAGCAGTTGTTATTCTGGACTCATAAGCCCACATAAGCTCCCTATATAGCTTATTAAAGCTATTAGATACTCTTAAAAGCAGTTTAGTATCAAAAACACAAAAATTCATAAAAATACCAAATAATTAGTTAAAAATAAAAAATCACATGGAGATGAAGAAGAAAAGCTGGAGCAGGGTAAATTTTGGATTGCCTTGGGTTTAGTGCTTATTTGGAAGCTCTAGGTTGTGTTTGTATGCCTTGGTTCTCAGATTCGGTTGGAAGCCACTTGTAAGCTTTTTGATCAATTTTTGCAATTCTTTGTTTTAGTTGTCTAGTAATTGTAATATCTGTTTCTTAATGATCATTAGTCATAATTAAGTGTATCTAAGCTATAAAATTAGCTGTTTGTTCTTTTAAATCAGTAGATAGTAAAAATCTCATTTTAGACAGTTAAATTAGCTTAAGCTTAAATTGTTAGTTGTATGTTGTTATTGTTGTTAGTTAATGCTTCATTAGTCTCATTTAATGATATCATAAGGTTTGTAATCAGTAGCTTGGTCTATATCTGTGATTTGCTTTGAAAACTCACCAAGACAGTCATTAAAAGGGTTGTTTGGTTGCATCTGTTTAACTGTACCAGAGGTTGTGCAGACCTTTGCTTTTGGTTATTTTGTGTCACACCTAGTCTTAATAGCTCATTTCAAGCATAAAACTCAGTCCTTGTTAGTAGAAAAGTCAAAATCCCATATATTTACCCTTAACAGTCCACTGTTGGGATTTTGAGTTGCAAGATTCATTTTACAAGCTTAAAGGTTGTTGGTCTAGCTTTAGATAATCTCATTTTAGCTTATTACAACATAATTAGTGAGTAAATTCAATCCCAAGCTCATAAAAGTCAAACTTTTAGTTTAATCAAAAGTCAAGAGTGCCTCAGGCACGATTAGGTACCATATTCGCAAGCTCACCAAAAGCTCTGTAGTTGTCCATATCTTGTGAAATTTGTTTCTTTGGACAGTTAACCTGGTCCTCTTTAAGTTCCAAGTTAAAAATTTCAATTTGCAGCTTATTTGATAAGCCTGCATGTGCTTATCATTTTGTCCCAAGTCACTCATTAATCGAGTTTTACTCGATGGTTTTAGGTTTTGAAAAGCTTCTCACAAGCTCATTTTAGCGTATCTGGATCTCAACTTTGGTTTCTAGGTAGCCAACCAGGTCTAGTACAAGTTCCAAGTATTGCTTTTCAGTTTTAGCTTATTTGGTAGTCTGTGCTTAAGCTCAATGTAGCATACTCAAAACTGTTTTTAGCTTATTAACTCAAATCACCAAATCATAGCATCTTGTAATTTAGAGGTTAAAACCAGTTGTTTATTGTTTCATTTTGACACTTTAAGCATTTCATAGCTTCTGTATCAAGTTGGTAGCTTATTGTGTCTTTTGGCTTATCAAAAGTGCTTATTTATAAGCAGTTACAACTGTAGTTCCATAATCTACCACACAAGCCCATGTTTTTATATTTTTCTTAGATTCAGTAGATTAAAATAGACTTTTCCTGAAATTTTTATAATTTTTTATAACAGTTTGCTATTTTTCTTTATTTAAACTAGTTTTTAGTCATTTTTAAATAGCTTTTAATACAAATAAATTATAAAAAGTTCAAAAAAATAATTTTTCAATTTTCTTAGGTTAAGATAAATATAAAAGTCATAAAAAGTATTTTTCCATAATTTTCTTGGTTTAAATATTATTTTTTAGCATTTTAATTAGTTTTAAATAGTTTTAAATTAATAATAAATAGATATAAAGCATAAAAAAATATCTTTTCAGTTTTAAAATAAGTTTTATCATATTTTAGATTTTTCTAAGTTTTAATTTCATTTTTCTAGGTTAATTTTGTATTTTCTTATATTTTAGTCCATTTTAAATACTTAATAAATAGTTTTAATTAATAATAATTAAATAAATAGTTGTAAAAATAATTTTATTTTTCTAATAATTTTCTTTTACTATTAGGATTGTAAAAATATCATTTTCATATTTGTAGGCCTTTTATTTCTTTAAAACTCACGTTTTATTTTGTACGTTTACGTAATTTTATTTAAACGTACGTTTTAGGTTTTAAACGTTCATCATTTTAAAAATAGTGATAGCGTTTATTTAATATATTTTATCTTTTATTTCTTTTAATTTGCATTTAAGTCGTTGTAATTTGTAGATCTTTTCTTTAGGTAATTTTCCATCAATATCCTTACTGATCACTATCCTTAGTGATCACTCTATCGTCTGACTTTGTGTTTACACACCATTGAGTCTCCGTGGGACTAAACGACCCGGGAATTCATTATATTCTCCAGGACTTCATTGCATTCGTGCTTAGGCAGTTTTAAGCTGGTTACGCCCGCCATTCACAAGTGGCGAGCCTTGAGTGATTTAGCTTGACCGTTTGCACGCATCAAATTTTACGCCGCCGGAGGCTTTAGCGTGTGTTTAGCCATTTTCAGACCCATTCTTGCACATAACCATCATTTGTAAAAAGTTTTTTGTAAAGTTATAAGAAAATATCAAAAAGTTCATTAACACTTTTCCTAAAGTGTTAAAAACCAAAAAAAATATATAAAACAACAAAACAATCGGAACGTTTTCTATTTTGTATTCTCTTTTAAGGTGATTCTTGAAGAGATACGATTTGGTTAAACGAGACGATCCCAAAAATATTGTCCAAAAAGTTTTTTAAACCCATCAGCACAAATCTTACCTACGTCTTTTCAGTGGTACTTAATATATACATAAAAATCAACCACCGAAATCAAGGCAGGCACTACCTAACTGGTGGTGCGACCATAATAAGTTCCCGAACATCAGATTTAAAACTTGCCTTTGTGTCACTTGTGATTTGGTGTACCTTTTTCAAAGAAGCCATTTCATTTGTGATTATTGGTTAAGTTCACTTGTCGTTTTGCCTCATTTGTTTTGAAAATTGATTTTTATACTTAGTGCATGCGCACTCGTTCTTCCAGTTCTACAAGTCCACTTTCGAACTTGGAAACATTCCTCGTAGACGTAGAGGCGTTCAGCTCCTTCACCGTGGATCGAGGAACGTCTACCACAACCACCTCCTGTCGAAATGGCAGAAGACAAACCCATGAATGAGCTTCTCCAAGCACCCATCGAGGGTTACGGAGATGCCATTGTTGTTCCAAGCCATCGTGGCGACACTTTCGAGCTCAAAACCGGGTTGCTTAATCTGGTAAACCAAAGCCAATTCTATGGTTTTGAGCGGGATGATCCTCATGCGCACATTCGATGGTTTAACAAGATTGCATCTACCATCAAGTACAAGAATGTCCCACATGAAGCTATCAAGCTTCTTCGGTTCCCATTTTCTCTAGAGACAAGCCCGAATTGGCTTGAGAAAAAACCCCCTCGTTCTATAGAGACATGGGAAGATCTTGTCACCAAGTTCGTTAACGAGTTCTATCCTCCATCCCGAACCACAAGTCTTAAGAATGAGATAATGAAATTTTCTCAGAGATTTGATGAATCATTCGGGGAGGCATGGGATCGTTCAAAGAGTTGCTCCGCAAGTGTCCACATCACGGTTTTACCGAGTTAATGCAAATGGATACTTTCTACAATGGTCTCAATCAGACCAATCAAGACTCTTTGAATGCCTCCGCGGGAGGTAATTTCCTGAGCAAGACCACAAAAGAGGCCTTGCAAATCATTGAGAACAAATCTCAGGTCCGCCCTTTCCGAGCAAAGACATATCAGTCTCATGCTGGACCTTGTTCTTCTTCATCTCCCGTGAGTACATCTAGCACCGATGCTAAGATTGACAAACTCACAGACATTGTTCAGGCTTTGGTTCTTGCTAACCAAAAGAAAGTGACCTTCACTCAGACACCAACACATGCTGAAGTGAAGAAAGTTGAGAGTTGTGTCACTTGTGGTGGTCCTCATGCATACTCACCGATGGTAGTCCTTTTGAAGCCAATGCTCTAGCCGGTAGTTCACAGCAAGGAGGTACTCAATACCGTCCTCAAAATGAACCACACTACCGTGCTAACACTAATCAGGCACCACCCGGTTTTAACCAGAATCATAACATGCAAAACCGAATCGAACCAACCAAGAATGACCCAAGGTTATCAAAACCAAGGTAATTTCTATCCTGGACCCAATCAAGGTTTCCAACATCAAGGAAACCTTAATCATAACAATTTCAATCGAGGGAATCAATTTCAGGGGAATGTAAATCCTAATCAAGGGAATTTTGGCTATAATCAAAACATACGGCCTCAATTTATCCCTCCAGCTCCTCCGTCATTGTTCCTCCAGACCATCATCCGATGAGTTATTGAAGCAATTCATGAAATCCCAAGATGAAATGAACAGTTGTTGGTCACCAAATTGCTGATCTCAAAAAGTCTTTAAATGATCGACCCTCGGGCTCAAGTACTTTACCTAGCAACACGATCGCTAACCCGAGGGGCGATGCTAAGGCGATCACAACCGAAGTGGTGTTTCATACATGGACCGTTGTTCCTACTACCTCTTCTTCCTCTTCTCTTCCTAAGGTAGTGGAAAGTGAACCGAGGACACACAATGGACCTACGACTCCAATGCCCCTCCTCCTGTGGCAATGAGTCAAGTTACCAAGGAAACAACGGACAAGGTGCATTATTCTAGCCCACGGTACGCACACGTCCGCTACCTTCGGTGGTCCAACCTCAAGTGGTCCGAAACCCAAATCAAATCAAGGAGTTGTTTTGAACCTCCTGTAGCTCTGTTGAGAATCGAATCCAAATCTTCTATTCTTTACCCATCACGTTTGAATGAGCAAAAGCTCCGCGAGAAAGCTAGTCATCAAATGGACAAATTTTTCCAAATTTTCCAAGAGTTACATTTTGACATAAGCTTTGCGGATGCTATCATGCTGATGCCCAAGTTTGCATCGACTCTCAAACACATGATAAGCAATAAGGAAAAGCTGTTTGAAATGGCAAAGACTCCTTTGAACGAGAACCGCTGCAGATCATCTGAAGAAGCTTCCAGAAAAGCTTGGAGATCCCGGAAATTTCTCCTACCTTGTGTATTACCAGGAATGGTTGAATGCTTTGCCCTAGCAGATCTTGGTGCAAGCATAAACCTTATGCCTTATTCAGTATGGAAGAAACTTTCTCTTCTGGAACTTACTCCTACATGCATGACTCTCGAGCTTGCAGATCGTTCCATATCCGGTCCTCTTGGCATTGCCGAGGACGTATTTGTGAAAGTAGGAAAGTTCCATTTTCCAAATGACCGTGGTTGTTGATTTTGATGCCGATCATCGGGTTCCTCTCATTGTTGGTCGAGGATTCCCGAGAACGGGCCGTGCTCTCATTGATGTATTTGAGCAAGAAATCACATTACGTGTTGGTAATGAAGTTGTCACCTTCAACCTTGACCAAACTTCGAGGTACTCCGCAAATTATGATTCTGAATCGGTTAACCGAATAGATATCATTGATGTTGCTACTGAAGAGTACTCTCAAGAAGTTCTTGGTTATTCTCATAATTCTGTGAGTGGGGATTCCACCACATCTTCTCAGCCTATCATAGCCAATTCTACTCCTTCTCTCACTCCGTTTGAAGGAAGCGACTTCATCTTAGATGAGATTGAAGCATACTTGGCTAGTGATTCTGTTCCATGGGAAATTGATCATGCTCCAATTGACATTGAGGGGGACATACTTCTTATTGAGAAGTTGCTTAATGATGATCCATCATCAACCCCTCACCCTAGTGATTCAATCCCAGATGAGATTAATCTGGAGGGAGATATTCTTCTAAAGAAGTTGTTAAATCATGACACTTCTCCTCCTCTCCCTCCCATCGAGCTTCATAACAAGGAAGTCAAGTCAGTTGAGAAAACTGAAGAATTTCCTGAGGTTGAGCTTAAGGACTTACCACCTCATCTCGAGTATGCATTTCTAGAAGGTGATGATAAATTACCCGTCATTATTGCTCGAGATTTGAGTAAAGATGAAAAAGCTGCTCTCATAAAAATCTTGAAGTCACACAAGCAAGCAATTGCTTGGAAACTCTCCGACATCAAGGGTATCAACCCTGAGTTTTGTACTCATAAAATCTTGATGGAGGATGACTTTAAACCAGCAGTTCAACATCAGAGAAGAGTGAATCCAAAAATCCATGATGTTATCAAACAAGAGGTTATCAAACTTCTTGATGCAGGATTGATTTACCCGATCTCGGATAGTCCTTGGGTTAGCCCAATTCATTGTGTTCCTAAAAAGGGTGGCATTACTGTTATCACAAATGAAGATAACGAGTTAATTCCAACTCGATTGGTTACGGGATGGCGTGTGTGTATTGACTATCGTAAGTTAAATGACGCCACCCGTAAAGACCATTTTCCTCTACCCTTCATGGACCAGATGCTTGAAAGATTAGCAGGGAACGAATACTATTGTTTCCTTGATGGTTTCTCGGGTTACTTTCAGATCCCCATTGATCCAAATGATCAAGAAAAGACTACATTCACCTGCCCATACGGAACTTTTGCCTACAAACGTATGCCTTTTGGCTTATGTAATGCTCCTGCACGCTTCCAAAGATGTATGATGACAATTTTCCACGACATGATCGGGGAAACAATGGAGGTGTTTATGGATGACTTCTCGGTCATTGGGGATTCGTTTCAAACATGTCTCTCCCATCTAGATAAAATGCTCAAACGGTGTGAAGACACAAATCTTTGTCTAAACTGGGAGAAAAGCCACTTTATGGTCAAAGAAGGCATAGTCCTTGGCCATAAGATTTCAAAGAATGGGATTGAGGTTGATAGAGCAAAAGTTGATGTAATTACTAAGTCGCCTCATCCTACTACCGTCAAAGGTATTAGGAGTTTTTAGGTCATGCCGGTTTCTATCGTAGATTCATACAAGATTTTTCTAAAATCGCCCGCCCTATGACCCATCTTCTTGAAAAGGATGCTCCTTTTATCTTCTCTCCCGAGTGCATCATAGCTTTTGAAACATTGAAGAAAAAGCTTACTGAAGCACCCATTCTCGTTGCTCCCGACTGGAACTTGCCTTTTGAGCTCATGTGCGATGCAAGTGATTTTGCTATCGGTGCAGTCTTAGGGCAACGAAGGAACAAGCATTTTCAGCCTATCCACTACGCAAGTAAAACTATGACTGAAGCTCAAACTCATTACACCACCACATAAAAAGAGCTATTAGCCGTGGTGTATGCATTTGAGAAGTTTCGGCCGTACTTAATCTTGACCAAATGCGTGGTGTATACGGATCACTGGCTCTTAAATATCTCTGTGCAAAACAAGATGCAAAGCCGAGATTGCTCCGTTGGGTTCTCCTCCTCCGGGAATTTGATATCATCATACGTGATAAAAGGAGCCGAGAACAGGCTGCGATCATCTGTCGATTAGAAAACCCTCACCAAGATGTTTTCGAGAAAAGGAAATAAATGAAACATTTCCTCTCGAGACACTCAATGCGGTTTCTTTTCGTGGAAACTCTTCTACCCCATGGTTTGCCGACTTTGCAAATTACCATGCGGGTAACTTCATTGTGAAAGGGATGTCGACCCAACAGAAGAACAAATTCTTCAAAGATGTTAAACATTACTTCGGGGACGACCCCTACTTATTCAAAATCTGTGCGGATCAAGTCATCCGACGGTGTGTTTATGGACAAGAAGCTCTTGACATTCTCAAAGCTTGCCATGCTTTGGACCCACCGGGGCCATCATAGTCTAAACTACACCGCCAAGAAGGTGTTTGATTCCGGATTCTATTGGCCCACAATCTATAAAGATGCCCACGAATTTGTCAAAACTTGTGACGCTTGTCAACGTCATGGAAACATATCTCAAAGAAATGAAATGCCACAAAATGCCATTCAAGTTTGTGAGATATTTGACATCTGGGGTATTGACTTTATGGGGCCATTTCCATCTTCTCGTGGTAACAAGTACATACTCGTGGCTGTTGACTATTTGTCAAAATGGGTTGAAGCAAAAGCTTTACCCACCAATGATGCCCGAGTTGTTGTGAAGTTTTTGAAATCTCTGTTTGCCAGGTTTGGAACTCCGAGAGCGATAATCGGTGATCGTGGTACACATTTTTGTAATGACAAATTTGAAAGAGTCATGCAAAAGTATGGTGTTACCCACCGTCTCTCTACCGCATACCACCCCCAAACAAGTGGGCAGGTGGAAGTTTCAAACCGTGGTATTAAAAGAATTTCGAGAAGGGCGGTTGGCGAAAACCGTGCCTTTTGGTCGGATAAGCTAGATGACGCACTCTGGGCTTTTCGTACAGCTTACAAAACACCCATCGGATGTACTCCATACAAGCTAGTGTACGGAAAAGCATGCCATCTTCCGATTGAGCTAGAGCACAAGGCATACTGGGCCTTAAAGCATGCAAACTTCGATATACAGACAGCGGGTGATCATAGAAAAGTTCAAATGAATGAATTAAATGAACTTCGTGATCAAGCTTACGAGAACTCTTTGATCTACAAGCAAAAGACAAAGAAGATTCATGACTCCAAGATCAAGAACCGCGTTTTCAACGTTGGTGATCGAGTCCTTCTTTTCAACTCAAGATTGAAGATTTTCTCGGGAAAGCTCAAGTCCCGTTGGTCTGGTCCATTCACCATTGCTAAGGTTTATCCTTATGGTACCGTTGAGTTATCTCAACCTGATGGTCCTAATTTTAAAGTGAATGGTCATCGAGTGAAGCATTACTTTGGAGAGGACATTCCTCCTGTGGTTGTCCCGGATTTACAAACTTTCCCCATGAACCAATGAATGCGGGGATCGAGTCAAGCTAGTGACTCGGTAATCAAAAACTTTAGCACACACACCATATGGGTTTTCACCCGTATCTCTGTCTTCTTTCTCTGTTCTACCACCCTAGTGTGGGGGAGTTGCCCCACACTGTTGTATATAAGTATAAAAAAAAAAAAAATCTTTCCAAATAAATGGCCGTAGTATTTCCCTTTTACATTCTCGGTTTTATAACCGCGGTACTTTGAATATTGAGGGCAATATTCATTTCTAAGTGTGGGGGGGAATTCTCACGAATTTTATCATATTATCCACCCAATTCCCCCGTTTTTGGCCAAAAATTTTTTTTGGAGTAAGTGTTCTACACTTACTCATACAGGTTATCATCCGCCATGTCTAATAAACTAAAGGATTGGCTAATCCAAGAGCAAACGGCTCTTGGTAAAGATTTCTCAAATCCGTTTATATGGCTTGCAATTTGCCCAAAATTGTATGGTTCTCAACTCACCATGTCCTAAAAAGTGAAGAGTTGGCTAGCCCGCAAGTTTATGGCTTGTGGTAAAGGCGGTGGAAAATCCATAATTGGTATTCAGCTCACCAAAGATAATTCTGATAATTTATCTAAGAGTTGGCTAGTCCGAAGTGGTACGGCTTCGGTAAAGACAAAATCAAATACGTTATATGGTTTATGATTTGCCAATAAATCATTTGGTTATCGTTGTACCAAGGTTCTTACTTGAATCAAAACAATTGGCTACTCCGAAGTGATGGCTTTTGGTAAAGAGATAAAATCCATTAAATTTTCTCAAAACATTGCTAGGGACTAGCAATATCTCAATGTGGGGGATTGATGAGTGTCTAAATACTCATCATTTTTGTACAATCTAAACGGCAAAATCATCTGAAAACACTCAAAAACACATCAAAATGATGAAAATATCACAAACAAGTGTTTTATGTGTTTTAAACACAAAAATATCAAAATCAGATGAAAAATGATTCAAGTTTGCAAAATTGGCAGGTTTAGTCCCCCAAGTTTTAAAAGTTGTCAAATCTAGTCCCTGAAATATCAAAATGTGGAATTTTATCATTCAAGGTCCCTGAAATATTCTAAGTTGTCAAAAATAGTCCTTGAATGATTCTTTGGTCAATTGGCAAGAAAGGTCCCTAAACTTTGGAAAATTGCAAAATTAGTCCTTAGACCTTTTAAAATGAAATTTTATGCAAAAGTTATCCTTGTTCTATCAAAGTTTGTCAAAATTGGTCCTTGTGATAAGTTTGGAAATGTGTCATTTTCAGTCCTTGAAGGTTGGTGAAATTATATTTTTGGTCCTTGTGTTCTAAGCTTAACCAACCGGACCCTTATTAATATCAAATCCAATATCCAATCTATTTCCCACCTTGGCCCAATCCAACCCACCCTCGTTAATAATAAGACTCGGTCAACGAAAGTCAAACAAAGAGATATACCGCCATTCTTGCTTCATCTCCCACACAACCACCAAAACACCCAAAACCAGCCATGGTTTCCTCCTTGCTTTTTCCCCCTCCTCTTCCACTAACACCCAAATACTCTTAATTATCTCAAACAAAACCCATTAATGGCTCAAACTCGCCAAAGAAATAATTGGCCAAAATGACACTTGGGCGGTTTTGATGAGTTTCAAGCATCCAATGGCTCGAGAGATGGTGGAAAGATAGAGGACATCTAGAAGTCACAAAAGTCTATAAAGGAAGGATGGGATGCAATGTATATGGATATCTAGAGTAATCTTAAATTTTCATGTCGTTTTTAGCTTAAGTTTAATTTTCAGTGTATATTTCAATTTCCAAGCTTTGTATTTCATGTTTTCAAGGTGAAATAAAACTTTTGTAAACAACAATTTCAGTATCAAGTAATATTTCTGTTTATGCAAAAATTTACCTTTGATCAAAAATCTCAATATGGTAAAATGTTGTTAGTTGAGTTGTTATTCGGACTCATAAGCCCACATAAGCTCCCTATATAGCTTATTAAAGCTATTAGATACTCTTAAAAGCAGTTTAGTATCAAAAACACAAAAATTCATAAAAATACCAAATAATTAGTTAAAAATAAAAAATCACATGGAGATGAAGAAGAAAAGCTGGAGCAGGGTAAATTTTGGATTGCCTTGGGTTTAGTGCTTATTTGGAAGCTCTAGGTTGTGTTTGTATGCCTTGGTTCTCGATTCAGTTGGAAGCCACTTGTAAGCTTTTTGATCAAATTTTTGCAATTCTTTGTTTTAGTTGTCTAGTAATTGTAATATATGTTTCTTAATGATCATTAGTCATAATTAAGTGTATCTAAGCTATAAAATTAGTTGTTTGTTCTTTTAAATCAGTAGATAGTAAAAATCTCATTTTAGACAGTTAAATTAGCTTAAGCTTAAATTGTTAGTTGTATGTTGTTATTGTTGTTAGTTAATGCTTCATTAGTCTCATTTAATGATATCATAAGGTTTGTAATCAGTAGCTTGGTCTATATCTGTGATTTGCTTTGAAAACTCACCAAGACAGTCATTAAAAGGGTTGTTTGGTTGCATCTGTTTAACTGTACTGAGGTTGTGCGCACCTTTGCTTTTGGTTATTTTGTGTCACACCTAGTCTTAATAGCTCATTTCAAGCATAAAACTCAGTCCTTGTTAGTAGAAAAGTCAAAATCCCATATATTTACCCTTAACAGTCCATTGTTGGGATTTTGAGTTGCAAGATTCATTTTACAAGCTTAAAGGTTGTTGGTCTAGCTTTAGATAATCTCATTTTAGCTTATTACAACATAATTAGTGAGTAAATTCAATCCCAAGCTCATAAAAGTCAAACTTTTAGTTTAATCAAAAGTCAAGAGTGCCCTGTGCACAAGATTAGGTACCATATTCACAAGCTCACCAAAAGCTCTGTAGTTGTCCATATCTTGTGAAATTTGTTTCTTTGGACAGTTAACCTGGTCCTCTTTAAGTTCCAAGTTAAAAATTTCAATTTGCAGCTTATTTGATAAGCCTGCATGTGCTTATCATTTTGTCCCAAGTCACTTTCAAGTACACTGAGTTTTACACGTGGTTTTTCGTTTTTGAAAAAGCTTCTCACAAGCTCATTTTAGCGTATCTGGATCTCAACTTTGGTTTCTAGGTAGCCAACCAGGTCTAGTACAAGTTCCAAGTATTGCTTTTCAGTTTTAGCTTATTTGGTAGTCTGTGCTTAAGCTCAATGTAGCATACTCAAAACTGTTTTTAGCTTATTAACTCAAATCACCAAATCATAGCATCTTGTAATTTAGAGGTTAAAACCAGTTGTTTATTGTTTCATTTTGACACTTTAAGCATTTCATAGCTTCTGTATCAAGTTGGTAGCTTATTGTGTCTTTTGGCTTATCAAAAGTGCTTATTTATAAGCATTAGCAAACTGTAGTTCCATAATCTACCACACAAGCCCATGTTTTTATATTTTTCTTAGATTCAGTAGATTAAAATAGACTTTTCCTGAAATTTTTATAATTTTTTATAACAGTTTGCTATTTTTCTTTATTTAAACTAGTTTTTAGTCATTTTTAAATAGCTTTTAATACAAATAAATTATAAAAAGTTCAAAAAAAAATAATTTTTCAATTTTCTTAGGTTAAGATAAATATAAAAGTCATAAAAAGTATTTTTCCATAATTTTCTTGGTTTAAATATTATTTTTTAGCATTTTAATTAGTTTTAAATAGTTTTAAATTAATAATAAATACATATAAAGTATAAAAAATATATTTTCAGTTTTAAAATAAGTTTTATCATATTTTAGATTTTTCTAAGTTTTAATTTCATTTTTCTAGGTTAATTTTGTATTTTCTTATATTTTAGTCCATTTTAAATACTTAATAAATAGTTTTAATTAATAATAATTAAATAAATAGTTGTAAAAATAATTTTATTTTTCTAATAATTTTCTTTTACTATTAGGATTGTAAAAATATCATTTTCATATTTGTAGGCCTTTTATTTCTTTAAAACTCACGTTTTATTTTGTACGCTTACGTAATTTTATTTAAACGTACGTTTTAGGTTTTAAACGTTCATCATTTTAAAAATAGTGATAGCATTTATTTAATATATTTTATCTTTTATTTCTTTTAATTTGCATTTAAGTATTTGTAATTTGTAGATCTTTTCTTTAGGTAATTTTCCATCAATATCCTTACTGATCACTATCCTTAGTGATCACTCTATCGTCTGACTTTGTGTTTACACACCATTGAGTCTCCGTGGGACTAAACGACCCGGGAATTCATTATATTCTCCGGGACTTCATTGCATTCGTGCTTAGGCGCTTTTAAGTCGGTTACGGTCCGCCATTCACAAGTGGCGTACTTGAGTGATTTAGCTTGATGTTTGGCATCGACGTTCCTTCCACAATTCTCACAAAAAAATTGTTGAAACCGGTGAATTATATGGATATTGGTCATAACCAAAGTTCAGCATCACCGAACTGTTCATAGACAAACGCAGTTTCGATTGACACTCAAATCCTTGGTGAGGACCTCCACAAAATTCACAGCAGCTATGTTGATTATATGAAGATAAGTCTGGGCCAGCCGTGGTGGGTAGTTGGAAAAGTTTGAGGGTGATTAAATGAGTTCGATTAGGATCATAATCAAATGAATTCCTCAACCACAAAACAAACAACTCCGCTCAATATCATTACCACACCGTACACACGCATACCAAATGGCTATGATGAACCAAAAGAGGCTCACCACCACCGACACAAGGAATAAACGATTCCATTTGAGAGTTATGAGAAGGAATCGGTTCATTCAAAGAATCAACAAAACCAACATGGTGATTCGAATGACTATCAAGTCTCGAAGAACATTTTGAAAAATCCGGAGGTGGGACAAGTGGTGTGCTCGGAGAGCTAGCAATTTCCACCTCTTCGTTATGATCTCCTGCTCGTTCTTGAGAAACGTGAAGATTAGGCAAGTCATTCTTGCTAGTCACGGTCTAAATTACGCATGATTGCTTTTAACCGTAAATTGTGAAAGTTTAGGGTCAATTTTAGACGGCTTAGGAGCAATTGAGGGGTTAGATCTTTGGATAACCGTAGGTTGACGTGATTTAGCACTTCCATTATCGAGAGGAAGTGCCCTCGTCCTTGTCACCCGGTTTCTCGCTCCATTTCCCTACGCAGTAATTAATGGATCATCACGAACAACAATTTTGACATTTGTGATAAAGTATGAAGTTTTTCAACTTCGTTCTGCACTGTCTATAGTCGAGATTCCATGAGAATAGAAGAAGTTAGAATCAAATGGATAGAGAGTAAAGGGATAAAGAATCAAAAAATGTAAGAGGGTAAAGAGGAATATTTTTGGTATTTTTGAAAAAACATGTTGTAAATATAAGAAAGAAAATCTTTTTGGGTTTTTATAAGAAAATATATATATATAGATGGTATGAACAAGGAGTGAATATTCAAATCACTAATCAGTGGCCGAACGTAAGACTATTAGCACAACTCCTGCAAGTGGCCATGCCAAAATTTGATTCGCTCCGAATCGGCCACTTTTATTAGTCAACCACTTGTGAATGGTCAACCATAAAAGTCGACAGCTTCGAACGTAATGCAATTAACCGTGAGAGCATAGTTTTTCCCAAGTCGTTAAGTCCCAACGAAATGCTGATTGAATAACCAAACATGTAGTGATCGGGTGATATTGAACAAGAAAGGGGTTATGATTGATACTAGATAACAAAGGAAAAATGAAAGAAAATTAAAAAGCTAAATTATCTTAAATAAACGCTATCACTATTTTAAAATTGGATTTTCTTGATTTTTATTTTATAAATTTGAATTAAAAACTAATTTTAACTTTTTAAAACTAAATTAAAATACTAAAAATTATGAAAATAAAGAGGAAATTTGTGAAACTATTTTTCAAAAATATAAAATAACTAAAGAGAATTTTCAAAACTAATTTTGTATTTTTCTGATTTATATTCTAATTTCTATGATTTAAAAACTATTTAAAAATAATTAAATTGCTAAAAATTACTATTTAAACTAGGAAAATTATGGAAAAATATTTTTTTGGCTTTTTATATTTATCTTAATCTATGAAAATTTAAAACTTATTTTTTTTAAGATTTTCTGATTTATTTGTATTAAAAGCTATTTAAAAAGTCTTAAAAACTGATTTAAATTGGGAAAAATAGCAAACAGTGATGAAAAATTATGAAAAATTCAGGAAAAGTCTAAATTAATATTCTAAATCTATGAAAAATATAAAAACATATACTAGTGTGCAAGATTATGAAGTCAGAGAGAAAAATGCTTATAAATAAGCACTTATAATAAGCTAATGGCTACAAATGGACACCAAATTAACACGAAGGCTAGGGTATGCTAAAAATGCTCAAAACCAACCTATTGCAACTGATCTAACCATGGTAGATGCAAAATACAATGACTTGACTTGTTTGAATTTAGAAACTAAAATCAGCTATACCCACCTAATTAGAGCTTATCAAACAGCTTGTCAAATAAGCTAAACTGAAAACCAAATTTTGAATACTCAAGACCACCACCGGTGAGCCAATAAACCAAGTTTCGACCCTAGTGATCAAAAACAAGACCCGCACAAGGTCGGAAGTTGCTGTGCACACTCGGTATGCCGAAGTGTGTGCAATGTGGCACTTTTGCCCCATTTGACAAGTCGATTAGGAGCTTAAGACTGTTTCCAAAAATTTCACAAAATCACTTTTGACTTCTCAACCAGCTTTAAATTCAATATCCCAAAATTACAAAAACTTTGAACCGAAATGAATCCTCTAAAATCCACATAGGTTGGTGAAAAACTGAGTTTCTCAACTTTTGTTTTTGACTTTTATGACAGAAATGGATCTTTGACTTTGATGAAATTTGGATCAAACATGTTGAATGAAAATGATAATTAGAGGTGAAATGAAGCTGCCAGGAAGCTAAAGAACTGCTTTTATCTACCTAAATGCAAGCTTATACTAACCTAAGCTAACTGATTTGAACACAAGATTAATTAGAACCTAATTTTGACTTTAAGTGTTCTAGAGTGCGCCTAACCAATCAATTAAGTCTAATAATCCTAAATGAGACTAAGCTAACGATCTTGAGCGCAAAACCAAGCCTTAAGCTCAATTTTAACCACATAACCAAACACTAGTTTAGCTAAATGCTTAGCTAATTGCTCTACCTTAGTTGATCCTAAACCCAGCAAGAATGAACTCTTATAATCTAACAAAGAATCTTAACCTAACAAAAGCCAAATACTCACTAATAACCTACAAAGATACAAGAAAAAACAAAAGGGTGGCACAACAGCTTTTAAACTTGAACTAAAAATACTCACATGAGGTCCAGCTCATATGCGAGCTTATCTAGAACCGTGATACCACTATTCTAAGCCAATACCAAATCCAAAACCAAAATTAAGATCAACCAATTTCCATTTCCATAGTTGCTTAACCAAAATTTCTTCACAAGTTGACTTTCGTTGACCAAATACCAACTTTGCTTGAATTGCTTTTGTAAGTTTACTAGAAGCTATAAAAGCAGCTTTTAGTAAGCTTATTTGAGAAGTAAATAAGCTCTTTGAAGCTTGGAATTTAGTACATTTGAAACTGACTTTAATAAGAGAAATGTAAAAACATGAACTTTGATAGAACTTGAAATTAATGCTTGAAATGAGTTACAATAGACTAAATAACTTTAGTTCATTACAGGAAAGCTTAGGATTACAATTTAAGAAACTAATTAAGACCATAAAATTAAATACGACATACATGAAAAATGAAAACTAAAAAACTCTCTCCATCTCTCCTTTTCTTCTTCTATTTATACAACAAAATGTCTTCCACTTGCCTTCTGAGTGTTTCCCACTTCTCTCAAGAACCATTGGATTAGAAAAGTTGATATTGGCCGTTGATGAGATTTTGGCGCCAAAACTAATATAGCAACTGGGGGGGTTTGAGTGCAAGGAAGGAGAAACATTAATTGCATTTGGTTTGTTGTGGAGGTGGAGGGGACATGGAGAGGTGAAGATGAGATGGAGGTGAGGGGTGATGGGAGATGGTTGCGAAAGCGTGGAGAAGGAGGATGGATTTGGGCGGGATTTGACCGGTGTTTGACCTGGGGTATATTAATAGGCGGGGGTTCAAACAGGGGGTTCACAAAGTTGTTTTGACCGCTCATGTATATTGGCAGGGGGTCAAGTGATTTTGTATTAATAACAAGGACCATTCTTGTAATTTGGCGTAACTTGAGGGACCAAAATGGTAACTTTCCCAAACTTATCAAAAGAGCCAAACATGCCAAGTTTCATTAGTACAAGGACCATTAAAGATATTTTTAAACTTCCAAGGACTATTTTTGCCAATTTTGAAACTTGAAGGACCAAACTAGCAAATTCTCAAAACTTTTGAAATTTTTCACCAAAGGACTAATTATGACAACTTATGATTTCAAAAGGACCTTTGGTGAATTTTCTTTAAAATAAGTGCTCGTGGACTATTTCGCCAATTTTTGAAAGTTGGGGACTGAACCGCCAATTATGCAAACTTAGCTCGATTTTCATCTGATTTTAAACATTTTGCATCTAAAACATATAAAATACAATTTTGGGATATTTTCAAGATTTTGATGCATTTCGAAAGTGTTTTAAATGTTTTGCGTCGATTTGACCAAAATGATGAGTATTTACACACTCATCGTGCATATATATTCGTGAGTATTCAAACATTAGGTAGTTTGGCGAGTCTATCACTAATTTTATGGAAGCCATTCATTCTACAAATGGTATTCTTGAAGGCAATAAAGGCGGGATGTTTGAAGAACAAGCCGTGAAGTTTAAGTGGGCAATTGATTTGAAGTATAGGAAGGACCTCATCAACATTAGGTTTGAGAAAGTTTCAGATGTAGCAAATGCGTGAAAATTTGGAAATGGAGCACGCTGACTTTGTTGCCTCTAGGTCTGAGTATAATAGGAAGAGGGGTAGGGAAGATCATGTTGGGGCGTTTGATCGGAATGGTAAGTCTCACTCGGGGAATAATCGTAATTTTGATGATAGGTCTCGTGGTGGTCATCAGGACAAAGTAAGGCAAGGTCAAGGCCAACTCGCATAGGGGCTATGGGAATGGCCAGGGACAGTGGAAGATAATGACCCAAAAATTTGAAAACCATAACTTCAAGTACTTATATTAAGTATTCTATATTTTAAACTTAATGTATCTAAAGTGTTTATTTGGTAAGTATTAGATTATAACTTACCAAAGTTAAATGTAGATGTACATTATTAAACCAATTAGTGTCCAATGTATATAAATAAATCAGTGAATAAAGAATACTAGATCAAATTCAAAATAGGCATAACACGTGGGCATGCATGTGAATATAACTTCCTCTTGAAGATTCATTTTGTCCAGGATATTTGTTAATCTTATCAAATAAGTAAATAAATAAATAAACTAAACCGCTTCTACAAGACATATATAACAAATCTCGCTTTTTCATTCAAGCCTCAAATCGACGCTCATACCTCAAGCTCATCCAAACGACACTTGTGTCATACGCTCAATCAAGTGTTCGGGCTAAGTTTCGGTTATTGTTCGTGAGTGGAAGAGAGTTCATTTTAGTAGTTCGAGTTTGGAGTCTGCTCGATGTGAATTCGATCGGTTCAGGTTCGGGTAAAAGGTTATAGGTCTTGGTTAGGCTTTGAGTTTGATCAAACATTTGTTTCTGCTCCATTTTCGTTCCGCCCTCATTATAGATTAGAGGTATATCTCAACTGTAATTTTTAACACAATTATCATGCACTACACATAAGTATTTATTAAGTATCTTGGTAATATGATAGTAGAATTATAATTGGAGATCTCCTTTGGTGATGAACTCAAACGTTATACGTGAGAATAGAACATCGGGTTCTATGTGTAAATGAAAACTATAACTACTTGAGTATATTTTGATGCTTCATTATAAAAGAACTTTGAAACTATTTTGATGTATAAACTAGTAGCACTAAATGTTTTAGCTTTAAGCATCCTTTATAAATAATATTTTGATCCATCTCTCATTTTATAAACTATGGACTTTACATGCTTACACACATTCACTTAGTTGGCATGTCTCATGCCCCTTGGCATGTAAAACCTTAACGTAATAAGTATATTATAATAGATTTTGCATGACTAGTAATAATTAATGTTTTGGTTCTAAAACAACATAAACTAGTTGGTTAGTTACACAATTCTATAACACATAGACTTTACTTAAATTTGACTTAGATACAATTATGTATATCAACACATTTCATTTATATCCCAGATTAACAAGTAATCCTTTATGTAATGGGAAAGTTAACATGTATTCTTAATACTCAACGTAACTTGTTCGTTATAATAAATAAATGAAATGGATGCAAGATAACAAAATTGAGTCTTAAAATGAATATACTAATAATAGCTAAATTATGTATAAGATATAATAGTTAGGATGAAACCGACGTGAGGTTAAAATAAAAGAATAACACATCAAGTTAGTAAAGGAAAATTGATGCTTTATTGAGAAAATTAAAATAAGTCATGACACACTGTACCAAATAATACTAGCAATAATTTTAAAGTGTAATATTTATTAGCTTCATAATTGCATGCGTAGATTACCGAGGGAGCAAAGTAAGTGAGTTGGTGAATTCTGAAAAGCGCTTGATTTCTTAAGGAACGGATGTTCTTTTAAGTGTTCTCTTGAATCATTGATATGTTCATATTTTTAAATGCCCGTACTCTCTTCGTAAATTAAGATTACTTGATATACTTACGTTGAACTCCTTGCATTACTCTCATAGTCCTTTGACATCCTTATGATATATATTCCCATTTGTTTGACAAATGCATTTTACAATGATGATGAACGGTGAAAATAATTTTGGAACATGATTTGATGATATTGGGGAAAATTATGTTAAAAATGATTTTTATGAAAACGAGCCAGCATACACTTTTATATGAGCGTTTCTTGATTCCTTTCCCTTATGACTCATATGCATGGTGAACATAAAATTTGGTGTTTGGTTGGTTTATATGTTCACTGTGCTACCATAGAACCTAGATATGTAGACAGAGTTAGGAATACCGAGCAACCTATCGTGGAGGTACCGCAGACTTGTCATTGTGGCGTAATGGCCTCACACCGCCCGTGTGGTGTGATCAGTTCACGGCGCCTCCCTTATGATCTTATTATATGATTTGCTCATGTGTGGAGCCTTTTTCTAATTTGGGAGGCGTATGGATGCATCCTAGGCTATGTTATGATATGATATGTTTATGATCTTATATGATCATGCGGTCGAGTAGTGTAGTGCCACACACCTTCAAATCGATTTTAGATGCACTTTGGAGTCGCGACCAGTGTATCACTATGATTTTTGATACGATATGATTTTAGCACGTGGGAGTGCACTTGACATGATATGATGTAGGATACTCGGTATAAATATCCCAAACCTTTTCCTTCAAATTTTATAATATTTAATTACTCTGGTGTTAAGATGTTGCTATGATTGGGAAATTATTTTTGATCTCGTTGCATTCCTCTCTTTATGTATATATATATATCGTGTTATTGTTATTCGTTATCTACATCCTACAAGATCTGAGCAATTAGCTCACCACATCTTTCTTTTCTCCCGCGGCGTACTCGGGGTTAATGGGGATGTGTGACGAGAGCTTCAAAGAGGACCTTAGAGATCATGTACTTGAAGACTCTATTTTCGCTATTACTTTAGCTTTTGACTTTGGACCTTGTACTAAATAATGTTGGTGCTTTAACCTTGTACACTTAAATTTTAGTCTATGATTGAACCTTGTTTTTCATGAACGTATTATGTAACTCGCGTTCTTCAGTGTTTAGTTGTTTTGTCATTATTTGTGACCTCTCGTTCCTATGTCGGGACGGGGGTGTTACAACCAAGGCTCAAGGCAGCCCAACAAGATTCAACAATGGGATGAAGATCGCCACGAGATAGCCAAACTAAACTAAACAACACACAGTTAAACAAATACTACAAAAACAAACAGTAACAAATATTATTTTTGAAACCCAAACAATTTTTTATTTTCTTTTATTTTTATTTTTTATTTTTTTTAGAAAGGCAATGAAACCCAAACAGTAAAACAGAGTTTTAAAAAAGTACACATAGTGAAGGTGAAAAAACACACAGTGAAGCATAAAAAGAAGAAGACATACATCATACTGATGAGGGTCTTTGTTCCCAACACCAACCAAGAAATGGTTTGCTTTTATAACCATCTTCCTCCCCACCGACCCGACCCCACTCCTCGCCGGAGTTCTCAGCTTCTTCGCAGCCGACGGCACCAACGGAACCGTCAACGGCGGCGCCGGTGTCACCAACGCCAGCATCTCGAGCTCTTTCACCGGAGGATCGTTGACCGGCGGAGGCAAGGTGGTTTGACCACCGTGACCAGACATTGTTGTTTTTTTTTGTTTTTCCAGAGAGAGAGAGAAAGGGTTATGTGTGTGTGTTTTTTAGAGGTGTGAATAGTCGTGTGAAAATGGAGAGTGGTGAGTGGGTTTATATAGGGGGTGTTTATTAGGCTTATTTATCATGTCGATTTGGGCTTATTTTTAATAAGCTCCGATTTTGTGGCTTATTTTGAGACTTGTCGGCTTATTTAAGTTTCTTATGATATGATAAACTTATAAAAGCCGACAAGTCTCAAAATAAGCAAAACTTATAAAAATAAGCATAAATTTCATGAAATTTCGGCTTATTTTATAAGCTCCAATTTCTGCTTATTTGAGACTTGTCGGCTTATTTAAGTTTATTATGATATGATAAACTTATAAAAGCCAACAAGTCTCAAAATAAGCCACAAAAAAGCTTATAAAAAATAAGCCCAAATCGTTTATGATAAATAAGCTTAGCCATGAGAACCATAGAGGAGGAAGGTGAAGGGTAGAAATGGAAAGACACGGTTAAAAAGTTGCTTTTTATACAAGGAGGTGAGTGAATGAGGCTTGCTTTTGGATTTGTGTGACTTTTTTACCCCTATTTTGTCTCTATATACGGTACAAAGATATTTTTACAACATTTCGCTTTTATCTCTATCATTTCATAAACTATTCTTTTTTACCATTTATTTCGGTTTATCTTTTTATACAGTAAGAAAAAAAAATTGCACAAAGTTACTGTCTCTAAGAGTTCAAGGTACCATAAGAGCAGCCCGTATGCTACTTCATTAGCGCGCCAAATAACAAAAAAAATTCAATGACATGCCAAACGGGATACTAGGCAAAATGTCATCCGTGAGCCAAATGCTTTTTTTTGTGTTTTAAGCCAATGCAATGGCTCGTGCCAAATACAGATTTTGTCCTTTTTTTTAATTTTTTATTGTGAGTGAGTGATATATTTGGTAGGGTATTTTGTGAAACCTAATAACATGTTAATGGTGTGTTATGAGAGAGAGTGTTTTAGTTTTTGATATGTTATTGAGAAGTGTATGATGTGACGCTGAGATAGCATACCAATAACGTGTTATTCGTCATTGTGATACCTTGTGCTCTAAGAGCAAAGGGTATGGTAGTTTTCTCCATCTCGCAGTTGTGACGTGGCAGCCTCTTCGTCCCATTTTGCAGCTCACCACCATACCCACATGCCTCCCCGTTTGGTCTTCAAGGTATCCATTTCGTTGAAGTCAAGTGGTAAGTGACAAACAACTTTTTGATTAAATTGTTGCTATTAAATCAAAAAATGCATTCGTTGCTATCAAAATTGGAAGTGGTGGGACACAAATGAAGAGGTTTGTTGTGTTTTATGATAGATTGGGGTTTGTTATGTGAATGTTAAGATAATGTAGCATCAAGTGAGACCCAAATGAAAAGCAAATGAGATTCACCATATCTGATGCTCTAACATTAAAAAATTACCACCAACACAGCGTCATTTCTGCTTTAACTTTTTAACATTAACACTTAAAAATCACCCCATATCATAACACCACTTTTTGAAACTCACATTTTTTTTTCTTTTTCATTTGTTTAAATACACTACATTTAATTAATTAAATTAAAATACAAATTATAATCAAATAAAAATAAAATGCTAAATTTTACACTATCTATTTTCAAAAATATCATAACACTGGACCAACTATAATAAAGAACGAAAAACACTTTCAAAAAGGATATTACTTGACCCAACCTCACTTTTTTTTAACCTTAACCTCACTTTCTCTTTTGCAGTCAAACACCACTTTCTCTTTTGCAGACCCGTGCTTTCTTCTTCATCCCTCGACACACACTAGAAACAGACACACACACAAAAAAACCCACAGTCGACACATACACATAGGTGCAGCAAACCACTTGAACGGATCGGATCGACCGAGACCGGATCGGAAAGGACCGGACCGACCACATTCGGTCCAGTCCTCGGTCTCGGCTTTTGGGTTAGTTCGGTCTCGGTCTTGGTCGGTCCGGTCCGGACCACAAACTGACTATTTTGCCTTGTTGGTCCGGATCGACCAACGGACCGATCGAGACCGCACCGGACCGACCACATTTGGTCCGGTCCTCGGTCTCGGCTTTTGGGCTATTCGGTCTTGGTCGGTCCGGTCGGGTCCAGGACCGATGCTCAACCCTACATGCACACACCACAAAAACCATTTAAAACTCCAAAAAAAAATTAAAAAAAATAAATAAAAAATACTGACGTTTCTCTCCAAGTTACTAGAGCAACTCCCAGCATAACGTTGTTGCAAAAGCGTCCTCCCCCGGTATCATAACGCCGCGCAACGCAATGTCACGTGGGCATAACGTCGCCTCAGGCGTTATGATAATGTGCCCTCTAACACATGATCTAAATTACCACTTAACAGCTGTAATAGTAACCACTTAACCAAACACATAAAAATATTTTATTTTATAAAAACATAACCCACAATATATCACACAATAACAAACAGAAAATAATAATAACAACAACAACAACACCTTTTCCTTTCTTTACTTAGATGAGGAAATTCACCAAACCAACTCCAAAACAACCTTTCGCGCGCTAAAACAATCCCTCCGTCATGGGTAGAAATGGTAAGGAATGGTTAAAAATTTGCCTTTTTACAAAGAGGTGAGTGAATGAGGCTTGCTTTTGATTTCTTGTTACTTTTTTACCCTCATTTTGTCTTTTTATATACGGTACAAGATATTTTTACCATGTATTTCGGTTTTTTTTTTTGTTTTTGGTCACTCGGCTCAAATCGAAAATGTCTGATTTTTTGTTAGACGGGGTTTTGAGAAGAGGAGTTGATACATACACTATTTTTTGATGCCCACATCATATTTCGTGCATTATAGTGTTGTAAAGTGTGCTATATAACTTATACAAGATGATGTATTTATAAAATAAAATGATGTGTATATCAACATCCTTTCAGAAATGGGGTTGATAATGATACTCCCACCATTTATTTTTTTACATACACCACACTATACAATATTTTAATGCACATTGTACAAGACAGTAATACACAATTATAATGTATATATAAAAAAATGACGTGAATATCAACACCCTTTCAGAAATAATGTGGTGGTCTATTTCATTGAACATGATGCACTTTTATTATGTAATTACTTTATGTCAAAATTATAGTTTTTTTATTTTTTATTTTATTTTTTTATTGATGTTTCATAAATATTGCATGCTTATCATTTTAAGTAAAAAAGAGGATTTAGTATGCGAATATTCTATTTAAATAGTTGAAAATTACAATGGTTTTACTTTTATTAAAATGTGTGATTTTTGTCTTCTGATTATAATTTTGAGACAGAGGGAGTTTTATTTTGTGTGTGTGGGTGAATTATATGGTATATTTGTGTTTTATTGTTGTATGTTTGTGTGGTGATTTTTGTGACCATCGTTATTAGAGTTTAATGGTTAGTTTAGTTATATATCGAATGATTATGTGTGACGGTGGTTTACATAATGATCATCATAATAAGTCTTATATAATTTTGATATGTGATTTGAACTTTAAAGTAACTTTTTTTTATATATATTTCATTTCATTTGGTTGAAATTATCGCTTTGATTTTTATAAGTGACATTAATCTTGTCTCATAAAACTCCATTATGTTTGATTTTTAATTCAAAATTTGTGACATTTTATAAGCAGTAACTCTTTAAGAAGGAGTTTCCTTATTTGTTAGTATGGATAGAACTGCCTATATCATTAGAATATCGTTTTTGATCTTGCATATGAATGTGATTCGGTATTGTCGTTGTTGTTGTGCATTGATTTGTTAGGGACAAAACGAGTTTCAGATTGATACCAAAGTATCACACCTTTGGTTGGAAGGATTAATGATTTGGAAAGTAGGATAATTGATGGGAAACTTGTGCTACTAGGTGATGATTGAAAGCCGCTAAAACCTTGTAAATCAACGCTTGCTAGTTCTAAAAAGGTTGTTGATTCTATTAATACGGATAGTAATAGGTTGAGGAGGTCTTTGATGAAATTGCCAGCTTTATGGCGTCTATAAAAAATTTGTGAAGATACTAAACTAATATGAGAATCACTGATAATTATTTCGAATATTTGAGTTTAATTTGCGGCCTTAAAAATCATAAGAATGTGTTCCAGATTCACTAATAAATCGTCAATAAGTGATGTATGATTTGAAAGTACCTATAAACCCTAAGTTTGATTAATAATAAAAGTAACCCTAAGTCACTAAATATGGAAAGTTTCTATAAATAGCAGGAAACCCTAATATGTCAATCTGAACAACAATAAGTGTTGAATCAGTAATAACTTGTAAAATTGTTCTTAAATAATAAGACGATCATTAATTTGTGTAGATTCGTTGAAGAAGGATTAGCTCCTGTTCCTTTGTATTTCTGGTGTGTTTTGCATTTGTTGTTTGAGATACGGATATTCTACCGTTTCTTAGTAAAGGTTTCTCATGACTACTCGATCTTTTACTTTGTTTCATTTATGATATTTCTTTTTGATCCCTTTGATATGATTCATTTGATATGATTTCATTCGTTATGATATTCGATCTGCTATCCGTTTTGTTGTGATATCCGTTTTGCTATCCATTTGCTATGATATGATTCGATTCAATTAGATATGCTATGTTTGGATATGTTATGATGAGTTGATACGTTTTGATATGCTTTGTTCTGTTCTGTTGCCCGAGCTATTAACTAGTCATGGAGGTACCATGACTATGTCATTGATGGCACCAATGACATGACACTATCTGTGACGATGTGATTAGTCCACGGCGTCCTTATTTGTTATGTATGATATGTGATCACTTGACCATTATGATATGTGTGTATGATTGTCTTATATAAGCTATACATGACTATTTAAAAAAATTAAAAAAAAATAAAAAATGCTAAAATCTTTTACAAATTAGTCAAGTTTTTTTATTTTGGACACTTAACACCTCTTTTTGTTGTTTGAAACTGACTCAGCTAAAATTGTTTGTCTCGTAAGCTAGTACAAATAAATTGTGTTTATTTTTAAAGATATTGAACTCAAAATTTTAATTATGCTAAAAATGAAGTTAAATAAATTGTAATGAACCCACAAAAATTCAAACAATACCCGGGTCCGAAAAAGATTGAACAAATCCTGTAAGCCGACAAAAAATCAAAAAAACATGAAACAATGAGGTCATACGTTGTTCGTACCACCACTATTCTTGCTGCAGGGCTATATCATGCTCCATGCACAAAATACAGAGTTGCACACCCACTAACATAAGCCACCACACACATATTTGCTTTTTTACTTTTGTTGTTTTTATCTTCATGCTCCTACCATAATGCAAAGGGTTTTGGCTGCTAAATAGACGTGTACTTTATCAAATGTACTGTTTTGGCATGTGCATTAATTTTCGCTCGCTTTATGTTGCATTACTTTTATGTTTTGTGCATTTTGCACGGCTAAATTTGTTTTACGAAACCATAATCACTATTGTCACTTGTGCACCCACGCCAAATTTCCACTAACAAAAATAAGTTAAATAATAGGTTTTGGCCGCTAAATAGCTACGTACTTTTTCAAATGTACCGTTTTGGTACGTGTACTATTTTCTGTTCCACTTAATGTTGCGCACTTTCATGTTTTATACGTTTTCATCGTTTTATCGTTTTCTTCGCTTTATATGTTTTATACGGTTTGTCCGTTTATACGTTTTCTTCGTTCTTTACATTTTTGTCTGTTTCTTTACGTTTTATTCCGTTTTCTTAATTTTATGTTTCTTTACGTTTTTTTACGTAAAAAAACAGAAGAAACTGAAAAAAAGGGACAAAAACGTAAAGATACGGACGAAAACGTAAATATGACGAAAACGTAAAAAAAGACGCAAACATAAAGAAACCGATGAAAACTTAAAAAAAACAGGCGAAAACAAAAAAAGGGATGAAAACGTAAAAAAAACAGACGAAAACGGAAAAAAGATGATGAAAACGTAAAGAAACGGACTAAAACATAAAAAAAATAGTTGAAAACGTAAAGAAACGAATGAAAACTTAAAAAAAAAAATAGACTAAAACGAAAAAAGGTCGAAAACGTAAAGAAACGGATGAAAACTTAAAAAAACAGACTAAAATGAAAAAAAACAAACAGACGAAAACTTAAAAAAAGCGTATAACGAAAAATGATGAAAACGAAACAAACGGACAAAAACATACGAAAACCAAAAACGGACGAAAAAATAAAGAAAATGACAAAACGAAAAAAGACGAAAAGTTAAAAAAATGGATGAAAACGTAAAAAACGGGCGAAAACCTAAAGAAACAGATGAAAACGTAAGAAATGGACGAAAACGTAAAAAAACGGACGAAAACATAAAGAAACGGATGAACACTTAAAAAAAACAGACGAAAACGACCAGGGACAGTAGATGCAATTTGAGGCAAACAAGAAGGACGATCTATGTAATTTACTCAAAAAATATGCCACATAGGCATTTTTGCCGGTTTTATACATTCCCAACCGGTTGCCTGTAAACATGCGTGCAAAATGAAACAAAAAATAAAAGTACGCAACATAAAGTGAAACAAAAATTAGTACACGTACCAAAACGATATATTTGATAAAATACACGTCTATTTAGCAGTCAAAACCCTAATGCAAATATCATGTGATAAGAATTAAGAGGTAATAAAAGTTGTATAAGTATAGTGAGTTTGTGCCAAAATGAGAACATTAGTGTATTTAACTAGATACTAACTTGGGGTTAAGTTGTGATAAGTACTCATTACATAAACATTTCTACAAGTGTTTTGATAAAATTTAATTATTCAAGAATTTTGGTAGAAAAATAATACAGTAACCAGATATTCTATGTCGTATAAACAATCGTCATCCATAACTTAATATTATTTCGATCAATTTAAAAACGAACAACAAATTCGCCTAGTGGTAGGCATCATGCTATCTTTGTAGAGCTTTGACGTTAAAACATCACCAGATATATTATTTGGAGGTGACTTAGAAAATGGATGAAAACTAGCATTACTTTGCCCGCCTACTATAATATTACAATAACTTTTTTTATTCCGTCTAAGATAAGTGTCTTGTCACACAATTTTATAAACGCATAAGTAGTATATTGTCAACTAATCAAATGTTTTGATTAACCGTAATTTGAGCATGCAAACTTATTTTGAGACATACAAAATTAGCTAGATAATTACTTACTCATTCATCAAACTGTTTTAATAAGTTCAAAGTCTAAAAAATGATATTATTTGTGACTAAAAAAGGTGATTATCAAATAAATTAATTCTTAAAACACAACATCAAGCATGTCTTTTGTTCTAACGAAACAAATGTGTGTTGAGTTCAATATTTACTCGCAACAGTCAAAAGTAAAAGGTGAAATGAAACAGAGGGTATATTTGGAAGTGATTGGAACTTTGGTGATAAATATGTGACAACTGGCCATGTTCAAAGTCTAAATAACAGAGGGATACATAAAACTTGGAGGCCAAGCATATGTTTTTCAATTTTTATTTTCAATATATATCTCTACAAGATATAAATCAAACATACTTTCTTTTAAAATTTAAAAAATTTGAAAATATGTAATGTTAAATATGTAAAATGTGATGTTGAAAAGCTTTATGTTTTTTATGAGGAAAAATATGGGTTTTCTTAAATATTAGAAAGCATATTGTATAGGTTGATCGTGGGCTAATTGCCTAAATGCATATCATGCTTAATATTGTAAGGTGATTACGGGCCACAACTCTTCATTATATCGGAAGTGGTTACCTCTCAATACTTCTTTAAGACTTAAATGAAATCTTTTTGTTTATTTTCAGAAATAAAACTTTAAACAAATGTTGTATTAATGAAAGAGTTGTTTTAACATTTTTCTTGCCAAAAAAAATATGCATGACACCTTTTTGCATCAAGATTTTATAAAAAGATTGTTTAACGAGTATCCAAAAGCAATCGTTAAACCACATTATTAAACACAAACTTTCTTTTTAAATTAAAATTGTATTTAATGCACATTAATTAAACTTATAAATCATCATAATTTAAATATGATTTTTACCTAAATAAACTCAAATTTTCCTTTTATAGTGTATTAAACCTTACTCTGAAGGCGCCCATTAAACTAACTTTTTTTTAAAAGAATGAGACTTCTTGTATTTAATCCTAACATTAGCAATTTCTAAAAATTTATCTACAAACTTTACTAGTATATAAGAAAGGAAATTAATTTGCACACTTAAGGTTTTGCTTGAAACACTCAATTTTGTGCATAACATTTACATAGTTGTACAGTGTGCTCTGTATACTTGTTCAATAATAAGGAGTGTGCAAATCAACTCCCTATAAGAAACCATATTTCAATTAGTGCAATGTTTCATGTTT
>OU343217.1:260143170-260449919 GCA_910596185.1 Chrysanthemum makinoi
GATCATCAGGAGCGGAAGACAAACAAAAAGATTGTATATCATCATCATCATCATCGGAATCTGATTGTTTGTGAATCAAAGGTGGGAGATTGATGAACTTTGACGTAATGGGGTTCCAAAGAGACCACATGACGTTGTGTGGATGGTTAGAAAGAACCACCCAACCAAAGAAACACCCACGGATACGCTTCCCAAGCAACTCAGGGATCCGGCATCTATAATGGGAAAGCGGACTATGTACATCGTAAAATATTTGATACTCCTCGTCGTCGTCTTCTTCGACTTTGAGGTTCTGAGCAACAAGCCACACATGCTTTGAAGATAAAGGAGGTATTTGATCGTATACAGAACCACAACATATCTGATTTTGTTCCATCCTAAGATATTCTTTCCTGGATCAAAATACACCCTGGTAGGATGTCATAATAAATTTTAAACAACAAAGAAAAATTCTTTTTAATACTTATAAATTAAGATTACAGGTTGATCATAAAGCTAATACAGTAAATCATTACAAAATACACAATTATTTTTATAAAAATAGGAGAAAATATAACCTTTAATAATGACATAGAGCTTAAAAGTTTCTTAACTTATTAATGCTATAAGTTCATTAAAAGCCAGCTTCATGCTGCAGGTAAGATTTTCCAAAAAAAAAAAAAAAAAAAAGACAACAACTTGGGAAAAATCAGATTTTAAAGTAAACATCTCAACTTTATTTACCATGTAAGTTTGTGTACATTGAATGAATAATAATGTTTGGTACATCATAAAGGATACATAACGGGCCTAATATACAATGGGCCAACTACTAATCCTAATATTAATAGTCTCAAGATTTTAGAGCACATATTAGTGACTAAGATCACAAAAGTCTTTAATATAGTTATGCAGCTTTCAACTACCCAATCTTTAATGTAATTATAACAATTAAAGTTAGGCGAAATTATCAGTTGAAATAAGCTTGAAGCTCTAAACTCCAAATCATGAATTTGAGATTAAAAGGTAGAATTTATACCTTAAATTAACAAATAGGGCAATTATAACTATCAAAAAAAATAATTAACACTATCAAACTTTTAAGGTTCAAGATCGAAATTTGAATCTTAAAAGGCATCAATTTACGATTAAAAACTCGAATTCGTACCTGATAAAAATCGCTGCTTTTTGAAAAATTATTCTTGGGTTTTCTTATTCCTTGGGCAAAAACCAATTTTAATTCATTTATATAGTGTGTGTATATGGATTAAACTCGGAATCCGGTTACTTTCCTAATTTTACTTTTATATATTTACTATCCCAGCAGCCCAATTCAACTTTACTCGGCCCATTCAGTTTCCTAAATTCTATTTTATTTTATATATTACTTTTGTATTTTAGATATAAACAATTTGCAAAAAAATTACTTTAGAACACCCCTTTTTGACTTTTTAATTGAAATTCATAGTTTGAATTTGTTAAGTTTGCAATAAAAAGCATGACATTCAGTAGCACATGAAAACTCCAACCTAAACTAACCAAAACAAATTAGGACAGTAAATATATTACATGTGAGACATTTTATTAGGAATCTAAATAATAAGCAAGTTCATTATTTTAGGCAATAGAAAGTTACAGTGCAATGATTTTAGCCAACAGAAAGCACATTCACAGATTTTTTTAGTCTAGGTGCTTCAAGATATCAATTCTTGATTAAAGATAAGACTGCAACACCAATGATCAAATAATAAACATCGAAAACATAACATAAGAAGGATTTTAAGATAACATCTCATTGTTCATGACAGGCATGGCATATCTAAGTTTACCACCATAACTTAACCATCAAAATCTCAGGCACAAACAAAAGCAAGGCTTTGATTGGCAATGTCTACTACTTACTAACATACTACATGGGGATGATAACCAACAAAAACCTCACATATTAAAACCAACCATAACTTAAAGTCTGAATAACCAAGTACCATCAAAATATCCCAAAAGGTTTAAGGCTCAAAAACGCCGTCACACCAAACTAGCAGTAGAACATAACGCTCTTCACATTGTCATGAATGACGGGAAGAGGACGCACTTCAGCCACATGATCTCTTGTTGCACGCTGACCAGCACAACTGGTGTCTGACTGATCCCCCTCCATGTATGACCGAGCTCTGAATGCAGCTAGATGAGCATAGTATGCGGGTGGAACTGCAAACACAAGTTTCAGTTAGGAATGATGTATGAAATACAAACTCTTAAGAGATTTATAGTCAGTCGATAATGTGTGATTAAAAGATGGAAAGATGAATACAGAAGTATAGGGCATACCAATGGAGACGGAGCGGGTGCACCTAGCATACCTGAAAGTTGAAATGCAATTAAGTTAGGTTTATGACAAAGCAAGTTTTTTAGAAACTTATGAAACGATAAGAGGGTGTCTTCACGTAGCATAAGCTGTTTGTGAGCATCTGCAAGCCATCAGCAGTGAACTTGTTCTCATCATAGAGAACATGGTAGTGAGTGGGGCGACCTTCCCTGCAAAGAGACAACCAAATTAGATTAGCCAAAAGACGGAGACTTATTTTACTTGACAAAACTCATTGCAAAGGAGAAATATGAAAAAACTATAGAGTAAAAAAGGGTTCACCTGAATGCCAGCATGACTGTGAGATAGAAATCAAACTCGGAAGGATGACAAATCTTAGTATCCACCACAGTACCTGAAAATTTAATCCATTAGGAAAGATTTATAAAAAAACAGTTATCAGTATGTATTACAACAGCTAGCAAAAAAATATATAACAACCTGGAAGGATATTGCCACTGTGGTCAGTGCTAGCCCTATCACCATGCTTCACGGGAGGCATATAGTTCTCCACCAGCAAAATACATGCCTGAAACATACATAATCTTTTAAAAGGGGGGATCATACAAAGCTTAAAAGTTCTAAAACAATAAAGAAAAGTACCCTGCGGATCTTTTCCATCTCATTCAGCAACACCTCACTGAATTGGCCCTCGCTAACTCCATCTCTTTAATACCAGTAGCGTGTTAACGATGATAGAACAGGAAACAAATTAAAGTGTAGCAGAAAGATAGGAATATTAGGCGGTATGGCTTATGTCCAGTTGCCTTCTTGAAGGATATCAAAAGCTCCCTGCAGAACCAGTCCATGAAAGCAACGACCTGTACGATAATAAAAAAATTCATACTTTTAAGAACATCCTGAATACAAAAAGGGGTCAAAATGGGTGGGTCATGTTACGCGTCAAAGTGGTCAGATAATACAGAATATATTTACTGGTCCATATGGGACAGTATCACTACGACTTCAAACAGGTCGAATTAGGCTAGCCCAATAACATTTTGTCAGATTTTTTTTATCTCTCTTAAAAATTATAAAACAAAGTACCAATTCAGATTATAAACACCATGTATTATCTAAACTTTTAAAGAAAGTTTGAGTGACTTTTGACCTATTTGACCTAGTCAACGTTAAACTAAACCCATGCACTTTGGATGACACTTTTGACTCATTCAAAAGTAAACCCATAGCAACGTACAGGCAATATATCTCATTGTTTAGGCTGGACATATATCCAAAACAACTTAAAGTCAGTGACTCGTGTTACCTCAAAAGACCATTGCGGTACAAAGTGCCTTGTGAGTGAAAAGACATAAGCATAGGGTTGGTTTATCCTATGATCCCTATCACTGTTGAGACTTGAGTGGTTATGTACTATACAATAAGATAGACCCAAAAACTGAGTCATGTAGATACTTGTTATTTATCTCTGATCGTCAATTAATTACATATATAATACCCGTCTTTTGCCTATGCTGTAGAAGCCTATCATGCACCATTAACCAAATATTGCTTTCTAGTTTCTACATCCCCATCCTTAGGATTTGAATAAACCATTTAAGAAAGAACTACAAAAAGGATGTCTGAAAGTGCTTTGGTCGAAAACCATAAATTCAAATAATTCTGTTTACCTGTGCTGAAGCCTGAGACTGGAGATCAACAAGAGCTTTCTCAATGTTGTGGGGCATGGCTGAACGCATTGGAATCAGCGGTTGGGGATTGAAAACCTTTGACAGAAAGTGAAAAATATGTTAGAATGATATACTTATACATTAATATGGTGAAGTAAAGGAACATAGTGAAAGTATAAGATACATACGATGCCTTTAGTCTGACACATGGAAACAAGTCCATGAACAAACCACCCAACTGCCTGATCGTTGTGCCTTGAAAAGTTAATTATGGCCCAATGGTTAACAGTTCCACCATTGATCACTTTCTGTATAGAATAAAATATGAGTCATTTTAAAAAATTCAGATAGAACATCAGAATATATTCAAAACTTTAAAATGGTTAATGAAGAGATATTCACCAGATCAATCATGTTCCATTGACCAACAGATGGATTAACCTCAGATGTACGCCCTGACTCATGATAATGCAGCTGAAAATGGAACCAAAGAGTAATTTAATATGGATATCAGGAATAATTGACATTACTACAATTAAGCACTTAAAGAGTGTGAACTTACAGGTGGCGGTGGTAAAACTCGGGTCTCAATGTAGGTGAGCAGCTCTGTTACATTCATTTCAAAATCCTTGTTGTACTTGTTTTTCTTCATTGTCTGCAAACACCAACAACAAGTAAGTAGAAAGTATTTATATTGAAATGATAAAATTGAAAACGTTATACAGTATTAGTTCATGAAATGTCAAAATTCATACATTATCTATGCTATCCTCCCTATCTTTTGGCCGCTGGCACGTTGCCCTTAGGGCTGAGTTGAAGCAAGGAAAATTTGCAATGAATTAGTTGTGATACAGGTACAATAAGTGATTACCAATGATAATGTTTTCTTTTGAATCCCAAGAGCAAAAGAGAGTTTATATATAGTTCATGTTTGCTAAGTAAAGTGTTTTCTTTATTTTAGCAAGTATAAGAGGTTTAAGAAGTTTTCAAACAACAAAAGTATAAAGCAGCATACCTCCATTGGAAGATAAGTAGGCTTCGCATCTGTGCCAGCTTGAGCAGCAGGAAGGGCAGGAAATCACAGCTGAACATTGTATTTCTCTCGGAAGTACTGAACTGCAGTTTTGGTGGCTCCCGTCTCATCAATAAAACTAAAAAATTAACAAATAAAAGGATGTCGGATATAAAGAAGAGGATCACGAGTACAAGAAGTTCTTTAACTTATTGAGAGAACATAAAAACAGCACAAGAGCAACCATTTAATTGCTCAACATATTTTTTTTCTAAACAAAACTGTTCCATATTCTTTTTTAAAATTAATCTGTGTACAAGCATTTTACTTGCCATTAAAGTTCAAAGTCTACTTTCAATGCCTATAGTAAAAGTAATTCTGAGTTTTAATTGCTTTCAAACAGTAAGAGTAAAAAAGTAACACTAAATACCGTCTCTTGTAATCCTGACAGCCGCCGTAGCTGCCAGTGCCCCCACCTTGCCGGCCACCACCTTGCCGGCCATCACCTTGCCGGCCACGATAACCACCACCACGTGGCGCACCATAACCACCACCACCTGGCCCACCCGCAAAATTTGGTTGGAAAATATGGTTATCGTCTCTATAATCCTATACAAAATATAAACAACAAATAGTCTTAGAGAGTGTTTGGGGTTGCGTTTTGGACCTACTATTTGTGCTGGCGCGTTGTAAATGGAGATAATTCAAAATAAGTGTTTGGCACAGTGACAATTTTAGGCATCCTAATCACATAATTAAATCCAAATGGAACATATAAAAAATACATATTTGAACCAAACACCCTTTATCAACACGATATGCTTACGATTCAATACATCAATTTAACTACCTTAAGCCTCAATGCGATTCTAATGATCTAAAATACCTAAATAATTCTAGATGCAGCTATAACTAACAACTAAACAATATTCCTAAATGATGCGAGACACAGATGTGCAAATCATGGCAGTTAGAAACTTAACCGTGATAAGATAAAATAGATTCAATAAGCCTAACTCTATAAAAGAATGGATTTAACAAAATTAATCAACAATGTAACACTATCCTAAATATCACTAATTCTGTTACCCAACAAACTGCTGGATCAACCCATTACTTCCATTTTCATTGCGTTGACTTTGTTTGACTAAAGTTGATATTTTGCAGGTAGTTAATTCAAAAAAAAAAATAATAATAAGAAATAAAATACCACCCGTTTGAAAAATCAAAGCCGATGGCATAGATCGGACGTCAAAGTCGGTTAACGCTAACGCCATAGTATTTCTTCTGAAAATTAACAACCATCATCCTTTTCTGCCCTCCACGAAATGTATTTCCATTTCTTGCATCAGTGCCAGCCCACCATCCATTGTAAAATTAGTCCTTCTCATACATTGCCTCGAGTCATCACAACAAAACTTAACCAATCTCGCAGCTTGAAAAGCACATATACCGCTCAACAAGCACAAACCCTAGTACGATACAATTGCATGTGCCCCGAGAAATCAACAAAGCTCTAACTCTATACCCTTTCTACCGCTAAATACCGGTGTTTCCCATACTCTCAGAAAATGCACCCTGCTAGTCGTATCACATGCCTCTATGACCCACTTACACCTCATCCCCATCAAAGTTGCCACAACATATGATTTTTCCTTATGAATAAATATAGAGATTTTAGCTTGACTTGTTAGGCCGCAGAGGCGCAGCTCCTAACATAGCCAAGCTTTCTATCTCAGCTATTGCCTTATGTTTGAAAAATCATAAACCCTATAACTCATTGTGTCGATGTCGAATCGCATCGTACCAAACCAGATCTGTATCATCATACTTGACGATGTAGCCAGGGCGGCGGCGGCCATTTGTTTTTCGATAACGTCCATAAGTTTTGCCTAGGAAAACCATTTCAACAGGGAAATTTGTTTGGGGGGGGGGGGAATTTTGAAATAGATGGAAAGTGAATGTTAAATGAAGAAAGAAGCGGTGGCGTTATTAAATGAAGCGAACCCTAGGGATTGCACACTTATAAAGGGACACACTTGGTTTCGGTCGAAAAACAAACGACGCCCGCCGCCACGCTCCTGGCTACATCGTCAAGTATGATGATACAGACTGTTTCTAATTAGATTCACGATCGCATAATGAGTTATAGGGAGTTTATGATTTTTCACTATACCGCAATAGCTAGAGATAGAAAGCTTGGTCAGTGTTAGGGTACTTCTTGGCGAGCCTAACGAGTCAAGCTGAAATCTCTATATTTATTCATAAGGTAAATCTGTATGTTGTGGAAATTTTTGATGGGGATGAGTTGTATGAGGTGGGTCATAGAGCGGACAGGATATGATACTTCGATGGAGCTTATTTTACTGAGTATAGGGAAACTTACCCGGTTTTGTTTAGCGAAAGTAGGGGAAATTTGTGGGGTATAGAGTTAGGCTTTGATGTTCTCAGGGAGCACATACTTAATTGTATCGATACTAGAGGTTTGTGCTTGTTGTGGAGACGGAGCGTATGTATATTTGCTTTTCCGAGCCTGCGAGATTTGGTTGGAGTTTTGTTGTGATGAGTCGAGCAATGTATGAGAGGACTAATTTTACAATGGATGGTGGGCTGGCATGGATAGCGTTTCTACCCAAGAAATGGAAATACATTTCGTGGAGGGCTAGAGGCGAGGATGATGGTGTTGTTAATTTTCAGCAGAATACTATGACGTTGCGCGGTGCTTACCGACTTTTGGACGTCAAGATCTATGCCATCAGGGCTTTGATTTTTCAAACTTGGGTGGGTATTTTATTTCTTATTATTTATTTTTTTTTTTTTGAATTTTTTTATTAACTACTTTCAAATATCAACTTTAGTCAAACAAAGTCAACTGCAATGAAAATGGAAGCTGAATTGGGTTGATTCACTGGTTTGATTTGGAATTGGGTTAATTTGGAATTAGTGATAAGTTTAGGATAGTGTTACATTGTTGATTAATTTTGTTAAATCCAGTATTTTTTAGTAGAGTTAGGCTTATTTGAATCTATTTTATCTTATCTGGTTAAGTTTCTGTACTGCTTTCATGATTTGCAAATATCTGTTGTGGTCAGATCATTTAGGAATATTGTTTAGTTGTTAGTTATAGCTGCATCTAGTTAATTATTTAGGTATTTTCAGTCATTAGAATCTGCATTGAGGCTTAAGGTAGTTAAAATTTGTATTCTGAATTGGGTAAGTGCATATCAGTGTTGATAAAGGGTGTTTGGTTCAGATATGTATTTTTTTTATATGTAATCCAGTTTCGGATATTTTAATTATGAGAAATGATTAGGATGCCTAAAATTGTCACTATTACATGTAAGCAAACACTTATTTTGGATTATCTCCATTTACAAACGCATAAGCAAATAAGTAGGTCCAAAACACAACCCCAAACACTCTCTAAGACTATTTGTTGTTTATATTGTGTATAGGATTATGGAGATCGATAACCATACCTTGGCAACAGAGAATGATCGAGAGTACCCGCTAAGATTAAGGAGAAAACTTCGGTGAGATATGCTTGACGATTGCTCGAGCACTTGGGAAAAGTAGTTGATATCCGTTCTCCTCGCACGCTTACAAATATATAAACTAAATGTACACAACTATACTTTTTGATAAAATAAAAGAAGTCCTATAAGTACCTTTATAGCTGATATGAGTGGTTAAGGGGTTATGTGTGGGGATAAATCCTTAATATCGATATCAAAAATAATCACGAAGATAGATTCAAATTCTCTTAGGAAAAAGAATAATAAATCAAATCCCGTGTGTGATTGTGTGGCGGGTTGAACAACCCGAATTTCTTCCCAACGAGCGGAATTCCAACGTCGTTTTTTTTGGTTCGGAATTTAATGCTCGATGTTTTGATTTGTTTGTTTTTGATTATTAAACTACGGGAATAGGGAAAGTAATTAAGGGAATCTATGTTACGGGAAATCCTAAGTGCAATTATAACTAAACGTAATTAATAAAACGTAACTAAATTGCAACTACGTCTAAATTATACCCTAAAAATGCCTAATTCTACTTTTATGCTAAAAATGATATTAGAAAACTAATTTAGAATTAAAACTAATTTTTTTGGATTTTTCTGGATTTTATTTAAATTAAAAACTAATTTTTAACTAATTAATCTAAATTAAATTCTAAAAATTATGAAATTTAGGAGAAAAAATATGAAACTACTTTCTAAAAATCTAAATTATCACTAAAGACTTCTTAAAACTATTTTTATATTTTTCAGATTAATTTTCTAATTTCTACTAATTTAAAACTAATTTAATCTAATTTAAATTGTGAAAAATACAAAATAAAAGGGGAAAAATATAGAAAAATCTTTTTTATGCTTTTTATATTTTTCTTAAATTGAGAAAAATGAAAAATTTATTTTTGGAACTTTTTCTTAATTAATTGCAATTAAAGCTAATTAAAAATGATTAAAAACTAGTTTAAATCTAGAAAAATAGAAACAAAGGACCAAAATTAATGAAAAATTCAGGAAATGCTAAAATATATATCCGGTTCTATGAAAAATAAGAAATATGGGGCTTATGTGTAAGGATCAAGGGCTGCAATGTAAATGGAGCTATAATAAGCACTTAAAAATAAGCAAAAGCTTCTACACTGAATTTAAGCTAAGGGGGTCTTAAAGTAATCTAGAAATGACAGTGTTAGAGCTATGGGAGCATACAATAGGCTAGTAATTAAGGAATGATTAAGCTAAGTGGAAAGTACTTAAGGAAAGAAGCTAATAAGCTAGGGGATCATTCAAATAAGCTATATATAAAGGGAGATCTAATAAGCTATCTAAACTAAGGTATCTAGGAGTAATCTAAGCTAGTCTTAAAGTCTAATAAGCTATATAAGCTAACCGTGATAACCGAGATTCCAACAGTTAAGCAGAAAATGGGACAACCTTTGAGCTTATTAATAAGCTAGCAAACAAGTTTCTATTTCCAAAATAAGCTAGATCGATCGACCCATGTACCAGAGAGTACAAAGAACCAATTTTAACAACTTTGAGCTCAAACAAAGAGTTTACTGTGTTTCGATAAAAGGGTGCTCGAACCTGCTTTAATGGAGCAAGGACAGATTTGAAAAGCCAATTTGAGCTTTGTAAAGGCTATTGGAACTTCTTGAAAACTGATTATAAGCCAAGTATAACTGCTAGACTCTATACTAAACTAATTTTTTTGTGTTTTAGAAATGATTTGGACAGTGAAAATGGCTAGAGAATTTGGCTTAGAAAACTTTTTTGACAGAAAATGAAGCAGTGAGGTTTGACCAAAACCTTGTTGAAACTAATTGACACTTAAACCAGGGCTTGCACTAGACTCAAAAGGGACAAAGTGACTCACAAAAGGACTCACACAAGAGTTTAGACAAATGCTAAGCTAGAAGCTGTTGTGACGTTTTAGGAATATCCAAAATGGAAATAGCTCTAAACTTTGTGAAACCTCGATTAAATTAACCACAAACAACACCGAATACTAACTTTAATGATCAAAACAGTTTCAACCCAAAGAGTACCTTAAAAATGGGTCAAGAACCCTTTATACCAAACACTTTATGAAGGGGTGTTTGGTACAAATTTGTTGGTTTTACCTCTTGCTTGGGTTCAACTGATGAAATAGAGATGAAAGCACATCCCTTTCATGATGAAATAACAAATTTGTAAAAAGCAACCAAAATAAGCGGTTTGACTTTCTTTTTGACTTTTCTTTATTTTTGTAAAAACTGAATAGGACTTAAAATAAGATGGAAAACACAAGCTCACATAAGCTATTCAGAGCTTATATGAGCTAAAACTAACAATGACAAAAGCTTGAATCAATGTAGGGTACGGATTAAGATCAAACAAGAAATGAAAATACTTGAAAAATTTTTATTAAACTAAAAGTGAGATTACAAAACACCGAATAATAACTTTAAGATACCACTTGAAAAGCTTAAAAGATACAAGAAATGAAAATTGAAAGGTAAATTGCTAAAAACTACACTACTACAATGTGAGCACAAAGGTCCTATTTATAAATGAAATGGAGAGGGGAGGTCTCTTGGATCCTTGGAAGAGCCTAGAAGGCAATTGAGAGCCACAATCTTTCCACCTTCACTTTGTCCAATCACAGCCTTCCATGTAGCTCAATGATGTGCTTCGACCACTTATGTCATTCCATTTGGCCACGTGGTCACTCTTATCCTGACAAGTCAGAGGTTATCTAGAAGCTTGAGTAGATTCTTAGTACCAAGTTCCATGTTTGGGAGGTGGTAAAAGAGTGATGTTTGGTTGAGACAGGAAGAAGATAAGGTGGTATGTAAGGGCGCTTTGGTTTATAAAATTATTGTTTGACTTGGGTGTTGGGTGTTTGACCGGGTCTAAGTAATAATAACATTCGGTTTAAGGGGATCGGGTAGAGGTTTAATAACGGGTGTAGGATTTGGGATATTGGATTGGGCCGAATGGTTTATGGATTGGATTTATGATTAATATAACTTGGACTTGGATAGACATAAGTGATACAAGTAGACTTCAAAGGACCAAAGTTGCATTTTTGGATTTTCAAGGGACCAAACATGTAATTCTGCCATTATCTTTTTAAGGACCAATCATGTAAAGCTCAATAATCCAAGGGTGACTTTTGTAATTTCTGAATCTTTGAGGACCAATTCGTCAAAAGCTCAAACTTGAGGACTAATCTTGTCTTTTCTTCAAACTTTCTTTAAACTTCCAAAATCATCTTCGAGAATAAATTCTTTCAAAATGCATAATCTTGACCTTCGACGTACCTAAACTCTCTTGATCTCGTGCCGGATTTACATCTCGATTTGGATCCTTTTTGCTGTTTTACATATCCGTAACTGCACAAGCACAAACTCAAGAAAACCACAAATATTAGCAATAAACGGCTCTTTCTTGGTTATTTTGGGTCGCTTTTGATAACAAAAGGTATGTGTTTTAGCACATACCAAAATACCCCAGACGGAGACTATTGCCTGTCCTCACGCTAATGCAATCAACTCACGCTTCTAAAACCAAGGATTTCAATCTCTTCTACTAAACCTATGAAGAAGTAGCAAAGATTCCTCAAAAGAGATTAAGAAAACCTTAATTCTAAAAACGCCCCGTTTACCTTTTAATTCTCAAGTATAGATATTACGATTAAGCACATTCCGATTATGAATGACAGTTTGTTGAACTTTCATGTCGATCAATAACTCAAGCATTTTTCAAACGACACGTTAGGATCACGGAGTAGAAAACACAACACAAGTGAAGTGACCATATACGGATAGAATACATCGTCCCTGATTTTTCGCAAGCTCCCAAACTAAGCGTAAAACCGAAATCATTGTTACAAATGACTCTAGATGCTAACACTACCCATGGAAGTTACTTGTGTACTTACCTTTCGTTCCCATTTTCCTATTTTCCTCTAGATTTTTTATTTTTGTGAGAAATGAATTTCTTCAAATTCTCGTTTCGATACTTTTATTCCGATAAAGATATAAAGCTAAGTCGATAATTAGTTATCCGCCTTCTCTCAAGAACCATTGTCGTAAAAATGAGGTTCACATCAAGGAATTTTTATTCACTAACTTTTGATTTTTTCACTTTTCAACATTTTTTACTTGAAAAATTTTACTTATATGAGCTGTGAACTACGAGCTTCAATGGGTAATTCCAAGACTATAGGCTTCATGAGATGAGAATCCCTACCGGTTAGGCTAAGACCTCATTCAATCCCGGCTAAAGATCCAAGGGTCCGACCGACACACCAGTACCACAACTTTACTTATTACTTTATCACTTGATAATTGACTTATTTATCACGGATCCTTGATGTGTACCCATTTTTAAAACAAAAATCTTTTAAGAAGATAAAGAACTAACTATCGCCAAAACTCGACATCTCTAATTATTTAGACAGATATGGGGTGAAACAATTTTGTGGGAACAAAAAGCCATAAGTACCTTCGATGGCTCTAAAGAGAACCAACTACTCCACGCTTAGCATCTAAACTCATAAGTAACTCTATCATTTCTCGATCTCGGCAAATTTAAAATCCCAAATAATGAGATCCGCAGATGCTTAGCCGATAATTTTTAGATTACCTATGGTTAAGGGAAAAGCTAGGGCTCAACACGCCGGTCAAGTCAATTTATTCCTACTCTCACCCAAGGGAAAAGTCAATCAAGGTGTCAAAACATATATTAACTTAGCAAATGTTTCGTCTTATGAAATCAAGTTATGCATATTTAAAGTCACTCAGGGAAACTTGCAAAATCTTGGCCTTGTGAGCTAGAATTGTGATTTTATAGCTTCTAATTTAAGAGACTAGCAAACTTTTCAATCAAAAAGACTTAACAAAAGCTTACAAAAAATTTTAAAATTTGCTCATTTTGCACAATTTTTTCAATTTTAAGGAAAACGGGTTACTAGAGAAAAACACAAATGTAAATAAAGTGCGTCAAATCAAATCGAAGATTACCCTACCCTGATAGAACGAAACATTGTCCTCAATGTTTTAAAGCAAGGGTATCACGAAAATCTAAAAGCCGTTTATTAAGTATGCTCAAAGATAAAAGTTAGTCGATAAGATTAGGATATCGGATTTCATGCGATCGATCATGAGACTCGAGTGGAGAAAATGACAAACTTCGAGCACGAGAGTCTTCATATCGAAAATCCTAAACACAGCGTCACAAACAACCAAACACGAGAAATCGAAGAGGCGGACCCCTTCACGTCACTTATTAGAAAATAGAAAGAAGATAGATGGATAAGCATGGGGTGCCTCCCACGAAGCGCCATTTTTTTAAACGAAGTCGCTAGCCCGACTCGTCCCCGAATCATTTGTCCTTGGGAAGAAAGTGGTAGAGATACCAGGGTCAAAACGGTGTCTTCATTCCCCGAAAGAATGAGACCGGGTGGTTGGGTGGGAAAAGAAAGTGTCGGCACATTACAAGGGATATGAAAGAATGATCCATCGTCCTAAGGGTTTAGCCTGACGAAGGGATGACGGGTCACAATAAGAATACTCCATAAGAGAAGGGAGTCCATGGTAAAGAAAGGTGTATTCCAAAGGTTCAACAATGAAGGCATCCAAGTTAGGATCCTTTTTCCGAATAACTTTGGTGATAAGAATGTACTCATCGAAGAGTATCCCAGGATTGAAAATCTTGTCCTCAGAAAGGAACGAAATCAAAGTATCATCCACGCGAAAATCCTCACGAGAAAAGGAATCACTCGGATAAAAATAGTGTGGAACTTCATTCAACAAGCTCATCATGTAAAATCTTAACTTCCTTATCTTTCTTTGGGAAAAACGGATCATCGTGATTCGCTCTCATTCTTAGGAAGAATTGAGTCGGTGGGAGCAAGTTCATCGGTGAACTTCTCAAAGTAAATCGACGGATCTTGATATAACAAGTATTCAATTTCGCGTAAGTCGGCTCTAAAATCAAAGATATCATCCTCACTTCCCGGTGGAAGATGATCCATGTGAGCGAGTTCATCGGTGAACTCCTCGAGAAGTAAATCAATGGAAGAATCCTCGAGCTCGCTCCGGGATTAAAAGACGGCTTGACTTTAGAATCTCCGTAAAGCATTTGTTCAATCAAACGAATATCTCCTTCGATATCGATGTCGGCCAATTACCCGTGAAATGAATCACTTTGCAAATAATCCTCAATTTCTTTCATGATAGAATCATCTTCCTCATATTGAGTATGGGAAGAGATATTAGAAGAAGATGAAGGAGGGATTGCCATCAAAGAAAACTCGGTGTTTTTAGGAACAAGATCAATTCGATACAATGAAATCGGAGGTGGGAGTGGTGGTTCTTCGAGCTAGCATTTTCCACCACAACCTAGTAGTCTCCTTCTTTTGTTCAAAGACGTATCGACAAACTCTTAATCGTGAACGTGAAAGATCAAATCTCGATGTCTTAGGCCCAACTTTTGAACTACCTGAGGTTGGACGCTTTTGGTACTCCGTATTAGTAGGAATTCCCGTCCTTTGTCACTCGTGTTAATGATGGCCACATCATATTGTTTGGTAAAAGATTTAGAAGTATTGTTAACGTTAAACGTGACGGCTTCTCTTCCAACTCTTAAAGTAATTTCTCCTCCATACACATCAATCAACGCATGGCCCGCCCTAAGAAGCATCTTCCAAGAATAAGGGGCACACGAGGATCGGCATCGAAATCAACAACAACAAAATCGCGGAAATCGAACTTCCCCACTCTTTAACAAAACATCCTCGGCTATACCGATTGGTGTAGTCGTAGTACGGTCGGCTAGCTCGAGGGTCATACATGTCGGGGTAAGTGGAGGCAATGAAAGCTTATCAGAAATTGATTTCGCATCGATTGATACTGCCAAGATCGCCAAGGCGAAAGTAATGAATAATTCCTTGAAAATCACACGGAATGAGGAACTTGCCGGGGTCACCTAACTTTTCGAAGTTTCTTGAGAACCGAACAATTCTCATTCAAAGACGGTTTTGCCAAATCAACAATTTTCTCTTTGTTACTTAACATTCCTTTTAGTGTCGAAACAAACTTAGGCATGAAAGAAGAGCATCCCAAGCTAATTTAAGTGAAGATCTTGAAATATTTGAAAGAATTTTTCCATTTGAAGATTTGCTTGTTCACGTTGCTTTTGATCATTCATTCTTGACGGGTAATGAAGTGTTGTTTTGAGTTAGTCTTTTAACCGAGCATCCTGCTCGGTCGGGACAACCGTGGGTTGACATTCTCGATTCTTATCGTAGGAGCACCGGGTCCTTTGTCACCCCAGTCTCACGGTCTACCACACCGACGGAGAAGAAGAAACAAAGGGTAGGAACCGGGTCCATCGTAGCAACACCACGTAGTGATAGCTTTCAGTCACCACCTCGTTGAAATCGATACTCTGGAGAGAACCGAAACCAGGGTTGAGAATAAGAAGTAAGGTTGATTGGCTTGAAAAACTAGCCATCATATCCCTAATTTCTCTCATCTGTTTGTTATATTGTAATTCCATATCTCTTTTGAAATCATTCCTATGCCGTTAATTTGAGTTTGCAAATTTTAATGATGCTATCAGAACTCTTCATGTAAGACAGAAACTCATTGTTTGAAATAGCTTGGTGAGGTGATTGATATTGTTGTTGAGGAAGAGGTGTTTGTTGATAAACTTGAGCTGGAGGAGCTTGGTAGTTTTGATTACCATGATTGAGATTTGCTCCTCGGTTTTGATTGTAAGATTGGTTCTGATAACGGTTTTGGTTTAGTTGAGGAACGTGCAAACCGTGGTCCCATTTGTTGGCAAGGTATCCTTGGTTACTTTGAACGATTAGCGTGATGCTACGCATTTGAGATCGCCATCGGTGGATTGACAATTATAGTACGGATGAGGACCACCGCAAATAACACATGTTTCAAGAACGGCTTTGACGGATTTCGATTTATGAATCTTAAACCTCTCATCATAGAATTAATAGCACCAAAATTCTTAACTTAACTCACTTTTCAAACAGTAATTATCATTAGTAGTGATCTTAGAAACAACCGGACGGTTCCTAGATGAAGAAACTTTTGACTTATTTTCGATAACGTTCTAATACGCGGGCATACACTCAAGATATTACCACCCACAAGCGTTTAATCTTGATCGGATGGAGTGAGCATTATAGAACGATCAATCGGGATGAAGACGGTAAAACCGTGACGGGCATTTTCGTAAAAGTTCCTTGAATCTATCCCATGCTTCTCCAAAACTCTCGTCAAATTTTTGTTGAAAAATTATGATTTGATTTCGAACATTGTGATTTTGACGAGGAAAGAATTGGTTCACAAATTTCTTAGAAAGATCTTCCCATGTTGTGATCGATGAGGGGTTCTTTTTCGAGCCAAGTCCCTGGCCTCAAGGGAAAATGGAAACAATCTCAACTTAATCGACTCATGAGCACGCCCAAAGTTAATCGTAGAAGCAACTTGATTAAACCAGCGAGATGTGCATGGGCTCTCATGATCTAATCCACAAAAAGGTTTATTAGACACCAATTGTATTAGATTCGTTTTAGTTCAAAATTTTCGTTAATTGGTGGAAGTACGATAGCATCACGAGCCGCTCACGGGAGCTTGAAGTAACTCGTTCATCGCTCGAAAGTGTCTCGCCATGACGGGTTCTTCAACGATAGTACGAACTTGCACGCTTCTATTCTCCGATACGTCTACGCCGGTTTTGAGAGCGAGCGCATGCACTTAAAAATCAAGGCAATTTAGAACCGATATTCAAAACACAGTGAACTTAAACCAATAATCCCAAGTGAATAAATCATTCTACAAGACAAAACGCGTTTGGAGAAGCTTTAGGTACGCTGAGCTTATTAAAACCCGCCTTTACAAAGCCGCAATTTAATGTCGCCCTTATACCCACCACATGTTTGTTTGTCCGATAGAAATAAATAAACTACTGCGACACAAAGGCAAGTTTTGATTCTTGTTCGGGAACTTATAATGATAACACCTCGTTGAGAATGTTATAATAATTGTGTCTTCATTACAAAAACAAAGAGAAAATCTTTTTGTATTTTTGATCGATATATATATACAAAGAAAAGGAAAATATTTTTTACTTTTTAATTTATAGAAAAATAGTAACTTCACGAATGAAGGATCTCGAGTCACTAATCGTCAAACCTCAAACGATATTGTCGTGACACAACTCAAGTAGTCGGCCAAAATTTGATATGAGTGGTTAGGGGTTATGTGTGGGGATAAATCCTTAATATCAATATCAAAAAATACTCACGAAGATAGATTCAAATTCTCTTAGGAAAAAGAATAATAAATCAAATCCCGTGTTGTGTGTATACTCAAGTTGTGACAACCCGAATCGTTTTCCCAACGAGGCGTAATGCCAACGTCGTTTTTTGGTTCGGAATTTAATGCTCGATGTTTTGATTTGTTTGTTTTTGATTATTAAACTACGGAATAGGGAAGTAATTAAGGAATCTATGTTACGGGGAATCCTAAGTGCAATTATAACTAAACGTAATTAATAAAACGTAACTAAATTGCAACTACGTCTAAATTATACCCTAAAAATGCCTAATTCTACTTTTATGCTAAAATGATATTAGAAAACTAATTTAGAATTAAAACTAATTTTTTGGATTTTTCTGGATTTTATTTAAATTAAAAACTAATTTTAACTATTTAATCTAAATTAAATTCTAAAAATTATGAAATTTAAGGAGAAAAATATGAAACTACTTTCTAAAAATCTAAAATATCACTAAAGACTTTTTAAAACTATTTTATATTTTCGATTAATTTTCTAATTTTCTACTAATTTAAAACTAATTTAATCTAATTTAAATTGTGAAAAATACAAAATAAAAAGGGAAAAATATAGAAAAATCTTTTTATGCTTTTATATTTTTCTTAAACTGGAAAAATGAAAATTTATTTTTTGGAACTTTTTCTCAATTAATTGCAATTAAAGCTAATTAAAATGATTAAAAACTAGTTTAAATCTAGAAAAATAGAAAACAAGTGATGCCAAAATTAATGAAAATTTCAGGGAAATGCTAAAATATATATCTGGTTCTATGAAAAATAAGAAATATGGGCTTATGTAAGGATCAAGGCTGCAATGTAAATGGAGCTATAATAAGCACTTAAAATAAGCAAAAGCTTCTACACTGAATTTAAGCTAAGGGGATCTTAAAGTAATCTAGAAATGACAGTGTTAGAGCTATGGGAGCATACAATAGGCTAGTAATTAAGGAATGATTAAGCTAAGTGGAAAGTACTTAAGGAAAGCTAATAAGCTGCTAGGGATCATTCAAATAAGCTATATATGAAGGGAGATCTAATAAGCTATCTAAACTAAGGTATCTAGGAGTAATCTAAGCTAGTCTTAAAGTCTAATAAGCTATATAAGCTAACTGTGATAACCGAGATTCCAACAAGCATAAAATGGGACAACCTTTGAGCTATTAATAAGCTAGCAAACAAGTTTCTATTTCAAAATAAGCTAGATCGACCCCATGTACCAGAGTACAAAGAACCAATTTTAACAACTTTGGAGCTCAAACAAAGAGTTTAAGGTGTCTGAGAAAAAAGGGTGCTCGAACCTGCTTTTACCCATTTGGACAGATTTGAAAAGCCAATTTTGCTTGTAAAGCTATTGGAACTTTGAAATCATTATAAGCCAAGTATAACTGCTAGACTCTATACTAAACTAAATTTTTGTGTTTTAGAAATGATTTGACAGTGAAAATGGCTAGAGAATTTGGCTTAGAATCGTTTTGACGTAATGGGAAATGATAGGTTTTGACCAAAACCTTATTGAAACTAATTGACACTTAAACCAGGGCTTGCACTAGACTCAAAAGGGACAAAGTGACTCACAAAAGGACTCACACAAGAGTTTAGACAAATGCTAAGCTAGAAGTCATAGATGTTTTAGGAAATATCAAAACTGAAATAGCTCTAAACTTTGTGAAACCCGATTAAATTAACCACAAACAACACTCGAATACTAACTTTAATGATCAAACAAGTCAACCCAAAGAGTACCTTAAAATGGGTCAAGAACCCTTTATACCAAACACTCCTTTATGAAGGGTGTTTGGTACAAATTTGTTGGTTTTACCTCTTGCTTGGGTTCAATCGATGAAATAGAGATGAAAGCACATCCCTTTCATGATGAAATAACAAATTTGTAAAAAGCAACCAAAATAAGCCAATTTTCTTTTTGACTTTTCTTTATTTTTGTAAAAACTGAATAGGACTTAAAATAAGATGGAAAACACAAGCTCACATAAGCTATTCAGAGCTTATATGAGCTAAAACTAACAATGACAAAAGCTTGAATCAATGAAAGTACGGATTAAGATCAAACAAGAAATGAAAATACTTGAAAAATTTTTATTAAACTAAAAGTGAGATTACAAAAAACACTGAATAATAACTTTAAGATACCATTACTGAAAAGCTTAAAAGATACAAGAAATGAAAATTGAAAGGTAAATTGCTAAAAACTACACTACTACAATGTGAGCACAAAGGTCCTATTTATATCAAAATGGAGGAGGTCTCTTGGATCCTGGAAGTTTTAAGAAGCGAGAGCATTAACACAATCTTTCCACCTTCACTTTGTCCAATCACAGCCTTCCATGTAGCTCAATGATGTGCTTCGACCACTTATGTCATTCCATTTGGCCACGTGGTCACTCTTATCCTGACAAGTCAGCTTATCTAGAAGCTTGAGTAGATTCTTAGTACCAAGTTCCATGTTTGGGAGGTAAAAAAGAGTGATGTTTGGTGAGGACAGGAAGAAGATACAGGGTATGTAAAGGGCGCGTTTGGGTTTATAAAATTATTGTTTGACTTGGGTGTTGGGTGTTTGACCGGGTCTAAGTAATAATAACATCGGGTTTAAGTGGGATCCGGTAGGGTTTAATAAACGTGTAGGATTTGGGATATTGGATTGGGCCGAATGGTTTATGGATTGGATTTATGATTAATATAACTTGACTTATAGACATAAGTGATACAAGTAGACTTCAAAGGACCAAAGTTGCATTTTTGGACAAGGACCAAACATGTAATTCTGCCATTATCTTTTTAAGGACCAATCATGTAAAGCTCAATAATCCAAGGGTGACTTTTGTAATTTCTGAATCTTGAGACCAATTTCACAAAAGCTCAAACTTGAGGGACTAATCTTGTCTTTTCTTCAAACTTTGCTGAAACTTCCAAAATCATCTTCTGAGAATAAATTCTTTCAAAATGCATAATCTTGACCTTCGACGGCTAAAACTCTCTTGATCTCGTGCTCGGATTTACATCCGATGGATCCTTTTGCGTGTTTTTACATATCCGCACTTGCACAAGCACAAACTCAAGAAAACCACAAATATTAGCAATAAACGGCTCTTTCTTGGTTATTTTGGGTCAGTTGATAACAAAAGGTATGTGTTTTAGCACATACCAATAGCAGAGAAGAGTCGAGCTACCCCTGATTGAGTCCAATCCTTCCCCACTAACGGCATGAAGTGACCAAGAACATCAGACCTACAAGATACCAGAATTACCATATTACATACTCGCATTTACTCTTTTAGTCATTTTTGTTACCATTACTGCGTGATAAAAGAAAGTATCTTACTTTGTGATTGTCCCATCAACATCTGATATCACAATCCTTGCATTCCACTTCCATAGGTAAATATGAGCATCAACCTAAATACAATATTACAAAACTATACATTAGCAAGGTAATTTATAAGTAGGTAAGGAACCAAAGAGATAGAATAAACAAACCTTTGAACACCTAAAACTCGCGGTCGAAAAAATAAATGAGACCATATTTTGCCCATCTTTTAGATTCAACGACGATATCTGCATATGCTAGACTTTGATTTGCATTAATGGCAAGAAATTTAATTGCTCCCATTCAAAGGGGATAGACTCATATATTGTTTATTCGGATATGCAATAGTAATTTAATGTTTTCAAAGTTATTGGTGTAATTTAATGTTTATTCAAAGGGGATAGACTCATACAAGTCTCGCAGTTTTGATTCGCTGCATGAACGGGATGAGAAGGTTTTTGCATATTAGCAATTTATTTTCCCATAGCTTCGATTTGTTTGGTAAGAGCGGCTAGGGCGTCATTTTGAGATCAACTACCACTAGCACTCGAAGCTTGGGGTGTGTTCCTTGAAGTACGAACATTTGCTTTGTTTTCTATTATTGTTAAGGTTTGGTATTTTCATCAACAAATTTCCACCAAGCAATTCATCTGAATCTTGATCACTTTAATTCAACCCATTGTAGAAAGTATCAATTTGATGAAGGGGTGAAAATCCGTGATGAGGACATTTAGCTAGAAGCTCTTTGAAATCCATCCAAGCATCACTAAATGTCTCCGAAATTTTGATGAAAATTTGTGATAACATTTCAAGATTTGTTTTTGAGAAGAAAGAAATCGATCACAAACTTGGAGACTAAGTCATCCCAAGTTGTGATGGAGCTAGAGATTCCCTTTTCGCCAAGTCCATGCGTCCCTCAAGAGAAAAAAGGGAAGAGAATCAATTTTATCACATTATGAGAAACTTGATTAATCTTTAAAGTTTGTGTGATTTTTGTGAATCTTCTTATGTGTGAGTGTGGATCATCATTCTCAAAACCATGAAATGAGATGCTTGTTATCAGATTTAATAAGCCGATTTTAATCTAAAATTGGTTTGCGTAGATGACGGGCACGACGACAAGCATCTCCAACACCTTTCGATAGGGTTGGAGAAGCTTCTCCATCGGGCGGAGTTCGTGACCCGCATTTTGATGAATGGGAGCCGCAGGAGCTGGTCCCTGATTGATGTTTTGATTATTATTAGCCATATTAATTTCTTCAAAATTAAATAAATGTGAAGGATCACAACGATTTCTTTGTCGAATTAATCTTTCGGGATTTGAAAGAGGAGAATTTAATTCGTTTGAAGAAGATCGAATGCTCATGCACTAAAAAGAAATAAGAGAGAAAATATTTTGGCTTTTTTGAAAAAGGAAAATATTTTTGTGTTTTTGAAAAAGTTATATTAAAAAAATATTTTTGTATTTTTAGGAATTTTAATTTTTTTTTGGATTTTTGAAAATTTGAAAAAATTAACTTTTCGGGGAGAAAAGGTTCTTCAAGGCACCAAACTTAAAACAAAAAAAAATCGTAAGACTCTCCCCTCGAAGCGCTACAAAAACTGATTCATTTGCGTCGGCGGTTAAGAATCAATCACTTCTTGGGACAAGTAATAATCAACCTTCCGGATGTCGTGATTCCTAGGCTATAGAGATGAATTGAATTTTATGTTTTTTTGTTCGTTTAAAATGATGCTTGATTATCGTTTCGTTTTTGTTTGGTTTTATAGGCTAATTTTTAAAACTTTTTATACTAATTAATAAAGCAACTATTTTAAGTGAGATAAAAAATTAAACTAATAGCAAATAATAGATATCTAACTAACAAATATATGATAAAAGTTATGCTTTTCAAGTGAGGTGAAAAGGTAATTTAGTGTGAATAATCTATTAATCCCTTGTAATTAATAATACCTCATTAATTAAAATTATTACCTCATAACCTTGGCTTATATTGAAAACAATTATTTTTTCGAGGTAAAAATTGGTAGACTTTAAATAATTAATTATCCCAACTTCTTTTGCCCGTTAAAATAACCAACTAATCAAATCATCGATTAATCCGGAAATTATTAATTAACAACCTTTAATTATCCGTTTAGAAAGTAGATTTTTCTCACAACGTTGGTTTACTTTTTATCTAAATAGAATCTACTTGGTTAAATAGTTAACATCCTTAACGGCTTTTGTCCGTTAAAGTTTCTAAAAACCCAACCAAGTAAACCAAAGACTATCAATTAATAATCTCTAATATTCCACACTTAATTTCACAATTCACCAATCAGTTAACAAGCATAATGTAGAAAACTAGAAGGGGGGTTGAATAGTTTACCGATTAAAAACTTTGTTTTGAAACTTATTGAAAGATCAATTGATATTGATCTTGAGTATGTTAATGAAATATGCAAGCAATATGTAATGAGTAAATAAGGAAAGAAATGATCAAACCACAACAAGTTGTTTATAGTGGTTCGGCCTACAAGGACTCTTTTTCCTTGCCCTACTCCACTCCCCGAGTCTCACACTCGAGTGTTTAACTTCACTAGTCAACAAGCTCCTTTCACCGGCGGAGAAAACCTTTACACTTCGCTTACACTATTTCCGACACTAAGCTAGATGTCGAGTTCTTTCCAAGGGTACAACTACTCCCACACACAATGTATTTTGAGGACTAAAATACTAACCACTCACACTCACAAGATTATGATGGTTTGATACAACAATGAAGTATGAATCAACACTAGATCATACAACACTAAACAAACAAGACTTCCAACTTCTCGTTGAAGCTTGAATATGACTTGATCTTCTTTGCTAAAAAAGAGATCACTAATATGATAGAATGAGTTAGAAGGTTAGAGAGAAGAAATGTATGAGAGTATGTTAGAAAGGGATGAGAAACTACTTGGCTTGGCATTGCTATTTATAGCCAAATTGGAGAGAGCTCCGACGGACCGCGGACCCCTTAAAAGGGTTCCTCCGTGTACCAAAATGGTACCGCCAGTCCGATCAAGATATCAAATCTGGTCTAAAGTCAACTCTATCTAAGTAAGATTGTGCAAGATATGAAGAGTACAAATCTTCACAAAATATCTAATGGAATCTTCCAATGATTTCCATGATGTAATACATGATGTCAAATGTTGTATTACTATTAATAGAAATATGCAAATGCTTAAGTAGTGTTTGGTTTTAAGAACCTAACACATTCTACAAACTATTATCATACATAATGATTAGAGTCATATCAAGATGTTACTAATCATAAATGTAAATGCTTGAATGATGAATATATTGTTTAAGAAAGCTTGTTTTAATATCTAATAAACTTGACAAGCTTTAAGCTTTTATAAATTAAATTTACTTTTGTCGTTAACAAAACTTAGGCAAAGATCAAAAATATAAATAACGTTTAATGACGATATTTGTATTAACAATCTCCCCTTTTGTTGAGGACAAAATATAAATTTTATTTTTATAAAAGAAACAAAGTTTGTACAAGAGTTATAAAAATATTAGTTTTAGAGCTTGAAAAGAAAATGATAATGCAGTATGAAATTTGACTTTTTTATGAAAGTCAAAGAATTCACTAGTTGATGCATGATGTTGACTTTTCGAAAGTCAGTATGCAGTTTGACTTTTTCAAAAAAGTCAAATATAAATAATTTCAAAGTTCTATATTTTCTCCCCATTTTTGTCTCAACAAAAAGAAGAGGCTAATGGAATGTAATGAGCCCGAGCTATTATCTCCCCCTTGTTCAAAGCTACCCCTAAATTGGGTGCTTTTGTGGGAAGATACATGGATTGTGAAAATAAAGAAAAAAAATTGTTAGTAATAATGATCATTCACAAGCATTTCCAAACACTATGTAATGACACCAACAATATAAGAAACAACATTCATTAGTTAAAATTTTTCATGAGTAAAGATCATGAAAAGAGAACACAATGATGTGTTTCTAGTACAAGAAAATGAAAATTATCCTAAAAAAAAACAAATAAAAGAAAGACTATTTTAAAACCATCCTAAAGTGATGGTGGATGGGAAAGAGCGTTGAGACGCTCAAGAATGTGGTTGAGGATGAACCTCATTTCTTCGTGGAAGTCATGGACCATAATCCGGGTCCGTTCCACGGTTTGACCCGTTTGCTCACAAGTAGAGCAACCATGCCTTGGAGGGTAGAAAGTTTGCGGAGGTTGTGGTGGTGGAATGGTGGATGTGCTGGTGGTGTTGGGGATGTTTGGAGTGGTCATGATGGATGCAAGCAAAGCACTTTGCATTTGCATTGTCTCACTTAAGTGAGAATCCACCATGCCTTTGAATTGGTGGAGGTTGTGGAGTTCGGCTTGAATCTCCTCTCTAGTGGGATTGTCATCCCACATGCTCTCCGGAATGTCCTCAATATGAGGGAACATTGATGATGGAAGTGGATGATCCCCGTATAAAGGACCATGAATGTCCTTGTAAATGGGGTGGAAAGGGAGAGGTCTTGGCCCTAATGGGGCGTTTGGGTCAATGGATGACCGAGGTGATTCATGAGCGATTCGCTCAATGGTGCCAAAGGATGGCAATGGTGGTGGATGACTTGGCCTAGGAGGCAAGTCTTCCAAGTCCTCTAGGAAAGGATTTGGTGATGTTGGTGGAGTTGAAAATAACTCCATGGGAGTGAGAGGGAGACCTGGTGAAGGTGGGTGGTGGTGTTTTGGATGTTTGGATGGGTGCCGGTGGAGGTGAAGTTGGTGTTTTATTGGTGGTGGAGTGGTGATCACAATGTGTGATGAAGTAGGTGTAGCTAAGGTAAGGTGTGTATCATCTCTAATGGGAGATGAGATTGTGAGTGGTGAAGATTCGAATGATGAGCTAAGATTGACAAAACAACAAGGCCTTACGCTCATTCTAGCGGTTTTCTTGCAAGGTTTTGGTGATGATTTAGTCATTTTTAACTTGGGTTTTGATTTGCTAGATAGTGATGAGAATGAAGAAGGTGTGAGGATGATCATGGTAAAGCCTTTCAATTTATAGAGGTAAGAAATTGTTGAGAAAAGGTTTGATTTGATGTTGAACCATTGAAGAGATGAGGTTCCTAATGATTTGGAAGTGGGTTGAATGCTAGTCATATCACCCAAGTCAATCCATACAAAGAAGATGGAGTGAAGAAGAAAAGATATGCAATTAATGTGTTCTAGTGAGTGGAATTTCCTAATATTCAGATTACCCACGGATTTGAAGGTACCAAAAATTTGGTTCCTTCCTTTATGCCAAAGGGCTCCTTGGGTGGATTTTTCAAATTTTTGAATTTTGGTGGGAAATGGATTTCTTACATCCCTTAGTGAATAATACTAGTTCTAATAACAGTATAAACTAGTTAAGGTTGATTTTTAAGTGATGGAAGATAATTTGGAATCACGAAAGAGTCGAAATTCAGAAAATTACCTGGAGGATCCACGGCACCAAAATCATACACGACGGAACCCAAAAAGGGTGCCGTCTGGTCCGCCTGCATACATATGGCGGTACCAAAGTGCATAAAGGACGGTACCAAGATAATGGTGCCGTCTGATCCGTGGAGTGCTGAAATTTGGACAGAATGTTTCTTAAAACTCAAATTTTCGAAACCTGAAAATTTTTTCTCAAAACTTGTTATACTAAACATTTCTAGTTAGGAAAAGTAAATAACACATATGTAAACATAGTGGAGCATAGATTAAGAGCAAGGCTTATTGATTTTCACAATATAGTGAACATGGGTAAAATTTGATAGCGTACTTGTGCTATCCCCCTGCATGAGTTTGTTAGCATACACCATTGTTTTAAGTTATATTATCATCCTACATAATAAAACAACTAAATAGTATCAAACATTAATGATAAAGCATTGTTCCAAACACTCCTTAAAGTACCCTTATTTGTCCAATTTCTTGTAAATCTTGTTCATCATCCTACCAAGGCACTTGAACATTCCCTTAGTTTGCTTGAATCACATTCATTCTCAATCTCAGGAAGAGATGCGTAATACTCATGAGGTGGAAGATGAGAGCTTGGAAGACCATCCTGGGAGCTATTTGATGATGATGATGAAGGAGTTGGAGGTTTAGCTCTCTTGCCTTTAGTCTTAGCAACTCGATCATCACTCAAAGGTACAAAGATGTAAGGGATGAGTTCATAGTGAAGGTGCATTCCTTTTGGGGTTGGTGGAATTGGAGCGAAGTTTCTATAGAGACGGGTGAGAAGCATCCCGTATGGAAGAGCAACGGATCCTTGAGTTGGAATATCAATCATTCTCCTAGCTATGTAGTAGGCTAAGTTGAATGGTTGTCGGGTGGACAAGTTGTAAAGCATGTGACAAAGACAAGCGTTTATGTGATCCCTATTCCCTATGGTGCTAATGACGTTTGCTCTAAGTAACTCCTCCCATTTCTTAAATTTGTGCTTAAGTTCATTGAGCTCCATTCCATATGGATCTCGGTCTACCTCTTTCCCTTCGGTTACTCGGGTTGTATCCGTTTTGGGTTAAAAGGTGTTCACGGATGACATCCTTATCGGCTAAACGGGTTATGTAGGGAAGAGAGCGGTCATTGATTGCATCAAGGGCGGTGAGTGACCACTTATCCGTGTAGACACAAGTTCCTCGGTTGGGAATTCCTAGTACTCTAGCAAATTCACTTAAAGTGATGGTGTAGTCATTTTGGTTGATTCTAAAGCTAAGACAAAACTCATCATCTTCATCACTAAAACCGTCACACTAGCATAGATAACACGAACCTAGGACAAATTGGTTCATCAATGTCAAGAAGACAATCGAATTGAATGGCGGCTAGTTCTTCACGAAGATTGGTATGCTCAAGGAAGGATGAGTGAATGGTTCTACCTTCGTGGAAATACCTTGATTCTAGACCCCTAAATATTTCTATTTGTTCCTTGGTGAGTCCTTTGGTTTTGTGGTGTTTGGGAATGTAGTTAAGAGTGTCTTTGTGATCATAGAATCTTGCGGCTACCATGGTTATTCCTAAGGACAAGAGTTAACATGTTAAAAAAAAAAATTAAGATAAATTTTAACGTTTTTGATTCTAGTGTGTGCCTATATGAAAACAATTTGGAGTTGCGGTTATCTCGACTCATTTTATGCACAAAATGGTTTTAGTGGAGTGTTTGGCAAATACCATGAGATAACCCAAATGCTCCTAATTCAATGTGGCTATATTTGAATATACCCGGAAGTGCATATTAGTTATGCAATACCTTTAGTATTCAAGAGCATGCAAGTGATGAAAATTTAACGTTTCTATTTGTATTAGCAATGAAAGAATGTTTTCCTATCAGTGAGAAGCTTTTCAAAACTTTTGACATGGGGTGTTTGGTTGTTTGAATAAGGCCTTATATTTATTATCTATCAATTAGTGGAAACATGATTTTGTTGATGCAATATGATAATGTAGTACCTAATTTGAATGACTAGTTATGCAATTTGCCAATTGAATTCATATTTGGTATAGAAGCATACATAAAACCCCATGTAATGATTTGTGATAGTTTTGTGCATAAATAAGAATCCTAGACTCGGAATTAAGAGATGAAATGTAGTTAGGATACTTACAATGATGTTAATCCTGATTAGTGAGTGGGAAGATGACAATAATGAGCTTGGTTTAAGTTTTGCACGTTTTGGTAAAGTAAGTTGTGAGGAAGAAGATGTTATGTATAAAGCGTTTGTTTTCAGAGACACCACGGACCGACGGCACCAAATTTTTGGTTCCGTCCGGTTGTCGCTTGGTGCCGTGGCTACGAGTGTAAACAAGACAAAATTCTTTTGGTTTGACTATTCTAATGTTTTAGGCTATGTTTATCCTACATGCTTGGTTCCATTAACCCTAAACCAAGTCTAAGAAGATTAAAAGGTTCTCGTTTAAGAGGTTTAGTAAAGATGTCGGCAATGTTGTCTTCGGAGGATACTTTCTCGATTGAAATGTTTCCTTTTGAACATTGTCGCGAAGAAAGTGATGACGGATTTCAATGTGCTTTGTACGAGCATGTTGAACGGGATTCTTGCTGAGATCGATGGCTCCTTTGTTGTCGCAAAGTATCACAATGTCGTTGAGATGAATTCGTAGTCTACGAGATCTTGCTTCATCCAAAGAGCTTGTTGACATGCTTTTCCGGCTGAGACGTATTCGCTTCTAGAGTAGAGATGGCTAAAACCGTTTGCTTCTTTGCAAACCATGAGGTGAGACAATGTCCAACAAAAGTGCAAATACCACTTGTACTTTTTCTATCGACATAATCACCGCATGATCCGAGTCGTCATACACTATGGTTTCTATACCCGTTCCTTTGGGATACCATAATCCTAAACACGTTGTTCCCTTAATATATCTAAAAATCCTTTTTAATGCTTCTAAGTGTGATGCCTTTGGGTTTTCTTGAAAGCGAGCACATAGACAAACACTAAACATAATGTCGGGTCTACTAGCCGCAAGATAGAGTAGGCTACCAATCATTCCTCTATATTTAGTGTTATCTACGGATTCACCTTCTTCGTCCTTGGTGAGTTTAGTGTCCGAGGACATGGGTGTTTTAGTTGGTTTGGAATCTTCAAGACCAAATTTCTTAAGCATGTCTTTTATATATTTAGATTGATTAAAGAAAATACCATCTTCTAGTTGTTTAATTTGAAGTCCTAGAAAGAAGTTTAACTCACCCATCATACTCATTTCAAACTCGTCATGCATGATTTTAGAGAAATCATTACATAATTCTTGACAAGTTGATCCGAATATAATGTCATCAACGTATATTTGAACAATAATAATTTGTGATTCCTTTTTCTTAGTAAAAGGAGTATTATCTACTAATCCCATAGTATATTTGTTATCAATAAGAAAAGTCTTAAGACGGTCGCACCAAGCTTTAGGTGCTTGTTTAAGGCCATATAATGCTTTCTTGAGTTTGAAGACATGATGTGGTTTCTCAAAGTCGGTAAAACCGAGAGGTTGAGCAACATACACTTCTTCGTTAATAAACCCATTAAGGAAAGCACTTTTAACATCCATTTGAAATAATTTAAAATCATAAGCACATGCATAAGCAAGTAATATTCTAATAGATTCAAGTCTAGCTACCGTTGCATAAGTTTCATCATAGTCAATTCCTTCTTGTTGATTATAACCTTGTGCAACAAGCCTAGCTTTGTTTCTAGATACAACACCATTTTCGTCCATTTTGTTTCGAAAGACCCATTTTGTTCCAATTATAGTTTTATCTTTGGGTTTTGGAACTAGTTTCCAAACATCATTTCTAACGAATTGGTTTAATTCTTCTTGCATAGCAATTACCCATGATTCATCTTTTATTGCTTCATTTATGGTTTTTGGTTCAATGGTGGATACAAACAAAAATAATTTACTTTGATTTTGGGCTTGTGACCTTAAGGTTCTTTGATTTAGTTGTCCTATGACCTTTTCTAAAGGATGACTTTTAGATTCTTTATGTTATTTCTTTATTTAATGGTTCATCTTCCTTGTTATTATTAATTTGACTTTCTATCATTTGACTTTCAACTAAGTCATCATCTACCAAAGGTGATGTCTTAGAGGGAGGTGGACTTCGTCAATGTTATGTTCAGCGATTCCTAGACTATCATTGTTTCTTTGTTTAGGACAATGTAGCTTTACTAGTTTGAGAGTAACCAAGAAATACACCTTCATAAGACTTTGGTCAAACTTGGTGAGATAATCCTTAGTATTAAGAATAAAGCATATACAACCAAAGACTCTAAAATATATATAATGTTGGCTTTTTACCTTTATAAAGTTCATATGGTGTTTTGTTTAAGAAGGACGATAAGACTCTATTTAAAATATATGTAGAAGTGTCGCATGGCGTTACCTGCAGGAATGTTTTGTTCATCAAGCATTGTTCTACTCATTTCTTGAATGGTTCTATTTTTACGTTCTACTCCATTGATTGAGGTGTTAGGTGGAGCGAAAAAGTTATGTGTTATACCATTTGTATCACAAAAGTTTCCAAATTGAGTTTCGTTGTCAAATTCCGACCATGATCCGTTGGGATCCGACACAATTTTGACAACTAGAAGATTTTGAATTTTCTTGCTAAGTATTTCAAATTTATCAAAAGCTTCATTTTGGTTTTCAAAAATAACGTCCAAGTAAACCTTGAGTAATCATCTACTATGACCAAAGTGTATAAGTTGCCTCCATAGCTTATTATAGCGGATGGTCCAAACAAGTCCATATGTAATAATTCTAGACACTTAGATGTGGACACCATATTTTAGATTTGTGACTACTATGTGTTTGTTTACCAATTTTGCAAGCGTCGCAAAAGTGTTGGTCATATTTTAGTTTTGGTAAATTCTTAACCAACTCTTTTGAAGATAGGTTTTGTATAAGTCTCATATTAGCGTGACCTAAGCGTCTATGCCAAAGAGATGAGCTATCGACTAATGTTGTTAGGCAAATTTTGTCATTATATGTTTTATCTATTTTCATGACGTATATGTTATTTTTCCTAACTCCTTTAGCTATGGTGATACCATCTTTTAGTATTTTACTACCATTTTCATAGAATAGTACTTTATACTTTTTATCCATTCTAATACCATCCATGATTTCTTTATTTATCATTCCATTCCCTGGTCATTCCATTCTCATTTATTCCGTCCATATCTTTCCATTCATCGTTCCATTGTTTGTCCACCATTTATCCATTCCATGTTCCATCCTTCCATTCCGTATGTTGTTCCATGGCATGTATTGGAGGATATGGATTGGGTTGATTCCATTGTGGAGTTTTGCTCTTTGGAAAGGGTTTGGCAAAAGAAGTTTTATATCGTTGTTGAGTAGCTTTTGATCTAAATTCATTTTTAACAAGTCCTACTTTCGATAATGGGTTTTAGTTTAACATTATCATTGGTTTTCTTTTATTTTAACAAATTCAAGACGGTCCGTATTGCGAACATTACGTTACTGGTGAAGTACCACGGTACCATTTTGCATAACGGACGGAACCCTTATTTTGGTTCCGTCACGGTCCGTGCTATCTTGCGGCAATTTTGACAGAATGTTCGTCTTTTTCGGCCGTTTTGTTTTGACTCTTTGGAATTAATACTTTATTAAAACCTAGCCCATTCATGTCTCCTGGTGTTTTATGAATTTTAACTATTTCATCGGCAAGAGCGTGTTTTTGTTAAACCTTCTAAACTTAGAATTATTTTCTATTAAAACTTCTTGTGTGAGCTTTAGTTTTCTTATTTCAAGATTAAGCTCTTGACATGATTTACAATCATCGTCATTTGCTTTTCCTTTTCTAGTCGTTTTGCTTTTTCTTTTAACTCATATACCTCATTTTCAAAAACTCCTTTTTGGTTTTAAAATTTATTTTTAGTTATGATTTTTCGACTTAGCTCACACAATTGATTATATTGTTTTTGCAAGGTGTCATCATCTATAGAAGAATAAGAAAGTGGAAGAGTACCTCATTTGACTAATGTGCCATTAGAGCGATCTCTTCCTTGCTTGATTCTTCATCGTCTTCACTATCACTCAAGCACCACTTACAAAGCTCGTTGAGTTTTGTTTTAGGTGGCTTGGGACATTCTCCTATGAGATGACTTGCATCACAACATCTAAAACACTTTCTTTCACCTTTAATCTTCTTATCATCCCGATCTTTTTGGAATGGCTTCTTTTCTTCTCGAGGTTGTCTTACAAACTTTCCTCTTCTTCTAAAGAACTTCTTGAAATCTCTAACGGCCATAGCATATCCCTCATCTTCACTATCTCGAACAAGATTCATCATCATCGCGATTCCGCCTTTGCCTTAAGAGCAACGGATTTGATCTTCTCCTTGCTTCCTTTGATGATCTCCGAATCTTTCTCCATTACCATTTCGTGAACTTTGAGGTTGCCAATTAACTCGTCTAGTGACATTATTGAGAGATCTTTTGATTCTTCAATAGCGGTCACTTTAGCTCTCCATTTGGGATGGAGTGCTCTAAATTTCGACAAAGTTCTTACTACGAAAAGATTCATCAAGTGCTTTAAGTGATGTAATATAGTGTTAAAGCGAGCAAAGCCATAATCAATGGTTTCATCTTCAGGGATAACAAATTGTTCATATTGTTGAACAAGAAGATCAATTTTGTTATCCTTGACTTGTGAATTACCTTGATGTGTAACAATTAAAGATTCCCAAATATCTTTAGCGGTTTCACACATAAAAATTCTTTCATATTCTTTTCTAGGTAAAGCATTATAAAGCATCATTTTAGCTTCATTATTTTTTAGCAACTAGTTTCTTTTGTTCATCAACGGAAATATCCTTTGTTGTAGAACTAAAATCTCCTTTAACAATAATAAACCAAAGATCTATATCTTTTGATTTTACATATGTTTCAAAACGGTTTTCCAATAGATAAATCCATTGGTTTCAAAGAGTGGTGGTCTTTGCATAGATTGCCCCTCTTTAAAGTTTTCAGAATCCATGGATCGTTTCAAGTTTATAAAATACAAGTTATTTTAGAAATTATTGAGCAACGAGGCTCTGGTACCAATTGTAGAAAACTAGAAGGGGTTGAATAGTTTACCGATTAAAACTTTGTTTGAAACTTATTGAAAGATCAATTGATGATCTGATATATTAAATGAAATATGCAAGTAATATGTAATGAGTAAATAAGGAAAGAAATGATCAAACCACAACAAGTTGTTTATAGTGGTTCGACCTACAAGGACTCTTTTTCCTTGCCCTACTCCACTCCCCGAGTCTCACACTCGAGAGTTTAACTTCACTAGTCAACAAGCTCCTTTCCGTGCGAGAAAACCTTTACACTTAAACACTATTTTCCGACACTAAGCTAGATGTCGAGTTCTTTCCAAAGGTACAACTACTCCCACACACAATGTATTTTGAGGACTAAAATACTAACCACTCACACTCACAAGATTATGATGGTTTGATACAACAATGAAGTATGAATCAACACTAGATCATACAACACTAAACAAACAAGACTTCCAACTTCTTGTTGAAGCTTGAATATGACTTGATCTTCTTTGCTACAAAAGAGATCACTAATATGATATGGCGAGTTAGAAGGGTTAGAAAGAAGATATGTATGAGAGTATGTTAGAAAGGGATGAGAAACTACTTGGCTTGGCATTGCTATTTATAGCCAAATTGGATGAGAGGCGTCCACGGACCGGGACCCCTAAAAGGGTTCCGCCCGTGTACCAAAATGGTACCGCCAGTCTGACAGTCAAGATATCAAATCTTGTCTAAAGTCAACTCTATCTAAGTGAGATTGTGCAAGATATGAAGAGTACAAATCTTCACAAAATATCTAATGGAATCTTCCAATGATCTCCATGATGTAATACATGATGTCAAATGTTGTATTACTATTAATAGAAATATGCAAATGCTTAAGTAGTGTTTGGTTTAAGAACCTAACACATTCTACAAACTATTATCATACATAATGATTAGAGTCATATCAAGATGTTACTAATCATAAATGTAAATGCTTGAATGATGAATATATTGTTTAAGAAAGCTTGTTTTAATATCTAATAAACTTGACAAGCTTTAAGCTTTTATAAATTAAATTTACTTTTGTCGTTAACAAAACTTAGGCAAAGATCAAAAATATAAATAACGTTTAATGACGATATTTGTATTAACAAACTGGACACAAGCCTCACCGCATAATATTCTATAGGTGGCACTTCATTTCATATCCTATCCTATCTTTACTCATATATTCTAGTTCTTTATTGTGTTAAATCTAATAAACGTATTGAATGTTACAGAGATGGAGTTAGCGAGGGACAGTTGAATGTGGTGTTGCTGAATGAAATGGACAAGATCCGCAAGGTAGTTCTCCTTTCTACATTTATTATTATAAAACACGTCAAAAGCACGTCTGTTCCCTTTTTAACAAATGCAGTTGCTTGATACATCCAGGCTTGTCTTTCATTGGAAGAAAACTACTTGCCACCTGTAACATTCATCGTGATTCAGAAGAGGCATAATACTCGCTTCTTCCCTGTGAAGCATGGTGACAGGGCTAGTACTAAGAGTGGCAACATTCTTCCAGGTTTGTAAATTTCTGATTTGCTAAGGCTGTTTTATGTTTTGTTTGTGATTTTCTAATTCTATCTTATTCACTAAATTTGTCAGGAACTGTTGTGGACACCAAAATTTGTCACCCCACTGAGTTTGATTTCTACTTGTGTAGCCACGCTGCCATACAGGTGCACCATTTTAGCTTTTATATTGGATTCATATTTCTTCTCCCTTTATACAAAGTAGTTAATATGATTTTTCAAGTTGAATTAGTATCGTGTTTTTTCTGGCTAATTTGGTTTGGTTGTATCTTTTCAGGGTACTAGTCGCCCGACACACTACCATGTTCTCTTTGATGAAAACAAGTTTACTGCTGATGGACTACAGATGTTGACGAATAGTTTATGCTACACGTAATTAACCAATTCTCTCCTCATTTAATCAGTTTCTTCTATAAAATATCTATAATGAAACTGATGTTAATGTGCCTTTTCTACTTCAGGTATCAAAGGTGTATCTGTCTCTGTAGGTATGCCTTCTGATTCTTGACAACTCATGCTTGTTGAAAAGTTTCACTTCTTTATACACTATATGATTTATAAACGGATCTATGTTTTTGCAGTTCCGCCTGCGTACTATGCATACTTGGCTGCTTTGCGAGCTCGGTCGTATATGGAAGGTGATTTGTCCGACAGTGATCCACGTGGAGCTCGTAGTACCAGAGACCGTGCGGCTGATGTTCGTCCTCTTCCGGTGATCCATGAGAATGTGAAGAGTGTCATGTTTTACTGCTGAAGTGTTTGTTGACATTAATTCTAACTTTAAAACTTTATGGTAAGGTTGGTTATGGCCTTATGGTGGTAGATTTGTGGTTGTGGGGTTTTGTGGTAATTTTATCCCCATCCAGTAGATGATGTGGTGTAAATAACAGTACTATGCCAAGCAAAGCTTAGAGCTTTTGCTTATGCTCTGTATCTAATGGGTCTTGATATGGCCGTAGGACATGCTTATGAGCATGATGATGACTTTAATTTGGTTAAGTAGGAGTAAAAGTTATTGGATATGCTATTCGAGTTGATTACTTTAGTCGTGCTTTACATCTAACAAATTCATGTTAAAAGATGTTGCAAATGTTTTTGGATCTCAATAGAGAAGTTATTCAAAGCAAAGAGTTATCTCTTGCAACTCATCGTGTTTCTGACGAGGATTTTGTCGAATTTATGGCTAGATATATCGATAACTCTTGTGACCATTAACTTGTTGTAACTTATATATAGGATGTTGTGACTTGAATTAGTAAAAAGAACATGAAACTGAAATACCTGATGCAGAGAGTTTTGGGTATGAGCAAAAAATTCAAATCGAGAATGAAACAATGTACAGTCCAACATCAGACATTATAAGCAAATGAATACATTTGGAAATTCCTTTAGTTGTCTTGATATTTTTTGTTCGATATGAGCAGCCAGATTGATTGTTGATACTAGCGTAGTGATGCATATATGATTAACACTTCTATGTTTAGAAATTTATTAAAAGGTAATTACTAACTCGCTCATTTGTCACTTCAACGAAGTTTGACCTCAAGAAGTAAAAGTATAATCTTCATTTAGTCCCTAAAGAGCTGAGTTGGTTTTGAATAACAAGATCTGTTGGAGGAAGGTATATTGTCATAACGATATACAATATATTTTGTTGAATATTTGGGGCGACATGCCACTGACATGCGTCATTTTAAGTTAGAACTTATAACTACATGAACTGATGAACAATGTTTATTTCAGAAGCTATAAAAATACATGAGCATAATGATATAAAGTGGTGATCGTTTCTCATAGCATCTTGTAAGTTGTAACTACACTTTTTATGAGTAACAAAATAGTTAACGTATCAGACATTTTAATTTTGAACCACAACCCGTAGGGTTGTGGGCTTGTGGGCTTGTGGCTAAGCATTTGTGTAGAACTAGGCAACTAGCAATCAATGAACCCACTATTTCCATATTTATACATTTTAATGATTATAATTATAAGAGTAAATTACACCGTTAGTCCTTGTGGTTTGCGTTGACCGCAGGGTTTAGTCCTTTGACCAAAAAAATTGCACCGTACGTCCTTAAGTGTGAAACGTTATGCACCGTTCGTCCCTCCATCCAACTGGGCCCACCAATTCCCACTAACGTCAGTTAACGGAGGTTTTTAAAGGGGTATTTCGGTCATTTCCCAAGTACATTACATCTATACTATCTAAAATGGAAAAATGGTCAAAGTGGAAAAAGTGAAAAATGTTGAAAGTTGAATGTTGAAAACATGGTCAATGGAGAGAGAAATAAATAATATAATTAATACTCTTATTAAAATACCCCATTACTTAAAAGTACAATAATTTATTCATATTGTACACCCAATTAAAAACACTTCTACCAAATTAAAACAACCAATTGAAACCGATACCGGGTTGACCTTTGAAACCGATAGGGTTGACGGGATGCTTCAAACCCGGCCGGGCTGACCCGGTTTAATTTGACATTTTTGCGACCGAGTGTGTTATTAGTTAATATTTCATAATTGATGTAATGTTTTATTTTAAGTTTCATTGAATACTTTTATATGTCGTTTGATATATTTTAAATTTTTGTGCTAGAGTTGAATTATCACATGTTACTACCGTTACTAATTACATTTTGATCGTTTCACGTTCTATTTTGAACGTTATACGAAACACTTACAACAATATTGCATATCGTTAAATGTGCCATTTAGAACCGAATCTGCCGTTGAACGGTCTTCGCCTAGTTTATTAAATACCATCTACCATGTCTGACTAATCCCAGCACACACTAACCCACGATTTACTCATCTTCTTCCCCATATCATGGTTCACTCATCTTCTTCACTCATCTCCTTAACAACTTATGTTTGTTTTTTGGCTTAAGTGGGAAAAACTCTTGATAGCTCATGTCAATTTTGGCTTATATTGAAAAACTGCTTATTAGCTATCCTCTCTTTTCTCATACTCTCTCTGACAATGACACAAACACCCCCAAATACACCAAAATATATGAAATACTCAAACTTTTTGACTTCTCTCCATGAAAACACTCTTGTCACCTTCCCAAACTCGTCTAAGCTACACCCTAAATGAACCACAAGGTGCCATACGTGGCTGAGGGAGATGTGAAGAGAGCTCAAAGTAGGTAGAAACATGTCTTGGAGGTTCAAGAGAGTCAACATCATCCTCCCATTCTTATATCTATAAATGGATTGAGTTTCAGAAGGGTGTTCATCATTCTCCAATCAATTCGAAAAATTAGGGTTCTTCCAAATCAAAGGGGTTTTTAAAATTAGGTTAGGGGTTTTGTTATTGGATGAATAAGGAAGGTTTTCCAAGTGACTAATTGTTCCAATTCATCTCGAGCCTCTTAAATTTGAGCAATTGGTTTTCAGTTTCCTGCCCATTCGACCCACCAATTGATTGAGTGTAAGAACATATTTCATTTTTTATTTTTATCTATTGAACCTTGTAACTTGTCATGTTATAATCGAATTTATATTTTTATATTTATGTCGATTGATATTGAATGGTCAATTTAAAGTGATATTGCATTATGTTGTTGTTGTTGTTGCTGCTGTCGAAAGACAAAAAGAAAGGAACAGAAATATGATATGAGCTAAAGATATAACTACTTCAGGATTCAATTATGAATCGAAAAGAGTTTGATTCAACAAGCAGGAACTTCAATAATCATGAAAAGAAGCTCGAACATGAAGAACATGATTTGTTATTGATAGATGAGTTTGTTACGGATGAGAGAGTTTTTACAATTACAAAGATGATATCAAATGAATACAAGAGTGTATCTTTTATACAAGTGAAAATGGAAATGGAAAAGTAGTTATGGTAGTTATGTTTGACTTTTCTAATTGACTTGTTGACTTTTACTTAAAATCATATCAAATATTACTTGTCCTCAAGTAAGCAATTCCTTAAGCAGACATATCAAAGGAAAACGATCGACAATATCTTCATATAACTCCCATGTAGCATCTGCAACAGTTCCATTGACCCATTGTACCAACACATACACTGCTGCTGCATTTCCTTTCTTAGCCATCCTCCTGTCTAAGATAGCCGAAGGTTCCACGGGACTCCATCTTTGTTACATCTTGGAAGAGTAGCAGTCTGGCGGGTGGATCTCCTCTATGCAACTTTAACGAGACACATGGAAGGCTGGGTGAATTGTGCGGTCACTGCAACTCTCCGACTTATAAGCCACTTTACCAATCCTTTGTAGAACTTTGAATGGACCAAAAACCTTGGAATAACTTGTTATGTTGTCCTTTTCGATGGTAGATTGTGTAAGTTGGAGCTTAGATAGACCCATGAATTAAGAGCAAACTCTCTATCTGTCCTGTGTTTGTCAGCCAAGGACTTCATTCTACCTTGAGCCCTTAACAAATGAAATTTTAGCAAATTGATGGCTTCTTCTCTTTTGTAAGAGATCTATCCACACTTCACTTTACTTGTCTCCATGAGTGTAGTAAGCAATGTGAGAGATGGTGATTGGCCATATACAACTTGATATGGAGTAGTGTTGATGGCAATATGATGGTGGTATTGTACCAATATTCGGCTAAAAGCAAGCCAATTAAACCACTCCTTTGGTCTATCCCCACTCATGCATCTGAGATAACATTCAAGACACCTATTAACCACCTCTGTTTGGCCATCACTTTGGGGGTGATATGCAGAACTCATGTGCAGTTTAACTTTGGAGAAGACCAACAACTCCTTCAAAACTTGCTCAAGAACTGTGTCTCTACTAACAATTACTCTTGGCAAACCATGGAGTTTGTAAACATTATCCAAAAAGCATTGCCCCATTCAAAGGTATAAGGGTGAGTTAAGGGAATAAAGTGAGCATATTTTGAGAGCCTATCCACCACTTACTAGTATCGATCTTCCTTTGACAATGGTAGCCCATCCACAAAATCCATTGAGATGTTGACCAAATAGTATCAGAATAGGAAGTGGTTTGTAGGAGCCCTGAACTTCACAAGATTGGTTTAAACCTTGACAAATGCTGCAACTCACGCCATTAACAACTTCCTTACCTCTTTCCAAAAGACCAAGCACACAACCTCGAAGAGTAGCTTGAATACCCCTTAGTTCATCTACATGAAAGTGGTGCAATAAGTCCTTCCTTATTTGAATCATTACAGACCAATTTGCCTTTTCTTAGCAACTTCTATCAACCCAAGTGTAGTGTTTAGGAGGTGGTGGAAGACTGCAATCTTTGAATGACAGCTTGTAGGACAACATCATTAGACCAACTAGCTGAGATTCTAGGATAGAAATCACTTGAGAGAGTGGTAGTGAGCATCTGCAAAATGGTACCTGTGTTTGGAATTCTTGATAAATAAGGTCTAATATTGACTATAGGGGCACCTTCTTTAAGTGGTATTCTGTGATCATGGCTCCTCTGAGGTGGAAGACCTTTTGGTTAAATACATCACATATTCATACATAATAGGGGTTCCAAAATCTTGTGGGACAACTCCATAGTGTTCAACATACTCACTGGATAGACACATAAAGCCATTGAAGCACACTGAGCTCCCATACTATACCTTCCAGTCATTTGTGCATTTGTCTTAGTTGTACCCCTCAAAGTCATTTGTTTCCCCTTGTAAGCAAATCTCATTCTCAACTCACTGAAGTTACATAAAATTTCACCCAAGGAAGATAACCATTGAATGCCTAATACCATCTCCACAGCCCCACAATGGTAACAACATACCTGTAGTCCATTAAAATTGGGACAAATGGTATCACTCACCATAGTTTTACCACCAGCCACAGTGACTTGCAAAGGGTAAGTTTTCCTTATTTCACAACCAAGCCTTTTGCGGTTCCAATGTCTAAAAATTATGATACTTGCGAATCAACCAAGATGTGTAACTCAAATTTGCCCACATAACCACTGATTCTCATGGTTTGGTAATTGTATACCCCAATGATAGCATTTAAAGAAATTTGTGGTGCTATTTCACGAGTTGGATTTGGTGGTGGTTGCCATTGTATCACTTCCTCTACACCCTCTTGTTCAAATTCAACATTCACATCAAACTGGGGCTCCTCTTCCTCCTCACAAGCACTAACTTCCAAAGAGTAAACTTTTCCAGTACATTTATGGCCTGGTGAGTACCTTTGGTCACAAATAAAACACACAAATTCTTGGCCCTTTTTTTTCCAACTCTTTGGGTAAGATGCTTCCTAAATGGGCGGTTTGGCCATTTCGGTTTTGTTCTCCAATTAGAGTTAGGTGCAGGTAAAGCCAGTGGTTTTGGACTGTTGATTTGGCTTTGATTTGGATAACTAAACCTTGGTGTGGGCAATAGTGGTCTAGTCTTTTGCCATCACCAAGCTGCTTAGCTTCTTGCAACTTGCAAAGCCCATACAGATCTGCTAATGTGCTAGGCTTAAACATCCTAACAGCTAACTCAATTTCACTGCGTGACAATAAAGAAACTCATGCTTGTTCATCAGGCAATTATACTCTACAAAGCAATTGATCATAGGCATCTATATACTCCTGTATAGTGCCTGTATGCTTATAATTCTTAATTTCAGCCATGGGATCATCATAAGCAATACCAAATCGTTTCAAAATTGCCTCTCTATACAAATGCCAATCAACATTATCCCCCATGATCCTAACAAACTGTCTATGCCACATTAAAGCAAGATCATGAAGATGAATTGAGATGATATTTACCTTTTGGTCATCAGCAACTTGATCTACCTTGAAGAATTGTTCACATCTAAACATCCATCCCCTAACATCTTCAGTACCACCAAATCTAGGGAATTCAACCTTGGTAACTCTACTGAATTGAACTCCCCTGACCACCCCTTGTTGTTGCCTTTGAATAGCACCATTATTGTCCCCCACACTTCTTGCCGATTTCTTGCCTTATTTCTACCCTTAGCTTATCCATTTCCTCTCTGATAAGTGTTGCAATAGTTTGGCGAAGAACTTCTCTTGTTTCATCATCATTACCAGTATTAGAGGATCTTGTTTGAGTCACCATTGTAACTGAATGATCAAGAACTGTAACTAACTAACAAGATTCGTAACTAACTAATCAAGAACATGTGTGTGATTGTGGAGAAATGTGTTGTGGTTTGAGTTAGGCATGAGAGTGGTGGTTTGTGGTGTCAATTGGTATTTATGGTTGGAAATAGAATTGTGAAATTTGAAGAATGTATCTGGCCGGGATTGTAGCTCTGATACCAAGATGATATGAGCCACAGATATAACTACTTCAGGATTCAATTATGAATCGAAAAGAGTTTGATTCACAAGCAGGAACTTCAATAATCATGAAAAGAAGCTCGAACATGAAGAACATGATTTGTTATTGATAGATGAGTTTGTTACAGATGAGAGAAATGTTTTTACAATTACAAAGATGATATGAAATGAATACAAGAGTGTATCTTTTATACAAGTGAAAATGGGCGGAAAAAGTAGTTATGGTAGTTATGTTTGACTTTTCTAATTAACTTGTTGACTTTTACTTAAAATCATATCAAAATATTTTTGAAGTTTTGATTTCCTTAAATTTCGGCTTATTCCATATTCTTATTATCTTATATTCAGCTTATATGCTAATAGCTTATTTTCGGCTTAATTTAAAAAGCTTAACAACTTATGTTTGTTTTTTGGCTTAAGTGGGAAAAACTCTTGATAGCTCATGTCAATTTTGGCTTATATAGAAAAACTGCTTATTAGCTATCCTCTCTTTTCGACCCAAATGTTAATGGGTTTTTCACAATTGATTTAGAGAAGAAGATGAGTAAATAGTGGGTTAGTGTGTGCAAAAGTTTTTGGTTTTGGGGATTAGTCAGACATGGTAGATGAGATTTAATAAATGCAATGTACTTGGGAAATGACCGAAATACCCCTTTAAAAACCTCCGTTAACTGACGTTAGTGGGAATTGGTGGGCCCAGATGGACGGAGGGACGAACGGTGCATAACGTTTCACACTTAGAGGCGTCTGGTTGCAATTTTTTTGGTCAAGGACTAAACCTGCGGTCAACATAAACCCAGAATGACGGTGTAATTTTAAAAAGTGTTGTTAAACATGAAAAGCCAACTAATTTCGTGTATTTTAAATTGTTGGTACTCTTTTTTAAGTATCAAAACAATGAACACCAAGATTCGATTAATATTGAAAGTACTTAAACACCTTGACCCTTGTAAAAGAAATTGACAAATGGAACTAATGAGGTGATGAAACGCGACACAAGTTAACACTTGATTGATAATTTATGTGTTCATAGAAAAAATTTACCATTGTAGACCATCATAAAGTTTATAGAGAAAAATGTTTTTAGGACAAACAAAAGTATCAAATTTCAATCAAAAGTAGGTTAGATAGTTATTTGAGGTCTCATTTAACATGAATATCCTTTCTTGTTCTTTTTACGTTATTTAAAAAGAGTAAAGTTCAATATACATCTCTGTGGTTTGTCTCGTGTCTCGTTTTACATCCCTAAACTTTTTTTAGCACAAAATCATCCCTCCGTTAGTAAAGATGGCACAAAACCATCGTTAGTTAGTAAAGTCAGTCAATGAGGACTAACGGTTATGAAATTATTCTCCATTATCTCTAATGGAAGGGAAATATTACATCGATCGAGTCCTAAGGACTAACGGTACAACTTGCATATTTCCCCAAAATACAAGTTTTTAATGCATAATGTACAATGCAAGTTAAGCATGTTTTGGGTATATATGCAAATATGCAAGTTTTATTGGGTATATATGCAATTGACCCTAATATTATAATGTCTATTTTGAAAATATTGAAACGTTTTTAACTTGAACATGACGTAAGCACGGAAAGGAGTTCTTGAAAGAAATGCATTAACAAGCGACCGCGTGCATATACAAATATTGCTTGAACATGACTCAGTTTTTTTTTTTTTTTTAGTGGGTGGGTATATTTGGTGGGGTACTTTGTGGGACCTACAGGTTACTGGTGTGTTAGAGCATCTACATCCCCAAACCGGCGTTATTGGGCGTTGGAGCATGTTAACCGGCGTTAGCCAATGGGAGCCTCGCGTTAAAACGGCGTTATTTGGCCAGCGTTAACACCATAACTTGTGTTATTACTATTATTTTTTTTATTTATCTTTTTATTTTTTATTATTATTATTATTTTCATTTCTGCCCCTAAATGAGGGGTTGTTTTTGTAAATTGTTGGTGAGTTAACGTTTAACTTGGGAATGTTATGATTGTGGGTGTTTTTTGGGTGAGTTAAGGTGAAATGTTAAAGCTGATATGGCGCTGACGTGGCACGGTGTTAAAGTTTAACTTGCGTTATGAATGGGAATGCTCTTATGGAGGAGGGTGTTTTAGTTATTGGTGTGTTATGGGGAGGGAATGATGTGGCTGATGTGCATACCAATAGCGTGTTATTAGCACCATACCTTGTGCTCTAAGTATATATTGACAACAGCTTTGTGAAGTCTGAATCAAATAATGCTATTTTTTCGCTAAGTGCTCTTTATCCATAAATGAAATTTGTACATTTTTTATTTTGTTTTTGCGAATGTATGTGTTAGTTTCAAGATATGTGAGAGGACTAAATATCTGTCAATGTTACAATTTAAGTATTAGCAGATAGTGAGATCCATGAATGGTATTTGTAATTGTCGATTTTGCTTCTGCTAAAGTTATCTATTAGTGTTATTGTTTAATTGGTTTGGGCATAAACAAATGTATTTACACTGCTCTGTATTTGATGCTCATGAAGTGTTATAAGTCTGATATTGAACTTTGTATGTGTTTCCAATTTTGGTTTTAGGTGACAATTTCTCCAGAGGTTACTTCAAAAACAAAAAGCAGAGAAATCATGGAGTTTCTCACCAAATCATACAGGGCTTCACACCTTGGAAATTTGATGTTGGCGTATGATGGGAAGAAGAGTGCCTACGCTGCTGGGCTGCTGCCTTTTGAGTCTAAGGAGTTCGTTGTAAAGATTACTGAGCAAAACGGGTATACTCTATTCTTCGATATTTAATCACTTACCTTTTTCTAATATGTATTGGCTTGTGATCTTGGTATTATATCGTAGGAGAAACAGAGTTTAAGGTAAGCATCAAATTTGCTGCCAAAAAGGATCTTCACCACCTTAGGCAGTTCTTGCTCGGTCGTCAACAAGATAGCCCACAGGAGACTATTCAAGCTCTGGATGTTGTTCTCAGAGAGTCTGCTCAAAAAAAGTAACACATCTTTCTTTACAACTTACTAGCTGCTATTCTTCTTCTTCGTGTCAATGATACATTCGTAATGTGATTTTAACCATTTATCTCTTGAATTGTAGCCGTCAAATAATTGGGAGATCTTTATTTAGCCCTGAGTTTGGAAAATGGCCTCTGGGTGATGGCATTGAGTTCTGGAAGGGCTTTTACCAGAGTCTTAGACCAACCCAAATGGGTCTATCTCTCAATATTGGTGTGTTTCTTGACTCTTGTGCTGTATATTTGTGTACATTGTTTGGTTTGTTGTGATTATCATAGGTGTTAAAAGCTATCTGGTTTTCTGACTTTCTTATTTTGCAGATATGTCTGCTAGGGCTTTTTATGAAGAAAAGTTGGTTTCAGTTTTGTTGGCGAGTTCTTGGGATGAGACATATCCAGACTCCGGACCAAGAACGATTAAGGTTATCACTTGACAATTAACCTTCATATAAATTTGAACTGTTGAGTGAACTACTAATAATTTATAAATAGAATATCTCTATTCCCGACACGGATGTAAATTTGGAATAATTTAATTTAGAGGTTTATAATTTGGTTTGTTGTTCGTTAATTTAAATGTGTGTAAAACATTTCAGAGTTTCTTATTTGGTACTTAATCAACTTCCACACGTTAAGAGAGCACTGAGAGGGGTTCGTGTGACGCGTTCATCGCAAGGATTACATGAGGCGCTATAAGGTTCAGGCAGTAACAGTTCAACCTACCAGCCAGTTAAGGTGAGTTTGTAGCCATCATAATGTTACTTTTTGATGTCAAATAGGCAAATCTTAATCACATGTCCAAAGAGGCCGAAAGTAGAATGATATTAGAACACATCAACTCATTGTTCTTTGGATTCACATGAGTTTTATATCCGACAAAAGTCTTGTTCTTGTTAATTCTTGTTAGTTTTGTTGATGAAACTGGTGCGAAACTGTGGTTCAATACTTTAGGGAAAAATACAATGTTCAGCTTTGCTTTCCTTCTCTTCCAGCAATTCAAGCTGGCAATGATGCAATGCCCATTTATCTGCCAATGGAGGTTTGCTTCATTATCTGCCAAGGCCGTAATCTGCTGTGTATCTGCCTAGCTTTTAAAAAATGTTTCTAGCTGTTAAAAAATAAATGCCAACACTATAGTTGTAAAAGATGTAACTACTGCATTTTAAAAATTAGGTATCAGATGAGCAATAATTTGACAATTTTTCCTAAATGGTTGTCTTGAAAGCTAAAGCTGCATACAGTATTTGTAATATGTTTCCCAATCAACTAAGTTTTCGTAACATCTGTGCTTGTAATGTGTGTGATTGTAGATTTGCCGTATTGTTAAGGGTCAAAGGTATGGTTTAAAGCTCAATAATATAAGACAAGTTACTCAGTTTTTGAGGGCAACATGTCAACGTCCACAAGCAAGGGAGAAAAGTATCGTAGATGTACAAATCTTGACTTGTCGCTGCTCGCTAACTAATAATACTATATATCTTATTTTGGTTTTTATCACTATATAAATATTGATCTTTTCTTGTTTGTTGGTGCTTGTAGACTATGAAGAGTAACAACTATAACAATGATGAACTTTTGAGCAATGAATTTGGAATGCGTGTGTCTCAGCTGCTCACTTCAATTGATGCCCGCGTTCTACCACCTCCACCTGTAAATTAACACTCAACCTCTGTCTTTCATTTCGTTATTAACATACTATTCAACTTTACAACATTTCAGCTAAGGTATCATGGACGTTCATCAGAGGTTAATCCTTCTGTTGGTCAATGGAACATGATAGACTTGGTAAAGTGCTATTCATAAACCATAGAAAATCATACTGTGATATTTTATATGACCCTTTAGTAACACGTATGTTTATCATATGTAGAAAATGTTCAATGGTGGAACGGTGAATTACTGGACTATAATTAACTTCTCCCGGCAGAACGAACAGGCAGTTGGTCGCTTTGTTCATGGACTTGTTTCCATGTGTCAGACTAAAGGCATCGTATGTATCTTATACTTTCACTATGTTCCTTCACCTCGCATTATTGACGCATAAGGAGATCATTCTAACATGTTTTTTTCCCACTTTTTTTTTTTTTTTTTTTTTTTGAAGGTTTTCAATTCTCAGCCTTTGATCAGAATGTGTTCTGCAGCACCCCATAACATTGAAAAAGCTCTAGTTGATCTTCATTCTCAGTGTTCAGCACAGCTAGCCAAGATTGCACCTGGTCATCAGCTTCAGATGCTTTTTGTCATTCTCCCTGAAGCTAAAGGAATTTACCGTAAGTTTGGCTTTTTTTAAAAGTCTTATTGTGTTGACTTCTTTTTTTGGTCTGACTTCTATTTGCTCACAGCTAGGATCAAACGGGTGTGTGAAACTGAGTTGGGGATTATTTCCCAGTGTTGCAAACCACAACATGTCATGAAAATGAATAACCAGTATTTTGAGAATGTTGCCATGAAGATTAATGTGAAGGTAATTTTTATTTGATATATAAAACATATGCATTGAATATTTCTGTCTGTTCTCAAAATAAACCAAATTTTTTAAAACCATATTAGGTAGGAGGAAGGAACACCGTAGTCGACTGTAAATGGTAGGCTTCCGTATGTGACTGATCGGCCAACAATAATCTTTGGAACCCATGTTACGTATCCTTTGCCTGGCGAGGATTCCAGGCGTTCGATTGCCGCTGTAAGTTGCTATGCCTACTTACTTTATTGCGTTATTTAGAAGGTAGCAGTTTTGATCCATTTTCCTTTTGTTATTACTTGGTTGCATTATTTAGAAGGTAGCAGTTTTGACCCATTTGATTGCACTGATATGGGTTTAGCTTAACACTTTGATGAGTCAAAAGTGTCATCCAAAGTGCTTCGGTTAAAACACCCCAAAAAAAATTAAGCAGAATGTTAAACTGGTTTGATTAGGTCAAATAAGTCGAAACTTTAAAACTTTAAATAATAAAAACCCAAATTAAAATAGGCAGAATGTTAAACAGGCTTGATAATTGATTAGGTCAAATGGTTGAAACTTTAAAACTTTAAATAATAAGTGTCGAAAGTTTATTTATTAAAGATTAAAATATGGAACTGAACCATTTTCACCCTCCTCCCTCCTTTTTTTAAATCATAAGGTACTCTAAACCCTTGTCATAGACTTATAAGCTTATTCATCATAAGCCATAAGCCACTTATTAAAAATAAGCTTAATCCTACAAGATTAGCTTAGACAAACACTTACTTTCAGAATGAGCTTAGCTGGCCATAGTTTAATGATGAAAATTTAAAAGTTCCCAAAGTGTTCTATTGCAGTATTACCAAGCGGGACGGGTAACTGGGTGGGCCAGTTCAGACAGGTAAAAAGTCTCCCATAATGTCTAAATATTTAACTATTTAAGGTAAAAAAAAATTACAAAAGAAATTGTTTGGCAAGCCTAACTGTTTGGACTCCTCGTTGAGACCAACTCAGTTTGACCCATTTGCCACTGTCGCGTATGTTATTTAAATAGCATACTGTCTGAGTTCTTAGAAGGCTGTTTTCTGTATTATTTTACAGGTGGTTGCTTCAGTGGACTGGCCACAAGTGACCAAGTACAAGGCACTCGTATCTGCACAGCCACACAGGCAGAAGTTTATCAATGATTTGTACACTACCTCAACTGATCCAAAAAGAGGCGTAATTCATGGAGGCTTGATTAGGTAATCAGTTAAACCGGTTTTATAAAAAAGTGTTTCAGTTTAGTCTTGAGATAAGCTTATGATAACTGGATTTTTGTTTTACTCTTTGTGCAGGGAACTTTTATTATCGTTTAAGGAGTCAACTGGACACAAGCCTCACCGCATAATATTCTATAGGTGGCACTTCATTTCATATCCTATCCTATCTTTACTCATATATTCTAATTCTTTATTGTGTTAAATCTAATAAACGTATTGAATGTTACAGAGATGGAGTTAGCGAGGGACAGTTCAATGAGGTGTTGCTGAATGAAATGGACAAGATCCGCAAGGTAGTTCTCCATTTTAATATTCTAAAACACGTCAAAAGCACGTCTGTTCCCTTTTTAACAAATGCAGTTGGTTGATACATCCAGGCTTGTCTTTCATTGGAAGAAAACTACTTGCCACCTGTAACATTCATCATTGATTCAGAAGAGGCATAATACTCGCTTCTTCCCTGTGAAGCACGGTGACAGGGCTAGTACTAAGAGTGGCAACATTCTTCCAGGTTTGTAAATTTCTGATTTGCTAAGGCTGTTTATGTTTTGTTTGTAAAAAAAAAAAGTAAAGTAACGCCCAATGCCATCTTCCACGGGTTATGGGTACCCAATACCGTTTCCGGTGTATGGGGGAGGTTAAGATGTAGACAGCCTTACCCCTACCTAAGGTAGAGAGGCTGCTTCCAGTTCTACCAAAGGTAGAAAGGACCTCCGGCCTTTTGTAGGGAGTGAGGATTGAACCCCTGACCTCTCGGTTGAGAGGCAAGGGGTTTTCCAACTGATCCAACCCTACTTGTTTTGTTTGTGATTTTCTAATTCCATCTTATTCACTAAATTTGTCAGGAACTGTTGTGGACACCAAAATTTGTCACCCCACTGAGTTTGATTTCTACTTGTGTAGCCACGCTGTCATACAGGTGCACCAATTTAGCTTTTATATTGGATTCATATTTCTTCTCCCTTTATACAAAGTAGTTAATATGATTTTTCAAGTGGAATTAGTATCGTGTTTTTTCTGACTAATTTGGTTTGGTTGTATCTTTGCAGGGTACTAGTCGTCCGACACACTACCATGTTCTCTTTGATGAAAACAAGTTTACTGCTGATGGACTACAGATGTTGACGAATAGTTTATGCTACACGTAATTAACCAATTCTCTCCTCATTAATTCATTTAATCAGTTTCTTATATAAAATAACTGTAATAAAACTGATGTTAATGTGCCTTCTAACATCAGGTGTTACACGATCTGTCTCTGTAGGTATGCCTTCTGATTCTTGACAACTCATGCTTGTTGAAAAGTTTTACTTTTTGTATTTCACACTTTATACATGTGATTTATAAACGGATTTATGTTTTTGCAGTTCCGCCTGCGTACTATGCATACTTGGCTGCTTTGCGAGCTCGATCGTATATGGAAGGTGATTTGTCCGACGGTGATTCACGTGGAGCTCGTAATACCAGAGACCGTGCGGCTGATGTTCGTCCTCTTCCGGTGATCCATGAGAATGTGAAGAGTGTCATGTTTTACTGCTGAAGTGTTTGTTGACATTAATTCTAACTTTAAAACTTTATGGTAAGGTTGGTTATGGCCTTATGGGTGGTAGACTTTGGTTGTGGGGTTTTTGTTGGTAATTTTATCCCCGTCCGGTAGATGTTGTGGTGTAAATAACAGTACTGTGCCAAGCAAAGCTTAGAGCTTTTGCTTATGCTCTATATCTAATGGGTCTTGATATGGCCAGGACATGCTTATAGCATGATGATGACTTTAATTTGGTTAAGTAGGAGTAAAAGTTATTGGATATGCTATTCGAGTTGATTACTTTAGTCGTGCTTTACATCTAACAAATTCATGTTAAAAGATGTTGCAAATGCTCAATAGAGCAGCTATTCAAAGCAAAGAGTTATCTCTTGCAAATCGTCATGTTTCTTATGAGGATTTTATCGAATTTATGGCTAGATATATCGATAACTCTTGTGACCATTAACTTCTTGTAACTTACATATAGGATGTTATAACTTGAATTAGTAAAAAGAACATGAAACTGAAATACCTGATGCAAAGAGTTACATCAGACATTTGGAAATTCCTTTAGTTGTCTTGATATTTTTTGTTCGATATGAGCAGCCAGATTGATTGTTGATACTAGCGATGAGTGATGCATATATGATTAACACTTCTATGTTTAGAAATTTATTAAAAGGTAATTACTAACTCGCTCATTTGTCACTTCAACGAAGTTTGACCTCAAGAAGTAAAAGTATAATCTTCATTTCGTCCCTAAAGAGCGAGTTGGTTTTCGAATAACAAGATCTGTTGGAGGAAGGTATATTGTCATAGCGATATACAATATATTTTGTGAATATTTGGGGCACACATGCCACTGACATGCGTCATTTTAAGTTAGAACTTATAACTACATGAACTGATGAACAATGTTTATTTCAGGCTATATAAATACATGAGCATAATGATATAAAGTGGTGATCGTTTCTCATAGCATCTTGTAAGTTGTAACTACACTTTTTATGAGTAACAAAATAGTTAACGTATCAGACATTTTAATTTTGAACCACAACCCATAGGGTTGTGGGCTTGTGGCTAAGCATTTGTGTAGAACTAGGCAACTAGCAATCAATGAACCCACTATTTCCATATTTATACATTTTAATGATTATAATTATAAAAAGTGTTGTTAAACATGAAAAGCCAACTAATTTCGTGTATTTTAAACTGTTGGTACTCTTTTTTAAGTATCAAAACAATGAACACCAAAGATCGATTAATATTGAAAGTAGCCCGAACACCTTGACCCTTGTAAAAGAAATTGACAAATGGAACTAATGAGGTGATGAAACGCGACACAAGTTAACACTTGATTGATAATTTATGTGTTCATAGAAAAAATTTTAGACCATCATAAAGTTTATAGAAAATGTTTTTTAGGACAAACAGAAGTATCAAATTTCAATCAAAAGTAGGTTAGATAGTTATTTGAGGTCTCATTTAACATGAATATCCTTTCTTGTTCTTTTTACGTTATTTAAAAAGAGTAAAGTTCAATATACATCTCTGTGGTTTGTCTCGTGTCTCGTTTTACATCCATAAACTTTTTTTAGCACAAAATCATCCATCCGTTAGTAAAGTTGGCACAAAACCATCGTTCCGTTAGTATAGTCAGTCAATGAGGACTAACGGTGCAAATTATTTCTCCATTATCTCCTAATGGAAGGGAAAATATTCGCATCGTCAGTCCTAAGGACTAACGGTACAATTTATTTTTGGAAATAAATTGCATTGATCCTAGGACTAAATAAGGAGGTGGTAGTTGTGGTGGGTGATGGAGGTGGTGGTTGTAGTGGGTGGCGGTGGTGGAGGTGGGTGGTGGTGGCAGTGATGGCGGTAGATGGCGGTGGGTGGCTGTGGTGGTTATGGTGGGTGGCGGCGATGGAGGTGGGTGGTAGGTGGCGGTGATGGTGGTGGTGGGTGGTTGTGGGTGATTAAATGTAACTAGGGGTCAGCGTTGCGTGGCGGGGAATGCAAAGTGAAATAAAAATTTTCGTTGAATCATGTTATAATTTTATTATGTTCTTTTTACAACAATTTAGGGGATCAAGAATTTTGTTTAGTTCGTGCCCGTTCGGGCTCGGCGTTGTTGAGCTCGACCCCATTGAATTTTGTTAGGGCTCAAACCTACTTGGCCAGTTGCCCGTTCGACTTGAATATTTATTATAATGTGCTTTATTATTTGTATTATGACAATTACTGATGTGTTTAAGTTAGTTATGTATAATAGCGATAATTTGTATTTCTTGTGTAAGAGGTATTTTAATAACTGCATTAATTGTATTTATTGACCTATTAATTAATTGACTATATTAAATATCTTGACCACATTAATAGTGCTTTGTATTTTGTACATTAAGCTTTAAGACTTGTAAGTCTTAAAATTAAGATTGATGTGAAAGATAATTAATTGTACATTGTTTATTGTACAATAGACTTTGTATTTTGTAAGTCTTAATTTTAAGACCATGAGGAGAGAGATTCATTCCTCTATTATAAGTAGTATAGATTTTTTTTAGTATAATAACACCACTTGACACTTAGTCTAGTGGTTGGAGCGTTCATTTTAGGGCCTCCGACCTTGAGGTTATTGTATTGGCCGTTTTAATTTATTTTCTAAAACAATTTTGCACCGTTAGCCCTTAGGACTAACAATGCAATTTATTTCTGAAAATAAATTGTACCGTTAGTCCTTAGGACTGACAATGCAAATATTCTCTCTTTCGTTAGGAGATAACGGAGAAATAATTTGCACCGTTAGTCCTCATTGACTGATTTTACTAACAAAGGGATGCTTTTGGGCCAACTTTACTAACGGAGAGATGATTTTGTGCCAAAAAAAGTTTAAGGATGTAAAGCGAGACACGGGACAAACCACAAGGATGTATTTTGGAGTTTACTTTAAAAAAATGTAAACAATCTAAATGAGTGTGATGCCAAGCATGAACCCTTTTCATCGACAAAATTACAGATTGATTCAATGTCAAAGATAAAGTGTTGGCGAGAATTGGGTGCAATCTCATGATTTATAAGCACCTCTTGATATTAACAATGATTGCTTTCGGGCAAAAAATGTTAACGCACGTAATGAGCTAAAATTCAATGGGTCAATCATCAAGTGATACTTAAACAGTTGATATTAACATATTAGAAAAAGATAGTAAATTTTGTATGGCATGGTGCTCAGTATCCGACTACTATTGAGGTTTCAAACATAGCATGGCCAGGCGTATTACCAAACAAATTACCGCAATAACTCATCAAAATGTTGTAAATTAAAGTGATATACGATTTATTGTAAATTGTATTTTGCTTAGAAGACTTTATCGGATAGATGGCTAGATATGGATGTGTAAGCGATTTTGAGAGGTTTGCGTACTTATGCTTATAAAGTCAAAATTTGTGTAAGCTTGGCTCATGAACTTATACGACCCATTATTGTCATTGACGACATCAAACAAGTGACAACATAATACAAAAGTGATCATGTGGCTGTTATGTACCTAAACGTAGGTATAAAAGTATAAAAACCAATGTCAAAAGTAAGGATATAAAACATTCTGGGGAAATCTTACCTGCTTTTTCATGTAGGAAAGTTATCTGCTTTCCTTTGTAAAAAGGAGGGAATACATTTACATATGAGATAATATAAGGGCTTAATTGTAAATGTTTTAATTTTTTTCAAAGAAACAAGAGACAATTACCTTTGTTGACATGTATTTTTTCAAAACATTCTTATAACTTTGTTTTATGAAAAGGTATGTCATTTGAATGGTTCTATACCTATGCTTAGATACATGACAATTACATATTTCATGTCACTATAGCATTAATAATCGATAGCATTACTTGTTATCTTGATCACCATTAATACGTTGTAACTTATGATACTATTTATCATCTTAGTAAAAGAAACATAAAAATCTGAGAGTTCAATACTTGATACTAGCGATACAATTGAGGTTATGAATTACCCAACCCTGTCATAATTAACGGGTAGGAACTATAATAGTAGTAGTTTTGAATATATATTCTTAACATTTCAATGTTTATGATTGACTAAGATGTTATTAGTAACGATCTCACGGTCCTAACTTGTTATTCAACTCGTCTAACTCCCTCCTTTGTTACCTCAGCTAGGTTTGACCTCAAGTAGTATAAGTGTAATGTCCTGTTTCTAAAACACGAGTCGCTATTGTCATAACCGATTTGTTGGAGATGCTACTGTTTCTTTTCGACCCACCCCGTTACCATATAGTATATGCATTTGACTTTTTGGGTCAAACATGCGTCATTTTATCTTTGAACTAATTAGAAAGAACAAAACATAATGATATGAAGCCGTGACTATGAGAAAATATTCTTGTAAAAGATTTGATCGCTTCTGATAGCAAACTTACACTGAAATCACTATACAAGCATGATATCCGTGCGTTACGATGACAAGTAACCTATATAAAAAAACGTGTAAAACCATTTTGTTAAACTAAACATGAAACATTGCATTAATTGAAATATGGTTTCTTATAGGGAGTTGATTTGCACACTCCTTATTATTGAACAAGTATACAGAGCACACTGTACAACTATGTAAATGTTATGCACAAAATTGAGTGTTTCAAGCAAAATTATGCACAAAATTGAGTGTTTCAAGCAAAACCTTAAGTGTGCAAATTAATTTCCTTTCTTATATACTAGTAAAGTTTGTAGATAAATTTTTAGAAATTGCTAATGTTAGGATTAAATACAAGAAGTCTCATTCTTTTAAAAAAAATTAGTTTAATGGGCGCCTTCAGAGTACGGTTTAATACACTATAAAAGGAAAATTTGAGTTTATTTAAGTAAAAATCATATTTAAATTATGATGATTTATAAGTTTAATTAATGTGCATTAAATACAATTTTAATTTAAAAAGAAAGTTTGTGTTTAATAATGTGGTTTAACGATTGCTTTTGGATACTCGTTAAACAATCTTTTTATAAAATCTGCATGCAAAAGGTGTCATGCATATTTTTTTGGGCAAGAAAACTGTTAAAACAACTCTTTCATTAATGCAACATTTGTTTAAACTTTTATTTCTGTAAATAAACAAAAAGATTTCATTTAAGTCTTAAAGAAGTATTGAGAGGTAACCACTTCCGATATAATGAAGAGTTGTGGCACGTAATCACCTTACAATATTAAGCATGATATGCATTTAGGCAATTAGCCCACGATCAACCTATACAATATGCTTTCTAATATTTAAGAAAACCCATATTTTTCCTCATAAAAAAACATAAAGCTTTTCAACATCACATTTTACATATTTAACATTACATATTTTCAAAATTTTTAAATTTTAAAAGAAAGTATGTTTGATTTATATCTTGTAGAGATATATATTGAAAATAAAAATTGAAAAACATATGCTTGGCCTCCAAGTTTTATGTATCCCTCTGTTATTTAGACTTTGAACATGGCCAGTTGTCACATATTTATCACCAAAGTTCCAAATATACCCTCTGTTTCATTTCACCTTTTACTTTTGACTGTTGCGAGTAAATTTTGAACTCAACACACATTTGTTTCGTTAGAACAAAAGACATGCTTGATATTGTGTGTTTTAAGAATTAATTTATTTGATTATCACCTTTTTTAGTCACAAATAATATCATTTTTTAGACTTTGAACTTATTAAAACAGTTTGATGAATGAGTAAGTAATTATCTAGCTAATTTTGTATGTCTCAAAAAAAAGTTTGCATGCTCAAATTACGGTTAATCAAAACATTTGATTAGTTGACAATATACTACTTGTACGTTTATAAAATTGTGTGACAAGACACTTATCTTAGAGCCAGATATAAAAAAAATTTGTGTAATATTATGGCGAAGTAGAAGCCGAGAAAAGTAAATGCGGCTAGTTTTCATCCATTTTCTAAGTCACCTCCAAATAATATATCTGGTGATGTTCTAACGTCAAAGCTCTACAAAGATAGCGTGATGCCTACCACTAGGCGAATTTGTTGTTCGTTTTTAAATTGATCGAAATAATATTAAGTTATGGATGACGATCGTTTATACGACATAGAATATTTGGTTACTGTATTATTTTTCTACCAAAATTCTTGAATAATTAAATTTTATCAAAACACTTATAGAAATGTTTATGTAATGAGTACTTATCACAACTTAACCCCAAGTTAGTATCTAGTTAAATACACTAATGTTCTCATTTTGGAACAAACTCACTATACTTATACAACTTTTATTACCTCTTAATTCTTATCACATGATATTTGCATTTACGTGTACTTTATCAAATATACCGTTTCGGTACGTGTACTAATTTTCGTTTCACTTTATGTTGCGTACTTTTATTTTTTGTTCCATTTTGCATGTTCTGGTGGTTGGGAATGTATAAAACGACAAAATGCCTATGTGGCATATTTTTGAGTAAATTACATAGATCGTCATTCTTTTTCCCCACGGTGCATCTACTGTCCTTGGTCGTTTTCGTCTGTTTTTTTTAAGTGTTCATCCGTTTTTTTACGTTTTCGTCCGTTTTTTTACGTTTTCATCTGTTTCTTTAGGTTTTCGCTCCGTTTTTTACGTTTTCATCCATTTTTTTTAACCTTTTCGTCCTTTTTTTTACGTTTTCGTCTGTTTCTTTTCTTTTTCGTCCGTTTTTTGGTTTTCGTATGTTTTTTTTTCGTCGTTCGTTCGTTTTCATCATTTTTTTAGTTTCACGCTGTTTTAAGTTTTAATCGGTTTTCGTCAGGTTTTTTTTTTCATTTTAGTCGTTTTTAAGTTTTCATCCGTTTCTTTACGTTTTCGACCTTTTTTCGTTTTAGTCTATTTTTTTTTTTAAGTTTTCATTCGTTTCTTTACGTTTTCAACTATTTTTTTTTATGTTTTAGTCCGTTTCTTTACGTTTTCATCATCTTTTTTCCGTTTTCGTCTGTTTTTTTTACGTTTTCATCCCTTTTTTTTGTTTTCGCCTGTTTTTTTTAAGTTTTCATCGGTTTCTTTATGTTTTCGTCTTTTTTTACGTTTTCGTCTGTTATTTTACGTTTTCGTCCGTATCTTTACGTTTTTCCCTTTTTTTTTGAGTTTGATCTCCGTTTTCGTAAAGCGGATGAAAACATAAAAAACGTAAAAAATAAGAATAAAGCGGAAAAGCGTAAGAACAAAATATAAGCGGAAGAAAAAACGAAAAGCGAGGAAGAAAGCGATATAAAACGGACAAACCGTATAAAACATGAGCGTATAAAAAGGATGAAAAGCATCAAGGAACAAAACATGAAAGTACGCAACATTAAGTGGAGCGGAAAATAGTACCGTCCAAAAGCGATACATTTGAAAAAGTACGTAGCTATTTAACGGCCAAAACCCTATTATTTAACTTATTTTTGTTAGTGGAAATCTGACGTGGCGTGCACACGTGACAATAGTGATTATGGTTTCGGTAAAACAAGTTTAATCGTGCAAAATGGTACAAAACACAAAAGTATGCAACATAAAATAGAACAAAAATTAATGCACATGCCAAAACAGTACATTTGATAAAGTAATGCGTCTATTTAGCAGCCAAAAGCCCAAAACCCTTTGCATTATGGTAGGAGCATGAAGATAAAAACAACAAAAGTAAAAAAGCAAATATGTGTGTGGTGGCTTATATTAGTGGGTGTGCAACTCTGTATTTTGTGCATGGAGCATAATATAGCCCTGCAGCAAGAATAGTGGTGGTACGAACAACGTATGACCTCATTGTTTCATGTTTTTTGATTTTTTGTCTGCTTACAGGATTTGTTCAATCTTTTTCGGACCCGGGTATTGTTTGAATTTTTGTGGGTTCATTACAATTTATTTAACTTCATTTTTAGCATAATTAAAATTTTGAGTTCAATATCTTTAAAAATAAACACAATTTATTTGTATTAGCTTACGAGACAAACAATTTTAGCTGAGTCAGTTTTCAAACAACAAAAAGAGGTGTTAAGTGTCCAAAATAAAAAAACTTGACTAATTTGTAAAAGATTTTAGCATTTTTTAAATTTTTTTAATTTTTTTTAAATAGTCATGTATAGCTTATATAAGACAAGCATACACACATATCATAATGGTCAAGTGATCACATATCATACATAACAAATAAGGACGCCGTGGACTAATCACATCGCCACAGATAGTGTCATGTCATTTGTGCCATCAATGACATGGTCATGGTACCTCCATGACTAGTTAATAGCTCGGGCAACAGAACAGAACAAAGCATATCAAAATGTATCAAATAATCATATCATATCCAAACATAGCATATCAAATTGAACCGAATCATATCATAGCAAATGGATAGCAAAACGGATATCATAACAAATGTCATAACAAAACAGATAGCAGATTGAATATCATAACGAATGGAATCATATCAAAGAATCATATCAAAGGGATCAAAAAGAAATATCATAAATGAAACAAAGTAAAGGATCGAGTAGTCATGAGAAACCTTTACTAAGAAAAGGTAGAATATCCGTATCTCAAACAACAAATGCAAAACACACCAGAAATACAAAGGAACATGAGTTAATCCTTCTTCAACGGATCTACAAAAATTAATGATCGTCTTATTATTTAAGAACAATTTTACAAGTTATTACTTATTCAACACTTATTGTTGTTCAGATTGACATATTAGGGTTTCCTGCTATTTATAGAAACTCTCCATATTTAGTGACTTAGGGTTACTTTTATTATTAATCAAACTTAGGGTTTATAGGTACTTTCAAATCATACATCACTTATTGACGATTTATTAGTGAATCTGGAACACATTCTTATGATTTTTAAGGCCTGCAAATTAAACTCCAAATATTCTGAAATAATTATCAATGATTCTCATATTAGTTTAGTATCTTCACAAATTTTTTATAGACGCCATAAAGCTGGCAATTTCATCAAAGACCTCCTCAACCTCATCATCACTATTACTATCCGTATTAATAGAATCAACAACCTTTTTAGAACTAGCAAGCGTTGATTTACAAAGTTTTAGCGGCTTCCAATCATCACCTAGTAGCACGAGTTTTCCATCAATTATCCTACTTTCCAAATCATTAATCCTTCCAACCAAAGGTGTGATACTTTGGTATCAATCTGAAACTCGTTTTGTCCCTAACAAATCAATGCACAACAACGACAATACCGAGTCACATTCATATGCAAGATCAAAAACGATATTCTAATGATATAGGCAGTTTTATCCATACTAACAAATAAGGAAACTCCTTCTTAAAGAGTTACTGCTTATAAAATGTCACAAATTTTGAATTAAAAATCAAACATAATGGATTTTTATGAGACAAGATTAATGTCACTTATAAAAATCAAAGCGATAATTTCAACCAAATGAAATTAAAAAAAAAAAAAAAAAAAAGCATAAAAAGTTACTTTAAGTTCAAATCACATATCAAAATTATATAAGACTTACTATGATGATCATTATGTAAACCACCGTCACACATAATCATTCGATATATAACTAAACTAACCATTAAACTCTAATAACGATGGTCACAAAAATCACCACACAAACATACAACAATAAAACACAAATATACCATATAATTCACTCACACACACAAAAGAAAACTCCCCCTGTCTCAAAATTATAATCAAAAGACAAAAATCACACATTTTAATAAAAGTAAAACCATTGTAATTTTCAACTATTCAAATAGAATATTCGCATACAAAATCCTCTTTTTTACTTAAAATGATAAGCATGCAATATTTATGAAACATCAATAAAAAAATAAAATAAAAAATAAAAAAAACTATAATTTTGACATAAAGTAATTACATAATAAAAGTGCATCATGTTCAATGAAATAGACCATCACATTATTTCTGAAAGGGTGTTGATATTCACGTCATTTTTTTATATATACATTATAATTGTGTATCACTGTCTTGTATAATGTGCATTAAAATATTGTATAGTGTAGTGTATGTAAAAAAATAAATGGTGGGAGTATCATTATCAACTCCATTTCCGAAAGGATGTTGATATACACATCATTTTATTTTATAAATACAACATCTTGTATAAGTTATATAGCACACTTTACAACACTATAATGCACGAAATATGATGTGTGCATCAAAAAATAGTGTATGTATCAACTCCTCTTCTCAAAACCCCGTCTAACAAAAAATCAGACATTTTCGATTTGAGCCGAGTGACCAAAATTAGTGACAAAAAAAAAAAAAAAAAAAAAAAACAAAAACAAAAAAAAACAAAAAAAAACCGAAATACATGTTAAAAATATCTTGTACCGTATGTAAAGACAAAATGAGGGTAAAAAAGTAACAAGAAATCAAAAGCAAGCCTCATTCACTCACCTCTTTGTAAAAAGGCAAATTTTTGACCATTCCTTACCATTTCTACCCTCCACCTTCCCCCCTTCTCTATATAAACCCACTCACCACTCTCACCATTTTCACACGCACTATTCACACCTCCAAAAAAACACACACACAAACACCCTTTCTCTCTCTCCAAAAAAAACCCAAAAACAAACAACAATGTCTGGTCACGGTGGTCAAACCACCTTGCTTCCGCCGGTCAACGATCCTCCGGTGAAAGAGCTGGAGAAGCTGTCTCTGGTGACACCGGCGCCGCCGTTGATGGTGCCGTTGGTGCCGTCGGCGGCGAAGAAGTTGAGGACTCCGGCGAGGAGTGGGTTTGGTTCGGTTGGGAGAAAAATGGTTATAAAAGCAAACCATTTCTTGGTTGGTGTTGGGAACAAAGACCCTCATCAGTATGATGTATGTCTTCTTCTTTTTATGCTTCACTGTGTGTTTTTTCACCTTCACTATGTGTGCTTTTTTTAAACTCTGTTTTACTGTTTGGGTTTCATTGCCTTTCTAAAAAAAAATAATAAGAATAAAAGAAAATAAAAAATTGTTTGGGTTTCAAAAATAATATTTGTTACTGTTTGTTTTTGTAGTATTTGTTTAACTGTGTGTTGTTTAGTTTGTGTTTTTGTAGAGGGTTTATACTATTGTGAAGGTGTTTTAAATATTATTCGTGAAACTTACTCTGGTTAGTGTATTTGTGTGTGTGTTTTATAAAGAGTGAGTGTGTGTGTGTGTGTGTTTACCATGTGTTTTTACACAAGGTTTATTAGTGATATTATACTCTGTGTATCGTTTGGGTTTTAAAACATTTTTATAAAATTTACTCTGTGTTTTGTAGTTTTATGTTTTATTCAGGGTGTGTTTGTTTTGGAAGTTGATACTAATAAATGAGAGGTTTACGAGGGTGTTAAAAAAATAAAATCTAGAGTGTGTGTCTTTTTGGAAACTTATAAATGAGGGTTTTAAGTTTTAACAATTTTTTAAAATTTATTATTCAAAAATCTCATTTAAAACAGTGTATATGTGTTACCATGTGTTTTAGTATGTGAGGGTTTTAGACATTATTTTTATAAAATTGAAGCAAAAAACGATGTTAAATGGGAGGTTAATATTGTTATTTATGTCTTTATTTTCCTTTCTAAGATATGGTGAATAACTTTTTGCTTGTTAAATCTAACTATCTTATAATAGAGGGATGCACTTCCCTCATATTAATTATTTTAAGATTTCCATATATAGAATTTTAAGCAAATACAAGTTACAGAGCATTAGTTACAAGTATTTGAAGCACAAATAAAACTAAAAACCATTATTCAACACATACAATTAATATACCCTGTATGTGTTTGAGGGTTTTAAACATCTTATTTGCAAACTTTTAACCAAACTAGACGAGTACCCGCGCCTAGTGGCAGCTGTTTCTAGTTTAACCAAATAATACTTTTTCAAAAGGGAATTCAAGTTTCCTTCAAACTCGATATTTAAAAAGATTTTAAGCTACTCTGTCAGTCAACTCAGGACATGTTTGTTGAGTTTTGTCTATTTTGATAACTTGGATATTGCTAATCAATCTTCTGTGGTCTTCAAAAGTTGTTTTAAGTTGAATTTATAGTTGTATGTTATAAGTATGTTGTGTTTCATGTTACGCGATTCTCAAATATCTAAGTGTGATAAGGTTGAAAATTGCCTGTATTCATGTTACGCGATTCTCAAATACTAAGTGATAGGCAGAGTGATTTTGACTGAGTAATAGTGATTAGAAATGTTGATCAAGAGAAATGCAGAGTAATAATCGTTTCATTTCTTTATGAATATTATGATGTTACATTACTGATTTTGTGTAGTGACTTGTATGGTTTTAGAGTCTGTATGGTGTTTGTGCATTGTTTATAGTGCTTCTGCGTATGAAAGTGCTGAAGATATAAAACATTTCATAGTGTATTTGGGATGTCACAATCTAGGATAAGTAGATGTGATTTTGTAAAATGGTCATTTCATTTCTGGATGAATTTAATGATGTTCTTGTTCCAGAACATAACTGATTTGTGTACTAACTTGTATATTTTTACAGTCAACGCCTTTTAATCTTGCAACTAACTAATGTTTTTGTTGTTCACTCACTTTCCGAGGACTTATGTATAGAATTAATTTGGGCATAAAAAAATCTGTGTTGTTCAGTATCTTACTCTGTGTTTCGTGTTATATTGTTCTTTGTGTGTTTAGTTTAGATAAAAAAAGAATGGTGATATCTTGTGGAAATCTATATACGCTGAGGTTTTCCTTTAATGTACAGTGTCTGTTTTACAATGAGTGAGTTCCGTGTGTGTTTTAGTGTGTGTTTTACTCTGTGATATCAAAATTGTTAGTAATATTTGATGCACTTACTGGTTTTATCGTAGGTTTATGTGGTTCTTCATGCGTTAAATTTGATTGAGAAATTTGTGTGAACATATGTATGCTGAGTTTTGTTCGATATGATAACCTGATTTCGCTTGTTAAAGTATATGTAATTGGTTTTCAAAAAAGGGCTTAAGTTGCTTTGGAAATTATTATGTGATAGTGATGGTCATATGCAGTTAGAGGACTTAAATATTGAGATTTCATAAGTCAAATATATGATTAGGCTAGATGTGGACATAAACAATTCTGTATTGTTTACAGTGTTCTGTTTTTTATGCTAATGAAATGATATGCAACTCATAATGCAATTTCCATGTGTTAGGTGACAATTGCTCCGGAGGTAACCTCCAAGACCAAGAGCCGAGATATTATGAAGTTTCTTAGTGATTCATACGGTGCTTCCCACTTGGGTAATCTGCTGCTAGCGTATGATGGGAAGAAGAGTGCATTTGCTGCTGGGCCTTTACCGTTTGATTCAAATGAGTTTGTTGTTAAGCTCGCTGAACAGAATGGGTACACTTTGTTTTTCACTATCTTGTGTTTAATAATTGTGTTTTCAGAAATGTTTTCGTTTGTAATTTTGGTTTTGTATTTTAGTCGAGAACGTGAGTTTAAAGTAACCATCAAGTTTGCTGCAAGAAAAGAGCTTGTTCATTTGAGGCAGTTCTTGGCTGGGAGACAACATGATAATCCCCAGGAGACAATTCAAGCTCTCGATGTGGTTCTGCGAGAGTCTGCTTCTAAAGAGTAATTAACATAACTTTGTTTGCGTTTTAGCAGTTTTTTTCTTTATGTCATTGACACATTGTGATGATTCTAACTATATCTTATGAACTGCAGCCGTGAGATAGTTGGAAGATCTTTGTTCCACACTGATTTTGGAAGAGGGCCTCTTGGTGATGGGATCGAGTACTGGAAAGGTTTTTATCAGAGCCTTCGACCCACACAGATGGGACTGTCACTCAATATTGGTGCGTTTCTTGACTTTTCTGCTTTATATTGCTGTTCATTGACTAGCATTGTTTAGTTTGTTGATAAATGATAATCTGATTATATAAGTATCTTATGTTGTAGATATGTCAGCGAGGGCTTTTTATGAGCCTAAGTTGTTATCGGAGTTTGTTGGTGAGTTCCTGGGATCAAGAGACATGTCAAGACCTCTGTCTGACCAAGAAAGGATCAAGGTAACTGTTTGTCACTCCTTTGAATTTATCATTAGCTTATGTTGACTACAGTTTGCCTATTCCTTTTGTTATTTACATGGGTGAGAAAAAGATCATAGGTTCTTATCTGGTATTTTCTAACTCTCAGGTGAAGAGAGCTCTCAAAGGAGTTAGGGTGGAGGTTCGCCGTCAGGATTACAAGAGACGGTATAAGGTTCAAGGTTTAACGGCTCAACCGATTAGCCAGCTGAAGTAAGTTTGTTTTGTAGTTAGTGTTACGTTTTACTCTTACTGTTTGAAAGCAATTAAAACTCAGAATTACTTTTTACTATAGGGCATTGAAAGTAGACTTTGAACTTTAAAGGCAAGTAAAATGCTTGTACACAGATTAATTTTAAAAAAGTATATGGAACAGTTTTGTTTCGAAAAAAATATGTTAGAGCAATTAAATGGTTGCTCTTGTGTTGTTTTTTATGTTCTCTCAATAAATTAGAGAACTTCTTGTACGTGTGATCCTCTTCTTTATATCCGGCTTATATTTTTCCTTGTTAATTTTTTTAGTTTTATTGATGAGACGGGAGCCACCAAAACTGTAGTTCAGTACTTCCGAGAGAAATACAATGTTCAGCTGCGTTTTCCTGCTCTTCCTGCTATTCAAGCTGGCACAGATGCGAAGCCTACCTATCTTCCAATGGAGGTCTGCTGCTTTATACTTTTGTTGTTTGAAAACTTCTTAAACCTCTTATACTTGCTAAAATTTCAAAGAAACCACTATACTTAGCAAACATGAACTATTCTGAGTATTTAATTTGTAAAATTGAGGTAAATGATTATCATTTCTTTGGAATTTTTTCAAGAGGGTGATTTTTGAAAGCAAAAACTGAACATGATAATAAAATCCATTTCCGAGTCTGCTGCTTTACACTTATGTTGATCGAAAAACATTTTATATCTATATTATTACTCTTTGGCTTTCATATAAATCTCTTTAGATGTTGAAATACAAAAGATAACATTATCCTTTGTAAACATGAACATTTATGAGTATTGTATTTGTAACAATCGGCCAAAATATTATCATTTTTTTCCCAAGCATATGTTTATATTGAAAGCTAAACCTGAACAAGATAAATATATTACTACTATATTTTACCTTCTGCTATTTATGTACTTTATCACAACTAATTCATTGTAATATTTGCTTGTTTCGATGTGTTTAATTTTAGATCTGTTGGGTCACTCCTGGTCAAAGATACGCTCTAAAGCTGAATGAAAGACAAGTGACTCAGTTCCTAAGGGCAACGTGCCAGCGGCCAAAAGATAGGGAGAATAGCATAGATAATGTATGAATTTTGACATTTCATGAACTAATACTGTATAACGTTTTCATTTTTATCATTCCAATTTAAATACTTTCTGCTTACTTGTTCTGGTGTTTGCAGACAATGAAGAAAAATAAGTACAACAAGGATCCTCTAGTGAGCAAAGATTTTGAAATGAATGTAACAGAGCTGCTAACTTCCATTGAGGCCCGAGTTTTACCGCCGCCACCTGTAAGCTCACACTCAAACTCCTTAAGTGAATAATTGTAGTAGTATCATTTCTCTTGATATCCATATTAACTTGCTCTTGGGTTCTATTTTCAGCTGCGTTATCATGAGTCAGGGCGTACATCTGAGGTTAATCCATCTGTTGGTCAGTGGAACATGATTGATCTGGTAAATTTCTCTTCATTAACCATTTTAAAGTTTTTAATATAGTCTGCTGTTCTATCTGACTTTTTTAAAATGACTCCTATTTTATTCTATTACAGAAAGTGATCAATGGTGGAACTGTAAACTATTGGGCCATAATTAACTTTTCAAGGCACAACGAACAGGCAGTTGGCTGCTTTGTTCATGGACTTGTTTCCATGTGTCAGACTAAAGGCATCGTATGTATCTTATACTTTCACTATGTTCCTTTATTTCACCATATTAATGTATAAGTAAATCATTATAACATTTTTTCACTTTCTTTCGAAGGTTTTCAATCCCCAACCCCTGATTCCAATGCGTTCAGCCATGCCCCACAACATTGAGAAAGCTCTTGTTGATCTCCAGTCTCAGGCTTCAGCACAGCTAGCACGAGTTGCACCTGGACATCCTTTGCAGATGCTGTTTGTGATACTTCCTGAAACTAAAGGAACTTACCGTAAGTTCGATGTTTTAGATACCTAAAAGTAAGTGTGTGATAGTCTACAGACATATTTGTGGCTGACATTCGAAACTTTTTTCTTTCTCAGCAAGGATCAAACGGGTATGTGAAACTGAGTTGGGAATTGTGTCTCAGTGCTGTAAGCCACAACATGTCATGAAGATGAGTGGCCAATATCTTGAGAATGTTGCACTGAAGATCAATGTGAAAGTAAGTTCTTTTCCATGTTAAACAACTCTTATTATGGTTTTTATTGTCTACCACATTTACTAATTATGTTAAACCATATCAGGTTGGTGGGAGGAACACCGTCTTGGCTGCAACTCTGAATGGTAGGCTTCCTTATGTCACTGATCGGCCAACCATAATCTTTGGTGCCGACGTTACTCATCCTCAGCCTGGAGAGGATTCTAGCCCTTCGATTGCCGCCGTAAGTTGCTATGCCTACTCTAATCACTTTATTGCATTATATAGAAGGAAGCCGTTTTGACCCATTTGCCTAATGTTATTACTTGATTGCATAATTTAAAAGTTAGCAGTTTTGACCCATTTTATTGCACTGATATGGGCTTAGTTTAACTTTAGATTGAGTCAAATGTGTCATCCAAAGTGCTTGGGTTTAGTTTGACGTTGACTAGGTCAAATAGGTCGAAAGTCTCTCAAATTTTCTTTAAAAGTTTAAATAATACATGATGTTTATAATCTGAATAGTACACTGTTTTGTAGTTTTTAAGAAAGTTAAAAAGATCTGACGAAATGTCATTGGGCTAACCTAATTCTACCTGTTTGAAGTCGTAATGATACTGCCCCATATGGACCAGTAAATATATTCTGTATTATCTGACCACCTTGACGCGTAACATGACCCACCCATTTTGACCCCTTTTTCTGTTCAGGATGTTCTTAAAAGTTTGAATTCTTTATTATCGTACAGGTCGTTGCTTCTATGGATTGGCCTCAAGTGACAAAGTACAAGGCCCTCGTATCTGCACAGCCACATAGGCAAGAAATTATTCAGGACTTGTACACAACCCGCACTGATCCCAAGAGAGGCGTCATTCATGGAGGCTTGATCAGGTAAAGAGCTAACCCCTCATAAAAGGATAAAAGGATTCGTGTCATTTCTATATATTTTTCTCACCTTTTAGTTGGATCTGCAGGGAGCTTTTGATATCCTTCAAGAAGGCAACTGGACATAAGCCACACCGCCTAATATTCTACAGGTGTGCAACTCATTACATTTCCTATCTTTCTGCTACCCTTAAATTTGTTTCTTATTCTGTCATCATGATGATTCTAACACGCCACTGGTATTACAGAGATGGAGTTAGCGAGGGTCAATTCAGCGAGGTGTTGCTTAATGAGATGGACAAGATCCGCAAGGTACTTTACTTTCCTGTTTTAGAGCTTTCAAGCTCCGTCTGTTCCCCCTTTTAAAAAATAATGTTGATGTTTCAGGCGTGCATTTCGTTGGAGGAGAACTACATGCCTCCTGTGACGTTCATTGTGGTTCAGAAAAGGCACCATACTCGTTTCTTTCCGGTGAGGCATGGTGATAAGGGTAGCACTGATAGGAGTGGCAATATCCTTCCAGGTGGTTATATATATTTTTTGCTAGCTGTTGTAATACATACTGATAACTGTTTTTTTTTTTTAATAAATCTTTCTAATGGATAAATTTTCAGGTACTGTGGTGGATACTAAGATTTTCATCCTTCTGAGTTCGATTTCTATCTCTGCAGCCATGCTGGCATTCAGGTGAACCCTTTTTACTGTATAGTTTTTACATATTTCTCCTTTGCAATGTAATTTATGTGAAGTGTCAAGTAAAATAAGTCTCCATCTTTTGGCTAATCTAATTTGGTTCTCTTTGCAGGGAACGAGTCGCCCCACTCACTACCATGTTCTCTATGATGAGAACAAGTTCACTGCTGATGGCTTGCAGATGCTCACAAACAGCTTATGCTACACGTAATACAACTATACTAACCCTGTTATCATTTCATAAGTTTCTTAAAAACTTGCTTCATCATAAACTTAACTTTTGCATTTCGACTTTTAGGTATGCTAGGTGCACCCGATCTGTCTCCATTGGTATGCCCTGTGTCTCTATTTTTATCTTTCCATCTTTTTATAAGGCATTACAGACCGACTGTTAAAACCTTGCAGTTTGTATTTCATACATTATTCCTGATGGAAACTTAATCTTGCAGTTCCACCCGCATACTATGCTCATCTAGCTGCATTCAGAGCTCGGTCATACATGGAGGGGGATCAGTCAGACACCAGTTCGCGTGGTCAGCGTGCAACAAGAGATCGTGTGGCTGAAGTGCGTCCTCTTCCCGTCATTCATGACAATGTGAAGAGCGTTATGTTCTACTGCTAGTTTGGTGTGATGGCGTTTTTGGGGCTTAAAACTTTTGGGGTATTTTTGATGGTACTTGGTTGTTCAGACTTTAAGTTATGGTTGGTTTTAATATGTGGGGTTTTTGTTGGTTTATGATCCCCATGTAGTATGTTAGTAAGTAGTAGACATTTCCAAGCAAAGCCTTGCTTTTGTTTGTGCCTGAGATTTTGATGGTTAAGTTATGGTGGTAAACTTAGATATGCCATGCTTGTCATGAGCATGATGCTAGTTTTTGAACAATGACAAGTTATCTTAAAATCCTTGTTATGTTATCTGGAAGACCTGAATGACTAAAATAATCTATTACTGTAACTTTCTGTTGCCTAAAATAATCAGCTTGCTTATTACTTAGATGCCTAATAAAATGTCTCACATGTAATATAACTGCCCTTGTTTTGTTTTGTTTAAGTTGGAGCTTTTGTGTGCCACTGAATGTCTGCTCTGTTAGTAGTTGTTTAAAAGTTAAAAAGGGTTTGTTCATTAAAGTAATTTCTTTGGCTCAACCGCTCAACACTGGTGGTGACATTTTTTTTGCCTCCATAAATATAATGGATGAGAACAAATAGATAGAGAACTACCTTGAGGACCTGAATACGAAGTGGTGAGAAAGTGATGAGAGTGTACGGTGATATGGCGATGAGGTGACCTTGTTGATGCTCTAATGAATGAGCTGAGGTGACCTTGTTGATGCTCTAACGAATGAGCTAGGTCGTACATTGCTTGCAGGTCATGTCGGGATAGACGCAACAACACCGAACGGCCTGAAAAGCACACTGCTATATTTCCCTTTCCCGACCGATCTAAAACTTTGAAGAATACATTGTGAAAGATTGTATATATTTATGACCCATTTGGAAGATGATTGTTGCCAACATTCTTTATGCTTCAAGATCATTATTTTCACAAATAACCTTTGTTTAATTGCTACCAAGAAAATAAGTTTTCACTTTACGTAATTTCGTATTGCATTGTCGTTATCTCCATCATGGAAAGATTAGGGTCGTCTCGTTGATTTCAGATGGCAAAATTCGGTGGCCCTTTCGCATAACTATAATTAAGTAGGCCCTATTAAACAAACATATGTTGGGTTTATGTTTTCCGAAAAGTAAATTAATATAAAAAACGGCTTAGCAAGGAACTAGACCTATGCAATCAATAGATTACAGAGTTTGAATATGACGTTGTAAGGTTATTGAACCACTATATCTCACGAAGGCACCTCACTCTTAATTTTAAGACGTACAAGAATTTAAGCATCTTTTACAACACTTTAATTGTACAACAAAATAAAGCGTTGTGTTATTTTAAGACCAAAATTCTATCAAACAACATTAATGCTATTAAAAACACCCCTTCATAAAAAATTACAACCATTTAAGCACAATGTACAATAGCTGCAACTAATTTTTAGATTTACAACAAAATAAGCATAATGTACAACAAAATAAGCACTTATTTTCAGACTTACAACATTAATGCTATTAAAGTGGTCAATGTTATTAATGACTATAATGAATACTACTTACAAAAAAAGAAACATATTGTACAACACTTTCTGTAATTTTCAGGCGATGCGAAGACAAGAAGCATAATATACAACAAAACACCACATTAATGCTATTTAATGTAGTCAATTATTTAACTGGTCAATAAATGTAATTAACACAGTTATTAAAACACTTTAATGCACATAATTTTCAGACATACAAGACAAGAAGCATAGAGTACAACAAAACACCACATTAACGTTTAATTTAATGTATCATTGGTTAAATAATCTACAATTAACACAGTTATTAAAACACCCCTTACATAAAAATACAAATTATCAAGCATATTGTACAACCAAATTAAACACAATTCCTGCATTAAATTTCACTACTACAAATAATAAAGCACATTATACAAATATTCAGCGAACGAGGCAACGGGTCAATGGCGCTTGAAGAGCTTGAATCAGAGCCAAAGCGTCGTTGATATATTCTTTGACTCCTACTACCAACTTTGAAGATATGACATGATCATTTACTGTACTATATCTTCATTCGTTATTGTGTCAACTTTGCTCATCAGCAAATATAAACAAAATTTGACCAAATCTATGACTGTTGAGTGTTGATCACTCAATATATTGAAGAGTTAAAATTTCTTCATAGTGACTTTTTTTTTTATCAAGGACTTGCTAAAAATCATTTTTATATTACATATTTTATAAAGAGAAATAATTTTTGCATATTATAAATGGAAAGTGATTGGCACATTCACAAATTTAATTTGAACACTCAATATACAAACAGTTAAAACAATTTATATTTACATTATAACTATTTAATGCATGTTTTAGAGTGTCCAAATCAAATATGAGAGTGTGCAAATCATCTCCCATTATAAATCTATAAGAAAATCAAAACTTTATATTATGCAAGCCCAATCAAATAAAAGCATAAAAAAGGTAGTATGTATATATATTTTGGGCAATTGCATATATACCCATTAAAACTTGCATATTTGCACATATACCCAAAACATGCTTAAAATGCATTGTACATCATGCAATAAAAACTTGTATTATAAGAAAATATGCAAGTTTTTAAGTTTTAGTGCGTATATATGCAATTCCCCCTATATTAAATTCTTAATTGACTCTTGAATTGATCATGCATGAGATATGCTAAAAGCTTAAAATGAAAATAATGTACGTCACTAACAACATAAAAAACCAATTCTCGATCATGATTTTTTATATTTATTACAATAAAACCATTACCAATCCGGAGGAGTGGATTTCAAAACCAGACAAAATGCTAGTTAGTGAATGATGTTTATTTATATTTTGTGGCTCTCTTGTTGTTTTTTGAGTAAAGTCCAAAATACATCCATGTGGTTTGTGCTGTGTATCGCTTTACATCCTTAAAATTTTTTTTGGCACAAAATCATCCATCCGTTAGTAAAGTTGGCACAAATACATCCTTCTGTTAGTAAAATCAGTTAGTGGGGACTAACGGTGCAATAAATATTTGGAGTGTTAGTCCTTAGGACTAACGATGCAATAAAATAAATTGCACCGTTAGTCCTAAGGTTACTCTGATTCTCCACCGCCACCTACCACCACCAGCCTTCACCGCCACCTACCACCTCCACGCCACACCACCACCACCGCCCACCTTTGCCACCCACAACCACCACTTCCACCAGCCCTCACCGCCCACCACCTCGCCACCCACTGCATCCCGCGGCTACCACTCCACCGCCACTGCCTACACCACCTACCACCGCCCACCTCCACTGCGCATGCCCACCGCCACCTCCATTACACCCCAGCCACCCACCCACCAACCACACCACCTACCACCCACCCCTACCACCACACACCTGACCACAAATAAGCACTTTAGCAAACCAACTTTTGTAAAAGCTTAAATAAGCTGAAAACATCTTATATTTTTGGACCGTAAGCAAAAACAAACCAAACACCCTTAAGCCCTTGTGTTCTTTTTTAAGCACAATTAAGCAATGATAAGCAAAGTTCAAATTGAAAAGCTAACATGCATTTGTAAGAAACTAAATAAGCTAATGAACAGAAGCTAGGGGGAAGATAAGCAGTTTTGAAGTAATTAGGCTAACTAAACTAAGAAGCATACAAGGAACTTTTACAACTACAATGGATAAATAAGCACTAATAAGCACTAAATGAGCAATACTTAAGCTTCTAACTAGTACACCTAATCTATATTACCTAAAAAGCACTAAGGTATCCTAATTAAGCTAAATGGATCCACTAAAAAACACAAATTAAGCTGGTACCTAGGCTGCTGATATGAACAGAACAGGCCTAATGGGCTAGATTGGGGGAAATATTAAGCTACCTAAAGGCTCATGTAAAAATTCATAAAAGTCAAATGGTTAAAAAGCTTTTTTTTAGACCTCAAATAAGCTTGAGCCAAACACCCCTTTATGGGGTGTTTATCTTAGAAAACTGATTTTTCAAAAAGCTAATCCTGGAGTTTCTTTTGTAAAACTGATTGGTAGCTTAAAATGAAACTTAAGAATAGATAATAAGGGGTAATGAGCCAATAAGCACTAAAGTGCTTATTTGCTAAGTAAGCAAAAAGTAAGACAATAAAGTAAAAAAAATTTCATTAGTTTAAAAAGAACATTACATTTGGGTGCGGTAGGTGGCGGTGGGAGGTGGAGGAATGTCAATGTGGTAAGGTGTGGCGTGGGTGGCGAATGATGGTGGTGGAATTGATGGCAAGTGGGTGTGATGGAATGCTTGGGATGGAGGTGGGGTGGTGGCGGGTGGGTGGGGGTGGGTAGGTGGAGGTGGCGGTGGAGGTGGTAGGTGGCGGTGGAGGTGGGTGGTGATGAAAGTGGATGAAGGCTGGGTGCATGGCAGTGGAAATGAGGTGGTGGTGGCGTTGGTGGTGGTGGGTGGAGGTGGAAGTGGTAGGTGGCGGTGAAGGTGGTGGTGGTGGTGAAGTGGCGGTAGAGTGCATCGTTAGTCCTTAGGACTAATTCTGCAATTTATTTTATTACATCGTTAGTCCTAAGGACTAACGGTGCAAATATTTATTGCACCGTTAGTCCCCACTAACTGATTTTACTAACAGAGGGATGTATTTGTGCCAACTTTACTAACGGGAGGATGATTTTGTGCCAAAAAAAAGTTTGGGGATGTAAAGCGATACACAGGACAAACCACAGGGATGTATTTTGGACTTTACTCTTGTTTTTTTATCTTTCTTGTTGCTTTGTAGACTTTGATTTTTGTCTTGGAGCCATTGTTAATAATAGGGGTGTTCACGGGATGGTTCAGTTCGGTTAGTTAGAAGATTTAAATTATCCATCGCGAGGCGGGTAATTCATTTTATTATCCGCAATCAAACCGTTCTAGGTGGGTAATCGGACAGGCGGGGTACCCGAAATGAGTGGTTACCCGCGGTTCGGGTCACGATTAACCATTTTTCGACGTTTAAAAGAATTTAATAGTATGAATAATAACATCATCTAGAACGTAAAATGTCATTTTCGTAAAATTAAATAACAACGAATAGATTAAATTCATATTGAAGTTATTCCGTCACATTAATTGCATTCAAATAAATATACATATAGATTATTACGATCACGTCAATCAAGTTTCACACATAGATATTTAGTAAAAGTTTACACTAGGAGTAAAAAATTCATTGTACAATAAAAGTAGTGCAATGATATAATCACTATTTGTATGGTTGTTTGGATATTTAGTTAAAAATCATCATATATATTATAGAACGTTCGGTTCGGTTAATCGCAGATATCTAAAAATGAAAACCGAAACCGAACCTTGATAAGCAGGTTTTTTTGGTTTCGGTTATTTTCGGTTTCAGGTTCTTCGGTTTCGGGTTTTTTGGGTTTCGGATTGAGCGGTTCGGCTCGGTTTATCGGGTTTTTTGAACACCCCTAGTTAATAATATGAGCCTTCAAAAGAAAAATTACAAATTGCACTTGGGGATGTTTGCTACGCATGAATGGAAAGCTGAGAAAGGGAAAAGAGGTTGATTCTCATTTTTTTTGACATAAGAATGGAAACAGGGAATTAAATTACTATTCTCATTCCCCCATTTTGTTTCTTTAAAAAAAGAGGAGAATGGTGGAGAATGAGAATTTTAGAAGGACTCTTTCTCTTTATCTATTCTCTAGTGAATGAAAAAATCACGGACAAAAATTCACGTTTTTTCTTTTTTTTTTTTAATTCGCGTTTTTTTAATTCACATTTTTTTTAATCCTCGTTTTTTTTCTTCTTCTTCATCTCGTTTTAGATCTGTTTTTATCGTTTTCATCGTCTTGTTCGTTTTAGTCCGTTGTCATAAGTCTTCACCCGATTTCATACGTTCTCGTTTGTTTTCATCGCCGTGTCGTTTTCGCTTTCGTTTTCTCGTTTTCGTCCGTTTTCATCAATTTTCTTTCATTTCCGTCCATTTTCACTCACGTTTGCGTCCGTTTTCAGGACGTGTTTTCACGCTTTCATAAAAAATGTGAATAAAAAGAAAGAAAAAAAAACATGGACTTAGATTTATTTATTAAATTTTAAATTAATCCCCACCATTAGATCAAACTAGATGGATGGTGAGGATTTGTCCCTTGGTATTTAGTAAGCATCAAAATAAGAGTAAGGATTTAAATTTTTCTCTACTTCGTAACATGTAAAAAACCCTATAGCAGAAAATAATACAAATATTGATGTGTATATACTAGTGTTTGTAAATCAGGTTTTAATTGCTTATCCTCTACGTGTATATACTAGTTTGATCATGAATATTATGTTAATACAAATAAGCCGTAAAAACGTTTATTTATATTTTACGATCTTCTAATGTTTTGTCGATAACAAACGTAAAATCATTTTAACAAAACAAATAAAATACGTAAATAGTTTGAGTCAATAGTTTCCTAACACACTTACGTATTCACATAAAACACTAAAACAAGTATAAGTGATTTTATGATTTAGATACATATGTACAACAACTAGTGTTTTACATATTAGACTAGCATATACTTAAACTAAGTATATACTAAAATGGGTAAAAACAAGTATATCATAAAATGGGTAAAAACAAGTATATACTAAATGGGTAAAAACTAGCAAATGGCATTGACCCATAACCCATGGTTTTATATATACCACTTAACTAAGTTCATTGTATTCTTGAGATACATTGTATCTAGAAAGAAAACCATGGATCAACCCATAACCCATGACCCATGACCCATAACCAAAAATACCCATAGGCAAAGAGGAGCGTCCCACGGATCCCTAGCTTTGTGCTAGCCGGATCCCTTGTGGGAGGGATCCATGATCCGGGAACGATGAAAATTTCATCTATAAATAGAGAGCCATTTATTCCTTTCTACTCATCACTTTACACACATACTTCCCCAAGTATTATATTCCTCTAACCTCAGATCCAAGTGATCTATGTAGTTTGTCTTTTATTTTTGTGTGATTCTCTAGGTTCCTCTTAAAGGCGAGATCACCACTTCTTGAAGACGAGCAAGCTCAAGTCCATGAGTTGCCATGCTTCGTCATCATCAAGACAACTAAGGTTCTCTTGTTGATAGTTCTTTCTTCCTCCGTAGATGTTGGGTTGAAGGCATTAGTGAAGGATGCCGAAAGTGTCAAGATAAAAGCATTAGTGAAAGGTGCTTATCGTCCGTGTCAAAAGCATTAGTGAAGAATGCTAAAGGTGTCAAGATGAAGGAATTAGTGAAAGGTGCCAAGCGTTGTGTCAAAGGCATTAGTGAAGGATGCCTAAGAATCAAATCAAGTGGCATTTGGGAAGAATGCCTAGGTCGTATAATCGATGAGGTGCATCATTATACATATAAGTATTTGTTTATTTCCGAGGATGGTGATATCCTTGATGGTGTTGTAACAAGGAGTGGATCTCCTTGATATTAGGTGTTGTGTTGTGAAGGGTAGTAGTTCCTCCATAGTAATGGAACTAGGTGCTTGGCCTAGTACCTAATAAAGGGTAGGCGACGTTGTGATAGGATTAGTTCTCCTTGGTGTGAAAGAACTCGGTGGTTAGCCTAGCACCGTATAAAGGGTAGGCGACGTTGTGTTAGGTGTGGTTAGCAGTGTGAAGGAACTTCGGTATTTAGCTTTGTACCGGAAAAAGGTTAGCGTTGCTGAAGGCTTCTCCCATAGGAGTTGGTGTAGTGATTACGAACTCTTGAGTAGGTGACTCTGGGAGTGGAGTAGGGCAAGGAAGGTGTCCTTGTAGCCGAACCACTATAAATACTTGTGTCGTGGTGATGTGCTTCTTACTCTTTATCTTTCATTACACGTTTATATATCTATCTATCAACGTCCAACATAAACAACCAAATAGATTGACATAAGTCGATCTAAACATTTAAAAGGAAGTTTTAAATTGGTAAAACTATTCAACCCCCTTCTAGTTTTCCACATATTATACAGTATCCATCTTTTTTATTAGTTGTGTTTAGTGCAATGTGTAAGTTGTAGAAATATGTTTTTTTTGTCATTTTTGTTTCATCGTAGAAATGATATAATATATTTTTATATGACAAAAAACTTGAATTATGTTTGCATAATTGTAATTATGTGACACCGATAGCGTCAAATAATCAACGTAACTAAAACATGAATATATATATATATATATATATATATATATATATATATATATATATATATATATATATATATATATATATATATATATATATATATATATATATATATACTAGTGGCAAAACTTGTCCGATGGACGGTATGACTTGTGGTTTTTATTTTTAGGATTTAGTAGAACAAATATATACTAAAAGGTAATTAAAAGTTAAATGAAATGGTTAAGATCTATAATTGATGTTATCATAATCCATTAAACGGCTAAAACCAGGTAAGTACTTTGATTTGTGGTTTTTATTTTTAGGATTTAGTAGAACAAATATATAGTAAAAAGTTATTAAAAGTTAAATTAAACGGTTAAGAACTATAATTGATGTTACCATAATCCATAAAACGGCTAAAAGGAGGTAACTACTTTATAACATTTTGTTGTAAACAATATCAATCATGAACATCTTTTACATAGTCAATATTAAAAATGTGGGTAAATAAAGGTATTAATCAAATCCACTCTACACAAATGCTACTTATATATCCTAGTAACGTAACTTTTTTCAAAATCACTAAGCACCAAACACATCAATTCATGATGTGTTTATATTATTTGTAGACTATACTATAGTAAAAGTGAACATGGAGGTTGTGTAGAGTAGTGATAATGTTCCGAGTCAAAAAAATTTATCAAGATGGTGAGTTTTTAATGTGTATTTCAATTTTGGCCCAGGGGCAAAAGTTTAATATAGATCTCAAATTTACCATAGATCCAATCAACCAATAATAGTCATTAATTTTTTTTATTAAAATAAACTTTCATCTTTTTTTAAAAAATTAAATATCTCGCAAACCGTTAATTATTACGCGATAAAAATCATACCATCGCGACGAGATTAAATTATCTTTCTATAGATATGCACTACTATATATCTTTAACGATTTTTTTTTCAAAATTTTGGCCCAGAAAAATCATATATGATTTGTAAAAATCATATATGATTTCGATTTTTACAAATCATATATGATTTTTCTTTAACCCTTCTCTCACTTTACAAACCCTTTCATTGACCCATCACATGTTTCCACTGTTATTCCAATCTTATTCTCTTCCACCACCATCCTAACATTAAGAGGTTGCTCAACCGTCATCGGCCATGCTAGTATAGGTACCTCTGAACATATGCTCTTTAAGACTGAGTTCCAACTACAGTGGCTTAGAAAACCTTTCACACTCATGTGCTCTTTGGTTCACCCATTCTCATTCTGATCATCCCTCGTTCTCCCACTTTCTCTCTAAGTTCGTTAAGAACACTTGTCTCTAACTCTTCATCTGACTCAAGTGATAGAAGCTGGTTTAAAGCAACTTCGGCTCCAAAGACCGCATAACAGTTCATAATGTAAAAGGAAGCGAGGATTATAAACTTTTGTTGATGCAACTTGCGAGTGTCCAACTCAAAACCCATCGAAAGCGATGTAGGTGACATCGGTGAGATTACAGATCTTGTTCAAAGTGAGACTGCATGAGTTTGGTTACACTTGCAAATGGTCCGATTGCAAATAGCTATGGTCTCATATTGCGGATTATGGGGTGTTTGGGATTGAATATTTGAACACATCCCGAAAGGAATTAAGAAAAGTGTGATTAAAACCTTTATTATATAAGATGCAATGTACAGGTTTCTAATCCCCTTTTCCCATTGAATTATCAAAAAACAAAATATATAAAAGTGCATAGTGTAGATTATGGCGTGTTTGGGATTTAATAGTGTTGATATGACACATATTTATAAGTAAACATTAGTTGTCTCAAGTGCTTAGTGGCATACGTGATTCCTCCGGTACGTTTCAATCTCTTATTAAGGAGCTTGCATAATCTTGCTTCCTCTTTAAACTAAAAGCATAACTTATAAAGATTTTGACTTCACCATCCGTATCACCACCTACAAAATGTAATCATTAGCCCCAATTTAACTCCGCTAAGACACTAAATAAGAGTGAAAACTACTTTACATGAAATTTAAAATGAATGTTACATGTCACTTCTTAATGGCATTATTCAAACATGTAGGAATCTCATTGGTTTCGGTAAGTTCATAGCACACATTTTATTCCTGTGATCTTGTATATGGCTTCTAAGTGTTAGATTTTGTTTTCTTTAGCAAATTATTCTTCGTTATTCTAATGAATGTAACCAACAAAAACTGATTTGTACTAAAATTGACCCGTTACCCCAAACCCCCCCTCTTTGCTAACATTTAAAAGCGGTGTTAAAGGGTGTCGGATATGGTTCTTGGTTTAAGCAATTACCGACAGTCTGATTTAAAAAGAATGGTCCAACTGATAGTCTTCCTTCATAAATGTACTACCAAATTCATAGATAATAAACATGACATAGGAAAATTGGGTCAAATGACCAACATGAAGGTCAAATGATTCATATGCCTCTTGCAATGTATGTGATCCTTCCGTCTCAACTAATGTTAGTGTATGGCCTTGGATCACGAAGTTAACCGAAGTAGTCAAAGCCACATTCGACACCCTAAACATGCACAATTGACTGAAACACTGCGAATAAGCAGGAATTGGTTAACCATACTTTTAACATGAATTCATCAGTGGACAAGTAGTCAAAATTTAAATACCTCCGAGAGCAGTAAAAGATGTTGAGGAAGGAAGTCCGTTAATGAGCGCGACCATCACCCATGGGAAGCTTTATCCCAGATCGAGTGTTCGTACTAGCACCGAAAGATAATATAAAACTCGATTAACTATTTGTCTAAAATATATACACTGCTTAATTTGTTAATGCCGAGACTACAAACCGGTGATCGAAATTCCACCATCGCTAATGAGTACATTGAATTCCTCACCGGTTTCGGATATGGGACAAAAATGGCGACCCTTGCTCGATAATAAGTGCTCCAAAACCACCGTGACTCTATGCATTTTGGTTGAAGGGAAGTAAGAGTGTGTTCCTATCTGATCTTTCATTTGCATTTGGTAAGTCCAAAGGTTTGTGTTTGGTGGATAGGGCGGTTTGTCCCCAACACCGCCCGTCTTGCCATGGGGCCTTTCTCTGCTTAACGCCATTCACTGTTCCAATTATTACAGTTATTGACATATGCTCAAAATACACAAAATAAATTATATTGTGCATGTTTAAAACACTCACCATGTGATAAGAAAGGGCTCGTTCAGCTTATTAATGACATTAACAATTACATTGTCGTTGGTGATGTAGCAATGGTGGGGCTAGGAATTGTCCATTGATAAGTATACCCTAAAACAATTGTACACAACAAGAAATTGTTAGTTTTAAGTTAAGACGAAATGTACTTCATAATATTCAAGATTTGTGTTGACTATATTACCCTTTGTGGAACACCAAGGGGAGAAATTTAACTTCAAAAGTAAAAATCCATATGGGTCTTCAGCCTTCACATGAAGACACAAAGCCAAGCCAAAACTCCAAGATATAATGGTAGGAAGATGGCTTTATTCATCATGTCGAAGTATGTCCTTCCGAGTTTCTAATATGGGTACAAAAAGAGATAGATTAAGGAAGCTGCTCATGAGAAACCAAAAGATAGTTGTATATACCAATGCTTAGCAAGTCTTAACAAGATTGAAAAAAAACTTTGACACGCCCAAATAGTTTCGTGCAAAGTGTTTTCAAAATATATAAGTCATATGCCCATATATGCATGGAATGCCGCCAAAACTAAAGGAAAATGATAAATTTAGGCATCAAAGTTACCACGTTTTCCTTTGCGGCATCAAACTTTTTTCCTATTATCGAACTTGCCCTAATTTTCCTTTGTGCCACAAAATCAAACTTCGATGCCAAAAAGGAAAATAATGGTGCGTTCAGGATACTAAATAGGAAAAGTTCGATATGCCCGAAAAAAAGTTCGATGCCTAGAAAAAAAGTTCGGCCGTTAATTTTTTATTGCACCGTTAGTCCTTTTCAACCGTTTTTTCCGTTTTGATGCTGTTCTCGCGTTTCGTCAGGTTTTGCACGTTTTCGTCGCTTTTGCCGCTTTAAATTCCGTTTTTGCACTTTTCGTCCGCTTTTTGCGCGTTTTGTCTGTTTTTGCACTGTTTCGTCGTTTTACACATTTTCTTCCGTTTTACGTTTCGTGTCCGTTTTGCTGCAGTTTAGTCCTTTTTTGCACGTTTTTGTCGCTTTTGCACCGTTTCGGCTGTCGATGTCGCTTTTACGTTTTAATCTTTTTTGTTGCACCTTTTTTCGATTAGGGGAACTCTTACCTTATGCATCGAAGTTCCTTTTCAATTTTCTTAGCTCTCCATTCATCGCCTTCTGATCACTTGCTCAAATCGCTCCACGTTCCTATCAAGTCACCAAAACTTAGTATGCTAAAGTATCAAGTGTATTCTAAACGTTCATAGGCTTGAGCCTCGACATGACTCATTCATAAAGTGTCACTGACATTGATCCATGTAAATAAAACTTAAGGCGGGTGGGCTTCTGCCAACGCCATAGAGGACGAAAAACGCTTAAACATGATACTATAACCAAGAGATGACTCCCACCCTTCAACCGATCCAAAACAAACTTTTGCCTTTTGACACTCGCGGGAAATTGGTTCTTTTTTTTTAGCCATGGTCGAGAAATCAACATTATCTGTTACGGTTAATTGTTAAAACAAATATAGGCATCTAATAGAGGTGAAAAATGGGCAGTTTGAGAACATGTTAAAATATGTATTTTTGTTTACTAAGTTAGAAAGGAATTGCTTGTTTACTTGCTTAATCTTATTTTTTTTGACAATAGATAAGCAATTTTGCTTTATTGTTTATCCTAGTCCCCCTTATAATCAGTTTCACTATACAAAACAAAGATGATCTTATTATTTTCAGGCGACTTAAAACACAAAATGATTTAATGTTCGCTCCAAAATGCATTACCAAACACTCCCTTAGTTTTATACTTAGCACTCGTGTCGGTTTCCAACGTAAGAGTTTCAAAGTCCGAATTTTTATTTTACAAAACGTTCCAAAATAAAAACTCAAAAAGTATCCATTGTATACTTGTAACTCCTAAAAAGTCTAATGTTGGCACTGCTAGCTAATCTACCTCATGTGTTTGTTTGAATTACACAACCTGGAATCAACGAAAGACTTAAAAATAAGACATGTTTGAAAAATAAAGCAAAAGGCTTGGCTTATGAAATCGAAACTCATAGAATGTACTACCAATAAATACGTAAGGAATTGATTGAAGCTCACTTCCGGTTATTAGCAACAATGTCAGCCAAATCAACCAATGTAAGCCAAATCGACCACCCTCTGTGAGTAACCCCAAATATTAGTTATTCATATTATTGCTAATATTACAAAAAGTGTCATAATATATAAATCAAATGTTCATATTATTGCTAAGATATTAAACATAAATAATATGAATAATATGATTGTGTGTACCAAATATCTCGTTCGACCCATTAAGGACCCTACTAAGGAAAACCGGTGACACCTACAACGGGGAAGATAGCTTATAAGTAGCATATGTTAGATGTATTCTGAATCGATGTTTTAAGACAACTTATATATTTTCTTTCTTTGACTGTACATTACAAATTTAAAAGACATTCTCATTGTGATGTTACCTCGTGTATATAGCCAAAAAATACTCTTTCTATGGTCATTTCCATATCTAAGCTATTATGTTTAATATCTTCATACATCTTCAATGAATCTTCAGAGAATTTAGTCAAACGATCAAGAACCTTAGTCAAACTTGAATGAACTATGCTTAAATTCAACCCCAAAACATCATCATTCTTCATCTCCTGTCCATTTTCAAGTTCTGCATCATAAAGCAGACGAACATTTGATAACAAGTCTTTAATGGTGTCGCTTAGTTTCTGAAAGGGATTTTGAATCCCAGTGACCAATCCCAATGACAAATAACAAATATTGGTGGGGCCACAGCTCTCAGAGGGACTGAAGCTGCGCCTTTGGCCCGTTCCTTAGGTAGAATGATACGATTTGGAGCCAACTTCGTGATTGATTCGATATATAAAGTATAGCATTTGACCAAATCGAAAAACTTGAACCAAAGTATTCTATCTCATCTTTTGCAACTCAGCCAAAATCTGGTTCTTGGTTTCGCCGTGTTGACTCTTGGTTCTTGAAATGTTTGAATGGTAAGCTAATGAGATTGTTATGTATTGAGTATGGTGGCATTCGAGCATGGACTTCCACATCCCGAAAGCTCGCATGGTTTAATCACATTTTACTTACAATTTTCGTTTCATCATTATAAGAGATGATATCTAAGGTTAAAGTCACTATACTTCCAAAAAACTATATTACTTATGTGTGCAGTTATCTGCGATGCTCCTTGATCCTTCAATAATGCTCCATCTTACATATTCAAATATAAATTGTAAGAAGGCACCCGACAACTAATAAGAAGCTGGAAAAACTATTGCTTGGAAAACAAAGAACATTTACCGCATTAGGAACAAAGTTAGATCGAGGGTTTGGTACCCATGATGTATCTGCACTGTAGCCGCACATCGGCATCTGCAGGCGGTCAAATATATGCCCTCACATTCCTTGCGGCGCACCGTTTGGGTGCCTAGCGGCATTGTTGGTTCAACATTTTTCTTTCTCATGACTTGAAGAGGATTCATGTACGCCACATATGTTTATGAACAACGTATTTAATAAACAGTTTAAAATAGTGTTAAAATACGACAAATGAACTACGTGAAAACACCACAAACCTTCGTATGACTTTCCTACTCTACGCATTTTCATGCACATTACTACTGACCTAGCGAAGACAACTGGAAGTTGTTTTGCATACATTCATTAGCAAGTCTCTTCAATGTCCAATTTATTCAAACCTGTAAGATCATGACAGCTAGAATGCTCATTACGTGAAAACAAACTTCTAATCAAAACCAACAAATTGTAAAATGAAATTCAATAAAGCTATGACCTCTTAGAGAAGAGAGGCGGCAAGCCAAGCATTTTGTAGCACCTCGATACCCTTTCCACTCAAGTCGACCATGTATGCCCACATCTTGCATAGCCAGGATAAACTAAACCAAATAAAAAAAAGGATATTCATTTTAAAAGGATATTCACGAAAAAAAGGATATTCATTTTAAGCCTAAGTACCTTGCCCATCTCAAAGAACGCAATAAAATCACCATGTGCCGCTTCTTAGACTTATCAAAAGGTGACTCATACGAAATTTGTGATTGAGATAAGTTTCCAGTGTCAACGCATAATCTAATAGTCGGCTTATGTTGTCTTTGAAATTTACGAGTTTGATATGCCCTGCTCCTACACTCACACGAGCTAAAAAAAAGGGTCTTCGTTTTAAGCCTAAGTACCTTGCCCATCTCCAAAAGCATAATAAAATACCATGTGCGCTTCTTAGACCTATAAAAAGGTGAGTCATGAAATTTTTGTCCTGGAAGTTTCATGTAGACTTAAATTAGATCTGAGACCAAAAGTTATGCAGTTATAGTCACTAAGAGTGTCATGTAATAGATTGCAAAACTAAAGCTTAAAGAAACAGATGACGATACTTATTTAAAATTTGGACAAGAATGACGCACTTGCAATTTTCCAGTAGGAGACCAATTCTAAGACAACTTGGCAAACAAATGTATTGTGGCAACGTATTGGTGCTCTTAGCATGTATTCAAATGAGCATAGCTAACGCTAATAGAGCTCCTTTATTCTCATTTGACAGAAACGACAAAAGGTACAAACTTGTTCCTTTGAAACATGTAAATTTATATTCTATATAAATTAACATGAAAACTCATAATACTTCCAACTCCAAATAATTAAGCCCATCCGATGTATAATAATCTATAAAGGTCATGGTTACGGCGGTTTGGAGAATTAGCTGTGAAAGCATATGATGGCCTCGCAAATATGTAACCATACAAAAGGTACACAAGCAAAATAGGTTAGGCCAATCTCTCAGGGAATTTAAAAGGTTTGTGCAAACCATCTAATAATTATTAAGCCTTAGCAATCAAAAAACATACCTTGAACTATATAAAGATGATGAAATTGGTAGTTTATGACTTTAATCTATCAAATTTTGTATATTGATTGTGGAGCGGTATAGGGCTACAATCACAGAAGCACAATAAAGAGGAAAAAATCCAACACAAATAGCAAATGTAAAAAAATACAAACCCGATATAGCAGAAAAGTAGCGGCTTAAGTGTGTACTATGCCACAATTTGGATGTTTGAGTAACCGATGGTTCAGTCGGATTGCTTGAGTAAACACGCACAATGCCTATATAAGTAAATTAAAGAGAACGATGAAGTATCTTGACTTGTGGTATTCAAGGGTATCTCCTGCAGCCTTCAAAAATAATGGTGCAACTTCAAATACCTTAATCATCATATTAATTACTCGGGTTATGATCAAAATATTATAACTTCCTATATAAATGTAAATTTTAATGGGGTGTATTAACTAAAACTCTTGAAAAGTTCATACAATTGTGAGGGAAGTAAAGATGATATGCAAAAGTCTAATAGTTACCTCCAAAACAAGCGCAAATTGTCCAACATGATTTATGGATGCTCCTTGAAGTCGGTAATGTCAATAATTTGTATATGCTACTCCTCGGTCACATAAATATATATACATGATTCACGAGAGGGCTACAACTAAATTTTTTGCCATGATGTTATTATTCTCACGTCAAGTTTAGTAAAATTGATGGACCTCAGCAAATGAAATCGTATATATATGATATTTTAGATGTACCTTCACGTAACCAACCGAACTTCATTTAATCGTCTAGAACCTGTGATATGAAAACGATATAGAAAACTTACAGTTAAATAACCAAATCCTAGAATATTAACATGCAAGAAAACCCTAAATCAATAAGTTGATGGTAAGTAACACTTGAATTCGATCACCAATTTTAAAAACAACAAAAATAGAAAAAGTACCTTTGAATAATCAAATCCTGGAATATTAACATGCAAAAAACCCCCAAATCAATAAGTCGATGATAAGTAACACTTAGATTCAATCACCAATTTTAAAAATAACAAATAAAGAAAACGGACCTTTAAATAACCAAATCCTGGAATATTAACATGCAAAAAACCACGAATCAATAAGTTAATGATAAGTAAAACTTGAATTCATTGATAGAAAACATACCTTTGAATAAACAAATCCTCTCACATCAAAACCTAAAAAAAAATCACACAAATCAATTGGGTAACATAGAAACAAAGCTCCAATATAAACATGATCGATATCACCATTAGAAACCATATTTCTCAAACATGTTCTTACGTGAATGAGGGACGAATGAAGGTTAGGGGTTTTATTCGAGAGGAAGAAAGTTTATTGTTTTATGGGCTTAGAGTTTTTTTTAAGGCGATTCAGTTGCATGGTTTATAGATATCTTAAAAGTATTGTTTTGGAACATAGAAATCAAAAAACAATTTAGTCTAGTGGAAAGTTGTTTACATAACTTAACAATGACCAAAGTTCGAATCCAATCCATGTCTTTTTTTTAATTAAACAATTTTAGTTTATTAATTAATTAATTATTAATAAAAACGAATTTTAAAATAAAAAATTAACAAATTAAAAACGAATTTTAAAATTTCCAAAAATAAAATTGTACATGTATTAAAAAAATTCATTAAAAAAAATATAAAAAAATGCCACATAAATGATGACATGGAAAATAAAATTGTACATGTATTAAAAAAATTCATTAAAAAAAACAAAAAAAAAATGCCACATAAATACATTGATGACATGGAAATATGACATGGCATTATGGGATGCCAAGTGGCATTTTATGTCATGCCTCTTTCTCCTCATATATAATGTATATGAGGAGAGTTATTTTCATCCAAGCTTTTCTCACATCAAGGACTCATCTCTCACCATCCATAAAAAGAAAATCAATGGTGAGATTTAAAGCATTTTATTATTTCACCAATTTTTTTATAATTTAAATATCTCTTAAACCGTTTATCATTGGCGAAAATATTTACCGTCGCCGGGCGTTTAATTATCTTTCATGAGGCGGGCCTTTGATATACTTTGAAAAAGAAAAAAATTATTTTTTTCCGCGTTTTTTCGTCTTTTTTTTTGTTTATTTCGTTCTTTGAAATTTGCATGAATAAAATCATATATGATAAAACACTAAATTGAATATCACATGTGATATTAGTGTTAAATCATATATGATATGTATATCACATGTGATATCATATGTGATTTTACACTAATATAACATATGATATTACATATCATATATGATTTTACACTAATATCAAATTAGTGTTATATCATATATACTCTGATTTTTCAAAGCAAATTCAGAACGTAAAAGCGAACAAAACTTAAAAAAGCGTGAAAAAGCGTGAAAAATTTTTTTTTTGTCGAGTATATCAAAGTCCTATCTATAGAAAGATAATTAAATGCTCGTCGCAATGATTTTTTTTTCCGCTTAACGATTAACGGTTTAAAAGTTATTAATATTTGGAAAAAAATGATGAAGTTGGTTTTATATATTGGGATTAATCTCATCCATTAGATCAAATAAAATGGATGGTGGAGATTGATCCGATGTAAATAATCTTTTTCAAATGATCTTATATCAATGTAGATATATATATATATATATATATATATATATATATATATATATATATATATATATATATATATATATATATATATATATATATATATATCATTCTTTTATGTACCAAACAAAGGAATTGATTCTGTAATCGATTCTGACACTCTATTCTATATTTTTGCCAAACACAAGAGTCCATTCTCTTATATCAGACTCATTCTCTTTCTATGTCATTCCATTCTCCAATGCATTTCCATTCTTTGTGATTCAGTCATACCAAACGTTAAGTGCCACCTCCATTCCACTACATTTCACACCAGCTGCTACCTTCGTGGCCACATGATCCAAAAAAGAATGTCATTCTAAAAGTTTGTAGTGCTTATTATTCTTGATAGTTGATTATTGTTGGCTAACAAAGCTCGTAACTCTTGTATCATTTTATTTTTTGGATGAAAAAATTGCATTACTCACTATGTTAGAAAATTGTAAAAGAAAAATGATAAATTATATTTACTCTATAATGGAAAAACTTACAGCTAAGGATTAAACCATCATGAATTCTAGCAAATTGCTACATGATAAGAATATTAAGTATGATTCATCTTTTCATCACTTCTTTGAACTTTTCCTTAAGCACCTCCTCGGTTTACAACTTTCCTCTACCACTTCCTCCATCACTTCTTTCAATCAACTATCATCTATAACATGGATTAAAAAAACACCATGCCAGTATGATCACATATATGTAAAAATAAATACATGTATGACATTCAAACGTAATAACGAGATTGTACAAGCTAGAGACAGTGTTAGATTTAGAGAGAAGTGAAAAACTTACTAATCATGAAACCTGCAAAACAAAAATTCAACAAGTATAAACAAGATGTTTTAGTGAAAATTGATAGAGAGAAGAAATAAGGGAATGATATGGTAAGAAATTTTTTGGTTTGGAAGAGTTGTTAAACTTTATTAATATAGGGGATGGGAGATTGGGAGAGGTGAGTTTATTATTTTTTTCTTTTTTAATTTTTTCTTTGAGGTGACGAGACTTAATTTTTGCAATGGCTTACTTGACAACTTTTGGAAGCATGAAGAAGGCCTACGTGTAAATTATTGGGGCTCCAAGAGTAAAAAAGGCTTCCTCATTTATATATAGGTAGAAATTTTGTCATTTTACCTATCATTTAATTAAATAAGCTGAATTTGTCAAACACTAAAAAAATTGTTCATATGCTTATCTATTTTTTTATAATCAGTATTAAATCCAAACACTATATTTAGAAGCCTTTTTTTAGTTAGCATAAAAGCCTTTTTTTAAGTAGAAGAAGAAAACAAAAACAACAATCCCAAACACCTTCTTAAATCAATAGCTCCAAGAGAGAGACCAAATATCCAAAAAATGGAACCGATGAGATACCATAAAAACTTAGTAGTAAAATTATGTGTTCATGAAAAAAAAAAAAGAGTTCTATAAACCGACTCAATATAAGAGCATTAAGTATAGTGGCTTGAGCCGTTTTGCCACCTCAACAATTCACTTTTCACATTCACACACCCAAATACCCCTTCACTAATAACTCAAGCCATTTCACTCATTTTGAGACCCATCATACCTACATAAGATATGAACTCACAACAAAACTTAATTTAAGGGAAAAAAAAAGTGAAATGGCACAACGCCAAGGAACTTGCTTGGCAAATGGCACGAGGGAGAGCGGTATGGTAACACCGAAATGGCTCAAGCCATTTCCTTTCCACATAGTAATGGCGACAGGGTGGCAAATGGCACGGGTCAAAGATGATGAAGGCGCCAATGCGGTGTGACAGTTTGAGACCTTCATATGTGTGCATCATGAGCCTAGCTATTTCAAATATTTTACACATGCGGGTCAAGTAAGTGTAATGTGCTACTCCTTATGAAGTTTATAGAGCAAAATGTTTCTTAAGACACCCATATTCAATAAGTATCTTTTTGTGCTTAGATAAATATAAATATCATGGGATTAAGAATTGTTGGTACTAACAAGATTAATTGTAAGAACTATAAAAGTAGTTATCACATATGAATAGGTTTCAATATTTTTGAAACTCTTGAAAAGATGTTATTAGTTGATTCAACACACATAAATAGCTCATTTGTCACCTCAACTAAGGGTGTGTTTGATAGACACTTAATGAACCCAACCGATCCGAGTAGTCGACCGCGTTGTATCCGTTAGGCCAAACGAACCGAACTGATCAAATAGATAACTTTTTCATTTACTCGGTTTTTCAGCCAACCGAGTAAATATGCACACCTCCCATGATTTTTGAACGTTTGACTTGGTTTACAACTTCAAAGATCTTAGGGATTTTTTTTAACATCTTGAAAGAAAGAAAAGATAAACATATCATTGATCTTGAAGTTTTACATGAAAACATACCTACCCGAGACCTTGTTACAAGGTCTTGAAGATGTGTCGTATCTCTTCAGTCTTTTAGTAACACATGAAACTGATGCTGCTTCTGAAGAGTTCAGTTTTGATACAATAATAGCTAAGTCTCTCACAATTTCTAGTTATGTTAGGGTTTGTTGTATCTATTGACAGAGAGGTGAAAAAACACAGGGTTGTACTTTTTACTATGTGTTTGGTTTTATTGGATGTGTGATGACATGTGCGTATTTGGTGAGTGAGTTTATGTATTTGTATGTTGACACACAAATATGACATGCATGACACTTGTTTTGTTTTGGATTGTTTGATAACCTTTTACATTTGAGAATAAGAAACGCTAACATTATTTTTCGGATGAAGTAATTTATGAAGATGATCTCGTTAAGTTTGTTTAAACTTTTATCGCAATTTTTTTTATTTTAGTTGAATTATTATTGTAATGCTTTTTTAGATATGAATGAAATTTGAATTTTTAAAAACAAATTATGGTCGTCATTGCGGTCATCATTAGTAAATTGTGGTTGGGGTATAGCCTGGGAGAAAAAAAAATCTGAAGTGGCAAAATAACTGCAAAAATTATGGTCAGCATTAGCCTGAGTAAGTAATTATAGTAAAAATCTTATCCTACACGAATCATAGAGGGTAAAAGGTCCAAACAACTTTAAACGGGCGGGTTACTCCCCCACAATTTAACGCTTGCGTGTTCTCGGCAAAAAAAAAATAATAATAATAAAAAAAATAAAATAAAAATAAAAATCTGCAATTTAATCCTAAATTTACCCCTCATTTCATTGCCTATATAAACACAATCATCACACGCATCATCACTTACACTATGGCCTTGTTTGGTACGCAGTTTTTTTGGAGTTGTAAGCTTTTTGTTACAAAAATAATCTCCTCCAAAATAAGTAGCTTCGTTTGAATATATCAACTTCAGGCTTTTATTTTAAACAAGTAGCTCCAAAATGAAAAGTTGATTCATGAAGCTTTTTAAATATCTCGGAGCTAATTTACCAAACACTTTTATTGAAAAAAAATACAGCTTGTAGCTCATGTTAACAGCTTTGCAGCTTACAACTTACAGTACAACATACAACTTACAACTAATTTTGCCAAACATACCCTATTTTTTTTTAAATAAAAATTTATAAAGTAAGCATTTTCCTTCTAACATTAGAAAAAAAAAACACTTTACTTTAATACTCGTAATCTATTTACATATAATAGAAAAACAGTCAAAGGTGAAAAGTTGAATAGTTGAAATTGGTCAAATGAGAGAGAAATACATAGTGCAATTAATACTCTTATAACCAATTAAAAGCACATCCACCAAATTAAAAACAATCAATTAAAACACCACTTACTAAAAAGTACAATAAAAGCTTAATAACGTAAATTTAAAAAAGCTACAACATAATCCAAAATGTAAAATAATTAAACACACTAATTAATGTTATTTTTAAAACACCTTAAAATGAAAAGTACATGTTATTATACACATTATACAAATTAATGACACAAAATTTCATACAAGCTAAAAAGTTGATGTTACATATAGTTTTGAAAACCGGACCGGACCGGACCAACGTGGTTTCAACCGAACTGCGGGTAATACAACCAGTTATTAAAGTCATCCTAAAATGAACTGATACTGACATGGCCGTGAAACTCGACATACAAATGGTGAATCATGTCTCATCGAGATCTATTTCTCCGGTTATTCTTCACAGGATACCCGCCGACGAAACGCGCGGGTACCCTGCTATATACTATATCTATACTACATAAAATGTAAAAATGGTTAAGGGGGAAGTGTTGAAACTTGAAATGTTGAAAAAAAAAGTCAAGGTGAACGTTTAAACTTGAAATGTTAAAACGTTTAATAGAGGGAATAGTCAAGGTGAAAAGTTTGAAAAATGCTAATGGGGGAAAGTTAGAAAACTTAATAAGGAATGTGTTTAATGGAGGAGTGCGTTTAACGAATGCACACTATAAAATAATTCCCCAACGCTGCAAATGCGTTTAATGAATGCACACTCTAAATATTTGTAAGGTATGATTTTGAATCCTGGAATTGGCCGTGAAGATACTTAATTTCTTTTGCTCTATCCGAAGAAGATATTTTCCTTTTTAAACTAAAGAGAACACAATCTCGTGTATATGAACTTCATAATGACTATCAATAAAGTTTCAAACAATTCCAAATGTGGGTGTGTATTTGCCCGATTATATTTTCTCGCATTTCCAGCTTTATGTTACGTTGTCTAGAAGGATATCACGTAGAACAACAAAGGTATTTGTGAAACCAGTCAAAGAATTCGGTCAAAGAGGAGTCTACACCTCAAATTTCATGTACCAAGAAGTTTTACTTGACGAGAACATGCATTGTTAGTTCTATCCTCATAATTGATGTAATGTTTTATTTTAAGTTTCATTAAATGTTTTTATATGTCGTTTGATACATGTTAAGATTTTTGCTAGAGTTGAATTATCACATGTTACAACCGTTTGTAATTACATTTTGATCTTTTCACTATCTATTTTGAACATTATACGAAACACTTACCACAATATTGCATATCGTTAATTGTCTCCCGCTAGACACGGGTACTCGCCTAGTTAACAAAAATACGCTAACTTTCTTTTCATTTCCTTTTCTTCTTTAAGTTTAAGTGCTACTCAACAAAGTAACTTTATTCTCTTCCTTTTTATTTTTCATTTCTTTTTTTTTTCCCTTTAACTCTTAAGTCGAGGGAACAGAGTGTTAACAAGTCCAGTTTGTCTCTTCAATTCTGGTTCTCCAATGTCTAAAACCGTATTCTGGTTTTCTCACTAAAACCGTATTCCAATGTCTGGTAGAGCACCACAGCAACAGTCGTCACCGTCACCTTCGGCAATGCAGGAGGAGGTGGCGGTGAAGAAGATGGCGAGGCCAGGGTTTGGTAGAGCGCGTGGTGGTCACGCTCCTCCTTCTGGTCAAACCGGTGGCCACGGTAGAGGACGCGGAGCACGACAGCAACAGTCGTCGCCGTCACCTTCGGTTAGGCAGTTTGAGCAAATGACGATAACGCCGGCACCAGAGAAGATGGCGAGGCCAGGGTTTGGTAGTGTTGGGAGGAAATGTGTGATTCACGCGAATCATCTTCTGGTTGATCTCGGTAACAAAGATCCCTATCAGTATGATGTGAGTGAGTCATTTTATTACTGTTTATTTACTTTCTATCTTTTAACTAATGTGTGTTTTCAGTGTGTGTTTGTTACTCTGTGTAAATCATAATTTTAACTAGCTGTTGAATAATTTGTATAAGGTGAAACATTGTGTCAATATTTGCGTTTGACTTTTAGTTTTGCATGTATTAATAACTAGACTATAGACCCGCGGGTTTCGCGGATGGCCAAAGAAAATGTATTCGAAGATTAGATACAGCCTAAAACTAAAACATGACGCCATTTAACATGTTTGTATTTTTTTTTAATAAATAATGTTCATTTGTTAAATCAGAAATTGAACATGTATATAAAGAGAAGTATATGTTGGAAATTAAATGTGTAATAAAAAAATCCCGATCATACTTCTTGAAGAACTTATGAGGAGACACTATTCAAATTAGTATATATACTAAAAGGTAGGACATCAAGTTTTCCAAAACATAGCATTAATTGCTATCTATTTCCAAATGGCAAGAATAGTACCTGAGGTTTAGTTATCGTTGCAAATTAAATCCTTTGTAAGTTTCTAGCATTAATTACTATCTATAGCAATTTGACAAAAATAGTCCTTAAGGTTTAAGTGTCCCTTGCAAACTAAGTCCTTTGTAGCATTAATTAGTATGTATAGCCATTTAACGAAAATAGTCCCTAAGGTTTAATCGTCTTTGCAAACTAGGTCCTTCGAAGACTAACGATGTAACATAATCAAACTTTAAAGGACCGCTACGTAAAAATATAACGGGACCACAACACTTCCGCAGCAACGCGTGGAATCACCCGCTCGTTACTACCAAAAACCATTCCGTTTGTCGTATATCAATATCTTTAGGCCTTTTCGATTTCATGTAATAAGTTCAAAGCTTGTCACTTTACATTTGATAAAAGGATTTAAATAACCAACCCACAAACTAACAGTTTAAGATTGCTTATTTTTTTGGGACGATGGCATCTTTTGAAGCCGAAAGATTAATACAGTAGTACTTAACAATATTAATTCTTTATGAACATCAAATGATGCATATATAATCAAGTGTGTGTCTTCTTAGATAATGTACATACATCTTAAAAAACTCAAAACAATATTTTTCTCTTTATTAACAAAAGGTGTAGCATAAAGTGCAAAACATAATGAATTTTTATCCAAAAGAATGCCAATTAAATAAAACAGACTAATAAAAATACATAGCGATGTCATTCCACAAAATTATATGATCTTTACTATGTAGTATGATATTGTAAATCGAAGGATTCCGTTATAAACAAATCACATATGTTGATATTTTATTAACAAATTATAAATAATTTGTAGCCCTAATAAAAAATGTGAATGAATTTAAAAATAAAAATATTTCGTTAAATTATCTCATTAATTATTAAGAGTTGAGATCCTTCTGAGTGTGAAAAAAATAAAACGCTAGTTTCTTTGAAAGCACTCGTTGATTTCTCATGGTCCGCATGCTCCTTTATTCAATCTCCTTTTTCTTACATTTTGGTTAAATTGGTTTGATGGGCATTTTAAACTTTTAACATGTTTTTTTATTTCACCCCAAAACTTCAAACGTAAACAACTTTCAAACGACAAACTTTTATAAAAAACCGATTTCACCATAATTTTTTAAATTTGATTCTCTTTAATTTGGTATGCATTTTGATATATAAGTCATAACTTTTTTTTTCAACTTTTTAAGTGGGTGTTGATTTTCTTGAAATTTTTGGTATTTTCGAAGCCAATTTTGACTAGTTTAAAGCGAATTTTACAAAACTTAAAACATGAAAATTGTAGGCTTTTGACCATTCTTTACTCGGAAATTTGAATCACTCAAATCCGATATTATATGAGTGAGATATTGCAACGCATTAATGATGGCGTCTTAGTCATATTTAGTTCATACAAAGTGTTTGATAAAATGCCTAAAAGAGATTTTCTTATAAAAGTACATTCAAATGCACTAATTGGTATACCAAAATACATATTTTGTTATTTTTGTTATTTTTGGTTTATTTTTAACTTATGAACAACCAAATGATAAACTGATGAACATTGTGACCATAACTAATGAACATTATGATTATTTCGACAATTGATGAACATTATGACTTTTTTTGAATACCGATAAACCGATGAACAAAATTTAAAAGAATTGATGAATATATTTTTTATTGGTAACAATAAGAATCGATTAACTAATTTCATGAACTCGATGAACAACTAACGTGAACATTACGCTTTCTTTTAGACAATGAACAATATCAAAGAACTGATGAACGTTATTTTTCAAAATCTGTGAACAATATAAAAACAACCGATAAAAGTTATAAAAATACTATGAACAATATCAAAAATAACTAATGAACTAATGAACATAATTTAATAACGACAAAAAAAAAAAAAAAAGACTAACGGATGAACAAACCTGATTGTACCTAACTCGATGAACAATGTAATTTTTTTCATTCGAAAATGATGAACAATTTGTTTAAAAACCGATGAACAATGACAATGTAATTGATGAACATTCCTGATCTCAATATAATATCAACCTGCTCAATAACATTATAATGTAACATTAAAGCTAATTGACCTTCAAATAATGAACATTACGATTTCTTTTAAACAACCGATGCACAAATTTTTATTGATGAACAACCGCTTTATTGATTAAATAAAGCGATGAACAATAAAGCGATGAACAAAGTTAAATAAACGATGAACAATAAAAGCTGATGAACAACTCGTTTTATTGATGAAATAAAACGGATGAACAATAAAACTGATGAACAAATCATTTTATTGATGAAATAAAACTGATGAACAAAGTTAAATAGAACTGATGAACAATAAAATTGATGAACAACTCGTTTTATTGATGAAATAAAATTGATGAACAACTAATTTTATTGATGAAATAAAACTGATGAACAAAGTTAAATAAAACTGATGAACAATAAAATGGATGAACAACTCGCTTTATTGATGAAATAAGCTTATGAACGTTATCAAAAGTAACTATGAACAAAATTAACCGATGACCAAAACTAACTAATGAACTGATGAACATTATTAAATATAAGCGGACGAAAACTAACTAATGAGCATTAACATTATGATTTTTTTTGAAAAATTGATGAACATTATAATTTTTTAGGAAACTGATGAAGACTAACTTGATAAACTACAAAAACGATGAACAATATCACTTTAAATGTATTTTGGTACACCAACAAAGTATACATATACATTTCAACTTATCGTATCTTCTTGTTTTTTTATTAACATAAGTATAACGATCGTGGCTACTGATGAACAAGAATAAAACGCTGATGCTATTGTTAACACAAGTAAAATGGCCAAAAAAAGACAGGTTAATGAACAAAATCTCGCATGAAGAGCAGAAATATGTCTTGTTCATCACTTAATATTGTTCATCACCTCATCGGTATTGAACAAGATTAATCGATGAACAAATGACTCATTGATGAACAATACTAACTGATGAACATAATTAATTGATGAACAAAGACTAACTGATGAACCAAATTTACATTTTTTAAAAATGTTACCGATTAAAACACATTACTTTTTGAATCTTACATTAATAAAATGATGAATAATGTGTTGTGGTACAAATATTCGAGCATTTAACGCGAATTTAACACTAAAAATCAAAGCTAGGCATTTCATCAAACACCTTATGTGCAACAAATATGAGTAAAACGTCATCTTTAATGAGTGATATCTTACTCATATAACATCATATTGGAGTGATTCAAAAACCTGTGTAAAGAGTGAACCAAACTCTATAACATTCATGTTTTAAGTTTTTACTTAATCGACATTATGTAGGTAAAAATATGGCCAAAATGCTCAAAAATCAAGAAAATTAACACGCATTCGATATGTAAAAACAAAGTTTCAAAATTTTTAACAAAATTTATACCAAATTAAAGAGGATAAAATTTTAGAAATTATGGTGAAAGCGGTTTTTCTAAAAAGTTTGTCGTTTAAGAGATACATGTGTTTGAATTTTGAGGTGTAAAAAGAAAAAACGTGTTAAATGACCATTATACCCCTAAGCGGATTTTTTATATAATTTAAGGTGAGGGACATGTGTCGCACTATGAGTGGCTTTTTACACTTTTTAAATTTGTAACCCTTTGCAATAGATCCCCACTCTAATTATTAATATTCTAATAAAGTGCGTGGTGTCGGATATTTATTGCTACGAAACATTGTCAGCTACCACGGCCTTCTACATCCTAATTGGTAAAGACAATCTCTTTGTCACAAAAAGGGATTGTTAAAAAGAATTTGCAATCAAAGAAAAATGGGGTTTTTTTTTTTTTTTTTTTTTTTGGGGTAAAGGAGTTTATCCTGATAAAATAAAATAAAAAAATGTTTCGACTCAAGTGCCCCCCGAACCGCGCGAGCTGATAATACTTGGTTATATATTTGTTGCTGTCTCATCTTATGTATACCCTCCTAAGTAGGTTGTAAAAAAGGGAACGTATCTAAGAGGGCAGATAAACTGATACTCGTTAATTAATGTTCATTATCCCTCAAACGAATTAGTTTTGAAAACACATGCATGTTACATCACGGTGGTCTCTACATACATTACACACAAATAAATAGTGTATGCATAGACGATGGACTCATCTTTAATCTTAAAAAAATGTAAAGTTGTTTATAAATGGGTTAGTGGTGTTTCAATAAACATATCATAACTTTTAACTTCTACACATAGCAAAATATTACGGAGTACTTGATTTTAAATGCCGTGCTTAAAAATATTGGCAGGTGTATTCATTGGTATCATCTCAATATTATGGGAGAATTGCATATATACCCATTAAAACTTAACAACTTGCATATTTCCCCAAAATACAAGTTTTTAATGCATGATGTACAATGCAAGTTAAGCATGTTTTGGGTATATATGCAAATATGCAAGTTTTATTGGGTATATATGCAATTGACCCTAATATTATAATGTCTATTTTGAAAATATTGAAACGTTTTTAACTTGAACATGACGTAAGCACGGAAAGGAGTTGCGAAAGAAAATGCATTAACAACTGACACGTGCATATATGACACAAATATTAACTTGAACATGACTCAGTTTTTTTTTTTTTTTTTTTTTTTTTTTTTTAGTGGGTGGGTATATTTGGTGGGGTACTTTGTGGGACCTACAGGTTACTGGTGTGTTAGAGCATCTACATCCCCAAACCGGCGTTATTGGGCGTTGGAGCATGTTAACCGGCGTTAGCCAATGGGAGCCTCGCGTTAAAACGGCGTTATTTGGCATAACACCATAACTTGTGTTATTATTATTATTTTTTTTATTTATCTTTTTATTTTTTATTATTATTATTATTTTCATTTCTGCCCCTAAATGAGGGGTTGTTTTTGTAAATTGTTGGTGAGTTAACGTTTAACTTGGGAATGTTATGATTGTGGGTGTTTTTTGGGTGAGTTAAGGTGAAATGTTAAAGCTCATGTGGCGCTGATGTGGCACGGTGTTAAAGCTTAACTTGCGTTATGAATGGGAATGCTCTTATGGAGGAGGGGTGTTTTAGTTATTGGTGTGTTATTGGGAGGGAATGATGTGGCGCTGATGTGCATACCAATAACGTGTTATTTGTTAGCACCATACCTTGTGCTCTAAGTATATATTGACAACAGCTTTGTGAAGTCTGAATCAAATAATGCTATTTTTTCGCTAAGTGCTCTTTATCCATAAATGAAATTTGTACATTTTTTATTATGTTTTTGCGAATGTATGTGTTAGTTTCAAGATATGTGATGGTGCAATTCTGATAGAGGACTAAATATCTGTCGATGTTACAATTTAAGTATTAGCAGATAGTGAGATCCATGAATGGTATTTGTAATTGTCGATTTTGCTTCTGCTAAAGTTATCTATTAGTGTTATTGTTTAATTGGTTTGGGCATAAACAAATGCTTATGCATTGTATTTACACTGCTCTGTATTTGATGCTCATGAAGTGTTATAAGTCTGATATTGAACTTTGTATGTGTTTCCAATTTTGGTTTTAGGTGACAATTTCTCCAGAGGTTACTTCAAAAACCAAAAGCAAAGACATCATGGAGTTTCTCACCAAATCATACAGGGTTTCACACCTTGGAAATTTGATGTTGGCGTATGATGGGAAGAAGAGTGCCTACGCTGCTGGGCTGCTGCCTTTTGAGTCTAAGGAGTTCGTTGTAAAGATTAATGAGCAAAACGGGTATACTCTATTCTTCGATATTTAATCACTTACCTTTTTCTAATATGTATTGCCTTGTAATCTTGGTATTATATCGTAGGAGGGAACGAGAGTTTAAGGTAAGCATCAAATTTGCTGCCAAAAAGGATCTTCACCACCTTAGGCAGTTCTTGCTCGGTCGTCAACAAGATAGCCCACGGGAGACTATTCAAGCTCTGGATGTTGTTCTCAGAGAGTCTGCTCAAAAAAAGTAACACATCTTTCTTTACAACTTACTAGCTGCTATTCTTCTTCGTGTCAATGATACATTCTTAATGTGATTTTAACCATTTATCTCTTGAATTGTAGCCGTGAAATAATTGGGAGATCTTTATTTAGCCCTGAGTTTGGAAAATGGCCTCTGGGTGATGGCATTGAGTTCTGGAAGGGCTTTTACCAGAGTCTTAGACCAACCCAAATGGGTCTATCTCTCAATATTGGTGTGTTTCTTGACTCTTGTGCTGTATATTTGTGTACATTGTTTGGTTTGTTGTGATTATCATAGGTGTTAAAAGCTATCTGGTTTTCTGACTTTCTTATTTTGCAGATATGTCTGCTAGGGTTTTTTATGAAGAAAAGTTGGTTTCGGATTTTGTTGGCGAGTTCTTGGGACGAGACATATCCAGACCCCTTTCGGACCAAGAACGTATTAAGGTTATCACTTGACAATTAACCTTCATATAAATTTGAACTGTTGAGTGAACTACTAATAATTTATAAATAGAATATCTCTATTCCTTCTGACACCGGATGTAAATTTGGAATAATTTAATTTAGAGGTTTATAATTTGGTTTGTTGTTCGTTAATTTAAATGTGTGTAAAACATTTCAGAGTTTCTTATTTGGTACTTAATCAACTTCCACAGGTTAAGAGAGCACTGAGAGGGGTTCGTGTAGACGTTCATCGCAAGGATTACATGAGGCGCTATAAGGTTCAGGCAGTAACAGTTCAACCTACCAGCCAGTTAAGGTGAGTTTGTAGCCATCATAATGTTACTTTTTGATGTCAAATAGGCAAATCTTAATCACATGTCCAAAGAGGCACGAAAGTAGAATGATTAGAACACATCAACTCATTGTTCTTTGGATTCACATGAGTTTTATATCCGACTAAAGTCTTGTTCTTGTTAATTCTTGTTAGTTTTGTTGATGAAACTGGTGCAACGAAAACTGTGGTTCAATACTTTAGGGAAAAATACAATGTTCAGCTTTGCTTTCCTTCTCTTCCAGCAATTCAAGCTGGCAATGATGCAATGCCCATTTATCTGCCAATGGAGGTTTGCTTCATTATCTGCCAAGGCCGTAATCTGCTGTGTATCTGCCTAGCTTTTAAAAAATGTTTCTAGCTGTTAAAAAATAAATGCCAACACTATAGTTGTAAAAGATGTAACTACTGCATTTTAAAAATTAGGTATCAGATGAACAATAATTTGACAATTTTTCCTAAATGGTTGTCTTGAAAGCTAAAGCTGCATACAGTATTTGTAATATGTTTCCCAATCAACTAAGTTTTCGTAACATCTATGCTTGTAATGTGTGTGATTGTAGATTTGCCGTATTGTTAAGGGTCAAAGGTATGGTTTAAAGCTCAATAATATAAGACAAGTTACTCAGTTTTTGAGGGCAACATGTCAACGTCCACAAGCAAGGGAGAAAAGTATCGTAGATGTACAAATCTTGACTTGTCGCTGCTCGCTAACTAATAATACTATATATCTTATTTTGGTTTTTATCACTATATAAATATTGATCTTTTCTTGTTTGTTGGTGCTTGTAGACTATGAAGAGTAACAACTATAACAATGATGAACTTTTGAGCAATGAATTTGGAATGCGTGTGTCTCAGCTGCTCACTTCAATTGATGCCCGCGTTCTACCACCTCCACCTGTAAATTAACACTCAACCTCTGTCTTTCATTTCGTTATTAACATACTATTCAACTTTACAACATTTCAGCTAAGGTATCATGAGTCAGGACGTTCATCAGAGGTTAATCCTTCTGTTGGTCAATGGAACATGATAGACTTGGTAAAGTGCTATTCATAAACCATAGAAAATCATACTGTGATATTTTATATGACCCTTTAGTAACACGTATGTTTATTATATGTAGAAAATGTTCAATGGTGGAACGGTGAATTACTGGACTATAATTAACTTCTCCCGGCAGAACGAACAGGCAGTTGGTCGCTTTGTTCATGGACTTGTTTCCATGTGTCAGACTAAAGGCATCGTATGTATCTTATACTTTCACTATGTTCCTTCACCTCACATTATTGTTGCATAAGGAGATCATTCTAACATGTTTTTTTCCCACTTTTTTTTTTTTTTTTTTTTTTTTTTGAAGGTTTTCAATTCTCAGCCTTTGATCAGAATGTGTTCTGCAGCACCCCATAACATTGAAAAAGCTCTAGTTGATCTTCATTCTCAGTGTTCAGCACAGCTAGCCAAGATTGCACCTGGTCATCAGCTTCAGATGCTTTTTGTCATTCTCCCTGAAGCTAAAGGAATTTACCGTAAGTTTGGCTTTTTTTAAAAGTCTTAGTGTGTTGACTTTTTTTTTGTCTGACTTCTATTTGCTCACAGCTAGGATCAAACGGGTGTGTGAAACTGAGTTGGGGATTATTTCCCAGTGTTGCAAACCACAACATGTCATGAAGATGAATAACCAGTATTTTGAGAATATTGCCATGAAGATTAATGTGAAGGTAATTTTTATTTGATATATAAAACATATGCATTGAATATTTCTGTCTGTTCTCAAAATAAACCAAATTTTTTAAAACCATATTAGGTAGGAGGAAGGAACACCGTATTGTATGCGACTGTAAATGGTAGGCTTCCGTATGTGACTGATCGGCCAACAATAATCTTTGGAACCCATGTTACGTATCCTTCGCCTGTAGAGGATTCCAGGCGTTCGATTGCCGCTGTAAGTTGCTATGCCTACTTACTTTATTGCGTTATTTAGAAGGTAGCAGTTTTGATCCATTTTCCTTTTGTTATTACTTGGTTGCATTATTTAGAAGGTAGCAGTTTTGACCCATTTGATTGCACTGATATGGGTTTAGCTTAACTTTTGAATGAGTCAAAAAGTGTCATCCAAAGTGCTTCGGTTAAAACACCCCAAAAAAAATTAAGCAGAATGTTAAACTGGTTTGATTAGGTCAAATAAGTCGAAACTTTAAAACTTTAAATAATAAAACCCCAAATTAAAATAGGCAGAATGTTAAACAGGCTTGATAATTGATTAGGTCAAATAGGTCGAAACTTTAAAACTTTAAATAGTAAGTGTCGAAAGTTTATTTATTAAAGATTAAAATATGGAACTGAACCATTTTCACCCTCCCTCCTTTTTTTAAATCATAAGGTACTCTAAACCCTTGTCATAGACTTATAAGCTTATTCATCATAAGCCATAAGCCACTTATTAAAAATAAGCTTAATCCTACAAGATTAGCTTAGACAAACACTTACTTTCAGAATGAGCTTAGCTGGCCATAGTTTAATGATGAAAATTTAAAAGTTCCCAAAGTGTTCTATTGCAGTATTACCAAGCGGGACGGGTAACTGGGTGGGCCAGTTCAGACAGGTAAAAAGTCTCCCATAATGTCTAAATATTTAACTATTTAAGGTAAAAAAAAATTACAAAAGAAATTGTTTGGCCAGCCTAACTGTTTGGACTCCTCGTTGAGACCAACTCAGTTTGACCCATTTGCCACTGTCGCGTATGTTATTTAAATAGCATACTGTTTGAGTTCTTAGAAGGCTGTTTTCTGTATTATTTTACAGGTGGTTGCTTCAGTGGACTGGCCACAAGTGACCAAGTACAAGGCACTCGTATCTGCACAGCCACACAGGCAGAAGTTTATCAATGATTTGTACACTACCTCAACTGATCCAAAAAGAGGCGTAATTCATGGAGGCTTGATTAGGTAATCAGTTAAACCGGTTTTATAAAAAAGTGTTTCAGTTTAGTCTTGAGATAAGCTTATGATAACTGGATTTTTGTTTTACTCTTTGTGCAGGGAACTTTTATTATCGTTTAAGGAGTCAACTGGACACAAGCCTCACCGCATAATATTCTATAGGTGGCACTTCATTTCATATCCTATCCTATCTTTACTCATATATTCTAATTCTTTATTGTGTTAAATCTAATAAACGTATTGAATGTTACAGAGATGGAGTTAGCGAGGGACAGTTCAATGAGGTGTTGCTGAATGAAATGGACAAGATCCGCAAGGTAGTTCTCCTTTCTTCATTTAATATTCTAAAACACGTTAAAAGCACGTCTGTTCCCTTTTTAACAAATGCAGTTGGTTGATACATCCAGGCTTGTCTTTCATTGGAAGAAAACTACTTGCCACCTGTAACATTCATCGTGATTCAGAAGAGGCATAATACTCGCTTCTTCCCTGTGAAGCACGGTGACAGGGCTAGTACTAAGAGTGGCAACATTCTTCCAGGTTTGTAAATTTCTGATTTGCTAAGGCTGTTTATGTTTTGTTTGTAAAAAAAAAAGTAAAGTAACGCCCAATGCCATCTTCCACGGGTTATGGGTACCCAATACCGTTTCCGGTGTATGGGGGAGGTTAAGATGTAGACAGCCTTACCACTACCTAAGGTAGAGAGGCTGCTTCCGTTCTACCAGAATAGAAAGGACCTCCGGCCTTTTGTAGGGAGTGAGGATTGAACCCCTGACCTCTCGGTTGAGAGGCAAGGGGTTTTCCAACTGATCCAACCCTACTTGTTTTGTTTGTGATTTTCTAATTCCATCTTATTCACTAAATTTGTCAGGAACTGTTGTGGACACCAAAATTTGTCACCCCACTGAGTTTGATTTCTACTTGTGTAGCCACCTCTGTTGCACGGAAACGCCAAAAGGGTGGAGTACCCCGTACCAGAAACGCAATGGGGACGGAAACGCCATCGGGGACGGCAGGGGGACGTTTCCTGGCCGTTTCCCAAAGTTTGGGGACGTCATTGACCGCCTCGACAAGTCAAGGGACGTTTCTTGAAGCGTTTCTGTTTTTTGGGGACGTTTTTTAAAAGTTTCCAGCAGTCCAGGGGTATTATTTGTAAGTTTCTAATTAACGATTAATCTCTCTCAACTAACAAGAACGTCCAGGGATGATCCAAAACCCTTCGGCCCTTCCTCTCTAAACCCAAAACCCATCAACAGCAGGTCATCTTCTTCATTCAACACCATCGGTTCTTCTTCTTCATCAACACCAGGTTTACGTACACAATAATCTCCGACTTTTATCTAGGGCTCCCGATGATGACTTGAAGATGTGTGATATTGGTGGAGATACTTTTGACTCGATGGAAGATGTAGGCTTTTTGCAGTTTGCGGATCTTTCACTAGATGACCCAGATCTTGAAAACGGTTTGATTGATAATATTTGATTACCTTTGCTTTAGATGTATGAATTTTGAAAGATTTATGATTATCTTTGGAAGATGTATGAATTTTGAAGTTTACATGAACGTATTAATATATTTTGAGGTTTGTGGTAAATATATATAATATATATATTTATTATTTTTTAATGTATTTATATCCGTACCCGTGCCGTACCCGTTTCTTGATTTTTTTAATTTTGCCGTTTCCCGTTCCCGTACCAGTTCCCGTTTCCCGTTCCCGTACCAGTTCCCGTGCAACATAGGTAGCCACGCTGTCATACAGGTGCACCAATTTAGCTTTTATATTGGATTCATATTTCTTCTCCCTTTATACAAAGTAGTTAATATGATTTTTCAAGTGGAATTAGTATCGTGTTTTTTCTGACTAATTTGGTTTGGTTGTATCTTTGCAGGGTACTAGTCGTCCGACACACTACCATGTTCTCTTTGATGAAAACAAGTTTACTGCTGAAGGACTACAGATGTTGACGAATAGTTTATGCTACACGTAATTAACCAATTCTCTCCTCATTAATTCATTTAATCAGTTTCTTATATAAAATAACTGTAATAAAACTGATGTTAATGTGCCTTTTCTACTTCAGGTATCAAAGGTGTACACGATCTGTCTCTGTAGGTATGCCTTCTGATTCTTGACAACTCATGCTTGTTGAAAAGTTTTACTTTTTGTATTTCACACTTTATACATGTGATTTATAAACGGATTTATGTTTTTGCAGTTCCGCCTGCGTACTATGCATACTTGGCTGCTTTGCGAGCTCGATCGTATATGGAAGGTGATTTGTCCGACGGTGATTCACGTGGAGCTCGTAATACCAGAGACCGTGCGGCTGATGTTCGTCCTCTTCCGGTGATCCATGAGAATGTGAAGAGTGTCATGTTTTACTGCTGAAGTGTTTGTTGACATTAATTCTAACTTTAAAACTTTATGGTAAGGTTGGTTATGGCCTTATGGGTGGTAGACTTTGGTTGTGGGGTTTTTGTTGGTAATTTTATCCCCGTCCGGTAGATGTTGTGGTGTAAATAACAGTACTGTGCCAAGCAAAGCTTAGAGCTTTTGCTTATGCTCTATATCTAATGGGTCTTGATATGGCCGTAGGACATGCTTATGAGCATGATGATGACTTTTGGTTAAGTAGGAGTAAAAGTTATTGGATATGCTATTCGAGTTGATTACTTTAGTCGTGCTTTACATCTAACAAATTCATGTTAAAAGATGTTGCAAATGCTCAATAGAGCAGCTATTCAAAGCAAAGAGTTATCTCTTGCAACTCGTCATGTTTCTTATGAGGATTTTATCGAATTTATGGCTAGATATATCGATAACTCTTGTGACCATTAACTTCTTGTAACTTACATATAGGATGTTATAACTTGAATTAGTAAAAAGAACATGAAACTGAAATACCTGATGCAAAGAGTTACATCAGACATTTGGAAATTCCTTTAGTTGTCTTGATATTTTTTGTTCGATATGAGCAGCCAGATTGATTGTTGATACTAGCGATGAGTGATGCATATATGATTAACACTTCTATGTTTAGAAATTTATTAAAAGGTAATTACTAACTCGCTCATTTGTCACTTCAACGAAGTTTGACCTCAAGAAGTAAAAGTATAATCTTCATTTCGTCCCTAAAGAGCGAGTTGGTTTTCGAATAACAAGATCTGTTGGAGGAAGGTATATTGTCATAACGATATACAATATATTTTGTGAATATTTGGGGCACACATGCCACTGACATGCGTCATTTTAAGTTAGAACTTATAACTACATGAACTGATGAACAATGTTTATTTCAGAAGCTATAAAAATACATGAGCATAATGATATAAAGTGGTGATCGTTTCTCATAGCATCTTGTAAGTTGTAACTACACTTTTTATGAGTAACAAAATAGTTAACGTATCAGACATTTTAATTTTGAACCACAACCCATAGGGTTGTGGGCTTGTGGGCTTGTGGCTAAGCATTTGTGTAGAACTAGGCAACTAGCAATCAATGAACCCACTATTTCCATATTTATACATTTTAATGATTATCTATACTATCTATAATAGAAAAATGATCAAAGTGAAAAGTGAAAAGTCAAGAAACTGAAATGTGAAAAAAATTAAAAAGGAAATGTTGAAATAATTAATTATGAGTAATTTCAACTATTAATACATACATATGTTTCAAAAGGAAACTATTAATATCAAAACCGGTTGACCGGGACCGGTTTAATCTGACCCTTTTTCGACCCAACCGTCGGGTTGACCCGGTTTATATTGACTGCTTTTTAACCGAACGGTTCAACCAATTAAACCTCCCGGATCGAACCAGGTTTCAAAATATTATTTTAATCCCCAATTTCTCAAACTTTTACTATTATTCGTTTATAACCCATAAACTTTTTTTATCACTAAAACTATCTTACTAAAAAGTACAATAAAATTTTCACAATATACAATTTAAACAAGCTACAACATATTTCTAAATATAAAATAATTAAACATACTAATTAATATTATTTTTAAAACACCCTAAAATGAAAAGTACATGTTATTACATACATTATACAAATTAATAAAACACACAAAGCTTCATACAAGCTAACAAGTTGATGGTACATATAGTTTTGAAAATCGGATCGGACCAACGGGTTCAACCGGAAATGGTGTGCCACCGGGCCGCTAACCAATAATACCATCCAAACGAACTAGAGAGGACCGTTGAAACCGACCACACAACCTGTGAATCAGTCTCATCGAGATCTATTTCTCCAGTTAATCGCCGCTTAACGCTAGCGCAGTACTGCTACACTATATATAAAGGAAACCAAAAGTAAAAAGTGAATATTTGAAACTATTAATACATATCGAAAACCGAGTTGACCCCGGACGCCTTCAAACCGGTGGGTTGACCTGTTTATTTTGACCATTTTGACCCAACCTCGCCGGACCGGACGAACGACCGTTTTTCGACGGGAACAGTTCAACCGGTTGAACCACCCGGGTCGTACCGGTTTCAAAACATTATGTTTAATCCCAAATCTTCAAACTTTTATTATTTTTCGTTTATAACCCATAAACTTTTTATCACTAAAGCGATCTTTTCGCTATATAAATATATTATATATATATATATAAGTTTTCTTCAAAAACGATTATAATGTTTTACAATTAAGAGAAAATATGTGCCCGTTAGTGCATATTTAACTTTTCAATAGGCTAAACACGCATTTCAAAAAGAAAAATTGGGCTAAACGTGCCCAAATTTTTTATAAAATAGCCAAAATTAGCCATTTTTTTTGGCTAATCACATTCATGCTAATTTTGGTACTTGCGTTTTTCTTAACAACGGCACCATTAATCCCATCCTTGTTGGCTACTACGCAAACGCCTCATTGTTAGTTTTACTCATAACCGATGTAATGTTTTCTTTCATTTTCATTAAATGTTTTTATATGTTGTTTGATAGATGTTAAGAATTTTGTCTAGACTTTAGTTATCGTATAGTACAACCGTTTGCAATTGCATTTTCATCGGTTCACGTTCTTTTTTAAACACTACAGAAAACACTCACCATAGTGTCACAAATCATTAATTATCTGACGCTAGAAACCGCTGCCGCTAGGCGCGGGTACTCGCCTAGTAATTTTAAAAAGTGTTGTTAAACATGAAAAGCCAACTAATTTCGTGTATTTTAAATTGTTGGTACTCTTTTTTAAGTATCAAAACCATGAACACCAAAGATCGATTAATATTGAAAGTAGCCCGAACACCTTGACCCTTGTAAAAGAAATTGACAAATGGAACTAATGAACGCCTTGACCCTTGACAAATGGAACTAATGAGGTGATGAAACGCGACACAAGTTAACACTTGATTGATAATTTATGTGTTCATAGAAAAAATTTACCATTTTAGACCATCATAAAGTTTATAGAGAAAAATGTTTTTAGGACAAACAGAAGTATCAAATTTCAATCAAAAGTAGGTTAGATAGTTATTTGAGGTCTCATTTAACATGAATATCCTTTCTTGTTCTTTTTACGTTATTTAAAAAGAGTAAAGTTCAATATACATTTCTGTGGTTTGTCTCGTGTCTCGTTTTACATCCCTAAACTTTTTTTAGCACAAAATCATCCCCCCGTTAGTAAAGATGGCACAAAACCATCGTTCCGTTAGTATAGTCAGTCAATGAGGACTAACGGTGCAAATTATTTCTCCATTATCTCCTAATGGAAGGGAAAATATTCGCATCGTCAGTCCTAAGGACTAACGGTACAATTTATTTTCGGAAATAAATTGCATTGTTAGTCCTAAGGACTAACGGAATAAGGAGGTGGTAGTTGTGGTGGGTGATGGACGTGGTGGTTGTAGTAGGTGGCGGTGGTGGAGGTGGGTGGTGGTGGCAGTGGTGGCGGTAGATGGCGGTGGGTGGCTGTGGTGGTTATGGTGGGTGGCGGCGATGGAGGTGGGTGGTAGGTGGCGGTGATGGTGGTGGTGGGTGGTTGTGGGTGGTTAAATGTAACTAGCAGGGTACCCGCACGTTGCGGCGGCGGGTACCGTGAAATAAAATTTTCGTTGAATCATGTATTTTAGTTTATTATGTTCTTTTTGACAACAAATTTACGGGGATCAAGAATTTTGTTTAGTTCGTGCCCGTTCAGGCTCGAGCGCATTTGGCCCATTCTCGTTCGAGCTCGACCCCGTTTGGACTGTACCTGTTCGGGCTCAAACCCACTTGGCCAGTTGCCCGTTCGGGCTTGAATATTTGTTTAATGTGCTTTATTATTTGTATTAATGACATTTAATGCACGAATTGTGTTTAAGTTGGTTGTACAATATGCTTGATAATTTGTATTTCTTGTGTAAGAGGTATTTTAATAACTGCATTAATTGTATTTATTGACCTATTAATTAATTGACTATATTACATATCTTGACCACATTAATAGTGCTTTGTATTTTGTACATTAAGCTTTAAGACTTGTAAGTCTTAAAATTAAGATTGATGTGAAAGATAATTAATTGTACATTGTGTATTGTACAATAGGCTTTGTATTTTGTAAGTCTTAATTTTAAGACCATGAGAAGAGAGATTCATTCCTCTATTATAAGTAGTATAGATTTGTTTTAGTATAATAACACCACTTGACACTTAGTCTAGTGGTTGGAGCGTTCATTTTAGGGCCTCCAGACCTGAGTTCGAGCCTTATTGGCCTCGTTTTAATTTATTTTCTAAAACAATTTTGCACCGTTAGCCCTTAGGACTAACAATGCAATTTATTTCTGAAAATAAATTGTACCATTAGTCCTTAGGACTGACAATGTAAATATTCTCTCTTTCGTTAGGAGATAACGGAGAAATAATTTGCACCGTTAGTCCTCATTGACTGACTTTACTAACAAAGGGATGCTTTTGGGCCAACTTTACTAACGGAGAGATGATTTTGTGCCAAAAAAAGTTTAAGGATGTAAAGCGAGACACGGGACAAACCGCAAGGATGTATTTTGGACTTTACTTTAAAAAAATGTAAACAATCTAAATGAGTGTGATGCCAAGCATGAACCCTTTTCATCGACAAGATTACAGATTGATTCAATGTCAAAGATAAAGTGTTGGCGAGAAGTGGGTGCAATCTCATGATTTATAAGCACCTCTTGATATTAACAATGATTGCTTTCGAGCAAAAAATGTTAACGCACGTAATGAGCTCAAATTCAATGGGTCAATCATCAAGTGATACTTAAACAGTTGATATTGATATATTAGAAAAAGATAGTAAATTTTGTATGGACTATCGAGTATACCGACTACTATTGAGGTTTCAAACATAGCATGGCAACTGGCAAGTATTACCAAACAAATTACCGCAATAACTCATCAAAATGTTGTAAATTAAAGTGATATACGATTTATTGTAAATTGTATTTTGCTTAGAAGATTTTATCGGATAGATGGCTAGATATGGATGTGTAAGCGATTTTGAGAGGTTTGCGTACTTATGCTTATAAAGTCAAAATTTGTGTAAGCTTGGCTCATGAACTTATACGACCCATTATTGTCATTGATGACATCAAACAAGTGACAACATAATACAAAAGTGATCATGTAGCTGTTATGTACCTAAACGTAGGTATAAAAGTATAAAAACCAATGTCAAAAGTAAGGATATAAAACATTCTGGGGAAATCTTACATGTTTTTTCATGTAGAAAAGTTATCTGCTTTCCTTTGTAAAAGGAGGAGAGAAACATGTACATATGAGATAATATAAGGGCTTAATTGTAAATGTTTTAATTTTTTTACAAAGCAAAGCAGGCAATTGCCTGCTTTGTTGAAGCATGTAATATTTTCCCAAACATTCTTATAACTTTGTTTTATGAAAAAGGTATGTCATTTTGAGATGGTTCTATACCTATGCTTAGATACATGACAATTACATATTTCATGTCACTATAGCATTAATAATCGATAACGTACACTTGTTATCTTGATCACCATTAATACGTTGTAACTTATGATATTATTTATCATCTTAGTAAAAGAAACATAAAAATCTGAGAGTTCAATACTTGATACTAGTGATACAATTGAAGTTATGTGTTAATACAAATAAGCCGTAAAAACGTTTATTTATATTTTACGCTCTTCTAATGTTTTGTCGATAACAAACGTAAAATCATATTAACGAAACAAATAAAATACGTAAATGGTTTGAACTAATAGTTTCTAACATATTCACATTTTCACATAAAACACTAAAACAAGTATAAGTGATTTTATGATTTAGTAATACATATGTACAACAACTATTGTTTACATATTTGGATAAAATATACACATAACTAGTATGTAGTATATTGAGTAATATAAATGGGTAGAAACTTAAGTATCATAACCCATTGGGCAAATACATTGAATGTAATTGGGTACAACCCAAAGCCCATAACCCATGGATCTTGACCCATAACCCATTGCATGACATCATGCTTATATCACATATGGATAATACCCATAACCCATGGATCAACCCATACCCAAGTGACTAAGTGCATTGCACTTAAAGATACATTGTATCTAGCCAAAGATCCATGGTTCAACCCATGACCCATGACCAATAACCAAAATACCCATGGGCAAAGAGGAGGTTCCACGGATCCCTGGCTTTGTGCTAGCCGGATCCCAAGTGGAAGGGATCCGTGGGATCCGGGGAACAGTATGATTTTTTCTCTATAAATAGTGAGCCATTTCTTCATTATTTCTCACCCCTTTCTAACATACTTTCTCCCCTAAGTTAAATCTCACTAACCTTAGATCCAAGAGATCTATGTTTGTAGTTGTGTTTTTTGTGTGATCTTTTAGGTTCCTCTTAAAGGCAATATCATCACCTTTGAAGTCGAGCAAGCTCAAGTCCATGAGTTGCCATGCTTCCTCATCATAAAGGCTACTGAAGTCTTCATGTTGATGATCCATTTGTTTCTTCAAAGAAGTGTAGTGTTGAAGACATTAGTGAAAGATGTCTCAAGTGTCAAGACGAAGATATTAGTGAAGGGTATCTATCGTCTATAGGATAAACCACTTGTGGTAGGTGTTTAGAAGTCAAGACAAAGAAGCATTGGTGAAAGGTGCTTAGAAGTCAAGACAAAGAAGCATTAGTGAAAGGTGCTTAGAAGTGAAGACACAAGACATTAGTGAAAGGTGTCTTGTAGATCTAGTCAAAGGCATTAGTGGAAGTCTTAGATGTACATTCGATATGGTATGTTTCCATGTACAAGATAGACTAGTATTAGATCCAAGGATATTGATATCCTTGATGATGTTGTAAAGGAGTAGATCTCCTTTGGGATTAGTCGTTGGTGTAGTGTGGTAGTAGTTCCTCCATTGCAATGGAACTAGATGCTTAGCCTAGTACCTAATAAAGGGTAGGCGACGTTGTGAAGGTGTAGTTCACCTTGGAGTGAAAGAACTAGGTACTTAGCCTAGTACCTTATAAAGGGTAGGCGACGTTGTGTAGGTGTGGTTTACCTTGGAGTGAAAGAACCCGGTGGTTAGCCTAGTACCGAAAAAAAAGAGTAGCGACAAGGCTTCTCCGCCATAAGGAGATTGTGTAGTGATTACGAACTCTAGTAGGTGACTCGGAGGTGGAGTAGGGCAAGGAAGGTGACCTGTAGCCGAACCACTATAAATACTGCGTGGGTTTTGTGCTTCTTACTCTTTTCATTACTTACCTTTATATGCTTGTTTATCAACATCCAACACACATCCAAATAGATTGACATAAGTCAATCTAAAGAGATTGGAAGTTTAATTGGCAAAACTATTCAACCCCTTCTAGTTTTCCACAATTGGCATCAGAGCTTCGTTACCAAGTTTCTTGAAGTATATTGTACTTTAAAACTTGATACGATCCATGGTTAATTGAAAACTACAAAGAAGGTTTCTCACAAAAACAAACACCATGTCTTTTAAAACTATATGTTTGGATGTTGATTTGATAACAAACATTTTTTTTCTTATTTATTTTTCATTGCACTAATCCTCTTCGTCATGTTGATTAGTCAAGCTCATACCTACCAAGCTTTAAGAGTTGCTGTAACAAGAATACCTTACTTAAGAAGGTATCTTAAAGGAGCGGGAATCGTCTAAGTGACATTTGTTGTGTCACTTGTAAAGACATTCCTAAGTGCGCTAGAGGTATGATTTTCTTTTTATTTTGCTTGATAATAAAGTATGCCTATTTAGGTATTTATATGATTATCTTTTGTGCTTATACATGTTTTACATAAAGCTTCATTAGGAAGCCTGTTTCTCATATAATGGTTTTAGTTCTCGTCTAAAGTCGTGGTATATAAAACTTTATTTTGTTTCTTTTAAATCCAATAATAAAACACAAAAATTCCTCCTTCCCTATAAAACCCCCCACGACCACCTCTACCAAAACCCTCACTTTTTCAAATCCTCCAATTTCAAAATTTTCTCTTATTCAAAAACTTCATCTTCCTCCTCATTTCATCTCAACCGAAACCAAGAAGATCCACATACATCGCACTCGTGCTCATCGCCATAACACTCATCGCACTTGTGTTCCCTATGATGAAGTTCATATGGAGACATTTTACTTTTGTTGTTAATCTACATTGGGATCATATACCCAATCCTTTGTATCATCCTTAGTATTGAAATGCAATATTATTAATAATCTAGTTTATCTAGGTTATTTTAATCATAATGTGTTTGTCACTTATTTTGATTTATATGTTTTATATTCTTTCGTGATACATTAGAAGTCATGTATGCATGCTAAAAAAAATGTAGGATAAAACATATTTCGTGGTATAAAACCGTAAAATCTATGTTTTTATCAAATCATTACATTACTGATCCACGGATCCGGAGGATATACTAGCGGATCCCTTTGTGAAAACCCGGGATCCGGCCCCACTGAAACAGTCTTCATGCAAGATTAAAACCAATATCTTTCTAAATGTAATAATCCACTGAGAAAGTCAAAACCTAAGTATATCAAAGCTTAAATTATCATAATAAAAATCTATTAAAACATTAGATTATCATAAGTTAAACCACAAAACATCTCCTTTTTATTAACTTATCATTTCTTTTAGGTTCAAACTATGACGCATTAATATGAGTTTGATTTTTTCACTCACTAGCGTCTACACTCGAACATCTCTCAAACCCAACACACACGGCAATCATGTTTCATGGGGTTCAATAATCTCAAAACCGTCACTTCCATGAAGGACGTATTGAACACCTCTCTACAATTCAAGGTATCAATACCTCCTTCCGACCATAGGACTAGAATCTTCTTCGAAATCAACGAGAAGATATGTCCAAGGTTCATAATGGAATTCTTCCGTCAAGTCGAACTGCTTCAGAATTGAGGATCGCTCTCTATCTCTTTGGTTTTATATCAAAACCAAAGTTCACCTCTAACCCTGGGCATTTTGCTCACATCCTTCGGATTCCAAATCATGGACAATGTGCCTTCACTGAAGATTGGTCTCTTGATTCTCTCTTCAACTTTCATGAAGAAAATAGTCCATATTGTTCACACATACCCTCTCCGAAGATTTAAATCGCATAATATGCAAACCTCGACCATATTACTCCGATCCAAACATTATCTTTACAAGGATATCCGAGAAGAGTACAAGCCTCTTGCACTCATCCTACGTGAAAATGTTTGGAGTCTTAGGGAAATCGAGAAATTCTTCCCGCTTGTTGTGCTCACATGTTGTACTGTTTGCTAACACAACAACCATACAATCTCTACTTCGCAAGTAATCAATTGCAAATCTTCAAGGCTCCAAGAATAAACTCATCCCTTATGGAATGTTCTTGACACGCTTCTATCATAATGTTATGCACTTCCATCCTCAATTTCAAAGTCCGTTGTACGCACTTGTGAACAAGATGATGGAACCGCTAAACATATCTCTCATGAAGACTTTCTTCATTCTTGATTCCACCAACACTCATCAATCACATAATGATCCTCCTAATGAAAACACTCAAGGAAACTAATAGTATTCCAAAATAGGATCAAATCTCTGTACTGTGCTTTATCAATGTAATACAATTTCCTTCATGAAATAAAACATTTTACATTTGATATCTTAGTATTAGAACTCTCTTTAGACTATCCTTGAGATATAATGCATTGTCAAGATCATTGCATACCTTTAGTAAAGGTCCCTGCTGAAAGCAGATGGTAGGATCCCAAAGATTGTACTAGACGGATCCCTACTAGGGAACCGTGGGATTCAAGCACGAAAATGCAATTTAAAGCATTGTATTTCAAAGGCATTCTTAGAACACCTCACACTAAGCTAAACATAGTGTCTTAAGGCAAATTAAGTCCTTATCAAGATAGGTTAATCTTTCCTATTCATACATAACTCACCTAGGTCACACTCTAAAACGTTTGTAGATCTACCGTTTCGTTTTTAATCCATTACTCTTCCGCTCTTAAACTCACACTTCATTTTCTACTTGATCCCTCACATCTAGTCTTAGAAATCTTTCGATTATGGCAAAATTGATCATAAATCATCCTCACCTCAAAATTGATCAAAGTTGATCAAAATCTAGTTTTCCCATCTCAAAGCTTCTAGGATATTTTCCAAAACACTATCCTAAGACACAACCTGATCTCTGGATCATCATTTAGCTTCAATAGACACTCTAAATCTTTAGTGTCATCCTTGCTCATCCATTGGTACTCTTGAAAGTTCCAAATCCTTCCATAAATGACAATCATTAGCTACATCATTCATTACCTTCAAGTACTCAAGCATCCCTTCATTTAAAACACTTAGGAGGATTGAAACACTCAAGATGATATAGGTCTTAGATCTTAGAAACATCATTTCCAATTTTCCCTAGATTAGCCTAGACGGATCCCTCCTCGGGAGGGAACCGTGGGATCCGGATGACACTTTATGTCAAATCTTGCTAAAACAATCATTTCAACTCATCTTCTAACTCAAACACTCCATCTCATCTTAAATGAGTTCCTAGATAAGGCAAACTCGGTTGACTCTTGTGCATTTTAATCATCACATTCCAATGAATCTTAGTGGCTTAAGGCTTAAATGCACTTGCCAAATCTTTTGGTTTATAAACCACCTTGTTAGGACCTCCATAGTCATCACTCTCATCCTAACTTTCATCTCTTGCAACCTTTTGAAATCATCTCATCATGAGGAAAACCCCAAGTAGTAACTTATCCACCAAAGAACCACCCATGAAAAAGGCTCGTGTTATACACGAAATCTCTTCAACCTAATCATCTCCTATCAAGCCAACAAATGATAGGATCCTTCATCATCCAATCAAACCAATTCCTAAAAGGATAGTACCCACAAAACTACCTATGCCAAACACCACCATACCTCCTAGGCCAAACAATATCATCTCCACCAAACCATCACCATTGGTTCCTAGAGCTATTTCATTTACATCCCCACTATCATCACCACACCTCTACAATTTAGAGGACTTGCCTCCTAGGCCGTCTCATCCGCTCCACGACAACATTCTCCTCATTAGGAGGAATAATGGTTCAAAATCAAGGTGTTGAGTCAACACTTGCTCCGGCTTCCTTTTCGCCGTTTCCATCATATAATCCCATTTGGATTATGAGAAATCATCAAAGTCAACCACCCGACCATATGGAAGTTGACACTCCTCTACCACCACCATCATTCTTGGTTGAGTCATTCTCAAATGCACCTCCACCAACCTCCATCGAAGCTCCACAAGTCACTTCACTTGATCCTTCGCATCAAGCCATTTCATTTCTTCCACCACCACTACCTAGCCATGACAAAGATTGCTATCATTGTCAACATGTTGAAAGTTTGATACATGAAGTACGAGAAGACCAACGTTTCATGTTCTATCATCTCCTCGAACGTTCGGACAAGATCAAACCTAAACAAAACTTGAGCTAGAAGATTTAGTGGTGTCCTAGCATCAAGCGATAGTTGGTTTAGAAATTCCTAATCATGTATTTTCTTATTGTCTTAGTTTTTAGAGTCATGTATATCATAACTCTAGTTTTATTAAATGGAAATTACATGCTACTTGCTATTTTTATGAGAATATGATCACTTTAATTCATATCTCATTTTTGTGTTAACATTACTTGTTATATCACCTTTTGCCGAATTAATCACAAATACGGATCCTTCAGAATTGCCTAGACGGATCCCTACTAGGAGGGAACCGCGGGATCCGTGAGACAGAAAGCTTTCTTTCTACTAACTTGATCACATTTGCGTGAAATTGTGTATTATACTTGCTTTCTAACCTTTGTTTTGTAGTTATTCAATTTACATATGAAGACTTTGACATCCCAAAGCTAGGGGAGCTTTATGTCAAAGCAATACATTGCAAATTACTTGCAATACTAAGTTTACATTTCATGACATCCCCTTGCAAAATTGTAATCATCAAGGGGGAGCACATTCGCCTCTTAGACGAAATCTTTTGCAAACTTATTTGCAAACAAACTAGATTAGTATCACTTACTTGACGCTCTTACATAGGGATGGACTCGTCAAGGGGAGTAAAGACGAGATCCTTTCCCCAACATTTGCTCTTTATCTCTTTTTATTTTTTATTTTCTTTTAACATGTTTTTCTTAAAACGATGTGTTGCTTTCTTCAAACACTTTTTGTTTTGACAAAAGTGGGAGAAGAAAGTAACTACAAATTCAAACTTTTACTATTCTTTTAGCTTTTTCCTTTAAATAATTTTATGTTTTGTCATCAACAAAAAAGGGGAGATTGTTAATACAAATAAGCCGTAAAAACGTTTATTTATATTTTACGATCTTCTAATGTTTTGTCGATAACAAACGAAATCATTTAACTAAAACAAATAAAATATATAAATGGTTTGAACTAATAGTTTCTAACATATTCACATTTTCACATAAAACACTAAAACAAGTATAAGTGATTTTATGATTTAGTAATACATATGTACAACAACTAGTGTTTACATATTTGGATAAAATATACACATAACTAGTATGTAGTATATGGGGTAATATAAATGGGTAGAAACTTAAGTATCACAACCCATTGGGCAAATACATTGAATGTAGTTGGGTACAACCCAAAGCCCATAACCTATGGATCTTGACCCATAACCCATTGCATGACATCATGCTTATATCACATATGGATAATACCTATAACCCATGGATCAACCCATACCCAAGTGACTAAGTGCATTGCACTTAAAGATACATTGTATCTAGCCAAAGATCCATGGTTCAACCCATGACCCATGACCCATAACCAAAATACCCATGGGTAAAGAGAGCGCTCCACGGATCCCTAGTTTGTGCTACCGATCCCTTGGGAAGGATCCGTGGGATCCCGGAATAGTAGGATTTTTTCTCTATAAATAGTGAGCCATTTTTTCATTATTTCTCACCTTTCTACATACTTTCTCCCCTGAATTAAATCTCACTAACCTTAGATCCAAGAGATCTATGTTTGTAGTTTTGTTTTTGTGTGATCTTTTAGGTTCCTCTTAAAGGCAAGATCACCTGAAGTCGAAAGCAAGCTCAAGTCCAAGAGTTGCCATGCTTCCTCATCATCAAGGCTACAGAAGTCTTCTTGTTGATGATCCCTTTCTTTCTTCAAAGAAGTGTAGTGTTGAAGACATTAGTGAAAGATGTCTCCTGTCAAGATCTAAGATATTAGTAAGGGTATCTATCATTCGTAGGATAAGCACTTGTGATAGGTGTTTAGAAGTCAAGACAAAGAAGCATTAATGAAAGGTGCTTAGAAGCCAAGACAAAGAAGCATTAGTGAAAGGTGCTTAGAAGTGAAGACACAAGACATTAGTGAAAGGTGTCTTGTAGATCTAGTCAAAGGCATTAGTGAAAGGTGCTTTAGATGTACATTCGATATGGTGTGTTTCGATGTACAAGATAGACTAGTATTAGATCTAAGGATATTGATATCTTTGATGATGTTGTAAAGGAGTAGATCTCCTTTGGGATTAGTCGTTGCTGTGTATAGTGTGTAGTAGTTCTCCATTGCAATGGAACTAGGTGCTTAGCCTAGTACCTAATAAAGGTAGGCGACGCTTGAAGGTGTAGTTCACCTTGGATGAAAGAACTAGGTACTTAGCCTACCTTATAAAGGGTAGGCTTAACGCTGTGTGTGTGGTTCACCTTGGAGTGAAAGAACCCTGGTTAGCCTATACCGAAAAAGAGTAGCGACGCTAAGGCTTCTCCGCCATAAGGAGATTGTAGTGATTACGAACTCTCAAGTGTGACTCGGGAGTTGAGTAGCAAGGAATGTGACTTGTAGCCTAAACCACTATAAATACACGCGTTGTGGTTTTGTGCTTCTTACTCTTATCTTTTCATTACTTACCTTTATATGCTTGTTTATCAACATCCAACACACACATCCAAATAGATTGACATAAGTCAATCTAAAGAGATTAAAAAGAAGTTTTAATTGGCAAAACTATTCAACCCCCCTTCTAGTTTTCCACATTATGAATTACCCAAACTTGTCATAATTAACGGGTAGGAACTATAATAGTAGTAGTTTTGAATATATATTCTTAACATTTCAATGTTTATGATTGACTAAGATGTTATTAGTAACGATCTCACGGTCCTAACTTGTTATTCAACTCGTCTAACTCCCTCCTTTGTTACCTCAGCTAGGTTTGACCTCAAGTAGTATGTTGTAATGTCCTTGCTTTCTAAAACACGAAGTCGCTATTGTCATAACCCCATTTGTGGAGATGCTATCGGCTGACCCACCCCGCTACCATATAGTATATGCATTTGACTTTTTGGTCAAACATGGCCATTTTATCTTTGAACTAATTAGAAAGAACAAAACATAATGATATGAAGCCGTGACTATGAGAAAATATTCTTGTAAAGATTTGACGCTTCATAAAGAAACTTACACCGAAATCACTATACAAGCATGACATCCTGCATATATTTAATATGACAGTAACCTATATAAAAAACGCGGTAAAAACCATTTTGTTAAACCAAAACATGAAACATTGCATATTGAAATATGGTTTCTTATATAGGAGTTGATTTGCACACTTTATTATTGAACAAGTATACGTATAATCGCATAACTATGTAAATGTTATGCACAAAATTGAGTGTTTCAAGCAAAACCTTAAGTGTGCAAATTAATTTCCTTTCTTATATACTAGTAAAGTTTGTAGATAAATTTTTAGAAATTGCTAATGTTAGGATTAAATACAAGATGTCTCATTCTTTTAAAAGAAAGTTAGTTTAATGGGCGCTGTTGGAATCACTCCTAAACCTTATTCAAGTGTTAGTTACTCATATGTAATAGTTAGCTTTATTATGGCCTTTATGTTTGTTATTAGCCTTAAGCTTATGTAGAAGGCCCATAAGCCTAGGCCTAGCCCAATAAGGATAGGAAGGGAACTAGGAGTGTTGCCCTAGCTTCCCTCCTATAAATACCCTTGTAAACCTTCATTTGAAGGTTGGTTGTTCAAGTTATTTTCTTTCACAAACACTCTACGCATAACCGTCATATTATTATCTCGTGTGTATGTGTGTGATATCTTGTTCAATCGCCTCTCTATCTTTCTATTAAGCTTGTGTGGTAAACCTTGTGACCTAACAGGTGGTATCAATCGCCAAATAGTTGGGTGCACACTTTTGTTTTTGAAGCTTTTTTGATTTTGGTTATACGCGTAAAGATAACGTGATCTTTGGTACGCTTCAAAACTTGGTTTTTACATTTTTAATCCAAGATTCTTGTACTTTCAACGTTTTAAGGTGTTAAAATACTTGTTTTTGGCAAAAGTTTCAAACTTTATGCGTGGATCATTGTTTTTGAACTAGTTTTTATTCGTGGGTGTCATTCTACTGCATAACTGCTTTGAGTGCTTTGGATCTTCAAGTCTCACACTTTTGTGTTATTTTGGTGTTATTGAAGCTATCTCATCACACAAAAACTGGTTTAGAAACATCTTTGGGCAAAATCAAAATTACGAGTAATCCTACGCCATTGAAACCCTAAAATAACGCGTAAGATTATCCTTGGTTTGATCTTCATTTTCGTGGTTTATTCCGTGTTTTCTTACTTGGATAAGTCTAAAAATACGTCGACTTTGGATATCTTTTGCACTGTGATAGTGTAAAAGATCATTTGGGATAAAACCCTAAAATTACGCGTAAGCTCAACTTTACGCGTAGAAATCCTACGCCTAAGATTTTCTTACGCCTAAGCCTTGTCTTACGCATAAGCTAAATCCTACGCCTAACTTTCTACGCCTAACTTTTTGTCTACGCGATAACTTTAGCCTTTTCTCCTACTTACGGCAGAAGCTAAAACCTACGCAGAACTCCTTATTGTTACTGCGTAACTTTTGGTGTTTTAAGCTAAGTGTTATTTGGTTATTTCTAAGCCTAAGGATACTTCATCAACAAAGGTTCATTCGACTACAAAGATCCATTTTACCAACACAAGTTTATCAACATGTCACAACCACCATACTCTAACTATTTCCCTTACACTTATCCTCATCCTCAACGCCAACAACAACTAACTCCACAACATCAACAATGGAATCAACAACAAGCAATTTATCAACAACAATTTAATCAACAACATACTCCACAACTTGCTACAAATCCACAACCTCAAATGGTTCAACCACCACAAAGTCTTCAAGCTCAACCGCACACAAATGACTTTAATCAACATCCATCAAGGATCACTATGAAGGAACCCACTTGGTTTGCAAAGATGTTTGAAACTTTAAGCACCCAACAATCAATTCATGAGGTCGGTTCACTTGATAGACCTCCAATGCTCACTCCAAGAAACTACGATCAATGGGTGATAAGGTTCTTTAGATTTTGTGATCTAAAGAAGCCACATGGAAAGTTCTTAAAGAAGGTTATCTTGAAAGGTCCATTTGAGATGCCTACTGTCATTGTACCCGGAGATCCAAATGCCATTCCACCAAGAGATGAACAAACGAACATTGCTACAAGCTGCATTTGAATCCTCAAGTACTTCTACACTATGAAGCAGATGAGCTTGCAATGGAATATATCCTCCTAGGATTACCAAACCTAATTCTTCAGTAGTGTTGATGCTCAAAAGACTGCAAAGAAAATGTGGGATCATATTCGTCTTCTTATGGAAGGATCAGACTCAATCGAAGATTTGGAATCCAAAATTTACTTGGCTTATGAACACTTCATGATTGAACCGGGAGAGACACTCGAGTCCTATCATCACCGATTTTCAGACATCATCAATGATTTGGATAAACACAACATCCACATGCCAAGAATTGCGGTGAATACTAAGTTCCTAAGTAGTCTTGGTCCTGAATGGGAGAAGTATGTCATTTTTCTCCGTCAAGCTAAAAACATGCATCAGTCTACCTACGGATTGTTGTACGATTACTTGAAGCCTCATGAAAAGGAAGTTGATAGGGAAAGGATTCTCCGTGCTCAAATTGCTTCACCCACACATCCGGAAAATCAACAACTTGCCTTATATGCTCAACAAAATTATTCTCCTCAACCAAAGAACTCAACCAATCTGCTTCAAACCCACCAAACGATCAATCACATCAACCTCAACAAAATCAATTGGTCCCTTACAACAACAATGATCAAGCACTTCATAATGAGGAATCCGATCCGCTCGAAGCATTGCAACAAGGATTTGCTATGATTGCTAATGCCTTTAGCCGTTATACCAACAAATCCAACAACCGTATTCGCTCCTCATCTAATACAAGGAATCAAGCTATTGTAAACAATGGACGAGTTGAAGTTCAGAATCGTGGTTATGGTCGACCGATGGGCGGTGGTCAAGGGTTTAATGCTGTGGGTAGGAATAACAACAGAGCTCAAGTGGTGGAACAGGAAATGCTCAAAATGGGTTGAATGGTCTTCGATGCTACAACTGCAATGAGAAGGGACACTGGCTAATGCATGCCCAAAGCCAAGGACTAGGGGCAGTGCTTATTTCAAAGAGGCTCTTCTTTGGCTCTTAAGGATGAAGGGTGGAACTCTCACGCAAAAGAACAGAGCTTTATGGCAAATGCCGACTCGGATGATGATATGGAGGACTTGCGTGCCAATGCACAAGTTATGTTGATGGCTAATATGCGAGTTACACATGAGTGACACAGCCCGGTGTATGACGATGGCTTGTCTCGGTACCAACAAACCATATTTATCTCGATCTCATATCTCCGCCAACATCCGCATCCCAAGGCTCGAATGTTCAAAATGAGTCATCCACATCTCATTCCGACGATTTTCAACTAGACCCAGTAGTTATATTTGACGATCAAGATGACCAACCGGTTTCCCTTGATAATCAAATTGACTCCGTGGTTATACTTGAGGATCTCCGTAATGATCATGTTGAGACTCACGTTGAACACGCCGAACTTTTGCCTCATCCAGATTTTGCTCGCTTAATACAAGACCAACAAACCATAGTGGAAGAATGTCGCCATTAATCGGGACTTGAAATGCAAAATGCAATCGTTAACCAAGGATTTTTAATATTTACAAAAGCAACTCAACTTTTTCAAAACTCAAGAAAAACGTGAAAACGGTTTTGAAGCGGCCTTTGCCAAATCTTATCAAAATGAAAAATATTTAGAAAGACAGATGCGATCTAGCCGCCGAAGAATGCTTTGTTGTCCGAAATAGAACAATCAAACATGAACATAAAAAGCAAATTAACGCCTCACCTTGGAAAATCAAAAAGCTAAGGTCGAAGTTGTTAACTTGTCAAAAACAGCTTCTCGCATACAAAAAGCATTAAATGAAACGAATAGATGATCATCTTGAAGAAATCATCGGCTTGCAAAACAAACTTAAAGAGTTTAAAAGTGTTGTTTACAAACATGGCGAGTCGGTCACAGCCATTGAAAAGTTTACTTTAAAACCCAATCCAAATGGATATGGACCGAATCTTGCCGATTACAAACCTAAGCTTTCAACAAAAGCATTCAAACCAAATCTGAAGTTTCCAAAGGCGTAATATAAAGTTGATAATTCTGATATGAATGTTGTTGAATATCATCGTCAAGAGGAATTAGATGCATAAGACGAGAGTCGATCAAAATTAGAAAAAGTTGTTTACAACAAACCTTTTAACTATTCAAAAGCGGTCACTTTCGCCACACCAACGGATTCTTCTAACACACCAAGGGTTATCATCAAAACACCTGAGTCTTCTAATGTTAATCCCCAACCGGATTATGCACAAATTTATGGTCCTTTACCTTCCATCAGTGAAGTAAATTCAAAACCTGAAAATCAAAAAATTCTTAGATATTTTGACATCTTCATGGTTGACCTCAAAATTTTACAACATGAGATAGAATATCGCTCTGAAATCAAAATTGATCATTTTCAATCGCCTCTAGCGCGAGAACAAAGAGATATTTTTCAGAAAAATCTTTTACCTAATGTTAAAAACTTGAAAAATTGTGCATTAGCCTGGGAAAAGGATTTTCATAAGGAACTTGGAGTGATGAAGGTCGTTTTCGAGAAAACAAAAACATCTATTTCTAATACTAAACGAAAAAGAAACATTGAGAAAAGATGTTGATCGACTCTTGGAAGATGTCATCTCGGCTCGATGTCCATAATGTTGTGTTATTGAATTCTTTGTCATATGCATTTGATCATACCTCTCGATATCGTTGATTCTCGGTATAAATGTTGAGAACACTGATAATGTGCTTCGGATCGAGTCCTTAAAAGTTGAAAACAAACGATTGTCAAACGAACTTTCAAATGCAATTCGCCGTCTTAATTGGTGTCAAAAAGATATTCACGATCAACAAATTGCTTTTCAACACAAAATCGCCCGCAAATGCGTACAAAATCTTCTGATCCTAAATTTGAGCAACAGGATGATCAAAACGTGTCTTTTAAGTGTCAAATCTCAAAATATGAACAAGAACTTTTAAAAGTCAAAAGGAATATGGTGTATTATTTGATTTACTCAAAAAGACTCGTGATGAAGCATCAAATGAACTTGATCATTATCTTGCACACACTAAAGAAGTTATGCATTTTTTTGGAAATATTCGGTCTGAAAATCAAGATCCGATTCACACTATCATCAAGTTAAGAGAAATGTTAGGAAAGTATGAACAACTTCCGCCAACCATCATTAAGAGATTAGCCCAGTAACACTTAGTACTCATGAACCTAGAATTTCTACTCCCAAATCACAAGTAGCTAACGTGCTTCCTTCTAAAACAGAATAGTTGAGCCTTTTCCAAACGTCCCGCACTTCACGCCTAAGAGCACTCAAACGAAGAATAGGAAGTTGCGACCTAAGAAAAGATCAATCAAGAATGCTAAAGTAGAAGAACACCCTAGGACTATGAATAAGACTCACGTTGCCTCCACTATAGATATTAAGGCCCGGCAAATGTAATAGAAATAGTGATGTAACAAATGCTAAACCGTTAAGTACTTTTGATATTCACCGATGCACCTTGTGATCTTTGTCGTAAAAGTATGAATTCTGATTGCCATGATAAATGTGTTGCTAAAGCTATCATCTCGCGTTTAAGGAATCCTAAGAACCGGAATACCTCTAGGCCCACTAATCTTTCTAAGTCCGTGCTTGGTAGACCGCCATCTTTAGATTCTAAGAAACGCATTGCTGTCCCTCAGCTCCTGTTTCACCTCCTAGGAATGTAGTACCACCTAGTGCATTCACTAAGACTAAAGCAAAGAGTAGTTATAGATGGCGGAAATGGATATATAACACACTAGGATTTAAGTGGATACCTAAAGCTATTGATGTGTGTATATCTACTATAATTGCTACGGAACCCTCTAACATTTCGGGTTCCACATCTACTTCTATTCCATCCGTGTCGCCTCGTGTGTAATGCAGGTGATACTGATCATTCTCTGGATTGTTGATAGCGGATGTTCCCTACACATGACATGCAATCTTAAACTGTTATCAAACTTTATTGCAAAGTTCATTGGCACCGTCAGGTTCGGGAATGATCACTTCGCAGCCTATCATGGGCTACTGGAGACTATGTCAATGGGAACATCGAAATTAGCAGGTTTTACTATGTGGAAGGCCTCGGTCATAACTGCTTCGAGGTCAGTTTTGTGATGGATATTTGGAGGTTGCTTTTCGGGAGAAAACTTGTTTCATTCGTGATCTACAAGGAAATGACCTTATGAATGGATCGCGTAATTCTAGTCTCTACACTATCTCTATGAAAGACATGGTTGCTTCATCTCCCATATGTTTACTTTCAAAGGCAACATCAACAAAATCCTGGCTATGGCACCGCCGTCTCTCACATCTAAACTTTCAAACCATCACCAACCTTGCTCGACACAAACTAGTTGAAGGACTCCCACGGTTTCGGTATTCTAAAGATCATCTTTGCTCACCTTGTGAACAAGGCAAAAGCACTCGTGCTCATTTTCCTTCAAAGGTGGAACACGCTCTGATGTGCTTCATCTTCTTCACATGGATTTGTGTGGCCCGGCGCGCTGCAAACGATCAATGAAAAACGCTACATCTTAGTAATTGTTGATGACTATTCACGCTGGACTTGGGTCTACTTTCTTCGAAGCAAAGATCAAGCTCCACAAATGATCATCACCTTTCTCACGAAAATACAAGTTCAGCCTACTAAACACCGCTCGACTAATCGTAACGCATAAAGGCACTCAATTTGTTAATCAAACTCTTCGTGAATTCTATGAGAAAGTGGGAATTCAGATGAGACATCTATTGCACGCATACACCGAACAAAACGGAGTTGTTGAAAGACGAAACCGAACGTTAGTGGAAGCCGCAAGAACAATGTTAATCAATGCTAAACTTCCAGATTACTTATGGGCGTAAGTCGTATTCATCGCATGCTATACTCAAAACCTTTCTATGATTACAAAACGCCACAACAAAACACCTTTCGAGCTCGTCCATAACGGAAAACCGAATCTAAAACACTTTCATGTATTTGGATCTCTTTGCTATCCGAATAATGATCGTGATGACTTTGGAAAGCTCAAAGCCAAAGCCGACATTGGAGTCTTTATCGGATAATCGTGATAATTCCAAAGGTTTCGAACTCGAATCGTCGACAAAACAGGTGATGGAAACGATTCATGCTCATTTCGATGAACTTACGGAAATGGCTTCGGAGTATAACAGCTTAGAACCCGGTCACAACCGCTTAAACTTCCCTCAAACCCCATCATCACCGAACAAAGCCCCGCTTACTCGCCAACAAATGGAAAGGTTATTTGCTCACTGCTCGACGATATTGATGAACGTGCTCCGTGTGTATCCATTTGCCGCTTCAACCCGATAATACTCTTTTACCGATACACTCGCTACAACAACTATCAAGGTGATGCACCTACACCAGTTGACTCTACCACAACAGTTGAACAAACCACTTCCAACAATGATGAAGTCCTGCGATGATATTCGAATGAAGTACCCCCCACCTGCAGATTTTGATCCAAATGCGTTCTTTAACCCGCTTGCTAATGAGACCGCCGCACTGATGTCGCGAATCTTCAACAAACCATTTGAATCCTCGACCGCACAATGTATACCAACATCAACCCTCCACACATAGATGGACGAAAGACCATCCTCTCGAAAACATTATTGGCAACCCGAATCAACCGGCCGTTACGAGACAACGCCTTCACACGCACGTGAACATTGCATTTATGCACTCACCGCTCAGCCAATCGAACCTAAAACATCAAAGACGCAATGACAAAAGACACATGGATTGAATCCATGCAAGAAGAACTCAACCAATTCAAACGTCTTGAAGTATGGGAACCGGTTGAAAGACCAACAGGGTCTACGCCATTGGTCTCAAAATGGATTTGGAAAACAAATTGATGTCAAGGAAATGTTATCGTAAATAAGTCACGCCCGTGGCTAAGGGTTATCGCCGAAGAGGGTATTGACTTTGAAGAATCTTTTGCTCCGCTGCTCGCCTTGAGGTCGCTCGGATATTTCTAGCGTCATGCTCATATGAATATGACGGTCTATCAGATGGATGTCAAAACTGCGCTTCTCAATGGACAACTTAAAGAAACGGTTTATGTCACCAACCGATGGATTCGTTGATCCCGAAGTTCAATCACGTCTACAAACCTGAACAAAGCTCAGATGGTCTCAAACAAGATCCTCGAGCATGGTACGATAAGCTATCATCCTTCCTCATTGCTAATAATTTCACCAAAGGTTCGGTTGACCCAACTCTTTTATACAATATCACGGGACACATATCTTAATTGTTCAAATTTACGTGGATGACATCATTTTTGGGTCTACACATAAAAGTTTTCAATCGCTTTTGCAAAACTAATGAAGAAAAATTTTGAAATGTCCATGATGGGTGAACTTACATTCTTTCTGACCGCAAGTTCATCAATCACCCCGCGGTATTTTCTTGAGTCACCCAAATATGCCCTTGAATTGTTAAACAAATTTGGAATGAAAACTCGGACACCTATGCCACACCAATGGCTCATACCAAGAAGCTAGACGCCGATTTACATGGGAAATTGGTGGACCCTACAAAATACCGTAGTATTATTGGGTCTCTCATGTATCTAACACCAGCGACTGATATTGTCTTTGCCGTATATCTTGCTCCCGCTATCGGCCGCGACCAATCAAACCCACCTCTCTGAGGATAAAAGAATCCTCCTATACATCAAGGGAACCATTAACTTGGGGATCCGTATCCGAAGGATTCGTTTTGAACTAATCGCTTTTCGACGTGACACCACGCAGATGCTTAGACTCACGGAAAAGCACTTCAGAGCTTTACAATTTCTTGGTGATAAACCGGTCATGGCAATCAAGAAGCGGATTGTACATCACCGCCATCAACCGAAGCGTAATATGTAGCCATGTCACCATGTTGTGCTCAAGTCATATGGATGAGAACACAACTCAAAGACTATGGTTACGTATTTGACGTAATCCCGATGTATTGCGACAATCGAGTGCCATTGCAATCTCGCAACCGGCCAAAGACTAAATCAAAGCACATCGATCTTCGATATCATTTCATCAAGGATCACGTGGAACAGGTACTGTTGAATTATATTTTGTGGGTACGTAATACCAATGATCTTCTCACCAAAGAATTGCCTCCCGCTAGGTTTAATGAGTTGGTCCACCGGATTGGTATGAGGTGTTTGACTCAAGAGGAATTGATGATCTCCTAAAACAGCCTTAAAACCTCACAAACACCAAATTCTATTTTGTAAATAATTTTTCAAAAACAAAATACAAAATTATAAAACCCGATAAAACAACAAAAATATTCTTCTAATCTATTTTTCTTTCAACATGGCAAGTACATTTTTTCCCGTCAACACTTTAATCTTTCAAAATTCAGTATTTTTCCGATCAAGTGTTGAGGGGAGAAAATAAACTTTAGTTCAAAACATCTGTGTTCTTGCATGTTATCTTATCTCGGTTGTTTCTTTTAACAAATGGTGGTAAATTTTCGGTACAATGACACCCTCGACTAAATTTATAACCTTTCATTATTTCTTAAGTCGATGGGGAGTGTCGTCAAAGTTTCTTTCCTAAAAATCTTTGTTTGGTAACCAAAATGGAAGTTAAATGGCTTTGTTTGAAAAAGGAAAAGGTGGAGGGACTAAACTGTCATAATGTTTAAGTTATTTTTAACAAAAACACCTCCCACCTACTTTTCTTCTTCACATTTATTACTCATAACCTATATCATCCACGCATCCATAATCGCTTAACAAATCCGCTTTGATCATCAATTTGTAAGTGTTAATACCTTCATTGCAACAATCTAAGCATGGTTTTTGAATTTTATTTCAAACTAACGGATAGATTTTTTAGAAGGGATTATGTGTTCTACGCGTTAAGCATGAACACATGATCATACTTGTGTGTTTATGAGTGAAATGATAGTGCCAAAATGTTTTTATTACATCAATGAATACATTTTCATCGCTAAACATACCCGTAAACACTAATTGATTGATTAGGGTTTATGCTAAATTGGGTGTTTTCAAATGTGAACGTTTTGGTAATAAAGATTGTTATATGAGGTTGTTTTCAAGTTGAATTGAAATATTTAAACCCGTAAATCACCCAGAAACAATAAGGAATCATTAATTGAAAATTAGGGTTCTAGTTCATACGAATTGGGTAATTTTTGATTCATGGCTTATTTGATGTTAAAACTTGATAAACATACTCATACTTCTTAGACCTCCCGTAAACGCTTTGGTGCAAATCCTATGGCTAAAATCTTATGCGCGAAACTATGAACTATTAGGGTTTTAGCTTACGCTGCAAGGTTTTCTACGCATAATTGTTTGATATGCCGACATGCCATGATTTGATATAGAATGAGTGTTAGTGTTAATATTGATCTTATGATGATGTTATTTCAGGTTTGCTACCGTAATTTCGTAATCAAGGTTTTGCAACTCTACGCGATAAGGATTACCCTACGCGTAGTCATGTTACGCTGAAGATTATTCCTACGCATAACGCTACGCGAAGGTTCTACAATGGACTACGCGATCCCGTGAAGGATATGCGTAAACAAGGACCTCTACGATAAGGTCTACTCTACGTAAGCCTTACGCGTAAGGTATATATACGCCACGCGTAAGCTCTACGCATAAGGTCCCTTTTCCTACGCTGCAAATTTCTTACGCCGTAGTTAGGATCCTACGCGAAGCTTTCGCTCACGATATATAAATACTTACGCTAACTTTGCCAATACTGCGCTTAACCCTGGATTGACCTTCATGATGAATTGTTACGTCTACAAACTTGTAAATAAACTAATCATAACGCCACGAATCCAATAATGTCACTAATAAACTTAATCGCTTGATATGTTGTGAACAATAAGTGATAACATAAACTTTAAAACTTAAAGTTAACTAACTCACTAAACATTTCACGACGTCATTGGACTATTGGACAAACAAGTGACTTAGGACTCGTAACAATCATTGATCACATACATTCAATATCTAGACAATAAAACCTTCTATTGACTAACATTATGTCTTTCGATATGTTGGTTCTTTTGGCTAATGTTATTTCGCATCACGACATGGTCGAACAAATGAATGTGGATGCACCAAAGTTCTCTCCATTGCCGATATCTACCCTTATGGCTATCCAATGAAGATATGGAAGAATAACCTTCGTGTTGACTTTGATACCTTACCCGCTCAATCTTCGCTTGATTGCTATTGATATTCTCAAGACTCATCCGTATCGTAACATGCTCACCAACTCGCTTCTGAGATCTACATACAACACTTCCGGAACACTATGGAAAGGGTCAAGGACAGCCGTGCGGTGACTCAATCACAAACAAGTCACCATTACACCTGACTTAAGGGTCGTTCTCCTAATTCCCAAGTCGAACCAACCAAACTTTATGCCACACCTGTTTGTCAATTCTTAATCAATATCGGTTATGACGAGGCTACAGGAGTAATCACCAAGCATTCTCACGTTGAGCTTAAGAGTATTCCTCAACCATGGAGAACTCTCTACATGATCATCACCAAGTCTCTGGTCGTGACAAGGCTATGAGCATCCTAAGCTCATGGAACTGCAAATATTTTGGGCATTGGTCAACAAGAAACACATCGCTATCGGCTCGATTTGGGATGACATGATGTCATTTCTCAACAAACTTGGCTCAAAGATTCCCTACATCGGATATACTAAACTGTTGATCCAGAGAGCACTTGGACTTCATCCCGATATTCCCAAGAGGCTCAATGACCCCGACAATCACGATATGTTGACGAACCTATTCTATCGTCGGAATCAAGGAATCGCCTACAAAGAAACAAGGTGCGGTTGCCGATTTCTTCTAACCAAGATGTCGAAAGCTCGAAACGCATACAAAAGGTATCCGGAAGCGCTTAGACAAGGCAAAGTTGGTCATCTCGACGAAAAATCTTCGAACATCCTAAGGAGAACCGTAAGAGGAAGTGCCGGAAGTGTTACAAGTACAGACCTTTATAGAAAGCTTCCCAAAAGGAATCCTCCTCGTAAAAGGATTGTTCCTCTAAGGAAGTCAACCTATTCCCACATCCGAACCGCAAAGAAAGCTTGTGGACGAAAGCTCAAGGGACCTATTACATATGAAGAGATTACCTACTCTCGAATCAGAACCGTAACACCTCCTTCAAGCCAAACCTCCAAGTCCACCACCATTGACAAAGGAAAAGGAAAGACTCATGTACTTGTACCATATGATGAAAGCTCAGATCATGAAGAAGAGCAACTGGATATATCATACAGAAAGAAGTTTAATATCGTTAGACACCTTCAAAAGGCTGAAGAATTTGCTAAAGACCAAATGGGTGGTCCCGGAGGATCAAGTGGTGCTGTCCACTCTTCACCGTGTCCTCGATGCGGTTAATCAACCCGATAAGGGATCCGGTGCCACCACTCTTGTGCAACAACAAACGCTTGTGAAGGAGTCTACTGATCTTAACATTGAGGAACCGGAAAAGAATAAGACTGAGAAAGAGAAAACTGATGAAGAAGCTAAGGAACGACGTGAAGAAAAGGCTAAAATCGACATGATGATTAAGAAGATTATGATGACTTTCTTCTCAACAGTCTAACTCGCTCCAAGGAGGATACTTCGCACCTCCAAAGGACCCCGCATCTCCTCATGTCCCCTCCTCATCAGATTCTTCATCTCACTCCTCACCACCACCATCAAAGAAGTCAACCAAATCATCATCCAAATCCGTGAAGAAACCATCTAAATCTTGGATTTCTCAAGCTCATGAACGGATTACCAAAGCGTCAAACAAGTCGAAGAAGAAAAACGTGCTCAACAAAAGCTAAATTTCTTTATCACATACAAACATATGTATGACGAGCATGAAAAGATAAAAGGAGAAAGGAAGTTTGTTCAGAAATTCATGAAAAATCACCGTCAAGAGGAACTGAACGAAATGATCGGGCTACACTAAAAGTACCTTCGAATACGCTCCTAAAGTCACAAAGGAGTTGTTCACCAAACAACTTTATCCAAATCTTATGCGGATCGCCAAGCAAACTATTCGATCGAACGCCTTAACCGTAACAATCAATCCAACCGATCCGGTAGTTTTCTCAGATAATGAATTGGTGGCCAAGCTTGTTACACAAATGTCCTGCACAATGACATTTACCTCGATGAAGGAAAGTCGTTTCAAGCATTGCCGGACTACCAACTTCAAGAGGCTTGTAGATTCAAGTCGAAAGTCGAAACGCCCTAGACGAATGAAGACAAGGATAAGGATAAAGATTCGCACCTAAACGCCGTATACCGGTGAATCTTCTATGATGCAACCTCCTCCACAAACGGGCTCTTATTCAACAAACATCTCCTCCTCGCTCTTCTACTTGATAAACCTCGTGACGATTCCGAAGTTACCACCCCGACTCAGAAAACTGATGATCACTTTGATTATACGGGTGGTGACGATGAAGAGGTCCTTGAGCCCCTACAACAACCCACCTCTCCCAAACAAGTGAAGAAACCAGAATCATCATCAAGGCCTTCTAAAAAGAAGAAGAAGACGACTCCCGAGTCGTATCATGGCTAGATGACGATAAAACCGAAGAATTTGCATGGTTCTCTACACTTGTCAATCAAACTCCCTACCCTGATGAAGGTCAAGATCTGGTCGAAGGTTCTACATTGGAGCATGTAAAAATCTTGCAAGAAAAGTTCCATGTGAAGAAAATGACGAAATCTGAATTGAGACGAATCAAGAATGAAGCGTTTCAACTTCTAAAAGACAGCTCCAAAAGTGCCATCGAGGTTGAATATCACCTTGAGAACATTGCTAGAGCCATGTCTAACAACATGGATTGGCTCAACCCGAAAGCAAACATTGACTTCACAAAAAGGGACAACCCTCCATATTACATCGATTGGACCAAACCCTTACCGACCATTGGCCAACCAGATGAACCACGGATTCCCTTCAGATATTTCTTCAACAAAGACTTGGAATTTCTTCTCCATGGTGGCGATGGTTCAAGGAAATATGCTACATCCTTGACACTTCCATTCCCCGCAGCTATCTACTCCAACAGCATTGCCATTGAGGAACGTGCCAATCACTTGTTCTCCAACACAGTGGAAGCATATGACCGAGATGCATTGTATGGGATTCATCATCGGCCGAACGCCGAAATCTACTACGTAAGCCGCCGGTTCAAGTCTCAACATGCGTGTTTAGTACTAAAGACATCATTGCCATCCAACATGTTGGTCTTTCATCCAAATGGGACTACACATTTCTTAAGAAGATTGTGGTCAAAAGACAGGATGAAAGGGAGTATGCATTATGTGAAGCTGACTTTGAGAATTTGTCTCTTAACGATATTGAAGACATGTACCTTGCCAAAGTACAGGGTCGCATGAGACAATTTTCAACCGAATTCAACGAGAATTCATCAAGTCACTCATCTTCATCGACGATAGTCATAAAAGAATGTGTTGAAGACCTCCAGATTGCCGTTGAATCTTATCAGACGCGTGTCAACTTCACTCCTCCAACGCTTACTCTTCCCGATCTCAACCAACTATCTCAATATACACTCATCAGCAAACCTTTCGGCTTGTTTACCGTAGTGAACTTCAAAGAAACTGCTTAATGGCGTGTAGCGAACTCCACAAGTTCGGGATCATACTTTGAAGCTGGTTAGGGATGGATTGGCATACAGGTTGAAGGATATACGCCCGAAAATTGGGTCTCCTAAGCGCGGAATTCTCGTGAAAGGAGGGATGTGAGAAGGATCATCACAATGATTGATGAACGGTTGTTTCGAAGGGATCAGTTGACGATTGAGAGAGTTATGTCGGTGGTCGACCCAGAGAACCATAACCGATTTCAACGCCTGCACACTCCCATGGGAACATCACCGCACTTCCCGGTACCCTTGAATTGTTTTCTTCATATCATTTTTGGATGTTTGATTAATTATGTCAATGGCTTGTGCACACATTACAGTTTACAACCCGTACTTGTAAATAAAGGACCCGTGGTACGCCGATTGCCACAATCCTTAGAAAAGGAGCTAAAGCTTCTTACTTTTGAGTAAAACCTATCAAACCTTTCACTTTTCAAGGTTTGCTCAAAAGAACAAGTACTTTCCCTTATGATTTTCAAAACCTCAACCGCTTATATCACTCGTTGAGGGGGAGTACTTGAATCAAAACTTTGTTCAAATGTGTTCTCAAGTGGTCATTCTTCCTGCAACACTCAAAATGGTCATATTTATTCTCAAACGTTTCAAAAATAACACTTTAATATGCCATTTTGAGGGGGAGAAAATATGTGATAAGAAATATGTTGTGTAAAATGCAAATGAATTTGTGTGATTCAGACTTAACCAACAATTGACGATGCTTAATGTTAGTAACTCAAAAGACTTGTCCTGACGGGTAATAATTTCAAGCTAGTTCGCTAGTGATGTAAACGTGTCTCGCAAAGGACTTGTCTGAGTAGAATGTACCATTCGAGAAACTCTTGATAAACATGAATTCTGACGGGTTTGACGACCTTTCGAGGATTGTCTACACCTTCAAGGTAGTTATTAGAGCTAGTTGTCACCTAAAAGCTGACAATGCAACTCTTTAACTATGCCACGTAACCGTGTCTCGCGGGGGAAATGTCTTGTTGGATATTGGATTTCATAAACACATAACAAACAATAATATGGGTCGAATTGTTTAGAGGTTTTAGAGAGAGAAAGTGGGAGCCTTTCTAGAGAGAGAAAGTGAAAGAAAACATAGAAGGTTAGATTAAGATGAATGAAAGGTCCAACCCTCTACCTTGGGAGGTAGAGGGTATTTATAGTTACAAACTAAACGTCCTCCTTCGAACTGTGGATCAGGCATACAGTGGGTAAAGACCCGTCCTTCCTCCACGGTGTTACTCTAAACTAAATAACTAACTAATAAAACAATAAATAACGATATGTCTACGAGCTAACTTATGCTAGATTATATTTGGGGTGACCGCTACTTCACTATGGAATTTTCTAATTCCTAACAATCTCCCCATAAGGGAGGTCACCCCATGTTTTACATTTTGAATCCTAGCATTCTATTTAATCTTCGTTCTTGAGCTCGTAGACTTGAATTCTTCAAATTCTGCATCTTTGTGCTTTAGCAGTGACTCTTCATAGTCCGAGTGGTTTGTACTTTCAGTGGAGGCCTTTAACTGATCCACATCTTTGATGATCTTTGAGCTTTCATTGAGATCATCAGCCACAGTAAATCTCTGGATCACCCTTTATTGTGTTGCCATCATGTGAAGTTGTGACTTTCGGACCGACATGCTCACACTTTTGAATCATGACATCATTCCATCATAGTAGCGGAAGCCTTACTGGTTCATGATATTTGCAGCAGCGAAGCAGAAGCATAGTATATAAATATCTGAGCCAGGTTATGTAGATATGCACCAGTCATGAATTCTTCAAATTAAGTGTGGATGCTGTGAGCATGCGGCTTTGGAATGACTCCTCAATTCTCGATGGTACCGCAACCGTCAAATGTTCCTGCAAACAACAGTTAGCAATAAAATACACGAAAGTGTCTTTGATCACTTTCGCTGAATTGAGGTACACGCCCACGGTTCCCGTTGATCAAGTACAAGTACTGCTGTGATCGGTAGGATTCCTAAGAATCTCCTTGACAGGGTTTCGCACCGTTCTAGCTTTCTCAAACCGGAACGTCTCAAAGAAGACAACACGAGGGTGAGTGAACCAGACAATTGAGATTCACTGATTGATGAAAAATGATTTGAAAAACAATCGCGTAATGCTTGAAGAAAGAGTTGTGCAATACGACGAAGGTTTTATGAGAAAGATCAATTTTCAAACAAAATACTTTTTGTATTAGAGAATGAGTACACATTCGACATGCTAGCGAAAAGAAGAGATTCGCACATCGAACGGTTTTTCTAAAAGTATTTTTCAATCAGTGATACTTTTTGAATTTGAAATGAATACACATTCGACGTGCTAGAGAAAAGAAGATTTGCACATCGAACGGTTTTTCCAAAAGTATTCGTCAATTCCATTCCTGGACCAAGGTTGATTCAAGATTGAATCTCCCCATCGTTTCTATCCAGTTGTCACAAGTTTGATCTTACGAGAAGATCTCACATGTCACCCACCAAGAGCTTGTTTGATGTTGGCTCTAGAAGGATTTCCATCTTCATCGTGAATACTTTTACATACCACTCAGATGTTCTGGCAATACCACAAGGATAATGCGTAGGACTCTTAATATATACTTACTTTCCACATTGTGTGAAACAGCAAGTCTTCAAGAATTTAGTGTCCTAATGAGATATTGTGGATGATCTCTTGGCTCTAGACTCAATAGTGCACATTTGGTTTCCTATGCCGGAGACTAGGGAGAGGGTCTCCTTCTTCAATATCAACAATCTCTAAGAGAAAGTCGATAGATAATGTCGGTTCCCCGTGAGAATGAAACAAGCCCTTTTAAGAGGAACTTGAGTAGCTTGGGAAGTTAGTGCAGTGCGTCACTGGGTCCATGACGTCTTGTCTTCAATACCAGTGTTACCTTAGTAACCACCAGTAGCATATGTATTGAACCGGTTTCTGCCCTAAGGTTGAATTGATGGAGGGCTATTTCTTTTCACCCTTTTCACATTCAATTCTTTTTCATTCTTCAACCCCCCTTCAGTGCTTACCGAGACTTCATTACTAGAACCTTGTTGGGTTTATTCCAGTTCTAGCTCTATCTCAGTCCGCACTCTTCCCATATCTCACTTTTCTCCTTTTTTCATCATACCTAAGGACTCTACCCTATCTAGTGGATTGTCCCTGGGTAGATCCCTCCGGCCTCTGGGATCGTGAACTAATACCTAACCTCACTATCCTTATAACTCCATACATAAAGTAAGATGGTCGGTCTTTTGGTACAATTCATTCTTCCTTGAAACCAATTGAAAAATCATTTGGAAAAACAATCAAGGTACTTGTGATACGAGATCAAAGAATTTTGTACCTTAATAGTTTTGATCATTTTAGAAATGCTCCCCCTCAACATGTGCATATGATTTAAAATTGTTTGGCACATGGAGGCAAAAGTTCTTTGAAATAATTTCTTTGAAATAATTTCTTGATCACAATTTCCTTAGAAAAAGCCATTTGAATTTCTTTGGTAAAATTCTCCCTCTCAATATGTGCATAGGATATCTAAAATCATTTTAACACATAGAGGCAAGAGTTCTTTTGAAGCACATCCACGAATCACAAAGCCATTAAGAAACCATTTGAAAACTTAATCAAGATACTTATAAGTCTCTTTAAAAAGAACTTTTGTACCTCGATAGTTTTGCTCCCTCAATATGTGCTTCGAGATTGAAAGCGTTAGCACATATGAGAGAGCAGCCTGCACAATTAAATCAAAAACGATCACCTTTTATCAAATTTCATTATTAAATCACAAATTCTCCCCCGATCAAAAATATCAAACCCTTTGAGATTTTGGATCCCAAGTGATTTAATTAGGTTTAGAAAACATGGGAGAAAATGTGGCCTTGTTTAAATACTCATCATGTTTTTGGATAAATCCTCCTCCTCAACATGTGCATCGTGTATTTGAAATCGTTTGGCACATGGAGGCAGGAGTGCCTTTGAAGGACTAAAACCGATTCCATTAAAACAGATTTGAGATTTAAATCACGATCTTTCCCTTGATCAAAAATTTCAAACCAATTAGGGTTTTGGATCCCAATTGATTTAAATCATTTAAAAGTTTTAGGGAAAGACGTGGCAAGATTTAATTTTGAAAAATGACAGATAAGGACCATTTTAAGACATTAAAGATTGTTAGTATCGGGTATGATTGTTTTATGAGATCTTTTAAGTAAAACAAAACAATTTCACAATCAAACAAGAACAGAAAAAATTTCATTTTGAAAGACCTTGATTCAAAGAAAAATCATACCATGACATAACATTAAATCTTTAGATCACCACATTTTAACGTACAAAGCGGAACTTTTGTGAAGAAATATCGTTTGAAAATATTTTATTTTAAATCACTCTCCCCCTCAATCCATGACAGAAGTCAATAATTGAGTGACTTAGGTTTTGGTAAAAATGAAGTCCGGTGATTTTCAAAATTAGTCCAATATATTTTCAAAACAATATTTTCCATTTTCAAAACAATTTAATCAATTTATTCAAAATTGTTTAAAAATGGTATCCTGCACAAAGATACGTTAGGTGGTTGAGAAGCTTCGTTGATGTTGCTGTAGGGTTTGGAAGAAAAACCATCTGCGATGCAAGTGAGACTTCTTCTTACGTTGCATTTTGAATGCCAACCGAGGTCAAATTAAGCTCCGTTTCTTCAATCACTTAGAAGAAAACCATCTGCAGATGCAGTGAGACCTCTTACGTTGCATTTATGCCAACTCTCCATAGAAGTCCAATTAAGCTCCGTTTCTTCATTTGTCAACCCAAGATCTAGTTACCCTTTCTTTTCGGCATCCAAACATCATATTATGTAGGATCCGGATCGGGAACATTCTTATACCAAGATACCTGCAGACGTTAGTGAACACACGTACAGATATATGGTGGTCGACATCACCCAAACAACAATCGACTAATAAAAGTCAATGCAACATATCAATCAGATCATTTAAATGTATGGGAATAATGTGTTCATCAAACTCTAATCATCTAATCCTAGCAATCATATCCTAGGCACCTAGTCCTTCAACATAGGTTAACAACATTTTTAATTAAGCATATTAGGATAATTTAAGAAAGCCCGTTAGATGATGTAGATTTGAAAAAAATTCTTCCCCTCAATCAATGACTCTTTTTCTAAAAGATTTAAAAGCGCTGAAGTCATTGATTGAGATTTCAAATTATACGAAAACTCTGATCCTGATTGATTTTTCAAGCAACTCATTTTCCACCATTTTGAAATACAACAAACATTTTTCTGAAGAATTTTAGACGGAAAAACATTTGTGTAGGAACAGCAGTCCTTCGACATACTTTCCTCAAATTTGTTTTTAGGATAAGTGCACGATATTTTAGAAAATATGTTTAGTGCAGCACTTTCCTTTCTTGAAAAACGGGTTGCTATCTGAAATAATAACAAGCCATTGTTTAAGCACGGGTTACAGTCAAGTAATGCGCAAGCCATCATTTAAAGTCCGGGTTACAGTCCAAATAACTAAGCCATAGTTTGTTGACATGTATTAGAAAAGAATATTTAAACCTCCTGCTCGAACTTCATCTAAAGTCCCGTGCCATTATTGAATGACATTTCTAAGACCGTAGATGTTATCGATACCAGAAGACATGTCATAGAAAAACATATTTTTGGTATTTTTTGAATTTTTCTGATTTTTATGGGTTTTTGAAGGTTTTAAAATTTTCTATTTTGTTTTTGTTGGTTTTATATTTTTCTATTTCTTTTTGTTGGTTTTATATTTTTGTATTTTGTTTTTCGAAAAAATATTTACAAGGATAGAATAGATGATATAGTTAAAGAGGATGATGATACGAGTACCGAGATAAGGATATTGAACAGCACGTCGTAGAAGATAGAATTCATCATCTCTTAAACTTCCACCACCAAAGCTTCCAAGGCTCTTGCATTGAAGAAAGAAATTGAGCCATAGAAAGTGAGACTTTGGCAGCTTCCCCCAAACCGAAAATCCTTTAGCTGAGCAGATTCGAAGCTCTATTTCAAGCTTGCATTAGCCAGGTGCACAGAGAAGCACACCATTATCATCGAACTTGCTGCTCCTTTTGAGAATAATCACCGTGATTCTTCGTTCGAGGTTATATCATCCAATAGAACACCAGCAACGTTTCATCCCACACTTAAATAATCTTCTCAAATTTCTTTTCCACTGACGTCTGAAGCAATCCATTCCAAAAAGGTGTCAAGAAACCACTTCCCCCGAGTAGTTGAATTGATGCAGCCCGTCTCTTAGAATAGAGCTCAAGAGCCCGAATACACAAGTAGATTTCCAAAGAATAAATGATACAACCACCCAATGCACATTTATCTTTCCCCGATGATTGTGTATAAGGCTCAAGAACCGAGTACTCAAATGCCTCCTAACTTGTGTGCCTCTTTTATCTTCAGAAACTTTATATTACATCACTTCATCCACGTCGTTGGAATAAAAACACTAAAAGCCTTGATGAGTAAAACCTTGAGTTTCTCTGCGGTCATGACATTTGTTTTCCGGGATATCTTCAATCACTTAGAAGAGTTAAGTTCATCAAGTTTACTCGTCATGAGTCAAACCTTGAGTTTCTCTGCGGTAATAACATTTGTCTTCCCGGATATCTTCAATCACTTAGAAGAATTAAGTTCATCAAGTTTACTCGCTTTGTGTTTAGATGTGAGTCTCCTTTCCCCTTGCTGGTTTAGACACTTCAGAATCAGCAACTCATTGTAAGCCCGTATACTAGAAATTTGTTGAGAAGATCGCTTGAAGTCTTTGTGAGAATCAACATGCTGAATAATAACGTGAGCAAGTCTAATTAGAGATTATATTTGGCATTTCACTCTTCCCTAATTAGTGCTCTCCCCTAAACCGACAATCTTTATGATGAATGCTTGAATTGAGAAGAAGTCTTTAAATAATCAAATGCAACTCGTCTTTAGTCTTCTAACATGTAGCAGAAAAATGCAGAACTCGGGATGTAGACTCGACCTTCTTCAAGATTGTCCGAATGGGGAATACGGTGTTAACATCTTCTTTACACCAAAGGCATTCCAGTTAACTTGTAAATAGCAAATCCCCTTAATTAAAATCCCTCCCAATCAAACAAGAACAGAAAGATGTTCATCAAAGAAATCACCAAAGAACTAGAAGCACTTTATCATTTAATCATATCAGCCCGTGTGAAGATGTCAACCAACGGCTCTTAGAAGAGAAAAACTCCATGTGAAGATGACCCGATGAGAAGAAGCTCGGTTCTTACATGAGTTTAGAGCCGTATGACCATTTATATTCTCAAATATCAATCAACAATGCAAAAAATTCACACTTCTTCTCCCCCTCAAGAATTGCATACGGAGATGCCATTCTTGACTAAATAAGTGAAAATCATCCGAATGTTCTATTCACATTTCTCTCCCGAAAAATAAGCACATGATGTCGCCATCTTCATTATAATCGAGCACGTGGAATGAGAAAACAATCAGTGTAGCCCTGGTTCACTTTATGACTAAAGCGCATGGAAAAAGCATGAAGCATGTTGATGAGAATGGTCATTAATTAGAAGATTTCTCTTCTTCAGAAGATAAAGCGCACTGACACGTACACTTTTCTTTTCTTTAGAGTACGAGGCATGAACTGTTGTGTTCATACGTCATAAGAAGATTTCTCTTCTTTCAAAGATAATGCACACTGAAACGTACACATTTCTTTTCTTTAGAGAACGAGGCATGAACTGATGTGTTCATACGTCATAAGAAGATTTCTCTTCTTTCAAAGATAAAGCGCACTGAAACGTACACTTTTCTTTTCTTTAGAGAACGAGGCTTGAACTGTAGTGTTCAAACGTCATATCCGAAAGAATATCAAGATTGAGTTACTTGAACCCGTGAGTTATGAGATATCAATCCTTGTGTTATCCATACTTTAAACCAGTCCATGTATTGAAGGATCGAAGTATCTGCAACTGGGTAAGGTCTACCTGCACTAACATTACAAGCTTGATTGCATATATATTGGTTAGTGACATTAGTATCCAAACCCTTTGAGGTTTCACGGTCAACCTTGATTTTGTCATCAGAAAACAGCTTTTCGGTAGGAATCCACCTAAGTCCAGCATCCTTAAACATTCTACCAGACGGTATCCACTTATGGCAAGGTCTAGGATTGTTAGGCTTCTTATGCACGTGGAAGACTTCCTTATTCCTTGTTTCCAAAGATTTAGCAGTTGGTATCCATCTAAGTGAAGTTTTTGGTTTGTTTTGCTTCACAACATGTTGGACCTTAGTCACATAAGTAGTCTTAGGGGATTGTACCTTAGCATGTGAATTAGGAAAATGTTTCTTTTGTGGAAAAGACTCAGAATTTCTAGTTTTGTTTTCTACATGCTTAGCATTCTTATGCACGTAACTACTCTTAGATGTACGCCAATCCCTAGTCTTTTGAGTGTTCCTAGGTAGTGGTTTACAACTACTAGCAGTGCTTTGAAATCTCGTAGAATTCATCACCCTAGGTCTTGCACCTAAAATTCCGTCTTTTCGAATCTGTGCCTTTTTCCTAGCTTTTTCTAGATAATAGTTCTTCCACAAGTCATTCATATCATATGAATTATGGGTTTTAATGCTTGGTTTTGACACTGTTTTCGAACTAATCCTAGAGGTGCTGGGAGTAGAAGTGGCTACGTGTTGAGGGTTAACGGAGCTAGAAGCCTTATTCTTAGATAACTCAGGTGAAGTGACTGGTTTTGACAAAACTTGTTTCTCATCAACTTGGGAGGCAAACCGTGTTTTTGAAAATTTTGGTCTTTCGGATATAAACGCAGTAGGCTGCCTAACAATGGACCGGTTTCTAATGGGATAAGAAACTGGTTTCCCCAAGGTTGATGGTTTTGTAAACTTAGTATTCACATTTTTCCCTACAGTTTTCCTAAGCTCATTTTTAAGGCAACAATAGCGAAACTCTTTTCTTGAAGTTGAGCTTTGAAATCATCAGTTTTTGCTATCAAAGAGTTTGTTTGTTCTATTGATTTAGTTCTAGCATCTTTGATAGAGTCACTTAGTTCTATATGATGCTTTCTCAAAGACTCATTTTCCTTTAGTAATTTAGCCACATAAATTGACAGTTCATTATTTCTTGTTATAATAGCATCAATGTCTTGTGTATTCATGACTAAATTACTTTTCTCATTCAAGACAGAAATATGTTTCTTCAGATTGTAAATGGTTGACTCTTTGTCTTGAAGCTGAGCTTTCAAAGTGTTAATTTCAAAAAGTTCACGGAATTCAGGAAGTTCCGGTTGTTTACATGGTTTGTTAAGTTGAAAACTTTCTTCTTTACTCTGAATCGCGATTTCAAGAGAAATGCAATGCTTTTCAAGATTTGAGAATTTGTTTGAAAGTTCATCAAAAGCCTTCTTATCAACCATATCTTTTGTTTTGAAACACTTAATCTCAGACTCAGCCTCAGTAACAGAACATTTATGAAAGTTATGTTCAACATCATGATCAGTTTGTTTAAGAACTTTAGCAGATGCACTATGTTGAACAGTAAAGGGTACCTCATTACATGACTCCTGTTCAATTTCTGGTCTGATATCTGCATCCACATCATGTGTAACAAGAGTCACTGAACCGTGGCTTTCAAGCTTATCTCTCTGAGCCTCTGTATGCAGTGTCAACTGATCCAACATCTAGTGCCATACCGGTCTCAACACAACAATTATTGATTGTACGAGATACATTCGCCTTTCTGATTACAACATCCACTTCTTGTGAGACAAGAGTCACTGAGCAGCTGGTTACATCATTCTTTGTTGTTTCTGATATTCTGCATTCAACAACACCCGACCTTTCTGATACATTTCCCAACTTATCACAAATAACTCTCAACTGTACCTGACTCTCATCTACTTTTGCATCTTTCTGAGTAACTTCCTCAATATACTTCTCCACATTATCCATGAGATGGATAAGTGTCTCCGTGAACACGCTAATGTCCATTCCGTGTGTGTCTCTTGAAGAACATTTCAGTCATGTCTTGATCATAATCAGATGTGAATTCCCTTCTAATGAATGACTGAAAGTGTTTGTAGATCACTTGAAGTGCAGCGACTGGAACTATCCTTTCGAACCTTCTCTTTGTCAAGTTGTAGCTCCAATTGCTCTAGGTTTAACAGCAGAGTTCCTGTTAATGTGGAAAAATCCTGACGAAAGAGGGCAATACATGTTCTTTCCATTGATGTGGGTAGAAGTAACATGAGGTGAGAGTGAAGTTGTTGATAAGGTTCAATGATGCTTTCCTTTTGCATGGCATTCTGTAGCATTGATGGTGCATTTTCTGTCTTTCAGAGTCTGAACCTAGAGATATCACATCCTCATTGATTGATTCAATCATCTTTAATCGTTCAGTTTAGCATACAGTATCATTGTTGTCCACATCATCATACAATTTAAGCACTTCTGAAATCACTGGGTCAGTAGAATAAGACATGATGTGGTAGTATGCACGGGATTTTACAAGTCTATGATTTAAACCGAGAAATAGAATCTTTCGCGGGATTTTACTAAAATCAAGACCAAACCGTTAAGCAATGACCAATGGAACGTGTTAAGATGACTGATGGATCGACACAATGATAGACAATTGTGTGTTAGGACTTATGATTGTTTGTGGGATAAGCAGAGATGTTGTTTGGTTGAGATTTGGATTGGTTTATGCACGATTTTCCGAGAAATTTAGGTCTAAAAACATAAAAACCTCAATAACTTCTGTTCAAGGATTTAGCCCTCGAAGGTTGACCTGAATGAACTTTAGTTAATTCGGCGTGACATTCTCCTCGTTCTCACGATCGTTTTGATGGGTAGAACGCTGAAAACGGAGTTACGGATCAAAAGTTATAGCCGTTTGAAGTTTTGTCGGGAAAAGTCAACAAGTCGCTAAGAATTCTTGAACCAAGTCGCTAAGACCAAGTCGCTAGGACCCAAGTCGCTAAGATAATGCACCAAATCGCTAACACCTAATTCGCTACACCCCCAAGTCGCTAAAGTCCCAAGTCGCTAACAGAAAAGCAAGTCGCTAAGTAGTAACTCGCTACAGACCAAGTCGCTAACCAAATTTTTGGCAGCAATTCGCTACACAAGTCGCTAGAGACACAAGTCGCTAAAGAGCAACTCGCTACTGACCAAGTCGCTACCACAAGTCGCTACCCGTAGTGGAGAATCCACTACTTGTACTTTAACTCGCTAGATCTAACTCGCTAGCTCCAACACTGTAAGTCGCTACAAAATGTGAAGCAAGTCGCTACCAAGAAAATATTAACGTGAACTAAGTCGCTAGCTTGAAAAACTTCCAAAACACACTTTTCAATCCAAAAACAACCCAACCACGATGATTCAAGCCTTCCAAATCACAACCTAAACACTTATGATGATCCTAAACACAAAAGTACAATCAAAATCCAAACTTTAACACAAGAAATCAACCAAATGATGCAAAAACCACTAAACTTTCTCAAACTCAAAAACCACCTAAAAACCACTAGAAATCCAAAGATATGTAAGAGATGATCTAACCATGGCTCTTGATACCAATTGTTGGATATTGGATTTCATAAACACATAACAAACAATAATATGGGTCGAATTGTTTAGAGGTTTTAGAGAGAGAAAGTGAAAGAAAACATAGAAGGTTAGATTAAGATGAATGAAAGGTCCAACCCTCTACCTTGGGAGGTAGAGGGTATTTATAGTTACAAACTAAACGTCCTCCTTCGGACTGTGGATCAGGCATACAGTGGGTAAAGACCCGTCCTTCCTCCACGGTGTTACTCTAAACTAAATAACTAACTAATAAAACAGTAAATAACGATATGTCTACGAGCTAACTTATGCTAGATTATATTTGGGGTGACCGCTACTTCACTATGGAATTTTCTAATTCCTAACATGTCTATCTTGAGTTAATCAATTCAAAATGTGCGCGCTCTTTCCTCACTGTGCATTTTAACCGTTAAAACACTTAAGCACATGTGGAGGGGGAGTATTTATGCAAAATCTTATCTCAACAGTGGTACTAAAATGTTTTTCATTCATATACACTGAGAGATTTTTCACATCAGTGGTTTTTATGGCAACATAGGTTAGTCATGGAGTTATAAGGTGACTAAGGTTAGGAATAACCGTCCTATGATCCACCAGAGCCGGATGGATCTACCCCAGGACATCACAAATAGTTAGTATTTAGAAGTCCTTAGGTATGATTGTAAAAAGGAGAAAATGAGAATCGGAGAAAGAAGGAGTTGAAGAATTAAAAAGAAATGCAAAGAAAAGGGTGAAAAAAATAGCCCTCGGATTATTCAACTTAGGGCAGACACCGGGTTCAATTCATATGCTACTGGTTGTCACTTAGTGACGCCGGTATTGAAGATTAAAAGTCGTCATGGACCCAGTGACGCATGCACTAAACCTTCTTATCCACTCAAGTTTCTCTCAACAGAAGCTTGTTTCATTCTCACAGGGAACCTTACGTAAACTATCGGCTTTCTCTTAGAGATTGCTGGTATTGAAGAAGGAGACCCTCTCCCTAGTCTCCGCTCAGGAAAACCAAAACGCACTATTGAGTCTAGAGCCACGAGATTCATCAAAAGATATCTTAGGTACACTTGACGTTTAATCACTTGATGATCTACAATAAGGTTATCAGTGGTTCATATCGAGTCCTTCACAGATCTTAGCAATCTGTCGAGAACATTTATGAGAGGTTCACATTTGTGATCCTCAGTGATTGAATGGAAACTCCTGCCAGGGTCAACATCAACACCACGTGAAGCCGGGTCGCTTCGGCAACTCCCGTGGATTGCGCTTAGTGGTCTCAACGGTCTACGTGTGAGGTGATGCTTCGGTGTACCTCGCGACTCATCACGAATCGTAGGTGTACTTCGGTACATCGTGTTATCTCACTTGTGGGACTCCGATCAGAACGGCCTTGTAAGAATTAGAGTTGTGTTTTCACACTATGCTGTTAACACTCTCGAAGTTCAAACTTGTAAGTGCGGAATCCGCTTATTACTAACCGTTTAAATGTTTTCTTCTTATGGAAGCTGTGGAGCGGAATGATCGTGCAGATTCTTCTCATACTCACGCCAACATCATCACTAATGGAAGTTCTATCCTAAAGCAACACAACAGCAGAATGATTCTTCGTCAATACAGAGAATCTACAAAGTTAAAGACTTAAAGAACTCCATCAGTACTTAATTCCAACGTCAAAGAGCGTGTGAGCATGTTGAAGAAGACGTGAGATGGAGGTAGCAGCGAAGCAGAGAAATGAGCACTTGATGCGACAACAACAACATACTTCACTTTCACCACAAAGAACAATGATCAAAGAACAAAGTTATTGATGACGTCAAAGCATAACCGTTCAAAGTAAACTATCTCTCTACACTGGGGAGATTGTTCAAATCAAGGCAATTCTTCTCACAAGAAAGAAGAATGTCAGAAGACGTCAAAGCTACTATTACATCAACGCCTTCACCGTTTTCATCACCAACGCTTGAGTGTTGGTTACTCATATGTAATAACACTTGATGGGGAGATTGTTGGAATCACTCCTAAACCTTATTCAAGTGTTAGTTACTCATATGTAATAGTTAGCTTATTATGGTCTTTATGTTTGTTATTAGCCTTAGGCTTATGTAGAAGGCCCATAAGCCTAGGCCTAGCCCAATAAGGATAGGAAGGGAACTAGGAGTGTTGCCCTAGCTTCCCTCTATATTGTAAACCTTCATTTGTAGGTTGGTTGTTCAAGTTATTTCTTTCACAAACACTCTACGCATAACCGGTCATATAATCTCGTGTGTGTGTGTGTGTGTGATATCTTGTTCAATCGCCTCTCTATCTTTCTATTAAGCTTGTGTGGTAAACCTTGTGACCTAACAGGCGCCTTCAGAGTAAGGTTTAATACACTATAAAAGGAAAATTTGAGTTTATTTAGGTAAAAATCATATTTAAATTATGATGATTTATAAGTTTAATTAATGTGCATTAAATACAATTTTAATTTAAAAAGAAAGTTTGTGTTTAATAATGTGGTTTAACGATTGCTTTTGGATACTCGTTAAACAATCTTTTTATAAAATCTGCACGCAAAAAGGTGTCATGCATATTTTTTTTGGCAAGAAAAATGTTAAAACAACTCTTTCATTAATACAACATTTGTTTAAAGTTTTATTTCTGAAAATAAACAAAAAGATTTCATTTAAGTCTTAAAGAAGTATTGAGAGGTAACCACTTCCGATATAATGAAGAGTTGTGGCCCGTAATCACCTTACAATATTAAGCATGATATGCATTTAGGCAATTAGCCCACGATCAACCTATACAATATGCTTTCTAATATTTAAGAAAACCCATATTTTTCCTCATAAAAAACATAAAGCTTTTCAACATCACATTTTACATATTTAACATTACATATTTTCAAATTTTTTAAATTTTAAAAGAAAGTATGTTTGATTTATATCTTGTAGAGATATATATTGAAAATAAAAATTGAAAAACATATGCTTGGCCTCCAAGTTTTATGTATCCCTCTGTTATTTAGACTTTGAACATGGCCAGTTGTCACATATTTATCACCAAAGTTCCAATCACTTCCAAATATACCCTCTGTTTCATTTCACCTTTTACTTTTGACTGTTGCGAGTAAATATTGAACTCAACACACATTTGTTTCGTTAGAACAAAAGACATGCTTGATGTTGTGTTTTAAGAATTAATTTATTTGATAATCACCTTTTTTAGTCACAAATAATATCATTTTTTAGACTTTGAACTTATTAAAACAGTTTGATGAATGAGTAAGTAATTATCTAGCTAATTTTGTATGTCTCAAAATAAGTTTGCATGCTCAAATTACGGTTAATCAAAACATTTGATTAGTTGACAATATACTACTTGTACGTTTATAAAATTGTGTGACAAGACACTTATCTTAGACGGAATAAAAAAAATTATTGTAATATTATAGTAGACGGGCAAAAGTACGCTAGTTTTCATCCATTTTCTAAGTCACCTCCAAATAATATATCTGGTGATGTTTTAACGTCAAAGCTCTACAAAGATAGCATGATGCCTACCACTAGGCGAATTTGTTGTTCGTTTTTAAATTGATCGAAATAATATTAAGTTATGGATGACGATTGTTTATACGACATAGAATATCTGGTTACTGTATTATTTTTCTACCAAAATTCTTGAATAATTAAATTTTATCAAAACACTTGTAGAAATGTTTATGTAATGAGTACTTATCACAACTTAACCCCAAGTTAGTATCTAGTTAAATACACTAATGTTCTCATTTTGGCACAAACTCACTATACTTATACAACTTTTATTACCTCTTAATTTTTATCACATGATATTTGCATTAGGGTTTTGACTGCTAAATAGACGTGTATTTTATCAAATATATCGTTTTGGTACGTGTACTAATTTTTGTTTCACTTTATGTTGCGTACTTTTATTTTTTGTTTCATTTTGCACGCATGTTTACAGGCAACTGGTTGGGAATGTATAAAACCGGCAAAAATGCCTATGTGGCATATTTTTTGAGTAAATTACATAGATCGTCCTTCTTGTTTGCCCCAATTGCATCTACTTCCCTGTGTTTTCGTCGTTTTTTTAAGTGTTCATAGTTTCTTTATGTTTTCGTCCGTTTTTCGTTTTAAGTCCATTTTTTTTACGATTTCATCTGTTTCTTTGGGTTTAGCCATTTTTACGTTTTCATCCATTTTTTTTTAACTTTTTCGTCCTTTTTTTTTCGATGCTGTTTCTTTATTTTTAAATCCGTTTTGGTTTTAGTATGTTTTTTTTTGTCCGTTTAATTACGTTTCATCATTTTTAGTTTGCCGCGGACCGTTTTTTTTTTAAGTTTTTAGTCGTTTTGTTTTTTCATTTTAGTCTGTTTTTTTAAGTTTTCATCCGTTTCTTTACGTTTTCGACCTTTTTTTCGTTTTAGTCTACTTTTTTAAGTTTTCATTCGTTTCTTTACGTTTTCAACTATTTTTTTTTATGTTTTAGTCCGTTTCTTTACGTTTTCATCATCTTTTTTCCGTTTTCGTCTGTTTTTTTTACGTTTTCATCCCTTTTTTTGTTTTCGCCTGTTTTTTTTAAGTTTTCATCGGTTTCTTTATATTTACGTCTTTTTTCGTTTTCGTCATTTATTTCGTTTTCGTCCGTATCTTTATCGTTTTGTCCCTTTTTGATTTCTTACGTTTTACGTAAAAATTAAAAACATAAAATTAAGAAAACGGAATAAAACGTAAAGAAACAGACAAAAATGTAAAGAAACGGAAGAAAAACGTATAAAACGGACAAACCGTATAAAAACATACGAAAACGGAAGAAAACGTATAAAAACGGATGAAACGTATAAAAACATGAAAGTACGCAACATTAAGTGGAACGGAAAATAGTACACGTACCAAAACGATACATTTGAAAAAGTACGTAGCTATTTAGCGGCCAAAACCCTATTATTTAACTTATTTTTGTTAGTGGAAATTTGACGTGGCGTGCACAAGTGACAATAGTGATTATGGTTTCGGTAAAACAAATTTAGCCGTGCAAAATGATACAAAACATAAAAGTACGCAACATAAAGCAGAACGAAAATTAGTGCACATGCCAATACAGTACATTTGATAAAGTACACGTCTATTTAGCAGCCAAAACCCTTTGCATTATGGTAGGAGCATGAAGATAAAAACAACAAAAGTAAAAAAGCAAATATGTGTGTGGTGGCTTATGTTAGTGGGTGTGCAACTCTGTATTTTGTGCATGGAGCATGATATAGCCCTGCAGCAAGAATAGTGGTGGTACGAACAACGTATGACCTCATTGTTTCATGTTTTTTTTATTTTTTGTCGGCTTACAGGATTTGTTCAATCTTTTTCGGACCCGGGTATTGTTTGAATTTTTGTGGGTTCATTACAATTTATTTAACTTCATTTTTAGCATAATTAAAATTTTGAGTTCAATATCTTTAAAAATAAACACAATTTATTTGTACTAGCTTACGAGACAAACAATTTTAGCTGAGTCAGTTTCAAACAACAAAAAGAGGTGTTAAGTGTCCAAAATAAAAAAAACTTGACTAATTTGTAAAAGATTTTAGCATTTTTTATTTTTTTTTAATTTTTTTTTAAATAGTCATGTATAGCTTATATAAGACAATCATACACACATATCATAATGGTCAAGTGATCACATATCATACATAACAAATAAGGACGCCGTGGACTAATCACATCGTCACAGATAGTGTCATGTCATTGGTGCCATCAATGACATAGTCATGGTACCTCCATGACTAGTTAATAGCTCGGGCAACAGAACATAACAAAGCATATCAAAATGTATCAAATCATCATATCATATACAAACATAGCATATCAAATTGAACCGAATCATATCATAGCAAATGGATAGCAAAACGGATATCATAACAAAACAGATAGCAGATCGAATATCATAACGAATGGAATCATATCAAAGAATCATATCAAAGGGATCAAAAAGGAATATCATAAATGAAACAAAGTAAAGGATCGAGTAGTCATGAGAAACCTTTACTAAGAAAAGGTAGAATATCCGTATCTCAAACAACAAATGCAAAACACACCAGAAATACAAAGGAACATGAGCTAATCCTTCTTCAACGAATCTACACAAATTAATGATCGTCTTATTATTTAAGAACAATTTTACAAGTTATTACTGATTCAACACTTATTGTTGTTCAGATTGACATATTAGGGTTTCCTGCTATTTATAGGAACTTTCCATATTTAGTGACTTAGGGTTACTTTTATTATTAATCAAACTTAGGGTTTATAGGTACTTTCAAATCATACATCACTTATTGACGATTTATTAGTGAATCTGGAACACATTCTTATGATTTTTAAGGCCTGCAAATTAAACTCCAAATATTCTGAAATAATTATCAGTGATTCTCATATTAGTTTAGTATCTTCACAAATTTTTTATAGACGCCATAAAGCTGGCAATTTCATCAAAGACCTCCTCAACCTATTACTATCCGTATTAATAGAATCAACAACCTTTTTAGAACTAGCAAGCGTTGATTTACAAGGTTTTAGCGGCTTTCAATCATCACCTAGTAGCACAAGTTTCCCATCAATTATCCTACTTTCCAAATCATTAATCCTTCCAACCAAAGGTGTGATACTTTGGTATCAATCTGAAACTCGTTTTGTCCCTAACAAATCAATGCACAACAACAACGACAATACCGAGTCACATTCATATGCAAGATCAAAAACGATATTCTAATGATATAGGCAGTTCTATCCATACTAACAAATAAGGAAACTCCTTCTTAAAGAGTTACTGCTTATAAAATGTCACAAATTTTGAATTAAAAATCAAACATAATGGAGTTTTATGAGACAAGATTAATGTCACTTATAAAAATCAAAGCGATAATTTCAACCAAATGAAATGAAATATATATAAAAAAAAAAAGTTACTTTAAAGTTCAAATCACATATCAAAATTATATAAGACTTACTATGATGATCATTATGTAAACCACCGTCACACATAATCATTCGATATATAACTAAACTAACCATTAAACTCTAATAACGATGGTCACAAAAATCACCACACAAACATACAACAATAAAACACAAATATACCATATAATTCACCCACACACACAAAATAAAACTCCCTCTGTCTCAAAATTATAATCAGAAGACAAAAATCACACATTTTAATAAAAGTAAAACCATTGTAATTTTCAACTATTTAAATAGAATATTAAGCATACTAAATCCTCTTTTTTACTTAAAATGATAAGCATGCAATATTTATGAAACATCAATAAAAAAATAAAATAAAAAATAAAAAAACTATAATTTTGACATAAAGTAATTACATAATAAAAGTGCATCATGTTCAATGAAATAGACCACCACATTATTTCTGAAAGGGTGTTGATATTCACGTCATTTTTTTATATATACATTATAATTGTGTATTACTGTCTTGTACAATGTGCATTAAAATATTGTATAGCGTGGTGTATGTAAAAAAATAAATGGTGGGAGTATCATTATCAACCCCATTTCTGAAAGGATGTTGATATACACATCATTTTATTTTATAAACACATCATCTTGTATAAGTTATATAGCACACTTTACAACACTATAATACACGAAATATGATGTTGGCATCAAAAATAGTGTATGTATCAACTCCTCTTCTCAAAACCCCGTCTAACAAAAAATCAGACATTTTCGATTTAAGCCGAGTGACCCAAAAAAAAAAAAAAAAACAAAAAAAAACAAAACAAAACAAAAAAACCGAAATACATGGTAAAAATATCTTGTACCGTATATAAAAAGACAAAATGAGGGTAAAAAAGTAACAAGAAATCAAAAGCAAGCATCATTCACTCACCTCTTTGTAAAAAGGCAAATTTTTAACCATTCCTTACCATTTCTACCCATGACGGAGGGATTGTTTTAGCGCGCTAAAGGTTGTTTTGATGAATTTCCTCATCTAACGAAAGAAAGGAAAAGGTGGTGGTATTGTTATTATTATTATTTTCTGTTTGTTAGTGTGTGATATATTGTGGGTTATGGTTTTATAAAATAAAATATTTTTATGTGTTTGGTTAAGTGGTTACTATTACAGTTGTTAAGTGGTAATTTAGATCATGTGTTAGAGGGCACATTATCATAACGCCTGAGGCGACGTTATGCCCACGTGACATTGCGTTGCGCGGCGTTATGATACCGGGGGAGGACGCTTTTGCAACAACGTTATCTTTGGGAGTTGCTCTAGCAACTTGGAGAGAAACGTCATTATTATTATTATTATTATTATTATTTTTTATTTTTTATTTTTTATTTTTTTTTTTTTTTTAGTTTTAAATGGTTTTTGTGGTGTGTGCATGTAGGGTTGAGCATCGGTCCTGGACCCGACCGGACCGACCAAGACCGAATAGCCCAAAAGCCGAGACCGAGGACCGGACCAAATGTGGTCGGTCCGGTGCGGTCTCGATCGGTCCGTTGGTCGATCCGGACCAACAAGGCAAAATAGTCAGTTTGTGGTCCGGACCGGACCGACCAAGACCGAGACCGAACTAACCCAAAAGCCGAGACCGAGGACTGGACCGAATGTGGTCGGTCCGGTCCCTTCCGATCCGGTCTCGGTCGATCCGATCCGTTCAAGTGGTTTGCTCAGCCCTATGTGTATGTGTCGACTGTGGGTTTTTTTGTGTGTGTGTCTGTTTCTAGTGTGTGTCGAGGGATGAAGAAGAAAGCACGGGTCTGCAAAAGAGAAAGTGGTGTTTGACTGCAAAAGAGAAAGTGAGGTTAAGGTTAAAAAAAAGTGAGGTTGGGTCGAGTAATATCATTTTTGAAAGTGTTTTTCGTTCTTTATTATAGTTGGCCCAGTGTTATGATATTTTTGAAAATAGATAGTGTAAAATTTAGCTTTTTATTTTTATTTGATTATAATTTGTATTTTAATTTAATTAATTAAATTTAGTGTATTTAAACAAATGAAAAAGAAAAAAAATGTGAGTTTCAAAAAGTGGAGTTATGATACGGGGTGATTTTTAAGTGTTAATGTTAAAAAGTTAAAGCAGAAATGACGCTGTGTTGGTGGTAATTTTTTGGTGTTAGAGCATCAGGTATGGTGAATCTCATTTGCTTTTCATTTGGGTCTCACTTGATGCTACATTATCTTAACATTCACATAACAAACCCCAATCTATCATAAAACACAACAAACCTCTTCATTTGTGTCCCACCACTTCCAATTTTGATAGCAACGAATGCATTTTTTGATTTAATAGCAACAATTTAATCAAAAAGTTGTTTGTCACTTACCACTTGACTTCAACGAAATGGATACCTTGAAGACCAAACGGGGAGGCATGTGGGTATGGTGGTGAGCTGCAAAATGGGACGAAGAGGCTGCCACGTCACAACTGCGAGATGGAGAAAACTACCATACCCTTTGCTCTTAGAGCACAAGGTATCACAATGACGAATAACACGTTATTGGTATGCTATCTCAGCGTCACATCATACACTTGTCAATAACACATAAAAAAACTAAAACACTCTCTCTCATAACACACCATTAACATGTTATTAGGTTTCACAAAATACCCTACCAAATATATCACTCACTCACAATAAAAAATTAAAAAAAAGGACAAAATCTGTATTTGGCACGAGCCATTGCATTGGCTTAAAACACAAAAAAAAGCATTTGGCTCACGGATGACATTTTGCCTAGTATCCCGTTTGGCATGTCATTGAATTTTTTTTGTTATTTGGCGCGCTAATGAAGTAGCATACGGGCTGCTCTTATGGTACCTTGAACTCTTAGAGACAGTAACTTTGTGCAATTTTTTTTTCTTACTGTATAAAAAGATAAACCGAAATAAATGGTAAAAAAGAATAGTTTATGAAATGATAGAGATAAAAGCGAAATGTTGTAAAAATATCTTTGTACCGTATATAGAGACAAAATAGGGGTAAAAAAGTCACACAAATCCAAAAGCAAGCCTCATTCACTCACCTCCTTGTATAAAAAGCAACTTTTTAACCGTGTCTTTCCATTTCTACCCTTCACCTTCCTCCTCTATGGCCCTGTTTGGCTAAGCTTATTTATCATAAGCCGATTTGGGCTTATTTTTTATAAGCTCTAATTTTGTGGCTTATTTTGAGACTTGTCGGCTTTTATAAGTTTATCATATCATAATAAACTTAAATAAGCCGACAAGTCTCAAAATAAGCCGTAAAATTGGAGCTTATAAAAAATAAGCCGAAATTTCATGAAATTTCTGCTTATTTTTTATAAGCCCCAATTTTACGGCTTATTTTGAGACTTTTCGGCTTTTATAAGTTTATCATATCATAAGAAACTTAAATAAGCCGACAAGTCTCAAAATAAGCCACAAAATCGGAGCTTAATAAAAATAAGCCCAAATCGGCTTATGATAAATAAGCCTAGCCAAACACCCCCTATATAAACCCACTCACCACTCTCCATTTTCACACGCACTATTCACACCTCCTAAAAAACACACACACATAAACCCTTTCTCTCTCTCTCTGGAAAAAAAAAAAAAAACAATGTCTGGTCACGGTGGTCAAACCACCTTGCCTCCGCCGGTCAACGATCCTCCGGTGAAAGAGCTCGAGATGCTGGCGTTGGTGACCACCGGCTTGCCGTGTGATTCGGTTGAGTGGTGTTAGTCGGGTTGCGAAGAAGTTTGAGAACTCCGTGAGGAGTGGGGTCGGGTCGGTGGGGAGGAAGATGGTTATAAAAGCAAACCATTTCTTGGTTGGTGTTGGGAACAAAGACCCTCATCAGTATGATGTATGTCTTCTTCTTTTATGCTTCACATGTGTGTTTTTCACCTTCACTATGTGTACTTTTTAAAACTCGTTTCTTGTTTTGGGTTTCATTGCCTTTCTAAAAAAAATAAAAAATAAAAATAAAAGAAAATAAAAAATTGTAAAGAGATTCAAATCCATTAAGTTTTCTCAAAAGATTGCTAGGGACTAGCAATAGTTTAGTGTGGGGGATTGATGAGTGTGTAAATACTCATCATTTTAGTCAAATCTGAACTGCAAAACATTTAAAAACACTCAGAAATGCATCAAAATCTTGAAAATATCCCAAATTTGTATTTTATATGTTTCAGATGCAAAATGTTTAAAATCAGATGAAAATCGAGCTAAGTTTGCATAATTGGCAGTTCAGTCCCAACTTTCAAAATTTGGCAGAAATAGTCCCTGAGCACTTATTTTAAAAGAAAAGTCACCAAGGTCCTTTTGAAATCATAAGTTGTCATAATTAGTCCTTTGGTGAAAAATTTCAAAAGTTTTGAGAATTTGCTAGTTTGGTCCTTCAAGTTTCAAAATTGGCAAAAATAGTCCTTTGGAAGTTTAAAATATCTTTAATGGTCCTTGTACTAATGAAACTTGGCATGTTTGGCCCTTTTGATAAGTTTGGGAAAGTTACCATTTTGGTCCCTCAAGTTCTGCCAAATTACAAGAATGGTCCTTGTTATTAATACAAAATCACTTGACCCCCTGCCAATATACCTTGAGCCAGTCCAAAACAACCTGTGAACCCCCGTTTGAACCCCCCTATATTAATATACCCCAGTCAAATCACCAAATCCATCCTCCTTCTCCACCTGTTTCTGCAACCATCTCCCATCACCTCTCACCTCCAGCTCATCTTCACCTCTCCATGTCCCCTCCACCTCCACAACAAACCAAATGCAATTAATGTTTCTCCTTCCTTGCACTCAAACCCCCCCCTGTTGATATCTTAGTTTTGGCGCCAAAATCTCATCAACGGCCAATATCAACTTTTCTAATCCAATGGTTCCTGGAGAAGTGGGAAACACTGAAGGCAAGTGGAAGACATTTTTGTTGTATAAATAGAAGAAAAGGAGATGGGGAGAGTTTTTTTTAGTTTTCATTTTTCATGTATGTCGTATTTAATTTTATGGTCTTAATTAGTTTCTTAAATTGTAATCCTAAGCTTTCCTGTAATGAACTAAAGTTATTTAGTCTATTGTAACTCATTTCAAGCATTAATTTCAAGTTCTATCAAAGTTCATGTTTTTACATTTCTCTTATTAAAGTCAGTTTCAAATGTACTAAATTCCAAGCTTCAAAGAGCTTATTTACTTCTCAAATAAGCTTACTAAAGCTGTTTATAGCTTCTAGTAAACTTACAAAACAGATTCAAGCAAAGTTGGTATTTGGTCAACGAAAGTCAACCTGTGAAGAAATTTTGGTTAAGCAACTATGGAAATGGAAATTGGTTGATCACAGAATGGTTTTGGATTTGGTATTGGCTTAGAATAGTGGTATCACGGTTCTAGATAAGCTGCATATGAAATGGACCTCATGTGAGTATTTTTAGTTCAAGTTTAAAAATTGTGCCACCCTTTTGTTTTACTTGTATCTTTGTAGGTTATTAGTGAGTATTTGGCTTTTGTTAGGTTAAGATTGCTGTTAGATTATAAGAGTTCATTACTGCTCAGGTTTAGGATCAACTAAGGTAGAGCAATTAGCTAAGCATTTAGCTAAACTAGTGTTTGGTTCTGTGGTTAAAATTGAGCTTAAGGCTTGGTTTGCGCTCAAGATCAGTTAGCTTAGTCTCATTTAGGATTATTTCAGTGGTTAGATCGCACTCTAGAACACTTAAAGTCAAAATTAGGTTCTAATTAATCTTGTGTTCAAATCAGTTAGCTTAGGTTAGTATAAGCTTGCATTTAGGTAGATAAAACAGTTCTTTAGCCTGCAGTAGCTTCATTTCACCTCTAATTATCATTTTCATTCAACATGTTTGATCCAAAGTTCATCAAAGTCAAAGATCCATTTCTGTCATAAAAGTCAAAAAAAAAGTTGAGAAACTCAGTTTTTCACCAACCTATGTGGATTTTTAGAGGATTCATTTCTGGTTCAAAGTTTTTGTAATTTTGGGATATTGAATTTAAACTGGTTGAGAAGTCAAAAGTGATTTTTGTGAAATTTTTGGAAACAGTCTTAAGCTCCTAATCAGCTTGTCAAATGGGGCAAAAGTGCCTTCAGGCATGCACACACTCCACATACACTGAGTGTGCACAGTAACTTCAGACCTTGTACAGGTCTTGTTTTTGATCACTAGGGTCTGAAACTTGGTTTATTGGCTCACTGGGTGGTGGTCTTGAGTATTCAAATTTTGGTTTTCAGTTTAGCTTATTTGACAAGCTGTTTGATAAGCTCTAATTAGGTGGGTATAGCTGATTTTAGTTTCTAAATTCAAACAAGTCAAGTCATTGTATTTTGCATCTACCAGGGTTAGATCAGTTGCAATAGGTTGGTTTTGAGCAGTTTTAGCATACCCTAGCTTCTGTGTTAATTTGGTGTCCATTTGTAGCCATTAGCTTATTATAAGTGCTTATTTATAAGCATTTTTCTCTGACTTCATAATCTTGCACAGTAGTATATGTTTTTATATTTTTCATAGATTTAGAATATTAATTTAGACTTTTCCTGAATTTTTCATAATTTTTCATCACTGTTTGCTATTTTTCCCAATTTAAATCAGTTTTTAAGATTTTTTAAATAGCTTTTAATACAAATAAATCAGAAAATCTTCAAAAAAATAAGTTTTCAATTTTCATAGATTAAGATAAATATAAAAGCCAAAAAATATTTTCCATAATTTTCCTAGTTTAAATAGTAAATTTTAGCAATTTAATTAGTTTTAAATAGTTTTTAAATCATAGAAATTAGAATATAAATCGAGAAAATACAAAATTAGTTTTTGAAAATTCTCTTTAGTTATTTTATATTTTTGAAAAATAGTTTCACAAATTTCCTCTTTATTTTCATAATTTTTAGTATTTTAATTTAGTTTTAAAGTTAAAATTAGTTTTTAATTCAAATTTATAAAAGAAAAATCAAGAAAATCCAATTTTAAAAATAGTGATAGCGTTTATTTAAGATAATTTAGCTTTTTAATTTTCTTTCATTTTTCCTTTGTTATCTAGTATCAATCATAACCCCTTTCTTGTTCATATCCCCGATCACTTCACGCGTTTTTATTCAATCGCACGCTTCGTTGGGACTTAAGGACACGGGGAAACACTATGCTCTCTGGTTAATTGCATTCGTTTTGCGAGTCTGACTTTTATGGTTGACCATTCACAAGTGGTTGACTAATAAAAGCTGGTCGATTCGGAGCGAATCAATCCTCTCGATCAATATAAGAGAATAGTGCTGATAAAATACTTGAGGAAATCACGCCGAGGCAAGAGCTTCAACAAACCTTCCCTTCGCTTCTTTCAAAGTTTTCCACCATCGTTGTGCATCCCCCTCTAACTTATAAACTGCTAAACGGACTTGCTGGTTTTCAGTACATTCCAAAACCTCAAATATCTTTTCCAAATGAGCAATCCAGGTTCTCACCGCATCTATCGGAGTAGGTGCCCCACTGAATGGATTTGGTTTTGTTTTGGAATTTCTCTAGTAATAGTTGCATCGGTTGTTGATTGTTGTTAGCACCATTTAGATATTATTATTATTATTATTATTACTATTATTATTATTATTATTATTATTATTATTATTCTCTACCACCATTTTGATAAGCGAAGAGCCTCACCAATGCCCTTAAACGCTTTATAAACAGCGGCGTTGGCAAAGCTGTGATTTATACTGCGTTCAACGTGGCTGGATCGAGAACTCGATGTAGCGTTGTTGTTCCCTTGTTGTTTGGTGCGTTAAGCGACTAGAGGATTTTCTCTTAGGAGGCATCTATAACAGAATAGATTTAAACAATCATATATGAAAAGCATTTAGAATCAGAATCACACAAATCTGATAGAGTACCGGATGAAGGAAGAGAATCCTACCCCAATATCTACCCAAAACTCACAGGTCAAACCTAAGGGTTTCTGAAGAATCAAACACGGCTCGATACCATTATTGTAACACCCAGTCGGACATTAGGAACGAGAGGTCACAAATAATGACAAAGCAACTAAACCACAAGAACCCGTTACATAATACGTTCATGAAAAACAAGGTTCAATCATAGACTAAAATTTAAGTGTACAAGGTTAAAGCACCAACATTATTTAGTACAAGGTCCAAAGTCAAAAGCTAAAGTAATGGCAAAATAGAGTCTTCAAGTACATGATCTCAAGGTCTGCGCTAGCTCTGCGTCACATCCCCATTAACCTAAGTAAAGGCAGTTGGAAAACCATAATTGGTAATCGACTCACAAAAGATATTTTATCTAAGAGTTGGCTAGTCCGAAACAAACGGCCGGTAAAGACAAATCACATCCGTTGAAAGCTGGTGATTTGCTCAAAATCATTTGGTTATCATTGTACCAAGGTTCTTACTTGAACTGAAACAATTGGCTACTCGAGAAGTAATGGCTTTTGGTAAAGAGATTCAAATCCATTAAGTTTTCTCAAAAGATTGCTAGGGACTAGCAATAGTTTAGTGTGGGGGATTGATGAGTGTGTAAATACTCATCATTTTTGGTCAAATCTGACCTGCAAAACATTTAAAAACACTCGAATGCATCAAAATCGAAAATATCCCAAATTTGTATTTTATATGTTTGGATGCAAATGTTTTCGATGAAAACGAGGTTTGCATAATTGGCGTTAGGACTTAAAATTAAAAATAGTCCAGAGCACTTATTTTAAATAGAAAAGTCACCAAAGGTCCTTTTGAAATCATAAGTTGTCATAATTAGTCCTTTGGTGAAAAATTTCAAAAGTTTTGAGAATTTGCTAGTTTGGTCCTTCAAGTTTCAAAATTGGCAAAAATAGTCCTTGGAAGTTTAAAAATATCTTTAATGGTCCTTGTACTAATGAAACTTGGCATGTTTGGCCCTTTTGATAAGTTTGGAAAGTTACCATTTTGGTCCCTCAAGTTACGCCAAATTACAAGAATGGTCCTTGTTATTAATACAAAATCACTTGACCCCCTTGCCAATATACCTTGAGCAGTCAAAAAACTGTGAACCCCTGTTTTGAACCCCCTGCCTATTAATATACCCCGATCAATCGCCCCAAATCCATCCTCCCTCCACCGCTCTGCGCACCATCTCCCATCACCTCACCTCCACTCATCTTCACCTCTTCATGTCCCCTCCACCTCCACAACAAACCAAATGCAATTAATGTTTCTCCTTCCTTGAACTCAAACCCCCCAGTTGCTATATTAGTTTTGGCGCCAAAATCTCATCAACGGCCAATATCAACTTTTCTAATCCAATGGTTCGGAGAAGTGGGAAACACTCAGAAGGCAAGTGGAAGACATTTTGTTGTATAAATAGAAGAAGAAAAGGAGAGATGGGGAGAGTTTTTTTTAGTTTTCATTTTTCATGTATGTCGTATTTAATTTTATGGTCTTAATTAGTTTCTTAAATTGTAATCCTAAGCTTTCTTGTAATGAACTAAAGTAATTTAGTCTATTGTAACTCATTTCAAGCATTAATTTCAAGTTCTATCAAAGTTCATGTTTTTACATTTCTCTTATTAAAGTCAGTTTCAAATGTACTAAATTCCAAGCTTCAAAGAACTTATTTACTTCTCAAATAAGCTTACTAAAGCTGTTTATAGCTTCTAGTAAACTTACAAAAGCAATTCAAGCAAAGTTGGTATTTGGTCAAGCGAAAGTCAACCCGTGAAAGAAATTTTGGTTAAGCAACTATGGAAATGGAAATTGGTTGATCACAAGCGGTTTTGGATTTGGTATTGGCTTAGAATAGTGGTATTTGGTTCTAGATAAGCTACATATATTTGGACCTCATGTGAGTATTTTTTAGTTCAAGTTTAAAACTGTTGTGCCACCCTTTTGTTTTTCGTATGCTGTAGGTTATTTGTGAGTATTTGGATTTAGTTAGGTTAAGATTCTTTAGATTATAAGAGTTCATTCTGCTTTCGGGTTTAGGATCAACTAAGGTAGAGCAATTAGCTAAGCATTTAGCTAAACTAGTGTTTGGTTCTGTGGTTAAAATTGAGCTTAAGGCTTGGTTTGCGCTCAAGATCAGTTAGCTTAGTCTCATTTAGGATTATTAGACTTAATTCAGTGGTTAGAAGCGCACTCTAGAACACTTAAAGTCAAAATTAGGTTCTAATTAATCTTGTGTTCAAATCAGTTAGCTTAGGTTAGTATAAGCTTGCATTTAGGTAGATAAAACAGTTCTTTAGCCTGCAGTAGCTTCATTTCACCTCTAATTATCATTTTCATTCAACATGTTTGATCCAAAGTTCATCAAAGTCAAAGATCCATTTCACGTCATAAAAGTCAAAAAAAGTTGAAACTCGGTTTTCACCAACCTATGTGGATTTTTAGAGGATTCATTTCTGGTTCAAAGTTTTTGTAATTTTGGGATATTGAATTTAAAGCGGTTGAGAAGTCAAAAGTGATTTTTGTGAAATTTTTGGAAACAGTCTTAAGCTCCTAATCAGCTTGTCAAATGGGGCAAAAGTGCCCTGTGCACACCTCAGCATACGAGGTGTGCACGGCAACTTCAGAACTTTGCGGTCTTGTTTTTTATCACTAGGTGCGAAACTTGGTTTATTGGCTCACTGGGTGGTGGTCTTGAGTATTCAAATTTTGGTTTTCAGTTTAGCTTATTTGACAAGGCTTTTGATAAGCTCTAAATTAGGTGGGTATAGCTGATTTTAGTTTCTAAATTCAAACAAGTCAAGTCATTGTATTTTGAATCTACCAGGGTTAGATCAGTTGCAATAGGTTGGTTTTGAGCAGTTTTATACCCTAGCCGTGTTAATTTGGTGTCCATTTGTAGCCATTAGCTTATTATAAGTGCTTATTTATAAGCATTTTTCTCTACAGCTTCATAATCTTGCACACTAGTATATGTTTTTATATTTTTCATAGATTTAGAATATTAATTTAGACTTTTCCTGAATTTTTCATAATTTCTCATCACTGTTTGCTATTTTTCCCAATTTAAATCAGTTTTTAAGACTTTTTAAATAGCTTTTAATACAAATAAATCAGAAAATCTTCAAAAAAATAAGTTTTCAATTTTCATAGATTAAGATAAATATAAAAAGCCAAAAAAATATTTTTCCATAATTTTCCTAGTTTAAATAGTAATTTTTAGCAATTTAATTAGTTTTAAATAGTTTTTAAATCATATAAATTAGAATATAAATCAGAAAAATACAAAATTAGTTTTGAAAATTCTCTTTAGTTATTTTATATTTTTGAAAAATAGTTTCACAAATTTCCTCTTTATTTTCATAATTTTTAGTATTTTAATTTAGTTTTAAAAGTTAAAATTAGTTTTTAATTCAAATTTATAAAAGAAAAATCAAGAAAATCCAATTTTAAAATAGTGATAGCGTTTATTTAAGATAATTTAGCTTTTTATTTTTCTTTCATTTTTCCTTTGTTATCTAGTATCAATCATAACCCCTTTCTTGTTCAATATCACCCGATCACTACACGTTTGGTTATTCAATCGCACAGCTCGTTGGGACTTAACGACCTGGGGAAACACTATGCTCTCTGGTTAATTTCATTCGTTCGAGCGTCGACTTTTATGGTTGACCATTCACAAGTGGTTGACTAATAAAAGACTGACCGTTCGGAGCGAATCAATGCCTCTCGATCAATATAAGAGAAATAGTCTTGATAAAATACCGAGGAAATCACGCCAGACAAGAGCTTCAACAAAACCTTCCCCTTCTGCTTCTTTCAAAGTTTTCCACCATCGTTGTGCATCCCCTCTAACTTATAAAGCGCTAAACGGACTTCTGGTTTTCATACATTCCAAAACCTCAAATATCTTTTCCAAATGAGCAATCCAGTTCTCAGCATCTATCGGATAGGTGCCCCCTGAATGGATTTGGTTTTGTTTTGGAATTTCTCTAGTAATAGTTGCATCGGTTGTTGATTGTTGTTAGCACCATTTCCGATATTATTATTATTATTATTATTATTATTATTATTATTATTATTATTATTATGTTATATTATATTATTATTATTATTATTATTATTATTATTCTCACCACCATTTTGATAAGCTTGAAGAGCCTCAGCCAATGCACGAGGTAAACGCTGAGCAGCGGCGTTGGCAACGCTTGATTTCTGCGTTCAACGTAGGCGGATCGAGAACTCCATGGCGTTGTTGTTCTGTTGTTGTTTGGTACGTTAAAGCGACTAGAGGATTTTCTCTTAGGAGGCATCTATAACAGAAGAGATTTAAACAATCATATATGAAAAGCATTTAGAATCAGAATCACACAAATACAGTAGAGTACGGATGAAGGAAGAGAATCCTACCCCAATATCTACCCAAAACTCACAGGTCAACCTAAGGGTTTCTGAAGAATCAAACACGGCTCGATACCATTAGTTGTAACACCCCGTCCGACATTGGACGAGAGGTCACAAATAATGACAAAGCAACTAAACACGAAGAACCCGGTTACATAATACGTTCATGAAAAACAAGGTTCAATCATAGACTAAAATTTAAGTGTACAAGGTTAAAGCACCAACATTATTTAGTACAAGGTCCAAAGTCAAAAGCTAAAGTAACTGAAAATAGAGTCTTCAAGTACATGATCTCTAAGGTCCTGCTAGCTCTCGTCACACATCCCCATTAACCGAGTACGCCGAGGAGAAAAGAAAGATGCGGCTGAGCTAATTGCTCAGTGCGCGGATGTAGATAACGAATAACAATAACACGATATATATATATACATAAAGAGAGGAATGCAACGAGATCAAAATAATTTCCCCATCGCAACATCTTAACACCAGAGTAATTAAATATTATAAGGTTTGAAGGAAAAGGTTTGGGATATTTATACCGAGTATCCTACATCATATCATGTCAAGTGCACTCCCACGTGCTAAAATCATATCGTATCAAAAATCATAGTGATACACTTGGCTCGATTGCATCTTCGACGGAAGGTGTGTATGGCACTACACTACTCGACCGCATGATCATATAAGATCATAAACATATCATATCATAACATAGCCTATGATGATGCATCCTACGCCTCCCAAATTAGAAAAAGGCTCCACACATGAGCAAATCATATAATAAGATCATAAGGGGAGACGCCGTGATGTCCACCGTCGCGGATTGTCAGGGCCATTAAGCCACAATGACAAGTCTGCGGTACCTCCACGATAGTTGCTCGGTTATTCCTAACTCTGTCTACATATCCAGGGTTCTATGGTAACGGTGAACATATAAACCAACCAACACAAATTTTATGTTCACCATGCATATGAGTCATAAGGAAAGGAATCAAGCGCTCATATAAGAATGGCTCGTTTTCATAAAAAATCATTTTTAACATAATTTTCCCCAAGATCATCAAATCATGTTCCAAAATTATTTTCACCGTTCATCATCATTGTAAAATGCATTTGTCAAACAAATGGGAATATATATCATAAGGATGTCAAAAGACTATGAGAGTATTGCAAGAGTTCAACGTAAGTATATCAAGAAGCGACGAAGAATGCGGTTTAAAATATGAACATATCAATGATTCAAGAGAACACGAAAAAGAACATCGTTACCTTAAGAAATCAAGCACTTTTCGAGATTCACCACTTACTTGCTCCCTCGGTGTAATCTACGCATGCAATTATGAAGCTAATAAATATTACACTTTAAAATTATTGCTAGTATTATTTGGTACAGTGTGTCATGACTTATTTTATTTTCTCAATTCTGACATCAATTTTCCCCTGTACTAACTTGATGTGTTATTCTTTTATTTTAACCTCACGTCAGTTTCATCTAACTATTATATCTTATACATAATTTAGCTATTATTAGTAGATTCATTTTAAGACTCAATTTTGTTATCTTGCATCCATTTCATTTATTTATTATAACGAACAAGTTACGTTGAGTATTAAGAATACATGTTAACTTTCCCATTACATAAAGGATTACTTGTTAATAAGGATATAAATGAAATGTGTTGATATACATAATTGTATCTAAGTCAAATTTAAGTAAAGTCTATGTGTTATAGAATTGTGTAACTAACCAACTAGTTTATATTGTTTTAGAACCAAAACATTAGTATTACTAGTCATGCAAAATCTATTATAATATACTTATTACGTTAAGGTTTTACATGCCAAGCCCAGACATGCCCAGGTGAATGTGTGTAAGCATGTAAAGTCCATAGTTTATAAAATGAGAGATGGATCAAAATATTATTTATAAAGGATGCTTAAAGCTAAAACATTTAGTGCTACTATTGTATACATCAAAATAGTTTCAAAGCTATTTTATAATGAAGCATCAAAATATACTCAAGTAGTTATAGTTTTCATTTACACATAGAACCCCATGTTCTATTACGTATAACGTTTCAGTTCATCACCAAAGGAGATCTCCAATTATAATTCTACTATCATATTACCAAGATACTTAATAAATACTTATGTGTAGTGCATGATAATTGTGTTAAAAATTACGGTATACCTCTAATACATCACGAGGGCGGAACGAAAATGGAGCAGGAAACAAATGTTTGATCAAACTCAAAGCCTAACCAAGACCTATAACCTTTTAGAACCGAGCCGTCGAGAATTCATGACTCCAAACTCGAACTACTAAAATGAACTCTCTTCCACTCACGAACAATAACGAAACTTAACCGAACATCACTTGATTGGCGTTATGACACAAGTGTCGTTTGGATGAGCTTGAGGTATGAACGTCGATATTTGAGGCTTGAATGAAAGCGAGATTTGTTATATATTCTTTGTAGGCGGTTTAGTTTATTTATTTATTTACTTATTTGATAAGATTAACAAATATCCTGGACAAAATGAATCTTCAAGAGGAAGTTATATTCACATGCATGCCCAATGTTATGCCTATTTTGAATTTGATCTAGTATTCTTTATTCACTGATTTATTTATATACATTGGACACTAATTGGTTTAATAATGTACATCTACATTTAACTTTGGTAAGTTATAATCTAATACTTACCAAATAAACACTTTAGATACATTAAGTTTAAAATATAGAATACTTAATATAAGTACTTGAAGTTATGGTTTTCAAATTTTTGGGTCATTATAACACATCCTTCTTAAAATGATTTGTTCCCGAAATCAAAGAGATATATATATTCTACTTTTCTGAATTATTATAACATATTATATTTAAAAATATTTCATCTTCGAAATCAATGGTACCTTTAATTGAAAAGTCGTGGGTATCGCTCACGAATAGATTCCTCGAGTTCCCAAGTAGCCTCACGTTAGAATGATTTTCCAAAGCACTTTGACAACTACGCATTATCATCTTCTCGACCTAAGATTGCTTCGGCTTCTTCTTCACATGATAGATCTTCTCTAATCTTATCGAGTGGGTATTCCACAACATGAAGCGGGTGATAGTTGTAGCCTCGTAATGTTGACACGTGGAAGACATTATGCACATGAGATAATGCCGGGGGAACAGCGCTATGTGATACAACCTCTCCTACCTCTCCAACACTTCAAAGGGACCAATAAACCTCGGACTAAGTTTCCCTTTTATGCCAAAACGTTGAACACCTTTCCATGGGGAAATCTTGAGAAACACATGATCAAGGGTTTAAAATCTAGGGTCCTCGATGCTTATCGGCATAACTTTACTAGGTGGCGAGCCTCTTTCAACTTCTCTTCGCAACCTCAACCTTCTCGTTAGTAATTCTAACCGGACAGGTCCTTCAATAATCTCTTCACCAACTTCATTCCAACATATTGGAGATCTACACTTTCTCCCATACAACATTTCATAAGGTGCCATGTCAATACTTGCATGCCAACTATTGTTATAGGAAAATTCAACCAAACAAAGATAATCGTCCCAATTTCCGTCCATTCGAGCACAGACATCTCGGCATATCCTCCAATGTGAATAGTCCTTTCTTTGGCGCGTCTGTTTGAGGATGAAAGCGTACTATAATTAAGCTTGTACCCATGCCTTTTGAAATCCCTTCCAAAAATGCGATGTGAAGCGTGGGTCGCGATCGAGACGATTGACAGGTGCCATGAAGTCTAACAATCTCCTTACGAAATATTTCCGCTAACTTGCTAGCGAGTATCCTTCACGAATGGCTAAAAGTGGTGATTTTGTGAGTTGATCAACGACCACCCATATTGCATCATTCTTCCTCAAAGTCTTGGGTAGCCCGATCACCAGATCCATGGTAATATTTTCCCACTTCCAAGCGGGAATTTCCAAGCTGCTGCAAGAGTCCGCTAGCTTCGTTGGTGCTCTATCTTCATGTTGGCAAGTAAGACATTTTGCCACATTGACTTTTCTTCATTCCACTCCACCAAAGTTTTGTTTCAAGTCCGGTATTTTCGTTGAACCGGGATGAATAAGCGGAGAACTATATGCTTCGATAATAATGCTTTTCGGATATCCGTATCATTAGGAACACACAACCTATCACCGCACCACAATACTCCTTGATCATCGGTGAAACTCTTCTTGTTTACCATCCTCTAAATTTTTCATTATAGCCCACAACTCACCATCATCTTTCGGGCTTCCTTAACGCGTCAATATTGTAGGTTCAACTTTCAAGCTGGCTATGGCGCCATCGCCTTACCAATGTATATTTCCACCTCCAAACGGTTCAAATCGGCTACAATCTCCGATTGAGTAATTAGACAAGACATGCTCCCATAACTCTTCCTACTAAGGGCATGCTGCACAACATTTGCCTTGCCCGAGTGGTATTGAATATTGGCGTCATAATCCTTTAGGAGTTCTAACCATCTTCTCTGCCTCATGTTGAGCTCCTTTTGTGTGAAAATGTACTTCAAACTTTTGTGATCGATAAAATATCACAAGTTTCTCCGTACAAATAGTGTCATATTTTGAGGCGCTCGCGGTGCTAGTTCCAAGTCATGTGTAGGGTAGTTCTCCTGCGATGCGGCTTAAAAACCGAGATGCATAAGCAATCACCTTCCCATGTTGCATAAGAACACACCCTAAACCATTCTTGGAAGCATCATACTCATCTGAAATCCCCGGTTCCTACTACGGCAAGTATCGGGCCGTAACCAATCTCTTCTTTAACTCCTTAAAGCACTTCTCTCGCTTATCATTCCATTCAAATTTCACACCCTTTCGTATCAGTTGGGTTAGAGGCAATGCTAAAGAGGAAAAACCTTCCACAAAACGTCGGTAGTAACCGGTAAACCAAGAAACTCCTTACCTCTGTGGTGATTTAGGTTGGGGCCAATTGTTAATAGCCTCTACCTTGGCAGAATCCACTTCAATTCGTTTAGCAGATACTACGTGCCCAAGAAATGCAACCAGCTCCAACCGAATTCACATTTAGAGAATTTAGCATATAACTTCTTTTCGAAGGATCCCTAAAACTATCTTGCAGATGTTGCTCGTGTTCTTCTTTTGATTTAGACTATACCAAGATATCATCAATAAAACCCAACGATTTATCTAGGTAATCATGAAAGGCAGCGATTCATTAAATCCATAAAGGCAATTTGAGCATTTGTCAAACCAAAAGGCATCACCAAGAATTCATAATGACCATAGCGAGTACGAAATGCGGTCTTAGGAATATCTTACGCTCGCACTCGGATGATATCGGACCTTAAATCTATTTTTGAAATATTTTGCTCCTTGAAGCGGTAAAAAGATCATCAATTCGAGGCAAAGGATAGCGTTTTAGAATGGTAACTGGTTCAATTCTCTATAGTCTATGCATAACCTCATAGATCCATCCTTCTTTTTCACGAATAAAAGCTGGAGCCCGGAGACACACTGGTCTTATGAACCACGATCAAGCAACTCTTGTAGCTGCTCCTTCAATTCTTGTAACTCCAGCGATTGCCATACGATAGGTGTCTTAGATATGGGTTCAGCACCAGGTACATGTTAGATGGTAAACTCGACCTCTCTCTCTAGGTGGCAACCCAGGAAGTTCCTCGGGGAAATACATGCAGAATTCATTCACATGGGTTGATCTACTAGAAGAAGCTTCCTTTGAGGTATCTGTATATAGCATGAATATCCCAAACCATGACGAATAAGTTTCCTCGCCTCCTCGCAGTTACTTTAACTAAACCACTAGCGGAGCTACGATAAACAAATTTCGGTCTCTCGAGGTTTCCAAAAGTGACGCGTTTAGATTGACAATCAATGGTGGCTTGGTGTTCACTAAGCCAATCCATTCCGAGGATAATATCGAAATCATGCATTGTCATAGGAAGTAATTGGGCTAAGAAAATGTTATTTTCGATTGTTATAGGCTAGTTGTGACAAATAGTAGTAATAGTCTGAAGTTCTCATAGGAGTAGTAATAGACATGGAAGTTTAGCAATGAGTTAGGCAAACCAACGTTGAGCAAAAGAAGAAATAACAGAATGTGTAGAACCGTATCAAATAGCACATAAGCCTTGCAACCATAAAGTAAGAATCCCGAAACGTACACGAAGATGTGGGCGCGATGTGATCATTGCATAGACCGAGCCGGTAGTACCTCGATTATTGCCACCACCATTCGGATCGTATCTTCTTAGAAGTGCAATCCTTGGCCATATGACCCACCTAAACACATGCAAAACATTGCCCGTCGAGAAAACAAGGTTTACCGGATGGTAGCGCCCGCATTTAACATGAAGGAATTGGGATTTTATTTGGGTTTTGTATGGGTTCTACCACAAACCTTCGATCTTGAGTTTTTGCGTAGTTGTTTCTGGCACGATATGACCACGTCACGGCCATTCCCATAGCCCTGTTCGAGTTGGCCTTTGACCTTGCACGTCACATGACCACCACGAGACCTATCATCAAAATTACGATTATTCCCGGTGAGACTTACCATTCGATCAAACGCCCCAACATGATCTTCCCTCCCCTATTATACTGGACCTAGAGGCAACAAAGTCGGTGCTCCATTTCCACACGCATTTGCTACATCGAAACTTTCTCAAACCTAATGTTGATAAGGTCCTCTCTATACTTCAAATCAATTGCCCACTTAAACTTCGGCTTGTTCTTGGCATCCCGGCCTTAGTGCCCATAATACCACTAGCCGAATGATCGCTCCATAAAATTAGTGATAGACTCGCTAGGCTTCTGTCTAATGTTTGAATACTCACGAATATATGCCTGATGAGTGTGTAAATACTCATCATTTTTGGTCAAATCTGAACTGCAAAAAATTTAAAAACACTCAGAAATGCATCAAAATACTGAAAATATCCCAAAATTGTATTTTATATGTTTGGATGCAAAATGTTTAAAATCGGATGAATCGAGCTAAGTTTGCATAATTGGCGGTTCAGGTCCCAACTTTCAAAAATTGGCAAAAATAGTCCCTGAGCACTTATTTTAAAAGAAAAGTCACCAAAGGTCCTTTTGAAATCATAAGTTGTTATAATTAGTCCTTTGGTGAAAAATTTCAAAAGTTTTGAGAATTTGCTAGTTTGGTCCTGAAGTTTCAAAATTGGCAAAAATAGTCCTTGGAAGTTTAAAAATATCTTTAATGGTCCTTGTACTAATGAAACTTGGCATGTTTGGCCCTTTTGATAAGTTTGGGAAAGTTACCATTTTGGTCCCTCAAGTTCTGCCAAATTACAAGAATGGTCCTTGTTATTAATACAAAATCACTTGACCCCCCTGCCAATATACCTTGAGCAGATCAAAACAACTTGAACCCCCTTTTGAACCCCACGCCTATTAATATACCCAGGTCAAATCCGCCCAAATCCATCCTCCTTCTCCACTGCTCTGCAACCATCTCCCATCACGCCTCACCTCCATTTCATCTTCACCTCTCCATGTCCCTCCACCTCCACAACAAACCAAATGCAATTAATGTTTCTCTTCCTTGACTCAACCCCAGGTTGCTATATTAGTTTTGGCTAAAATCTCATCAACGGCCAATATCAACTTTTCTAATCCAATGGTTACGGAGAGAAGTGGGAAACACTGAAGGCAAGTGGAAGACATTTTGTTGTATAAATAGAAGAAAAAAGAAGGAGATGGGGAGAGTTTTTTTTAGTTTTCATTTTTCATGTATGTCGTATTTAATTTTATGGTCTTAATTAGTTTCTTAAATTGTAATCCTAAGCTTTCTGTGAACTAAAGTTATTTAGTCTATTGTAACATTAATTTCAAGTTCTATCAAAGTTCATGATTTTACATTTCTCTTATTAAAGTCAGTTTCAAATGTACTAAATTCCAAGCTTCAAAGAGCTTATTTACTTCTCAAATAAGCTTACTAAAGTTGTTTATAGCTTCTAGTAAACTTACAAAACAGATTCAAGCAAAGTTGGTATTTGGTCAACGAAAGTCAACCTGTGAAGAAATTTTGGTTAAGCAACTATGGAAATGGAAATTGGTTGATCTGAATTTGGTTTTGGATTTGGTATTGGCTTAGAATAGTGGTATCTGGTTCTAGATAAGCTGGGACGGGTTTGTGACAAGTTTTGGAAATCATTATTTGGCTTTATTGAGGTTAGAATTGGCTTTTGTTAGATTATAAGAGTTCATTCACTTTCGGGTTTAGGATCAACTAAGGTAGAGCAATTAGCTAAGCATTTAGCTAAACTAGTGTTTGGTTCTGTGGTTAAAATTGAGCTTAAAGGCTTGGTTTCGCTCAAGATCAGTTAGCTTAGTCTCATTTAGGATTATTAGACTTAATTCAGTGGTTAGACTGCACTCTAGAACACTTAAAGTCAAAATTAGGTTCTAATTAATCTTGTGTTCAAATCAGTTAGCTTAGGTTAGTATAAGCTTGCATTTAGGTAGATAAAAAGCAGTTCTTTAGCACTGCAGTAGCTTCATTTCACCTCTAATTATCATTTTCATTCAACATGTTTGATCCAAAGTTCATCAAAGTCAAAGATCCATTTCTGTCATAAAAGTCAAAAAAAGTTGAGAAACTCGGTTTTCACCAACCTATGTGGATTTTAGAGGATTGATGAGTGTGTAAATACTCATCATTTTGGTTAAATCTGAATCGAAAAGCGTTAAAAATGCTCGAAATGCATCAAAATCTGAAAATATCTCAAAATTGCATTTTATATGTTTCAGATGCAAAATGTTTAAAATCGGATGAAAAATGAGCAAAGTTTGCATAATTGGCGGTTTCGAGTCCCCAAGTTTCAAAAGTTGTGAGAAATAGTCCCCGAGCACGTATTTTAAAAAGAAAAGTCACCAAAGGTCCTTTTGAAATCATAAATTGTCATAATTAGTCCTTTGGTGAAAAGTTCCAAAAGTTTTGAGAAATTACATTTTGGTCCCTCGGATTTTAAAATGGTCATGTTTAGTCCTTGGAATTTCACAAATAACAAAAATGGCCCTTATACTATCGGAGATGGTCAAGTTTTACCCTTGGGTATAATTTTAATGTTTAATATTGGTCCTTGGCTTTTCGGTTTGGCAAGATTGTCCCTAAACTATATATTTTATCCAAAACTAGTCCAAGCCCAAAATAAAACATCCCTAGCCCAACACCAAATCCAGTTAACCTTTTACCCATCCAACCCACAACCCGTTTACCCAAACTACCCACGGTTTGAATATAATCCGCCCTCACGGGTTTTCCTTCTCACCACTACTTTCACACCCCGCAACTCGCCCTCACCTCCATCATCATCACCTACCCTCCAAACACCCTATGCCAAAAGAAACATTAATTGCATCCCCTCCTAACACTCAATCTCCTCCTTTGTCAAAATTCTATTTCCCGCCAAAATGCATCAAACGGCCATAATGGTCCCAAATGATCCAATGGTCCTAAAAACATGTGGGATTTGCTCAGAAAGAGGAGAGAAGCAATGTGGGTGTATAAAAAGGAAGAAAGAGATGCAAAGAAAGGAGTAGTTAGTTTTTTAATTTCCTGTATGTCGTTTTTAAGATAAATGTTTTAGTTTAAGTGTTAAAATGTAATCTTTTGTTTCTTTGATCTAAACTCAAGTGATTTTATCATTGTACTTTGCTTTTAAGTATCAATTTCATAGTTTACCTAAAATTCATGTTTTTGATGTTCACTGGTGAAAAGTTCAATTTCAAAATCTTATATTAAAGCTTCTAATAGCTTATCTCTAGTTCAAACAAGCTTACTTCAGCTTATTAAAGCTTTTGGTAAGCTTGGAAAACAGTTTCAAGCAATTCTCATGTTTGGTCAACAAAAGTCAACTGAAGCTCAAATGGACTTGGATTTGGAATGTGGGAGTTGCAGAGCTTGAGTTTGGGTTGGATTTGAGTAGCATAGTGTAGTTTTGGGTTTGGCATAAGCTACAACAAGCTGGGACACTTGTGAGCTTGTTATCTCATTTACATTTTTAATGCAGTTTTTATATTGTGCTTATATTGGTATCTGTGGTCAATAGATGTTTAGACATGTTTATTTAAGTAGTAATTAGGGTCAATAGATTTAGGTTAAGTGGTAAAATGAGATATATCAGTAGGTAGTCTAGTTTACTATGCAAATCAGTTTCAAAACTGGTGTTTGGTTCAGTAGGAAGAATTGAGCTTGAGGCTTTGTTGGTATTTGAAAATTGTATACTCAGTCTTGATATAGACCACTTGAACCATTTCAGTCATCAAATATCACTTGTTCACTTTAAAAGTCAAAATCAACATATACCTGTTCTAGCTTCTTATCTGTTGGAATTTTCAAAAAGCCAAAGCTTGATTCATGTTTAGAATTCATAGAGGTATCTTAATATAGCTTTATTTTATCTTAATACATCATAATAAGTCCATAAATTAAGCTCAAAACTCATGAAAGTCAACTTTTCAAATCTGTCAAAAAGTCAAAATTTCCTAAGAAGCGTTTTGAATAAACTTTACAATTTTACTGTGACCTTACCATTAATATTTAGTCTAAATGCTTTTGGGATATTAAAGTTGAGTTGCTTAACTAAAATAGAAAAATAGTAGTTCATCTCCACTTAGCTTATAAAGTGCTTAATTTTCAGCTTGGTTTGAACCCCTTTTCATAAAAGTGTCCTGTTTTAACAGATAAGCTTATGCTTATTTGAAGCTTGCTTAGTGCTTATTTATAAGTTTCGTGCTTAATCAGGTTGTAATTTTAGCTTATTATCATTTATATAGCTTATTCTCAGTTAGCATTTTTCTTATTTTTAGTTTTTTAACCATTTAGTTTAATCCTTGTACTAATTTCATTTTCTTGTCCACTGTTAAGACTAATAAGCTCAAACTGAGCTTATTAGTGGTTTTTGTAAAAAGATTTAGTTTTGAAAATTGCTTATCTTACTGTTCTTAATAAGTTTGTAAAAAGAAAAATCGAAAAAAAAAAATAATTTTGCAAAAGGGGAGAGCAGGGTCGAACCTGAGACCTCTCCCTTATGAGAGCGTTTGTGTGTACCTTGTATGACCGCGCCTTGGGACTTCTTTCGTTTAAACTTTGCAACATTTATTACTTAAGGACGTTTTAGTCAGTTTTGCTTTTAAGCTTATTCTAGCTTATTTTGAGCTTATTTCCAAAGCGACCTACTGTTTTCTCATTTTTCACAGATTAAGCATAACTCAAAGTACTTTCTATGAATTTTTCAGATTTTTCCAAAATGTTTTAGTATTTTTAATAATTTAATTAGTGTTATTTGGTTTTTAATTCGTAATAAATAATTTAAGAGTCGAAAAAATGCCCGGCTTTTTCCTAAAATTTTCTTTTATCATATAGTACGTAAGAAAATTGTTTTTACATTCGTAGGACTTTTATTTCATAAATTTTACGTTTTTACTTGCGCACTCGCGTAATTTTTGTACTTAACGTACGTTTTCATTTTAAATCACGTTTTTAGATAATTTAAGTTTACGTTTTAATTAAAATAGTTTATTTAAGTTATTTTGTTTTATAAATCATAGAAAAACATCATTTTGCAAATAGTGATAGCGTTTATTTAATATATTTTATCTTTTTAATTTTCTTTAATTTGCATTTAAGCCCTTATAGTTTATGTACTTTTTCTTTTAGTATAATCAATCACAACTCTTTTCCATTCAAATTATCTCGATCACTATTCGTTTGGTGATTCATCGCACAGCTCGCTGGGACATAACGACCCGGGGAAATACTATACTCTCCTGATCTTCATTGCATTTGTGTCTAAGCTGTTTTAAGTTTCTTACCGTCGGCCATTCACAAGTGGCCGGCTTGAGTGAGAAAACTTGACAGGTTTCACACGAATCAAGGATTCATTTCTGGTTCAAAGTTTTTGTAATTTTGGGATATTGAATTTAAACTGGTTGAGAAGTCAAAAGTGATTTTTGTGAAATTTTTGGAAACAGTCTTAAGCTCCTAATCAGCTTGTCAAATGGGGCAAAAGTGCCCTGTTCACACTCAGCATACACTGAGTGTGCACAGGCAACTTCCAGACCTTGTGCAGGTCTTGTTTTTGATCACTAGGGTCTGAAACTTGGTTTATTGGCTCACTGGGTGGTGGTCTTGAGTATTCAAAATTTGGTTTTCAGTTTAGCTTATTTGACAAGGCGTTTGATAAGCTCTAATTAGGTGGGTATAGCTGATTTTAGTTTCTAAATTCAAACAAGTCAAGTCATTGTATTTTGCATCTACCATGGTTAGATCAGTTGCAATAGGTTGGTTTTGAGCATTTTTAGCATACCCTAGCTTCTGTGTTAATTTGGTGTCCATTTGTAGCCATTAGCTTATTATAAGTGCTTATTTATAAGCATTTTTCTCTACAGCTTCATAATCTTGCACACTAGTATATGTTTTTATATTTTTCATAGATTTAGAATATTAATTTAGACTTTTCCTGAATTTTTCATAATTTTTCATCACTTTTTGCTATTTTTCCCAATTTAAATCAGTTTTTAAGACTTTTAAATAGCTTTTAATACAAATAAATCAGAAAATCTTCAAAAAAATAAGTTTTCAATTTTCATAGATTAAGATAAATATAAAAAGCCAAAAAAATATTTTTCCATAATTTTCCTAGTTTAAATAGTAATTTTTAGCAATTTAATTAGTTTTAAATAGTTTTTAAATCATAGAAATTAGAATATAAATCAGAAAAATACAAAATTAGTTTTGAAAATTCTCTTTAGTTATTTTATATTTTTGAAAAATAGTTTCACAAATTTCCTCTTTATTTTCATAATTTTTAGTATTTTAATTTAGTTTTAAAAGTTAAAATTAGTTTTTAATTCAAATTTATAAAAGAAAAATCAAGAAAATCCAATTTTAAAATAGTGATAGCGTTTATTTAAGATAATTTAGCTTTTTATTTTTCTTTCATTTTTCCTTTGTTATCTAGTATCAATCATAACCCCTTTCTTGTTCAATATCACCCGATCACTACATGTTTGGTTATTCAATCGCACAGCTTGTTGGGACTTAACGACCTGGGGAAAAACTAGCTCTCCTGGTTAATTGCATTCTGTTCTGAGCTGTCTGACTTTTATGGTTGACCATTCACAAGTGGTTGACTAATAAAAGACTGACCGTTCGGAGCGAATCAAATTTTGGCGCCGCAGCCGGGGAGCTGTGCTAATAGTCTTACGTTCAGCAGATTAGTGATTTGAATATTCACTCCTTGTTCATACCATCTATATATATTTATATTTTCTTAAAAAAAAAAAAAAAAAAAAAAAAAAAAAACCCAAAAAGATTTTCTTTCTTATATTTACAACATGTTTTTCAAAAATACCAAAAATATTCCTCTTTACCCTCTTACCTTTTTTGATTCTTTATCCCTTTACTCTCTATCCATTTGATTATAACTTCTTCTATTCTCATGGAATCTCTCGACTATGACGAATTCTGGAACGAAGTTGAAAAACTTCATACTTTATCACAAATGTCAAGAATTCGTGTTGTTCGTGATGATCCATTAATTCTGCGTAGGGAAATGGAACGAGAAACCGGGGTGACAAAGGACCAGAGCACAGCATCTCAGCATATCCTCCAATGTCTGAATAGTCCTTTCTGACTGGCCGTCTGTTTGAGGATGAAAGGCAGTACTATAATTAAGCTTCGTACCCCATGCCTTTTGAAATCCCTTCCAAAAATGCGATGTGAAACGTGGGTCACGGTCTGAGACGATTGACACTGGAGTGCCATGAAGTCTAACAATCTCCTTCTGAAATATTTCCGCTAACTTGCTAGCAGAGTATCCTTCACGAATGGCTAAAAAGTGAGCTGATTTTGTGAGTTGATCAACGACCACCCATATTGCATCATTCTTCCTCAAAGTCTTGGGTAGCCCGATCACCAGATCCATGGTAATATTTTCCCACTTCCAAACGGGAATTTCCAACTGCTGCAAGAGTCCGCTAGCTCGTTGGTGCTCTATCTTCACCTGTTGGCAAGTAAGACATTTTGCCACAAATTCTGCTACAGCTTTCTTCATTCCACTCCACCAAAAGTTTTGTTTCAAGTCCCGGTACATTTTCGTTGAACCAGGATGAATAGAAACTGGAGAACTATGTGCTTCTGATAATAATGCTTTTCGGATATCCGTATCATTAGGAACACACAACCTATCACCGCACCACAATACTCCTTGATCATCCAGACGAAACTCTTCTTGTTTACCATCCTCTAAATTTTGCATTATAGCCCACAACTCACCATCATCTTTCTGGGCTTCCTTAACACGCGTCAATATTGTAGGTTCAACTTTCAACTGAGCTATGACGCCATCTGCCTTACCAATGTATATTTCCACCTCCAAACGGTTCAAATCGGCTACAATCTCCGATTGAGTAATTAGACAAGACATGCTCCCATAACTCTTCCTACTAAGGGCATCTGCAACAACATTTGCCTTGCCCGGGTGGTATTGAATATTGGCGTCATAATCCTTTAGGAGTTCTAACCATCTTCTCTGCCTCATGTTGAGCTCCTTTTGTGTGAAAATGTACTTCAAACTTTTGTGATCAGTAAAAATATCACAAGTTTCTCCGTACAAATAGTGTCGCCATATTTTGAGAGCGAAAACAACAGCTGCTAGTTCCAAGTCATGTGTAGGGTAGTTCTCCTCGTACGGCTTAAGCTGTCGAGATGCATAAGCAATCACCTTCCCATGTTGCATAAGAACACACCCTAAACCATTCTTGGAAGCATCACTATAAATCTGAAATCCCCCGGTTCCTTCTGGCACAGCAAGTATCGGAGCCGTAACCAATCTCTTCTTTAACTCCTTAAAGCACTTCTCTCGCTTATCATTCCATTCAAATTTCACACCCTTTCGTATCAGTTGGGTTAGAGGCAATGCTAAAGAGGAAAAACCTTCCACAAAACGTCGGTAGTAACCAGCCAAACCCAAGAAACTCCTTACCTCTGTAACTGATTTAGGTTGGGGCCAATTGTTAATAGCCTCTACCTTGGCAGAATCCACTTCAATTCGTTTAGCAGATACTACGTGCCCAAGAAATGCAACCCGCTCCAACCAGAATTCACATTTAGAGAATTTAGCATATAACTTCTTTTCTCGAAGGATCCCTAAAACTATGCGCAGATGTTGCTCGTGTTCTTCTTTTGATTTAGACTATACCAAGATATCATCAATAAAAACCCAACAGATTTATCTAGGTAATCATGAAAGACGCGATTCATTAAATCCATAAAGACGGCTGGAGCATTTGTCAAACCGAAAGGCATCACCAAGAATTCATAATGACCATAGCGAGTACGAAATGCGGTCTTAGGAATATCTTCTGCTCGCACTCGCAATTGATGATATCCAGACCTTAAATCTATTTTTGAGAAATATTTTGCTCCTTGAAGCTGGTAAAAAAGATCATCAATTCGAGGCAAAGGATAACGTTTTCGAATGGTAACTCGGTTCAATTCTCTATAGTCTATGCATAACCTCATAGATCCATCCTTCTTTTTCACGAATAAAACTGGAGCACCCCACGGAGACACACTAGGTCTTATGAACCCACGATCAAGCAACTCCTGTAGCTGCTCCTTCAATTCTTGTAACTCCAACGGTGCCATACGATAGGGTGTCTTAGATATGGGTTCAGCACCAGGTACAAGTTCGATGGTAAACTCGACCTCTCTCTCTGGTGGCAACCCCGGAAGTTCCTCAGGAAATACATCTGGGAATTCATTCACAATCGGTTGATCTACTAGAGAAGAAGCTTCCTTTGAGGTATCCTGTATAGCCGCCAAATATCCCTCACAACCATGACGAATAAGTTTCCTCGCCTCCATGGCCGAAATTACTTTAACTAAACCACTAGCCGGAGCTCCCTGATAAACAAATTTCGGTTTCTCGAGGTTTCCAAAAGTGGAGCGTTTAGATTGACAATCAATGGTGGCTTGGTGTTCACTAAGCCAATCCATTCCGAGGATAATATCGAAATCATGCATTGTCATAGGAAGTAATTGGGCTAAGAAAATGTTATTTTCGATTGTTATAGGCTAGTTGTGACAAATAGTAGTAATAGTCACAGAAGTTCTCATAGGAGTAGTAATAGACATAGGCGGATTTAGCAATGAGTTAGGCAAACCAACACGTTGAGCAAAAGAAGAAGAAATAACAGAATGTGTAGAACCCGTATCAAATAGCACATAAGCCTTGCAACCACATAAAGTAAGAATCCCAGAAACTGTACCTGAAGATGTGGCTGCCTGATGTGCAGTCATTGCATAGACCCGACCAGTAGTACCTCGATTATTGCCACCACCATTACGATTCGTATTCTTCTTAGAAGTGCAATCCTTGGCCATATGACCCACCTAAACACATGCAAAACATTGCCCCGTCTCGAGAAAACAAGGTTTACCCGGATGGTAACGCCCGCATTTAACACATGAAGGAATTGGGATTTTATTTGGGTTTCTTGTGTCAGTTCTACCAGCAAACCTTCCCTGATCTTGAGTTTTTTGTACGTAGTTGTTTCCCCTGGCCTGATATGATCTCTGACCCTGCCACTGTCCCTGGCCATTCCCATAGCCCCTGTTCTGAGTTGGCCTTTGACCTTGCCACTGTCCCTGATGACCACCACGAGACCTATCATCAAAATTACGATTATTCCCCGAGTGAGACTTACCATTCCGATCAAACGCCCCAACATGATCTTCCCTACCCCTCTTCCTATTATACTCAGACCTAGAGGCAACAAAGTCAGCGTGCTCCATTTCCAAATTTTTCACCGCATTTGCTACATCTGAAACTTTCTCAAACCTAATGTTGATAAGGTCCCTCCTATACTTCAAATCAATTGCCCACTTAAACTTCCTGGCTTGTTCTTCAGCATCCCCGGCCTTAGTGCCCGCAATACCAGCTAGCCGAATGAATCGCTCCATAAAATTAGTGATAGACTCGCTAGGCTTCTGTCTAATGTTTGAATACTCACGAATATATGCCTGATGAGTGTGTAAATACTCATCATTTTTGGTCAAATCTGAACTGCAAAACATTTAAAAACACTCAGAAATGCATCAAAATACTGAAAATATCCCAAAATTGTATTTTATATGTTTCAGATGCAAAATGTTTAAAATCAGATGAAAATCGAGCTAAGTTTGCATAATTGGCAGTTTCAGTCCCCCAACTTTCAAAAATTGGCAGAAATAGTCCCTGAGCACTTATTTTAAAAGAAAAGTCACCAAAGGTCCTTTTGAAATCATAAGTTGTTATAATTAGTCCTTTGGTGAAAAATTTCAAAAGTTTTGAGAATTTGCTAGTTTGGTCCTTCAAGTTTCAAAATTGGCAAAAATAGTCCTTGGAAGTTTAAAAATATCTTTAATGGTCCTTGTACTAATGAAACTTGGCATGTTTGGCCCTTTTGATAAGTTTGGGAAAGTTACCATTTTGGTCCCTCAAGTTCTGCCAAATTACAAGAATGGTCCTTGTTATTAATACAAAATCACTTGACCCCCTGCCAATATACCTTGAGCCAGTCCAAAACAACCTGTGAACCCCCTGTTTTGAACCCCCCTGCCTATTAATATACCCCCAGTCAAATCCCGCCCAAATCCATCCTCCTTCTCCACCTGCTCTGCAACCATCTCCCATCACCCCTCACCTCCAGCTCATCTTCACCTCTCCATGTCCCCTCCACCTCCACAACAAACCAAATGCAATTAATGTTTCTCCTTCCTTGCACTCAAACCCCCCCAGTTGCTATATTAGTTTTGGCGCCAAAATCTCATCAACGGCCAATATCAACTTTTCTAATCCAATGGTTCTGGAGAGAAGTGGGAAACACTCAGAAGGCAAGTGGAAGACATTTTGTTGTATAAATAGAAGAAGAAAAGGAGAGATGGAGAGAGTTTTTTAGTTTTCATTTTTCATGTATGTCGTATTTAATTTTATGGTCTTAATTAGTTTCTTAAATTGTAATCCTAAGCTTTCCTGTAATGAACTAAAGTTATTTAGTCTATTGTAACTCATTTCAAGCATTAATTTCAAGTTCTATCAAAGTTCATGTTTTTACATTTCTCTTATTAAAGTCAGTTTCAAATGTACTAAATTCCAAGCTTCAAAGAGCTTATTTACTTCTCAAATAAGCTTACTAAAGCTGTTTATAGCTTCTAGTAAACTTACAAAACAGATTCAAGCAAAGTTGGTATTTGGTCAACGAAAGTCAACCTGTGAAGAAATTTTGGTTAAGCAACTATGGAAATGGAAATTGGTTGATACAGAGCTGGTTTTGGATTTGGTATTGGCTTAGAATAGTGGTATCTGGTTCTAGATAAGCTGCATATGAGCTGGACCTCATGTGAGTATTTTTTAGTTCAAGTTTAAAACTGTTGTGCCACCCTTTTGTTTTACTTGTATCGTAGGTTATTAGTGAGTATTTGGCTTTTGTTAGGTTAAGATTGCTGTTAGATTATAAGAGTTCATTACTGCTCAGGTTTAGGATCAACTAAGGTAGAGCAATTAGCTAAGCATTTAGCTAAACTAGTGTTTGGTTCTGTGGTTAAAATTGAGCTTAAGGCTTGGTTTGCGCTCAAGATCAGTTAGCTTAGTCTCATTTAGGATTATTAGACTTAATTTAGTGGTTAGACTGCACTCTAGAACACTTAAAGTCAAAATTAGGTTCTAATTAATCTTGTGTTCAAATCAGTTAGCTTAGGTTAGTATAAGCTTGCATTTAGGTAGATAAAACAGTTCTTTAGCCTGCAGTAGCTTCATTTCACCTCTAATTATCATTTTCATTCAACATGTTTGATCCAAAGTTCATCAAAGTCAAAGATCCATTTCTGTCATAAAAGTCAAAAAAAAAGTTGAGAAACTCAGTTTTTCACCAACCTATGTGGATTTTTAGAGGATTGATGAGTGTGTAAATACTCATCATTTTTGGTTAAATCTGAACTGCAAAACGTTTAAAAATGCTCAGAAATGCATCAAAATACTGAAAATATCTCAAAATTGCATTTTATATGTTTCAGATGCAAAATGTTTAAAATCAGATGAAAAATGAGCAAAGTTTGCATAATTGGCAGTTTCAGTCCCCCAAGTTTCAAAAGTTGTCAGAAATAGTCCCTAAGCACTTATTTTAAAAGAAAAGTCACCAAAGGTCCTTTTGAAATCATAAATTGTCATAATTAGTCCTTTGGTGAAAAGTTCCAAAAGTTTTGAGAAATTACATTTTTGGTCCCTGGATTTTAAAAATGGTCATGTTTAGTCCTTGGAATTTCACAAATAACAAAATGGCCCTTATACTATCGGAGATGGTCAAGTTTTACCCTTGGAGTATAATTTCAGAATGTTTAATATTGGTCCTTGGCTTTTCAGTTTTGGCAAGATTGGTCCCTAAACTATATATTTTATCCAAAACTAGTCCAAGCCCAAAATAAAACATCCCTAGCCCAACACCAAATCCAGTTAACCTTTTACCCAGTCCAAACCCACAACCCGTTTACCCAAAACTACCCACGGTTTGAATATAATACCGCCCTCACGGGTTTCCTTCTCCTTCACCCACTTTCACTGCCACACCCTGCAACTCTGCCCCTCACCTCCATCATCATCACCTACCCTCCAAACACCCTATGTGAGAATTGTGGAGGTCCTCACGATAATCTTCAATGTCAACCGTGGAATCAAAATTACTATACTTCCGGTTTTGACAATTTCCAACCTCCACAGCACCATACGGTTCAAACTCCACCTGAGCCGTTGCCTAAAGAAATTTCCCAAGATTTTGAAACCGCAATGAAAACACTTGATGATATGATTCAAAACTTTAAGAATCAAGTGAGTGGTGAGAAAACCATGGGAGAATTGCTAGCCGAAGAACGAGAGGCTCGCAAATCAAGGGAAGAATTATTAGTCCTAGAGCATGCAGCTCTAAGGCGTTCCCAATTTCTTAAGGCAGCTATGTATGATGATGACGAGGAGAGTATTCCTTTTAAGAATATTATTTCTCAACTCCCTCAGTCAGTTGATATCCCAGCAGTTGAGATTCCATCTCAAACAACTGCTATCACACCCGATATTCCCACTCACTCTCTAAACATGGGGGACGAGCATCTTGACCTTTGTTCTGAAAAGGAATCAGACAAATTCATAAAGTCTAGTGTTGAGGACCTTGTCCCAATCCCGAGAGAGTCACGGGGAACTTCTGAGCATATGTGTGATTCTCTTCCCCCTCTTGAGTATTCTCTAGATCATTTTGAAACTTTCTCCGATTTTAGCGACGATTGTGCTTCCTATGGAAACATCGAGTATGTTGAGGCATCACTCCCACAGTATGATCCTCTTCTTGAGGAGTTCACCGATGAACTCACTCACATCAGTCCACTTTCATCAAAAAGTGACGATGGTCTCTTTGATTTCGAAGCCGATCTGGGAGAGATTGAAAGTCTCCCTTATAATGATCGTTCACTTCTTCTATCCCAACAGTCCAATTGAGAATGTTGATCACTTTGTTCCTGAAGCGTTCAAAACAACTCTCACTAATCCTCTATTTGAATTTGACTCTGAATTCACTTTAATTTATGAGAATCCACTCTTTGATACTCAGATTGAGGATAGTGATGAGTCTACATTGGAACAAGAATTCACAGATTTACATCTCGTGAATGATTCTCTTCACGAGGAGTTCGCCCGTGAACTTCACTCATATCATATCTCCGCCGGAGTATGATAACTTCCACTTTGATCTAGACACACCTGGGATATGTCTAGACCAATTGAGCTTAAATGATGAGATTCATGCTATTATGAATTCGCACTGTGTGATGATGAGTTAGTCAAGATCTTTATCATGACTTTCTTTCTCTTCTTCACCTATCCCGTGACTTCTTCTCTTCTTCACTCATTCGGGAGTGAAGATACCATCTTTGACCCCGGCATTTCCATGTACCATTTGTGAGCCTGGTCTGTCTATGTATATCTCATCGGTGTGGAACTTTCACGTGCTTCAAATGTTTGTACAAACATCTTGAATGAAAGTCCAATGGAGATTGTCTCTTCCACTTACTTCCCCATGAACAAATTAATTCGGGGTCGAGTCAAGCTAGCGACTCGGTAATCAAAAACAGTAATTGGTAAAGGCAGTTGGAAAACCATAATTGGTAATCGATTCACCAAAGATATTTTATCTAAGAGTTGGCTAGTCCAGAAGCAAACGGCTTCTGGTAAAGACAAATCAAAACCGTTGAAAGCTGGTGATTTGCTCAAAATCATTTGGTTATCATTGTACCAAGGTTCTTACTTGAACTGAAACAATTGGCTACTCCAGAAGTAATGGCTTTTGGTAAAGAGATTCAAATCCATTAAGTTTTCTCAAAAGATTGCTAGGGACTAGCAATAGTTTAGTGTGGGGGATTGATGAGTGTGTAAATACTCATCATTTTTGGTCAAATCTGAACTGCAAAACATTTAAAAACACTCAGAAATGCATCAAAATACTGAAAATATCCCAAAATTGTATTTTATATGTTTCAGATGCAAAATGTTTAAAATCAGATGAAAATCGAGCTAAGTTTGCATAATTGGCAGTTTCAGTCCCCCAACTTTCAAAAATTGGCAGAAATAGTCCCTGAGCACTTATTTTAAAAGAAAAGTCACCAAAGGTCCTTTTGAAATCATAAGTTGTCATAATTAGTCCTTTGGTGAAAAATTTCAAAAGTTTTGAGAATTTGCTAGTTTGGTCCTTCAAGTTTCAAAATTGGCAAAAATAGTCCTTGGAAGTTTAAAAATATCTTTAATGGTCCTTGTACTAATGAAACTTGGCATGTTTGGCCCTTTTGATAAGTTTGGGAAAGTTACCATTTTGGTCCCTCAAGTTCTGCCAAATTACAAGAATGGTCCTTGTTATTAATATAAAATCACTTGACCCCCTGCCAATATACCTTGAGCCAGTCCAAAACAACCTGTGAACCCCCTGTTTTGAACCCCCTGCCTATTAATATACCCCCAGTCAAACACCCAGTCAAATCCCGCCCAAATCCATCCTCCTTCTCCACCTGCTCTGCAACCATCTCCCATCACCCCTCACCTCCAGCTCATCTTCACCTCTCCATGTCCCCTCCACCTCCACAACAAACCAAATGAAATTAATGTTTCTCCTTCCTTGCACTCAAACCCCCCCCCCCCAAGTTACTATATTAGTTTTGGCGCCAAAATCTCATCAACGGCCAATATCAACTTTTCTAATCCAATGGTTCTGGAGAGAAGTGGGAAACACTCAGAAGGTAAGTGGAAGACATTTTGTTGTATAAATAGAAGAAGAAAAGGAGAGATGGGGAGAGTTTTTTTTAGTTTTCATTTTTCATGTATGTCGTATTTAGTTTTATGGTCTTAATTAGTTTCTTAAATTGTAATCCTAAGCTTTCCTGTAATGAACTAAAGTTATTTAGTCTATTGTAACTCATTTCAAGCATTAATTTCAAGTTCTATCAAAGTTCATGTTTTTACATTTCTCTTATTAAAGTCAGTTTCAAATGTACTAAATTCCAAGCTTCAAAGAGCTTATTTACTTCTCAAATAAGCTTACTAAAGCTGTTTATAGCTTCTAGTAAACTTACAAAACAGATTCAAGCAAAGTTGGTATTTGGTCAACGAAAGTCAACCTGTGAAGAAATTTTGGTTAAGCAACTATGGAAATGGAAATTGGTTGATACAGAGCTGGTTTTGGATTTGGTATTGGCTTAGAATAGTGGTATCTGGTTCTAGATAAGCTGCATATGAGCTGGACCTCATGTGAGTATTTTTTAGTTCAAGTTTAAAACTGTTGTGCCACCCTTTTGTTTTATTGTATGCTGTAGGTTATTAGTGAGTATTTGGCTTTTGTTAGGTTAAGATTGCTGTTAGATTATAAGAGTTCATTACTGCTCAGGTTTAGGATCAACTAAGGTAGAGCAATTAGCTAAGCATTTAGCTAAACTAGTGTTTGGTTCTGTGGTTAAAATTGAGCTTAAGGCTTGGTTTGCGCTCAAGATCAGTTAGCTTAGTCTCATTTAGGATTATTAGACTTAATTCAGTGGTTAGACTGCACTCTAGAACACTTAAAGTCAAAATTAGGTTCTAATTAATCTTGTGTTCAAATCAGTTAGCTTAGGTTAGTATAAGCTTGCATTTAGGTAGATAAAACAGTTCTTTAGCCTGCAGTAGCTTCATTTCACCTCTAATTATCATTTTCATTCAACATGTTTGATCCAAAGTTCATCAAAGTCAAAGATCCATTTCTGTCATAAAAGTCAAAAAAAAAGTTGAGAAACTCAGTTTTTCACCAACCTATGTGGATTTTTAGAGGATTCATTTCTGGTTCAAAGTTTTTGTAATTTTGGGATATTGAATTTAAACTGGTTGAGAAGTCAAAAGTGATTTTTGTGAAATTTTTGGAAACAGTCTTAAGCTCCTAATCAGCTTGTCAAATGGGGCAAAAGTGCCATGTGCACACACTCAGCATACACTGAGTGTGCACAGGCAACTTCCTCAGAACCTTGTGCAGGTCTTGTTTTTTATCACTAGGGTCTGAAACTTGGTTTATTGGCTCACTGGGTGGTGGTCTTGAGTATTCAAATTTTGGTTTTCAGTTTAGCTTATTTGACAAGCTGTTTGATAAGCTCTAATTAGGTGGGTATAGCTGATTTTAGTTTCTAAATTCAAACAAGTCAAGTCATTGTATTTTGCATCTACCAGGGTTAGATCAGTTGCAATAGGTTGGTTTTGAGCAGTTTTAGCATACCCTAGCTTCTGTGTTAATTTGGTGTCCATTTGTAGCCATTAGCTTATTATAAGTGCTTATTTATAAGCATTTTTCTCTGACTTCATAATCTTGCACACTAGTATATGTTTTTATATTTTTCATAGATTTAGAATATTAATTTAGACTTTTCCTGAATTTTTCATAATTTTTCATCACTTTTTGCTATTTTTCCCAATTTAAATCAGTTTTTAAGACTTTTTAAATAGCTTTTAATACAAATAAATCAGAAAATCTTCAAAAAAATAAGTTTTCAATTTTCATAGATTAAGATAAATATAAAAAGCCAAAAAAATATTTTTCCATAATTTTCCTAGTTTAAATAGTAATTTTTAGCAATTTAATTAGTTTTAAATAGTTTTTAAATCATAGAAATTAGAATATAAATCAGAAAAATACAAAATTAGTTTTGAAAATTCTCTTTAGTTATTTTATATTTTTGAAAAATAGTTTCACAAATTTCCTCTTTATTTTCATAATTTTTAGTATTTTAATTTAGTTTTAAAAGTTAAAATTAGTTTTTAATTCAAATTTATAAAAGAAAAATCAAGAAAATCCAATTTTAAAATAGTGATAGCGTTTATTTAAGATAATTTAGCTTTTTAATTTTCTTTCATTTTTCCTTTGTTATCTAGTATCAATCATAACCCCTTTCTTGTTCAATATCACCCGATCACTACACGTTTGGTTATTCAATCGCACAGCTCGTTGGGACTTAACGACCTGGGGAAACACTATGCTCTCCTAGTTAATTGCATTCGTTTCGAGAATGCGACTTTTATGGTTGACCATTCACAAGTGGTTGAGTAATAAAAGACTGGCCGTTCGGAGCGAATCAATCCCTCTCGATCAATATAAGAGAAATAGTGCTGATAAAATACTTCGAGGAAATCACGCCAGGCAAGAGCTTCAACAAAACCTTCCCCTTCTGCTTCTTTCAAAGTTTTCCACCATCGTTGTGCATCCCCTTCTAACTTATAAACTGCTAAACGGACTTCGGTTTTGGTACATTCCAAAACCTCAAATATCTTTTCCAAATGAGCAATCCAGTTCTCAGCATCTATCGGAGTAGGTGCCCCACTGAATGGATTTGGTTTTTGTTTTTGGAATTTCTCTAGTAATAGTTGCATCGGTTGTTGATTGTTGTTAGCACCATTTCCGATATTATTATTATTATTATTATTATTATTATTATTATTATTATTATTATTATTATTATTATTATTATTATTATTATTATTATTATTATTATTATTATTATTATTATTATTATTATTCTCACCACCATTTTGATAAGCTTGAAGAGCCTCAGCCAATGCCTGAGGTAAACGCTGAGCAACGGCGTTGGCAACTGCTTGATTTACTGCGTTCAACGTAGCTGGATCGAGAACTCCAGTAGCGTTGTTGTTCCCGTTGTTGTTTGGTACGTTAAAGCGACTAGAGGATTTTCTCTTAGGAGGCATCTATAACAGAAGAGATTTAAACAATCATATATGAAAAGCATTTAGAATCAGAATCACACAAATACAGTAGAGTACCAGATGAAGGAAAAAGAATCCTACCCCAATATCTACCCAAAACTCACAGGTCAAACCTAAGGGTTTCCTGAAGAATCAAACTGGCTCTCGATACCATTAGTTGTAACACCCCCGTCCCGACATAGGAACGAGAGGTCACAAATAATGACAAAGCAACTAAACTGAAGAACCGATTACATAATACGTTCATGAAAAACAAGGTTCAATCATAGACTAAAATTTAAGTGTACAAGGTTAAAGCACCAACATTATTTAGTACAAGGTCCAAAGTCAAAAGCTAAAGTAACTGAAAATAGAGTCTTCAAGTACATGATCTCTAAGGTCCTGCTAGCTCTCGTCACACATCCCCATTAACCCGAGTAAAGGCGGTTGGAAAACCATAATTGGTAATCGACTCACCAAAGATATTTTATCTAAGAGTTGGCTAGTCCAGAAGCAACGGCTTCTGGTAAAGACAAATCAAAACCGTTGAAAGCTGGTGATTTGCTCAAAATCATTTGGTTATCATTGTACCAAGGTTCTTACTTGAACTGAAACAATTGGCTACTCCAGAGGTAATGGCTTTTGGTAAAGAGATTCAAATCCATTAAGTTTTCTCAAAAGATTGCTAGGGACTAGCAATAGTTTAGTGTGGGGGATTGATGAGTGTGTAAATACTCATCATTTTTGGTCAAATCTGACCTGCAAAACATTTAAAAACACCGAATGCATCAAAATCTGAAAATATCCCAAAATTGTATTTTATATGTTTTAGATGCAAAATGTTTAAAATCAGATGAAAATCGAGCTAAGTTTGCATAATTGAGTTTCAGGTCCCCCAACTTTCAAAATTGGCAGAAATAGTCCCTGAGCACTTATTTTAAAAGAAAAGTCACCAAAGGTCCTTTTGAAATCATAAGTTGTCATAATTAGTCCTTTGGTGAAAAATTTCAAAAGTTTTGAGAATTTGCTAGTTTGGTCCTTCAAGTTTCAAAATTGGCAAAAATAGTCCTTGGAAGTTTAAAAATATCTTTAATGGTCCTTGTACTAATGAAACTTGGCATGTTTGGCCCTTTTGATAAGTTTGGGAAAGTTACCATTTTGGTCCCTTAAGTTCTGCCAAATTACAAGAATGGTCCTTGGTATGTGCTAAAACACATACCTTTTCTTTATCAAAATAGACCCAAAACAACCAAGAAAGAGCCGTTTATTGCTAATATTTGTGGTTTTCTTGAGTTTGTGCTTGTGCAGGTATGGATATGTAAAAACACGCAAAAAGGTGCCAAATCAGACGTAAATCAGAACACGAGAGATTAAGAGAGCTTAAGCTGAGCCGGAAGTTCAGAATTATGCATTTTTGAAGATTTCTAATCTCTGAGGATGATTTGTGAAGATTTGATCAAAGTTTGAAGAAATGTCAGAAATAGTCCCTCAAGTTTCAATAATTGGCAAAAATGGTCCTTAAAGATTCAAAAATTGCAATTTGGCCCTTGTTTTATTTGAAGATTGTCAAAGATGGTCCTTGGAAGATGATTTCAGAATTTCATGATTGGTCCCTCAAATATCCGAATGTACAAGAATAGTCCCTATGGTTACCATTTATCACCAAGTTAGTCCAAAATCCAAGTATTCCATTATCCAATCCATTATCAACCAAAACCCAAGGCCCAATATATCACCCCGGTATATCCAATCCAAACTAAACCCCAACCCATTTCCACCTTTGACCCGGCCATTTAAACCCGAAGTCAAAACCACGACCCGGTAACCACTTTGAAATAAAATAAACAAACCAAACGCGCCCTTACACAGGGCATCTCCTTCCCACCAAACACACCCATTTTATCACCATTTTTCCACCTCCCAAACACCCAACTTGGTACTTAGAATCTATCCATCCTTCCAGAACCTCTGACATGTCATGGGACTGCCATAGTGGCAAAATGGAGCCCTTTGATTGGCCGTGACACATCACAAGTGCAAATGGAGCTTTCTGATTGGTTGTAGTGACATGGGATTGAATGAGTGGCTCAAAATGGCATTCTAGCATCTTCTGAAAGGAATCCAAGCAAGGCTCAAGCTCAGCTATTTATACACCTCTAAGCTCACATTTGTATTCATCCAATTCCTTATGTATTAGAGGAATTTTGATCATTTAAATTCTGTCCTTTTATGTTTTCAAGTAGTTAATGTAACCTGTAATCTCAGTTTTTAATGCAAGTTTAATTTTCAGCTTTTCATTAATTGTCTAAATTTCACTTTTGGTTACATTGTTGTTTCAACTGTTCACAAGCTCAAAATAAAGACTCTTTAAACTCACATAAGCTTATTGAAGCTTATGTGAGTGTGTTTCTGCTATTACTTGTTCTTCAAAGTCAGTTTTGGTAAAAGTCAATAAAAGTCAAAACGGGTCAAGGTTTGGAAAGTCAAATTTCTTTGGGTTGATTTCTGGTTCCAATGTGTTCACTAGCTTAATCAGGTGTTTATTAGTCAGTTTGGAATTGTTCTTGGTAAGCCCTCATCTAGATCAGTTGTTATGTGCATTTTCATGAATTTAAAGGAGTGTTTGGATTGCTAGTTTTAACTGTTCTAGAGATCTTATTGTAGAGGTAGATTAGTAGGTTTAGGTTTTGCTTTAGTTATAGCACTCATTTCTGTCATTGATTTGTTTCCTCTTGCACTTTTAGTCAATATTGCTTTGTATTCGTCCTTGTGCTCTCAACAGTTGAAATCAGTGGTTAAGTTTCTAGCATATAGGTTTAGATTGGATAATCTAGCTTGCTTTAGTCTATTTACATCATATTACATTGAATTCAGCCTTTAATTTGATCTCAAATCTCATTTTAGTCAAAGGTTTAATCTGTTTCAAAAAGGTCAAAGCTGCACAAAAACCAGTTTGTGCAGAAAGTCACTGCTCTGCCGCAGTCTTGTCAAGTAGATGGGGTCTCATTTTTGGTTTAAGTATAGTTGGCTAGGTGGTCTTCATGTCCACATTTCTGGTTTCAGCATCAGCTCATTGAATTAGCTTTTACAATAGCTTAATCATCAGACTGTTCATCTGTTTTATCACAGTGATCAACCTGTCCATTTGGCCACTTTTTGTTTAGTCTATAACTTCTTCATTCAAGGTCCTTATTAGCTATAAATCTGGATATGTGATCTCAGGTAGGTAGTCTTTAGAACCATGCTTTTAGTTTTCACCTTAGCTTATTGGTTAAGCTTATAGAACTGCTTAAATGTAGGGGCTGTTTGTTTGGTTTGCTTAAGTGGTCATTTTGCTTATTCATTGACGGATCCTGTTTAGAGGTTAGGATTAGCTTACATTAGTTCCCTTAGAGTAGTTTTAGAGTTATTTAGCTTATGTTTTCTGTTGGCTCACTTTAGAGCTTATTAGCTTATTTTCAAAATGCTTATTTAGGATCATTTACATTGCAGCTTTCATTTCCTTCACATAGAGCCACGTTTTTATAATTGTTATAGCTTTAGAATAAGATTTTAGAATTTCCCTGAAGTTTTCATAATTTTTGGTCATCATTTACTATTTTTCTTATTTAAATTCAGTTTTTAATCATTTTAAAATAGCTTTTATTGCAATTAATTGAGAAAAAGTTCCAAAAAAATAATTTTTCAATTTTAACAGTTTTAGATAAATATAAAAGCAAAAAATATTTTTCCTTATTTTTCTCCTTTTACTTAGTATTTTTCATAATTTAAATTAGATTTAAATAGTATTAAATTCATAGAAAATAGGAAATTATCTGAAAATATAAAAATAGTTTTGAAAAGTCTTTTATGATATTTTAGATTTTTAGAAAGTAGTTTCATAATTTTTCCCTCTCTCTTTCATAATTTCTAGATAATTAGTCTTATTTTTAAAGTTAATAATTAGTTTTTAATTAAAATAAAATCAAGAAAATTCCTAAAAAATAGTTTTAATTCATAATTAGTTTTTACATATCATTTTTAGCATATAAGTAGTTTTAGGTTATTTTTAGGAGTTAGATTAGTAGTATTTGCATTTTATTCGCGTTTCGTTTAAATTCCGTTTTTGCGTTTTAGTGTAGAATTGCGTAGTTTGCCATAATTCTTAGGATTTCCCTTAGATTTTATTCCCTTATACTTTTCTTATCCCGTAGTTTAGATAATATCATTTTATCCCCTTCTCTTATTCAAATCACAAAATTCGGGACGTGAGTTGGAAATTCCATTCAACCCTCGTTCGGAACGATCTCGGTGCTCAAACCTGACACGTTTGAAGTTACCCACATACTACACTTCTTATTATTGGTCAGTGTCCGAGCCGTTTTAAGCTTCTTACGGTTAGTCATTCACAAGTGGCTAGCTTGTGTGAGCAAGCTTGACGTTGCTTTGGCACCTAATCAATTTTTGGCGCCGCTGCCGGGGAGGGCTTGTAGCGAGTTTTCGTATTCCGTCTCGAGTCGCGTGTATTTGAAGATCCTTCCCCGAGTGAAGTTCCCGTCGTTTTTGTAAATATATGTTTTTGAAAAAACCAAAAAAAAAAATCTAAAAACACCAAAACATTCTTCCTAGAGTGTTTACAAAACCATAAAAATTAAAAAACCAACAAAAGAAACTAAAACGTCAATTGTTACGTCGGCTCACCTTGAAGGTACAACCTATACACGGGGTATAAGGAAAGTCTTGACATTAAATTGCAGCATCGAAGAACGATCCACTCTTCGTTCCGCTCATTTACCGCTGCGCGTACTTTTGAGAGCTACCGAGCACCGATTGACGTGACGGTTACAAAAATATTGTGTTTTCTTAAATATAAAAACCCAAAAAGATTTTCCTTTTCAAAATTTGTTTTAAAAACCCAAAAATATTCTCCTTTTATCCTCTTAACCCGATAATTCTTTTCTTTTACCCTCTATATGTTTAATTCACATGGATACGATCGATTATCGTCATTGTTTTCATTGCAAAGGCCAAATGGAAGAGAATCAGTATTGTTGTTTGAATCCAGAATGTGTATGTGGTCGATGTGGACACCCCGGTTCTAAAAAATCTTGCTATTGGTGCGACTTAGCCGACAAAAAATCTCTCGATGATTCTAAAAGTCTTTCTGACCAACCGCCACAACCCGAGATATGTTCTTATCATCGTTGCCTTCATTGCCAAAGCCGTATGGAAGAAACACAATTTCGGTGTTTGAAATGTATATGTGATTGGTGCGGAAATAATTGTCGGAATGGATTTTGTGATGTATGCAATAATTTTATCAATCCAAATCCAGATCTCGCCCGTCTTTATGCACGGCTAGAACAAAAGAGTGCTCTTTATACTAACATAATTGGAGAACCCTCGATTCCTACTCCCTCTCCGGTGAGGGAAATGGAATATGTTTCTGAGCCCGAAGTGATTCCCGAACCTCTCACAGATAATTCTTCAATTTATCATTTCTTCGTGTGCATATGGTGCGCGGACCGAATTTGGTGGAATTGTCCCGCTTGTAGCAATGGAAAATCAGGACCGAGTTTCACCACAATCGACTATGAGCCAACCAATTTTCCTAACCAACCTCTGTACCATGAGCCAGAATCATACTCTTGTGAGTATTGTGGTGGTCCTCACCAAGGTTTTCAATGTCAAGTTCAAATTAACAACTCAACCTTTGGTTATGAACCTTACCGTATTCGTACAACAATCATACTGTGGTAGTATTGTGGAGGTCCGCACGTTAATTCCGATTGTCAGATACAGGACCCGAATGTTTACGAACAAGTTCCTTGTAACAATTACGACTATCCTTATAACCCACCTCCACAATACCAAGAAATTCAACCACAACCTTCACCATGTTCTGAAGAATTTAATCAAAAATTTCAAGAAATCATGATTGATCTTAAGAGTCTTCTTGAAAAACTTTCCCACGAAGAAAGAGATCCTAATCAGAAAACTTATCGTGATCTATTAGCTGAAGAGGCCGCGAAAGTGATCCAACATCGTCCTACTACCTATTATTACGATTCTGATTCTGATGACGATTATACTCCTCCGAGTGGCAATCCCACTCCCGTTTCTGAGCCTTTTATTTCCGACTCTTCCCCTTCACTCACGCCGGTTGAGAGAAGTGACGTCATTTTGGAAGAGGTCGATGATCATGTTTCTTCAAACATTGTTGAACCCGTTGACTCTCTCATAATGGGGGATGAGCATCTTAGTACTATTCCGGAAACGGAAGAGACTAGTGTTGAGATCCTTATCCCAATCCCAAGAGAGTCCGAGTCTGGGGTTGTTGATGATATTTGTGATGAGCTTTCTCTTGATATTTCGAATGATCATGTTGAGATGTTTTCCGATTCCGAGGATGTATCTCATGATTGTGATTAGCTTCTTATGTGATTCTCTTGCCATTTCCAAGGTTACTTCAGGGATTTTCTCAAATCCTCTTTTTGAACTCAAAGATGACTACACCTTTTGTGAAGTTAATCCTCTTTTCGACCAAGATTTTGAGTCCGATTCAGAGACCACAACGGAAGTGGTGGATATTGCTAGCTCTAAGAGCACACCACTTGTCCCATCTCTGTGTTCCGACCTTTCTCTCCCGTCATGTGATGTTATGCAAGACGAAGAAAGTGATGAATCCGACACTGGAGATATTATGGAGATTGATGAATTGACTAAAGTGGTTGAAGACGATATTCTTGATGATTCGCCTTATGATTCTGATATGGAAGAAATCGACTTATTTCTTGATGATCCAATACCACCGGGTATTGAGAGTGAACGTGCGACTCTAATCAAGATATCCTTTTTCTTGAAAGCTTGCTTAATGATGATTCTCCCTCCCTCGTTGAGTCGACCCTCACTCATCCCGTTGAGCACACATGTGAGGACAAGATTTTCAACCCCGGGATATGCATTGATGAGTTCTTTGTTAGAAACGTTGTTCGAGATAAGGATCCTCCGATGGATGCCTTCAGTATTGAGCTTTCACCTCTTATCTTTTACCATGAGCTCCCGACTTCTTTGGAGTATTCTCTTATTGATCCTTCATCCCTTCGTCCGCCTGCAAAACCGCCGGATGATGGATCGATCTTTCATATGCCTTATGTGAGTTTTTGGAGAGTCATTCATGTCTTTATGTCTGAGTCCCGACATTTTCTTCACCACCCAACCCACCCAGTCTCATTCCTTCGGGAATGAGACACCGTTTGACCGGTATCTCTACCACTTCCTTCCCCAAGGACAAATGAATTCGGTGCGAGTCGTTAGCTAGCGACTCGGTGATCAAAACAATGGCGCTTCGTGGGAGGAACCCCATGCTTATCCTTCTATCTTCTTTCTATTTTCTAATAAGTGACGTGAAGGGTTAGCCTCTTCGATTTCTCGTGTTTGGTTGTTTGTGATGTTGTGTGTAGGATGTTCCCGATATGAAGACTCTCGTGCTCGAAGTTTGTCATTTCTCTACTCGAAGTTTCATGATCGATGTTGATGGAAATCCGATATCCAAAATCTTATCGACTAACGTTTATCTTTAAGCATACTTAATAAACGGCTTTTAGATTTTCGTGATACCCTTGTTTTAACATTGAGGACAATGTTCCGTTCTAGTCACGGGGTAGGTAATCTTCGATTTGTTTTGACCGCACTTGCTTATTTCTGTCGTGTTTCTCTCGTAACCCCGTTTTTCCTTATAAAATGAAAAATTGTGCAAAAATGAGAAAATTTAAAAAAATTTTTGGAAGCTTTTGTTAAGTCTTTTTGATCGAAAAGTTGGCTAGTCTCTTGGATAAGAAGCTATAAAATGCGAATTCTAGCTCATAAGGCCAAGATTTTGCAAGTTTCCCTGAGTGATTTTAAATATGCATGACTTGATTTCATTAGACGAAGCATTTGCTAAGTTAATATATGTTTTGACACCTTGTTGACTTTCCGCCGTGAGTAGGAATGGAATTCGACTTGACGGTAGCGTAAGAGCCTAGCTTGTTCCCTTAACCATAGGTAATCTAAAAATTATCGGCTAAGCATCTGTGGATCTCATTATTTGGGATTTTAAATTTGCAGAGATCGAGAAATGATAGAGTTACTTATGAGTTTAGATGCTAAGCGTGGAGTAGTTGGTTCTCTTTAGAGCCCATCGAAGGTACTTATGGTTGACCATTCACAAGTGGTTGACTAATAAAAGACTGGCCGTTCGGAGCGAATCAATCCCTCTCGATCAATATAAGAGAAATAGTGCTGATAAAATACTTCGAGGAAATCACGCTGAAGAGCTTCAACAAAACCTTCCTTCTCGCTTCTTTCAAAGTTTTCCACCATCGTTGTGCATCCCCCTAACTTATAAACGCTAAACGACTTGTCGGTTTCAGTACATTCCAAAACCTCAAATATCTTTCCAAATGAGCAATCCAGTTCTCACATCTATCGGTAGGTGCCCCACTGAATGGATTTGGTTTTGTTTTTTGAATTTCTGTAATAGTTGCATTTGTTGATTGTTGTTAGCACCATTTCCGATATTATTATTATTATTATTATTATTATTATTATTATTATTATTATTATTATTATTATTATTATTATTATTATTATTCTCACCACCATTTTGATAAGCTTGAAGAGCCTCAAATGCCCGAGGTAAACGCTGAGCAACGGCGTTAACTGCTTGATTTATCTGCGTTCAACGTATTCTGATCGAAGACTCCCAGAGCGTTGTTGTTCCCGTTGTTGTTTGGTACGTTAAAGCGACTAGAGGATTTTCTCTGGGAGGCATCTATATGAAGAGATTTAAACAATCATATATGAAAAGCATTTAGAATCAGAATCACACAAATACAGTAGAGTACCAGATGAAGGAAAAAGAATCCTACCCCAATATCTACCCAAAACTCACAGGTCAAACCTAAGGGTTTCCTACAGAATCAAACCTGGCTCTGATACCATTAGTTGTAACACCCCCGTCCCGACATAGGAACGAGAGGTCACAAATAATGACAAAGCAACTAAACCTTAGAACCCGGTTACATAATACGTTCATGAAAAACAAGGTTCAATCATAGACTAAAATTTAAGTGTACAAGGTTAAAGCACCAACATTATTTAGTACAAGGTCCAAAGTCAAAAGCTAAAGTAACTGAAAATAGAGTCTTCAAGTACATGATCTCTAAGGTCCTGCTAGCTCTCGTCACACATCCCCATTAACCCTGAGTAAGGCGTTGGAAAACCATAATTGGTAATCGACTCACCAAGATATTTTATCTAAGAGTTGGCTAGTCCGTAAGCAAACGGCTTCGGTAAAGACAAATCAAAACCGGATTGAAAGCGGTGATTTGCTCAAAAATCATTTGGTTATCATTGTACCAAGGTTCTTACTTGAACTGAAACAATTGGCTACTCCAGAAGTAATGGCTTTTGGCAAAGAGATTCAAATCCATTAAGTTTTCTCAAAAGATTGCTAGGGACTAGCAATAGTTTAGTGTGGGGGATTGATGAGTGTGTAAATACTCATCATTTTTGGTCAAATCAGAATCGCTAAAAAACATTTAAAAACACTCAGAAATGCATCAAAATACTGAAAATATCCCAAATTTGTATTTTATATGTTTCAGATGCAAAATGTTTAAAATCAGATGAAAATCGAGCTAAGTTTGCATAATTGGCGTTTCAGTCCCCAACTTTCAAAAATTGGCAGAAATAGTCCCTGAGCACTTATTTTAAAGAAAAGTCACCAAAGGTCCTTTTGAAATCATAAGTTGTCATAATTAGTCCTTTGGTGAAAATTTTCAAAAGTTTTGAGAATTTGCTAGTTTGGTCCTTCAAGTTTCAAAATTGGCAAAAATAGTCCTTGGAAGTTTAAAAATATCTTTAATGGTCCTTGTACTAATGAAACTTGGCATGTTTGGCCCTTTTGATAAGTTTGGGAAAGTTACCATTTTGGTCCCTTAAGTTCTGCCAAATTACAAGAATGGTCCTTGGTATGTGCTAAAACACATACCTTTTCTTTATCAAAATAGACCCAAAACAACCAAGAAAGAGCCGTTTATTGCTAATATTTGTGGTTTTCTTGAGTTTGTGCTTGTGCAGGTATGGATATGTAAAACACGCAAAATAAGTGCCAAATCGGGGCGTAAATCAGACAGCGAGATTAAGAGAGCTTAGCTGAGGCCGAAGTTAATTATGCATTTTGAAGATTTCTACTCTTTGAGGATGATTTGTGAAGATTTGATCAAAGTTTGAAGAAATGTCAGAAATAGTCCCTCAAGTTTCAATAATTGGCAAAAATGGTCCTTAAAGATTCAAAAATTGCAATTTGGCCCTTGTTTTATTTGAAGATTGTCAAAGATGGTCCTTGGAAGATGATTTGAAATTTCATGATTGGTCCTCAAATATCCTAATGTACAAGAATAGTCCCTATGGTTACCATTTATCACCAAGTTAGTCCAAAATCCAAGTATTCCATTATCCAATCCATTATCAACCAAAACCCAAGGCCCATATATCACCCCAAGGTATATCCAATCCAAACTAAACCCCAACCCATTTCCACTTGACTACCATTTAAACCCAAGTCAAAACCACGACCCGGTAACCACTTTGAAATAAAATAAACAAACCAAACGCGCCCTTACACAGGGCATCTCCTTCCTCAGCCAAACACACCCATTTTATCACCATTTTTCCACCTCCCAAACACCCAACTTGGTACTTAGAATCTATCCATCCTTCCAGAACCTCTGACATGTCATGGGACTGCCACAGTGGCAAAATGGAGCCCTTTGATTGGCCGTGACACATCACAAGTGCAAATGGAGCTTTCTGATTGGTTGTAGTGACATGGGATTGAATGAGTGGCTCAAAATGGCATTCTAGCATCTTCTGAAAGGAATCCAAGCAAGGCTCAAGCTCAGCTATTTATACACCTCTAAGCTCACATTTGTATTCATCCAATTCCTTATGTATTAGAGGAATTTTGATCATTTAAATTCTGTCCTTTTATGTTTTCAAGTAGTTAATGTAACCTGTAATCTCAGTTTTTAATGCAAGTTTAATTTTCAGCTTTTCATTAAGTGTCTAAATTTCACTTTTGGTTACATTGTTGTTTCAACTGTTCACAAGCTCAAAATAAAGACTCTTTAAACTCACATAAGCTTATTGAAGCTTATGTGAGTGTGTTTCTGCTATTACTTGTTCTTCAAAGTCAGTTTTGGTAAAAGTCAATAAAAGTCAAAACGGGTCAAGGTTTGGAAAGTCAAATTTATTTGGGTTGACTTCTGGTTCCAATGTGTTCACTAGCTTAATCAGGTGTTTATTAGTCAGTTTTGAATTGTTCTTGGTAAGCCCTCATCTAGATCAGTTGTTATGTGCATTTTCATGAATTTAAAGGAGTGTTTGGATTGCTAGTTTTAACTGTTCTAGAGATCTTATTGTAGAGGTAGATTAGTAGGTTTAGGTTTTGCTTTAGTTATAGCACTCATTTCTGTCATTGATTTGTTTCCTCTTGCACTTTTAGTCAATATTGCTTTGTATCTGTCCTTGTGCTCTCAACAGTTGAAATCAGTGGTTAAGTTTCTAGCATATAGGTTTAGATTGGATAATCTAGCTTGCTTTAGTCTATTTACATCATATTACATTGAATTCAGCCTTTAATTTGATCTCAAATCTCATTTTAGTCAAAGGTTTAATCTGTTTCAAAAAGGTCAAAGCTGCACAAAAACCAGTTTGTGCAGAAAGTGCAGCAACTGCACAGTCTTCAGTTCAAGTAGATGGGGTCTCATTTTTGGTTTAAGTATAGTTGGCTAGGTGGTCTTCATGTCCACATTTCTGGTTTCAGCATCAGCTCATTGAATTAGCTTTTACAATAGCTTAATCATCAGACCTGTTCATCTGTTTTTACATCAGCAGTCACCTGTCCATTTGGCCACTTTTTGTTTAGTCTATAACTTCTTCATTCAAGGTCCTTATTAGCTATAAATCTGGATATGTGATCTCAGGTAGGTAGTCTTTAGAACCATGCTTTTAGTTTTCACCTTAGCTTATTGGTTAAGCTTATAGAACTGCTTAAATGTAGGGGCCTGTTTGTCAGTTTTGCTTAAGTGGTCATTTTGCTTATTCATTGACAGATCACTGTTTAGAGGTTAGGATTAGCTTACATTAGTTCCCTTAGAGTAGTTTTAGAGTTATTTAGCTTATGTTTTCTGTTGGCTCACTTTAGAGCTTATTAGCTTATTTTCAAAATGCTTATTTAGGATCATTTACATTGCAGCTTTCATTTCCTTCACATAGAGCCACGTTTTTATAATTTTTATAGCTTTAGAATAAGATTTTAGAATTTCCCTGAAGTTTTCATAATTTTTGGTCATCATTTACTATTTTTCTTATTTAAATTCAGTTTTTAATCATTTTAAAATAGCTTTTATTGCAATTAATTGAGAAAAAGTTCCAAAAAAATAATTTTTCAATTTTAACAGTTTTAGATAAATATAAAAAGCATAAAAAATATTTTTCCTTATTTTTCTCCTTTTACTTAGTATTTTTCATAATTTAAATTAGATTTAAATAGTATTAAATTCATAGAAAATAGGAAAATTATCTGAAAAATATAAAAATAGTTTAGAAAAGTCTTTTATGATATTTTAGATTTTTAGAAAGTAGTTTCATAATTTTTCCCTCTCTCTTTCATAATTTCTAGATAATTAGTCTTATTTTTAAAGTTAATAATTAGTTTTTAATTAAAATAAAATCAAGAAAATTCCTAAAAAATAGTTTTAATTCATAATTAGTTCTTACATATCATTTTTAGCATATAAGTAGTTTTAGGTTATTTTTAGGAGTTAGATTAGTAGTATTTGCATTTTATTCGCGTTTCGTTTAAATTCCGTTTTTGCGTTTTAGTGTAGAATTGCGTAGTTTGCCATAATTCTTAGGATTTCCCTTAGATTTTATTCCCTTATACTTTTCTTATCCCGTAGTTTAGATAATATCATTTTATCCCCTTCTCTTATTCAAATCACAAAATTCGGGACGTGAGTTGGAAATTCCATTCAACCCTCGTTCGGAACGATCTCGGTGCTCAAACCTGACACGTTTGAAGTTACCCACATACTACACTTCTTATTATTGGTCAGTGTCCGAGCCGTTTTAAGCTTCTTACGGTTAGTCATTCACAAGTGGCTAGCTTGTGTGAGCAAGCTTGACGTTGCTTTGGCACCTAATCAGTCCTTGTTATTAATACAAAATCACTTGACCCCCTGCCAATATACCTTGAGCCAGTCCAAAACAACCTGTGAACCCCCTGTTTTGAACCCCCCTGCCTATTAATATACCCCCAGTCAAATCCCGCCCAAATCCATCCTCCTTCTCCACCTGCTCTGCAACCATCTCCCATCACCCCTCACCTCCAGCTCATCTTCACCTCTCCATGTCCCCTCCACCTCCACAACAAACCAAATGCAATTAATGTTTCTCCTTCCTTGCACTCAAACCCCCCCCCCCGTTTGCTATATTAGTTTTGGCGCCAAAATCTCATCAACGGCCAATATCAACTTTTCTAATCCAATGGTTCTGGAGAGAAGTGGGAAACACTCAGAAGGCAAGTGGAAGACATTTTGTTGTATAAATAGAAGAAGAAAAGGAGAGATGGAGAGAGTTTTTTTTTAGTTTTCATTTTTCATGTATGTCGTATTTAATTTTATGGTCTTAATTAGTTTCTTAAATTGTAATCCTAAGCTTTCCTGTAATGAACTAAAGTTATTTAGTCTATTGTAACTCATTTCAAGCATTAATTTCAAGTTCTATCAAAGTTCATGTTTTTACATTTCTCTTATTAAAGTCAGTTTCAAATGTACTAAATTCCAAGCTTCAAAGAGCTTATTTACTTCTCAAATAAGCTTACTAAAGTTGTTTATAGCTTCTAGTAAGCTTACAAAACAGATTCAAGCAAAGTTGGTATTTGGTCAACGAAAGTCAACCTGTGAAGAAATTTTGGTTAAGCAACTATGGAAATGGAAATTGGTTGATACAGAGCTGGTTTTGGATTTGGTATTGGCTTAGAATAGTGGTATCTGGTTCTAGATAAGTTGCATATGAGCTGGACCTCATGTGAGTATTTTTTAGTTCAAGTTTAAAACCCAGCCACCCTTTTGTTTTATTGTATGCTGTAGGTTATTAGTGAGTATTTGGCTTTTGTTAGGTTAAGATTGCTGTTAGATTATAAGAGTTCATTACTGCTCAGGTTTAGGATCAACTAAGGTAGAGCAATTAGCTAAGCATTTAGCTAAACTAGTGTTTGGTTCTGTGGTTAAAATTGAGCTTAAGGCTTGGTTTGCGCTCAAGATCAGTTAGCTTAGTCTCATTTAGGATTATTAGACTTAATTCAGTGGTTAGACTGCACTCTAGAACACTTAAAGTCAAAATTAGGTTCTAATTAATCTTGTGTTCAAATCAGTTAGCTTAGGTTAGTATAAGCTTGCATTTAGGTAGATAAAACAGTTCTTTAGCCTGCAGTAGCTTCATTTCACCTCTAATTATCATTTTCATTCAACATGTTTGATCCAAAGTTCATCAAAGTCAAAGATCCATTTCTGTCATAAAAGTCAAAAAAAAAGTTGAGAAACTCAGTTTTTCACCAACCTATGTGGATTTTTAGAGGATTCATTTCTGGTTCAAAGTTTTTGTAATTTTGGGATATTGAATTTAAACTGGTTGAGAAGTCAAAAGTGATTTTTGTGAAATTTTTGGAAACAGTCTTAAGCTCCTAATCAGCTTGTCAAATGGGGCAAAAGTGCCCTGTGCACACACTCAGCATACACTGAGTGTGCACAGGCAACTTCCAGACCTTGTGCAGGTCTTGTTTTTTATCACTAGGGTCTGAAACTTGGTTTATTGGCTCACTGGGTGGTGGTCTTGAGTATTCAAATTTTGGTTTTCAGTTTAGCTTATTTGACAAGCTGTTTGATAAGCTCTAATTAGGTGGGTATAGCTGATTTTAGTTTCTAAATTCAAACAAGTCAAGTCATTGTATTTTGCATCTACCAGGGTTAGATCAGTTGCAATAGGTTGGTTTTGAGCAGTTTTAGCATACCCTAGCTTCTGTGTTAATTTGGTGTCCATTTGTAGCCATTAGCTTATTATAAGTGCTTATTTATAAGCATTTTTCTCTACAGCTTCATAATCTTGCACACTAGTATATGTTTTTATATTTTTCATAGATTTAGAATATTAATTTAGATTTTTCCTGAATTTTTCATAATTTTTCATCACTGTTTGCTATTTTTCCCAATTTAAATCAGTTTTTAAGACTTTTTAAATAGCTTTTAATACAATAAATCGAAAATCTTCAAAAAAATAAGTTTTCAATTTTCATAGATTAAGATAAATCTAAAAAGCCAAAAAAAATATTTTTCCATAATTTTCCTAGTTTAAATAGTAATTTTAGCAATTTAATTAGTTTTAAATAGTTTTTAAATCATAGAAATTAGAATATAAATCAGAAAAATACAAAATTAGTTTTGAAAATTCTCTTTAGTTATTTTAGATTTTTGAAAAATAGTTTCACAAATTTCCTCTTTATTTTCATAATTTTTAGTATTTTAATTTAGTTTTAAAAGTTAAAATTAGTTTTTAATTCAAATTTATAAAAGAAAAATCAAGAAAATCCAATTTTAAAATAGTGATAGCGTTTATTTAATATAATTTAGCTTTTAATTTTCTTTCATTTTTCCTTTGTCATCTAGTATCAATCATAACCCCTTTCTTGTTCAATATCACCCGATCACTACAACTCGCTTTGGTTATTCAATCGCACAGCTCGTTGGGACTTAACGACCTGGGGAAACACTATGCTCTCCTGGTTAATTGCATTCTGTTCTGAGCTGTCTGACTTTTATGGTTGACCATTCACAAGTGGTTGACTAATAAAAGACTGGTCGTTCGGAGCGAATCAATCCCTCTCGATCAATATAAGAGAAATAGTGCTGATAAAATACTTCGAGGAAATCACGCCAGGCAAGAGCTTCAACAAAACCTTCCCCTTCTGCTTCTTTCAAAGTTTTCCACCATCGTTGTGCATCCCCCTCTAACTTATAAACTGCTAAACGGACTTGCTGGTTTTCAGTACATTCCAAAACCTCAAATATCTTTTCCAATGAGCAATCCAGTTTCAAGATCTATCTAGAGGTGCCCCACTGAATGAATTTGGTTTTTGTTTTTGGAATTTCTCTAGTAATAGTTGCATCGGTTGTTGATTGTTGTTAGCACCATTTCCGATATTATTATTATTATTATTATTATTATTATTATTATTATTATTATTATTATTATTATTATTATTATTGTTATTATTATTATTATTCTCACCACCATTTTGATAAGCTTGAAGAGCCTCAGCCAATGCCTGAGGTAAACGCTGAGCAACGGCGTTGGCAACTGCTTGATTTACTGCGTTCAACGTAGCTGGATCGAGAACTCCAGTAGCGTTGTTGTTCCCGTTGTTGTTTGGTACGTTAAAGCGACTAGAGGATTTTCTCTTAGGAGGCATCTATAACAGAAGAGATTTAAACAATCATATATGAAAAGCATTTAGAATCAGAATCACACAAATACAGTAGAGTACCAGATGAAGGAAAGAGAATCCTACCCCAATATCTACCCAAAACTCACAGGTCAAACCTAAGGGTTTCCTGAAGAATCAAACCTGGCTCTGATACCATTAGTTGTAACACCCCCGTCCCGACATAGGAACGAGAGGTCACAAATAATGACAAAGCAACTAAACCTGAAGAACCAGTTACATAATACGTTCATGAAAAACAAGGTTCAATCATAGACTAAAATTTAAGTGTACAAGGTTAAAGCACCAACATTATTTAGTACAAGGTCCAAAGTCAAAAGCTAAAGTAACTGAAAATAGAGTCTTCAAGTACATGATCTCTAAGGTCCCGCTAGCTCCGTCACATCCCCATTAACCCTGAGTAAAGGCGCTTGGAAAACCATAATTGGTAATCGACTCACTAACCAAAGATATTTTATCTAAGAGTTGGCTAGTCCAGAAGCAAACGGCTTCTGGTAAAGACAAATCAAAACCGTTGAAAGTTGGTGATTTGCTCAAAATCATTTGGTTATCATTGTACCAAGGTTCTTACTTGAATCGAAACAATTGGCTACTCCAGAAGTAATGGCTTTTGGTAAAGAGATTCAAATCCATTAAGTTTTCTCAAAAGATTGCTAGGGACTAGCAATAGTTTAGTGTGGGGATTGATGAGTGTGTAAATACTCATCATTTTTAGTCAAATCTGAACTGCAAAACATTTAAAAACACTCAGAAATGCATCAAAATACTGAAAATATCCCAAATTTGTATTTTATATGTTTCAGATGCAAAATGTTTAAAATCAGATGAAAATCGAGCTAAGTTTGCATAATTGGCAGTTTCAGTCCCCCAACTTTCAAAAATTGGCAGAAATAGTCCCTGAGCACTTATTTTAAAAGAAAAGTCACCAAAGGTCCTTTTGAAATCATAAGTTGTCATAATTAGTCCTTTGGTGAAAAATTTCAAAAGTTTTGAGAATTTGCTAGTTTGGTCCTTCAAGTTTCAAAATTGGCAAAAATAGTCCTTGGAAGTTTAAAAATATCTTTAATGGTCCTTGTACTAATGAAACTTGGCATGTTTTGCCCTTTTGATAAGTTTGGGAAAGTTACCATTTTGGTCCCTCAAGTTCTGCCAAATTACAAGAATGGTCCTTGTTATTAATACAAAATCACTTGACCCCCTGCCAATATAACTTGAGCCACCCAAAACAACCTGCCCAGAACCCCCTGTTTGAACCCCCCCTGCCTATTAATATATCCCCAGTCAAATCCGCCAAATCCATCCTCCTTCTCCACCTGCTCTGCAACCATCTCATCACCCCTCACCTCCACTCATCTACACTCTCCATGTCCCTCCACCTCCACAACAAACCAAATGCAATTAATGTTTCTCCTTCCTTGCACTCAAACCCCCCCCAGTTGCTATATTAGTTTTGGCGCCAAAATCTCATCAACGGCTAATATCAACTTTTCTAATCCAATGGTTCTGGAGAGAAGTGGGAAACACTCAGAAGGCAAGTGGAAGACATTTTGTTGTATAAATAGAAGAAGAAAAGGAGAGATGGGGAGAGTTTTTTTTAGTTTTCATTTTTCATGTATGTCGTATTTAATTTTATGGTCTTAATTAGTTTCTTAAATTGTAATCCTAAGCTTTCCTGTAATGAACTAAAGTTATTTAGTCTATTGTAACTCATTTCAAGCATTAATTTCAAGTTCTATCAAAGTTCATGTTTTTACATTTCTCTTATTAAAGTCAGTTTCAAATGTACTAAATTCCAAGCTTCAAAGAGCTTATTTACTTCTCAAATAAGCTTACTAAAGCTGTTTATAGCTTCTAGTAAACTTACAAAACAGATTCAAGCAAAGTTGGTATTTGGTCAACGAAAGTCAACCTGTGAAGAAATTTTGGTTAAGCAACTATGGAAATGGAAATTGGTTGATACAGAGCTGGTTTTGGATTTGGTATTGGCTTAGAATAGTGGTATCTGGTTCTAGATAAGCTGCATATGAGCTGGACCTCATGTGAGTATTTTTTAGTTCAAGTTTAAAACTGTTGTGCCACCCTTTTGTTTTACTGTATGCTGTAGGTTATTAGTGAGTATTTGGCTTTTGTTAGGTTAAGATTGCTGTTAGATTATAAGAGTTCATTACTGCTCAGGTTTAGGATCAACTAAGGTAGAGCAATTAGCTAAGCATTTAGCTAAACTAGTGTTTGGTTCTGTGGTTAAAATTGAGCTTAAGGCTTGGTTTGCGCTCAAGATCAGTTAGCTTAGTCTCATTTAGGATTATTAGACTTAATTCAGTGGTTAGACTGCACTCTAGAACACTTAAAGTCAAAATTAGGTTCTAATTAATCTTGTGTTCAAATCAGTTAGCTTAGGTTAGTATAAGCTTGCATTTAGGTAGATAAAACAGTTCTTTAGCCTGCAGTAGCTTCATTTCACCTCTAATTATCATTTTCATTCAACATGTTTGATCCAAAGTTCATCAAAGTCAAAGATCCATTTCTGTCATAAAAGTCAAAAAAAAAGTTGAGAAACTCAGTTTTTCACCAACCTATGTGGATTTTAGAGGATTCATTCTGGTTCAAAGTTTTTGTTTTTTGTATTTTGGGATATTGAATTTAAACTGGTTGAGAAGTCAAAAGTGATTTTGTGAAATTTTGGAACAGTCTTAAGCTCCTAATTAGCTTGTCAAATGGGGCAAAAGTGTCCTGTGCACACACTCAGCATACACTGAGTGTGCACAGGCAACTTCCAGACCTTGTGCAGGTCTTGTTTTTTATCACTAGGGTCTGAAACTTGGTTTATTGGCTCACTGGGTGGTGGTCTGAGTATTCAAATTTGGTTTTCATTTAGCTTATTTGACAAGCTGTTTGATAAGCTCTAATTAGGTGGGTATAGCTGATTTTAGTTTCTAAATTCAAACAAGTCAAGTCATTGTATTTTGAATCTACCAGGGTTAGATCAGTTGCAATAGGTTGGTTTTGAGCAGTTTTAGCATACCCTAGCTTCTGTGTTAATTTGGTGTCCATTTGTAGCCATTAGCTTATTATAAGTGCTTATTTATAAGCATTTTTCTCTACAGCTTCATAATCTTACACATAAGCCCTAGTTTTTATATTTTTCATAGATTTAGAATATTATTTTAGACTTTTCCTGAATTTTTCATAATTTTTCATCACTGTTTGCTATTTTTCCCAATTTAAATCAGTTTTTTAGGACTTTTTAAATAGTTTTAATACAAATAAATCAGAAAATCTTCAAAAAAAATAAGTTTTCAATTTTCATAGATTAAGATAAATATAAAAAGCCAAAAAAATATTTTTCCATAATTTTCCTAGTTTAAATAGTAATTTTTAGCAATTTAATTAGTTTTAAATAGTTTTTAAATCATAGAAATTAGAATATAAATCAGAAAAATACAAAATTAGTTTTGAAAATTCTCTTTAGTTATTATATTTTTGAAAAATAGTTTCACAAATTTCCTCTTTATTTTCATAATTTTTAGTATTTTAATTTAGTTTTAAAAGTTAAAATTAGTTTTTAATTCAAATTTATAAAAGAAAAATCAAGAAAATCCAATTTTAAAATAGTGATAGCGTTTATTTAAGATAATTTAGCTTTTTAATTTTCTTTCATTTTTCCTTTGTTATCTAGTATCAATCATAACCCCTTTCTTGTTCAATATCACCCGATCACTACACGTTTGGTTATTCAATCGCACAGCTCGTTGGGACTTAACGACCTGGGGAAAAACTATGCTCTCCTGGTTAATTTCATTCTGTTCTGAGCTGTCTGACTTTTATGGTTGACCATTCACAAGTGGTTGACTAATAAAAGACTGGCCGTTCGGAGCGAATCAATCCCTCTCGATCAATATAAGAGAAATAGTGCTGATAAAATACTTCGAGGAAATCACGCCAGGCAAGAGCTTCAACAAAACCTTCCCCTTCTGCTTCTTTCAAAGTTTTCCACCATCGTTGTGCATCCCCCTCTAACTTATAAACTGCTAAACGGACTTGCTGGTTTTCAGTACATTCCAAAACCTCAAATATCTTTTCCAAATGAGCAATCCAGTTCTCAGCATCTCCGGAGTAGGTGCCCCACTGAATGGATTTGGTTTTGGTTTTGGAATTCTCTAGTAATAGTTGCATTGTTGATTGTTGTTAGCACCATTTGTTATTATTATTTATTATTATTATTAATTATTGGTTATTATTATTATTATTATTATTATTATTATTTCTCACCATTTTGATTATTAAGTAGTTATTATTATTATTATTATTATTAGTATTATTCTTAATTATTATCACCACCAGGATAAGCTTGAAGAGCCTCAGCCAATGCCTGAGGTAAACGCTGAGCAACGGCGTTGGCAACTGCTTGATTTACTGCGTTCAACGTAGCTGGATCGAGAACTCCAGTAGCGTTGTTGTTCCCGTTGTTGTTTGGTACGTTAAAGCGACTAGAGGATTTTCTCTTAGGAGGCATCTATAACAGAAGAGATTTAAACAATCATATATGAAAAGCATTTAGAATCAGAATCATACAAATACAGTAGAGTACCAGATGAAGGAAAGAGAATCCTACCCCAATATCTACCCAAAACTCACAGGTCAAACCTAAGGGTTTCCTGAAGAATCAAACCTGGCTCTGATACCATTAGTTGTAACACCCCCGTCCCGACATAGGAACGAGAGGTCACAAATAATGACAAAGCAACTAAACCTGAAGAACCAGTTACATAATACGTTCATGAAAAACAAGGTTCAATCATAGACTAAAATTTAAGTGTACAAGGTTAAAGCACCAACATTATTTAGTACAAGGTCCAAAGTCAAAAGCTAAAGTAACTGAAAATAGAGTCTTCAAGTACATGATCTCTAAGGTCCTGCTAGCTCTCGTCACACATCCCCATTAACCCTGAGTAAAGGCAGTTGGAAAACCATAATTGGTAATCGACTCACCAAAGATATTTTATCTAAGAGTTGGCTAGTCCAGAAGCAAACGGCTTCTGGTAAAGACAAATCAAAACCGTTGAAAGCTGGTGATTTGCTCAAAATCATTTGGTTATCATTGTACCAAGGTTCTTACTTGAACTGAAACAATTGGCTACTCCAGAAGTAATGGCTTTTGGTAAAGAGATTCAAATCCATTAAGTTTTTCACAAAAGATTGCTAGGGACTAGCAATAGTTTAGTGTGGGGATTGATGAGTGTGTAAATACTCATCATTTTTGGTCAAATCTGAATTGCAAAACATTTAAAAACACTCAGAAATGCATCAAAATACTGAAAATATCCCAAATTTGTATTTTATATGTTTCAGATGCAAAATGTTTAAAATCAGATGAAAATCGAGCTAAGTTTGCATAATTGGCAGTTTCAGTCCCCCAACTTTCAAAAAAAGGCAGAAATAGTCCCTGAGCACTTATTTTAAAAGAAAAGTCACCAAAGGTCCTTTTGAAATCATAAGTTGTCATAATTAGTCCTTTGGTGAAAAATTTCAAAAGTTTTGAGAATTTGCTAGTTTGGTCCTTCAAGTTTCAAAATTGGCAAAAATAGTCCTTGGAAGTTTAAAATATCTTTAATGGTCCTTGTACTAATGAAACTTGGCATGTTTGGCCCTTTTGATAAGTTTGGGAAAGTTACCATTTTGGTCCCTCAAGTTCTGCCAAATTACAAGAATGGTCCTTGTTATTAATACAAAATCACTGACCCCCGCCAATATACCTTGAGCCAGTCCAAAACAACCTGTGAACCCCCCTGTTTTGAACCCCCCGCCTATTAATATACCCCCAAATCAAATCCCGCCCAAATCCATCCTCCTTCTCCACCGCCTGCAACCATCTCCCATCCCCCCTCACCTCCAGCTCATCTTCACCTCTCCATGTCCCCTCCACCTCCACAACAAACCAAATGCAATTAATGTTTCTCCTTCCTTGCACTCAAACCCCCCCAGTTGCTATATTAGTTTTGGCGCCAAAATCTCATCAACGGCCAATATCAACTTTTCTAATCCAATGGTTCTGGAGAGAAGTGGGAAACACTCAGAAGGCAAGTGGAAGACATTTTGTTGTATAAATAGAAGAAGAAAAGGAGAGATGGGGAGAGTTTTTTTTAGTTTTCATTTTTCATGTATGTCGTATTTAATTTTATGGTCTTAATTAGTTTCTTAAATTGTAATCCTAAGCTTTCCTGTAATGAACTAAAGTTATTTAGTCTATTGTAACTCATTTCAAGCATTAATTTCAAGTTCTATCAAAGTTCATGTTTTTACATTTCTCTTATTAAAGTCAGTTTCAAATGTACTAAATTCCAAGCTTCAAAGAGCTTATTTACTTCTCAAATAAGCTTACTAAAGCTGTTTATAGCTTCTAGTAAACTTACAAAACAGATTCAAGCAAAGTTGGTATTTGGTCAACGAAAGTCAACCTGTGAAGAAATTTTGGTTAAGCAACTATGGAAATGGAAATTGGTTGATACAGAGCTGGTTTTGGATTTGGTATTGGCTTAGAATAGTGGTATCTGGTTCTAGATAAGTTCGCATATGAGTGGACCTCATGTGAGTATTTTTTAGTTCAAGTTTAAAAACTGTTGTGCCACCCTTTTGTTTTTGTATCAGATGCTGAGGTTATTAGTGAGTATTTGGATTTTGTTAGGTTAAGATTGCTGTTAGATTATAAGAGTTCATTACTGCTCAGGTTTAGGATCAACTAAGGTAGAGCAATTAGCTAAGCATTTAGCTAAACTAGTGTTTGGTTATGTGGTTAAAATTGAGCTTAAGGCTTGGTTTGCGCTCAAGATCAGTTAGCTTAGTCTCATTTAGGATTATTAGACTTAATTCAGTGGTTAGACTGCACTCTAGAACACTTAAAGTCAAAATTAGGTTCTAATTAATCTTGTGTTCAAATCAGTTAGCTTAGGTTAGTATAAGCTTGCATTTAGGTAGATAAAACAGTTCTTTAGCCTGCAGTAGCTTCATTTCACCTCTAATTATCATTTTCATTCAACATGTTTGATCCAAAGTTCATCAAAGTCAAAGATCCATTTCTGTCATAAAAGTCAAAAAAAAAAGTTGAGAAACTCAGTTTTTCACCAACCTATGTGGATTTTTAGAGGATTCATTTCTGGTTCAAAGTTTTTGTAATTTTGGGATATTGAATTTCAACTGGTTGAGAAGTCAAAAGTGATTTTTGTGAAATTTTTGGAAACAGTCTTAAGCTCCTAATCACCTTGTCAAATGGGGCAAAAGTGCCCTGTGCACACACTCAGCATACACTGAGTGTGCACAGGCAACTTCCAGACCTTGTGCAGGTCTTGTTTTTTATCACTAGGGTCTGAAACTTGGTTTATTGGCTCACTGGGTGGTGGTCTTGAGTATTCAAATTTTGGTTTTCAGTTTAGCTTATTTGACAAGCTGTTTGATAAGCTCTAATTAGGTGGGTATAGCTGATTTTAGTTTCTAAATTCAAACAAGTCAAGTCATTGTATTTTGAATCTACCAGGGTTAGATCAGTTGCAATAGGTTGGTTTTGAGCAGTTTTAGCATACCCTAGCTTCTGTGTTAATTTGGTGTCCATTTGTAGCCATTAGCTTATTATAAGTGCTTATTTATAAGCATTTTTCTCTACAGCTTCATAATCTTGCACACTAGTATATGTTTTTATATTTTTCATAGATTTAGAATATTAATTTAGACTTTTCCTGAATTTTTCATAATTTTTCATCACTGTTTGCTATTTTTCCCAATTTAAATCAGTTTTTAAGACTTTTTAAATAGCTTTTAATACAAATAAATCAGAAAATCTTCAAAAAAATAAGTTTTCAATTTTCATAGATTAAGATAAATATAAAAATCCAAAAAAATATTTTTCCATAATTTTCCTAGTTTAAATAGTAATTTTTAGCAATTTAATTAGTTTTAAATAGTTTTTAAATCATAGAAATTAGAATATAAATCAGAAAAATACAAAATTAGTTTTGAAAATTCTCTTTAGTTATTTTATATTTTTGAAAAATAATTTCACAAATTTCCTCTTTATTTTCATAATTTTTAGTATTTTAATTTAGTTTTAAAAGTTAAAATTAGTTTTTAATTCAAATTTATAAAAGAAAAATCAAGAAAATCCAATTTTAAAATAGTGATAGCGTTTATTTAAGATAATTTAGCTTTTTAATTTTCTTTCATTTTTCCTTTGTTATCTAGTATCAATCATAACCCCTTTCTTGTTCAATATCACCCGATCACTACACGTTTGGTTATTCAATCGCACGTACTCGTTGGGACTTAACGACCTGGGGAAACACTATGCTCTCCTGGTTAATTTCATTCTGTTCTGAGCTGTCTGACTTTTATGGTTGACCATTCACAAGTGGTTGACTAATAAAAGACTGGCCGTTCGGAGCGAATCAATCCCTCTCGATCAATATAAGAGAAATAGTGCTGATAAAATACTTCGAGGAAATCACGCCAGGCAAGAGCTTCAACAAAACCTTCCCCTTCTGCTTCTTTCAAAGTTTTCCACCATCGTTGTGCATCCCCTTCTAACTTATAAACTGCTAAACGGACTTGCTGGTTTGACATTCCAAAACCTCAAATATCTTTCCAAATGAGCAATCCAGTTCTCAAGATCTATCGGAGTAGGTGCCCCACTGAATGGATTTGGTTTTTGTTTTTGGAATTTCTCTAGTAATAGTTGCATCGGTTGTTGATTGTTGTTAGCACCATTTCCGATATTATTATTATTATTATTATTATTATTATTATTATTATTATTATTATTATTATTATTATTATTATTATTCTCACCACCATTTTGATAAGCTTGAAGAGCCTCAGCCAATGCCTGAGGTAAACGCTGAGCAACGGCGTTGGCAACTGCTTGATTTACTGCGTTCAACGTAGCTGGATCGAGAACTCCAGTAGCGTTGTTGTTCCCGTTGTTGTTTGGTACGTTAAAGCGACTAGAGGATTTTCTCTTAGGAGGCATCTATAACAGAAGAGATTTAAACAATCATATATGAAAAGCATTTAGAATCAGAATCACACAAATACAGTAGAGTACCAGATGAAGGAAAGAGAATCCTACCCCAATATCTACCCAAAACTCACAGGTCAAACCTAAGGGTTTCCTGAAGAATCAAACCTGGCTTTGATACCATTAGTTGTAACACCCCCGTCCCGACATAGGAACGAGAGGTCACAAATAATGACAAAGCAACTAAACCTGAAGAACCAGTTACATAATACGTTCATGAAAAACAAGGTTCAATCATAGACTAAAATTTAAGTGTACAAGGTTAAAGCACCAACATTATTTAGTACAAGGTCCAAAGTCAAAAGCTAAAGTAACTGAAAATAGAGTCTTCAAGTACATGATCTCTAAGGTCCTCGCTAGCTCGTCACACATCCCCATTAACCCTGAGTACCTGCCGCAGGAGAAAAGAAAGATGCGGCTGAGCTAATTGCTCAGTGCGCGGATGTAGATAACGAATAACAATAACACGATATATATATACATAAAGAGAGGAATGCAACGAGATCAAAAATAATTTCCCCATCATAGCAACATCTTAACACCAGAGTAATTAAATATTATAAGGCTGAAGGAAAAGGTTTGGGATATTTATACCGAGTATCCTACATCATATCATGTCAAGTGCACTCCCACGCTAAAAATCATATCGTATCAAAAATCATAGTGATACACTGGTCGCGACTCCAAAGGCATCTAAAATCGACGGAAGGTGTGTATGGCACTACACTACTCGACCGCATGATCATATAAGATCATAAACATATCATATCATAACATAGCCTAGGATGCATCCATACGCCTCCCAAATTAGAAAAAGGCTCCACACATGAGCAAATCATATAATAAGATCATAAGGGGAGACGCCGTGAACTGATCACACCGTCACGGGCGGTGTCAGGCCATTGGCGCCACAATGACAAGTCTGCGGTACCTCCACAGATAGTTGCTCGGTATTCCTAACTCCTGTCTACATATCTAGGGTTCTATGGTAGCACAGTGAACATATAAACCAACCAAACACCAAATTTTATGTTCACCATGCATATGAGTCATAAGGGAAAGGAATCAAGAAACGCTCATATAAAAGTGGCGCTGGCTCGTTTTCATAAAAATCATTTTTAACATAATTTTCCCCAAGATCATCAAATCATGTTCCAAAATTATTTTCACCGTTCATCATCATTGTAAAATGCATTTGTCAAACAAATGGGAATATATATCATAAGGATGTCAAATGACTATGAGAGTATTGCAAGGAGTTCAACGTAAGTATATCAAGTAACGACGAAAGAGAGTACGGGCATTTAAAAATATGAACATATCAATGATTCAAGAGAACACGAAAAAGAACATCCGTACCTTAAGAAATCAAACGCACACTCGGAATTCACCAACTCACTTACTGCTCCCTCAGGTAATCTACACGCACGAATTATGAAGCTAATAAATATTACACTTTAAAATTATTGCTAGTATTATTTGGTACAGTGTGTCATGACTTATTTTAATTTTCTCAATTATAGCATCAATTTTCCCCTTTACTAACTTGATGTGTTATTCTTTTATTTTAACCTCACGTCAGTTTCATCTAACTATTATATCTTATACATAATTTAGCTATTATTAGTAGATTCATTTTAAGACTCAATTTTGTTATCTTGCATCCATTTCATTTATTTATTATAACGAACAAGTTACGTTGAGTATTAAGAATACATGTTAACTTTCCCATTACATAAAGGATTACTTGTTAATAAGGATATAAATGAAATGTGTTGATATACATAATTGTATCTAAGTCAAATTTAAGTAAAGTCTATGTGTTATAGAATTGTGTAACTAACCAACTAGTTTATATTGTTTTAGAACCAAAACATTAATTATTACTAGTCATGCAAAATCTATTATAATATACTTATTACGTTAAGGTTTTACATGCCAACTGAGACATGCCAACTGAGTGAATGTGTGTAAGCATGTAAAGTCCATAGTTTATAAAATGAGAGATGGATCAAAATATTATTTATAAAGGATGCTTAAAGCTAAAACATTTAGTGCTACTAGTTTATACATCAAAATAGTTTCAAAGTTCTTTTATAATGAAGCATCAAAATATACTCAAGTAGTTATAGTTTTCATTTACACATAGAACCCGATGTTCTATTCTGTATAACGTTTCAGTTCATCACCAAAGGAGATCTCCAATTATAATTCTACTATCATATTACCAAGATACTTAATAAATACTTATGTGTAGTGCATGATAATTGTGTTAAAAATTACAGTTGAGATATACCTCTAATCTATACGAGGACGGAACCGAAAATGGAACAGGAAACAAATGTTTGATCAAACTCAAAGCCTAACCAAGACCTATAACCTTTTACCCGAACCCGAACCGATCGAATTCACCGCGAGCAGACTCCAAACTCGAACTACTAAAATGAACTCTCTTCCACTCACGAACAATAACCGAAACTTAACCCGAACACTTGATTGAGCGTATGACACAAGTGTCGTTTGGATGAGCTTGAGGTATGAACGTCAGTATTTGAGGCTTGAATGAAAACGAGATTTGTTATATATTGCTGTAGGCGGTTTAGTTTATTTATTTATTTACTTATTTGATAAGATTAACAAATATTCTGGACAAAATGAATCTTCAAAAGGAAGTTATATTCACATGCATGCCCACGTGTTATGCCTATTTTGAATTTGATCTAGTATTCTTTATTCACTGATTTATTTATATACATTGGACACTAATTGGTTTAATAATGTACATCTACATTTAACTTTGGTAAGTTATAATCTAATACTTACCAAATAAACACTTTAGATACATTAAGTTTAAAATATAGAATACTTAATATAAGTACTTGAAGTTATGGTTTTCAAATTTTTGGGTCATTATATTGGTACTACTCACCCTACTGTATTATTTAAATGCAAGCTTCAAAAACTCAAGACATCATTGAACTTTTGGCGTTCTTTGAGTCTTAAAACAGAAAATTCAGTTTTTGTCGAACTTTGGCACAAGATTGACAATTTGGACTTGAAAGCTGAATCTGTTACCCTCACCACTGATGAAATAAACTCTCGTACAACCTTTGTCAAATCACTTGTTGATCTTGAGCACCAAATTCTTAAGGATTTAAGGAAAAAATCTAAAACTCGGTGGGCTTTGGATGGTGACTCGCGGTTTTTTCATGGGATTATTAACAATATGAGAAATAGATCACGGATCAACATCCTCAATATTCAAGGTGATTTGGTTTCGGATCCTAACAATCAAGAACCATGTCTTCAACTTTTTTTGTACTTGATTTAAGGAAGCCAACCATTCAAGACCGTCCTTTAGTAGCAACCTATTGAAATGGCTCTCTCTTAAAGAGGTACAACTTCTTGACTGCCCATTTTCTGGTGTTGAAATATAAGAGGCCGTTTGGGAATGTGGTAGACAAAGCCCCGGGTCCCGATGGTTTTACCTTCAAATTGATAAAAAAAAAAGCATTGGAACCTTCTTGAAAACAATATTTTCACATACGTTAAAGATTTTGAAACTGTCTCTTTTATTCCTAGGGGTTGTAATTCATCTTTCAGCACCCTTGTACCAAAAGTTTTTGACCCTTGGTCATTGGTGACTTTAGACCCATTAGCCTTATTGGGTGTCAATAAAAGATTATTGCTAAGATTCTTGTAAACTGTCTCTCAAAAATTGTTGCATCGGTCGTGAGTGATGTTCAAATGGCATTTATCAAGGGTCATCAAATCATTGATGGACCAATCATGGTTAATGAAATAATATCATAGGCAAAAAAGCATAAAAAAGAGTTATCTTTCTCAAAGTGGACTTTGAAAAAGCTTTTTATTCTTTGTCTTGGAATTTCCTCTTCTCAATAATGGAATAAATGGGGTTTAGCGTTAAATGGATATCTTGGATCCAATCTTGTCTTAACTCGGCCTTTGCTTCGGTTCTCATCAATGAATCACCAACTAAAGAATAAAAACTTGAAAGAGGTCTTCGTCAAGGTGACCCCCTCTCACCGTTCTTATTTATTCTCTCCGTGGAAGCTGTTAATGTGGGCATTGTGGAAGCAACTAACCACAACATCTTTCATGGCATCAAAGTGGGGAAAAATAAGGTTCATGTTTCTCATCTTTAATTGCGGATGATGCCTTTATACTAGGAGAATGGTCCCTCACCAATCCTAAGAATTTATCAAGAATCCTCACTTGCTTCCATATTGCTTCCGGTCTTAAAGTTAATTTCAACAAGAGAAAATTATTTGGGATTGGAATCTCTAATCTTGAACTTCACTCTACCGTTTTTCGATTAGGTGCCTCGCTTCCCAATTCCCTTGCACCTATCTAGGCGTTCCCATTGGTTCTAACATGTCAAGATGTTCGAATTAGATGCCACTTGTTGAACATTTCCATAAAAAACCTCTCAAATTGGAAAGGCAAATCTCTTTCCATTGGAGGTCATTTCACCCTTATTAGATCTGCTCTTGGTAGTTTGGGAGTCTACTATTTCTCCACCTTCAAAAGCACCAAAAAAGATCATTAATAAACTTGAAGGTATTCGAAGGAAGTTTTTTTGGGGTGGAAATTCAAATGAAAATAAAATCCCATGGGTCACTTGGGACAAAGTTACCTCTCCCCTCAATAAAGGTGGTCTTGGCATTAGTAGTCTAAATATATGCAATCAATCCATGTTTGCTAAATGATGGTGGAGATTTCATAATGAAGAATATTCTCCTTGGCGCAAATTGATTTGTTCTTTACATGGTCACACGGGAGGTCTCAATGAAAGCTCTAACCTTGTAGCTTACTCGGGCACGTGGTCAAATATTAGAAAGCTGAAGGATGATCTAAGTCCATTGGGAATTAACTTACCTATGCTTTTTAAGAAAAAAAATGGTAATGGTCAACACACAAGTTTTTGGCATGATAATTGGCTAGGTAGGTCGTCTCTTAAAGATACTTTCCCACGTTTGTATCGGCTCGAAACAAACCCAAATTGCTTGATTAGTGAAAGAAGCTCTACATTCATCCATCTCAGTAACACCACCCTTGTGAGTAGCTCCTCTCATACTATTGAAGTTACAAGAAACGTGTTTAACCCAGAATTTGGGCTCACATTATTTCCCCAGTGGGCCTGGGCGTCTCAACTGGGCCTGGAGAAGACATGTTCGCTCAGGGCCTGAATTAAATGAATTGGTGGAGCTGATAAACCTTTTAGCCCATCTCAATCTTTCTGACGCCACAGATTCATGGGAGGTTAGCATTGATTCTACAAGGGTTTTTTCTGTGAATTCCATGAGAAATCATATAATTATTATGTCAAATCACATAGAATCTCATCCTACTAGATGGAACAATTTACTTTCCATCAAAATTGATATCCTATCATGACGTGTTATGAACAAGAGAATTCCAACAAGAACCAATCTTGATAGACATGGGATTGATTTAGATTCGGTCCGTTGTCCGTTATGCGATGAAGACTTGGAATCTGAAGACCACATCTTTGTATTGTGTGAGATAGCCAGTGGCATTTGGAAAGATATCCTCCAGTGATGGAATTTTTTGGGCATATCCATCACCCACCTTGATGATGTGGTTTCTCTTGCTGATCTTGTGCCTCTAGAAACTAAGTTCTTAAACTACTTTGATGTAGTAGTGCAAACCACCATATGGCACATTTGGATTTTCATAAACAAGACAATCTTCTCTCAAAAGTGCCCTCAATCTTTGCTTCTTAATGATATCAAACTTTCGTCTTATACTTGGATCACAATAAAAAAAAGGAAGAACTCAATGAATTGGATAGATTGGTTTTGTCACCCTTGTAATTCCCTATCAATTATTATGTAATTTGTTGGGAAATAAAAAACCAAACACTTAGTATTGCAGGTTTAAGTTAGTACTACTACCCAGACTAACATCTTAGTACTGCTAGTTATAGCATTTAGTACTGCTAGTTCAAGTTAGTATTGCTGTTACTTTTGGAAAGACGTGTGATGATTGTAACAAAATATATTCTGTGTAATTAGAAGATATACGTAGTTAATGAGTAGTTATCTTGTAAAGGACTCCTTAGACAATAAAAGGAGATCCTAGGTTATACTTAGAGATACATCATTTTGTGTAAAGCTTCAAGGTTGTATACCCCGATACTAGCTAGAGTATCCGTATTATTAATCAATAATATTGAAGCGTTTTGGTTATAACATTCTCGATTGCATTATTAGTGTTTCATTGGTTATTCTTTTAAGTTTAATCAAGTAGTTTCCGCGTACTTGTTAACATCAAGCATTGTTTCAACCATAGTTGTTTTGGAATCATCCAAGTAGATCTGAGGTTTGAGACTCACATAATATGTTTTGCTAACTCCTTGCTAGTTCTTATAATGAGATCGCAGTTCAAAAAAAAAGAAAAGAAAAGGAGACCCTGATTGGTGTAAAATGTTGTTTTATCTTCGTCAGGTTCTTTCATTATAATCTGGTGGTATCTTTTGTATGTATCGAGAAATCACATGTATAGTTGTATTAGAAGTCAGCTAAAGACTACTTTCCAGTCGATGGGAGGTAAGGGGTAGTTGTATTTTGGACATGCCTTGTTTAAGCTGGTAAAGTCGATGCACATGTGCCACTATGCAGTGTCAGATGATATATCTTAACCTATAGTGAAAGTTGGGGAGCACATTGTTTACTCCGTCGGCCTGCCCGAGAGGTCTTACAGACCTGCGTGGCCCGGGATGTAAACCGGGCTTTTATCAAGTGTTGAGGGGCCTTGGTGATGGGCTTATTTCAAGCGTGCAGGATTAGTGGGCTTGGACGACTAATATTGAAACACTATAAATCTATATAAGGAAATAGTACACCAAACTATCAAAGGTGACAATTAGGCTACATATTTATGCAATTAGCCGTTTTTCTATTAATATTATGATAGAACTAGTGAAATACTTTTTCCTCCTCAAAATTCTTTATCAAGTATAGTTGAGGACTTTACACAAAGCCTAGGTAAAAGTAGTGTCTGTGCTTAAAAATATATGTTAAGTTGAACAATGAGTTTTGTATAGGATTAACTCTTTGGCGCGATAGTCAAAAAAAAAAAAAAAAAAAGAAGAAGATATGATTTTTTGTTTTACGGTGTCAATAACTTTGTAAATAAACTTCCATTTCAATGATATAAGCTATACCTTTTACGGTGCTTTTCTTTAGCATAAAAAAGAATGACACGTGAGTTGTATTAAGCTGGCTTTTTCGATATGTGTTTTCCCAATGAATAACCAGTAATTTTAAAACAATGAATAACTTATTTACGTGTAAGTTGATCTACATTTTGCATTGTTGTTACAGTTTGATGACCTTTAAGAGTGTGTAGTAAGTATACTCTTGGCAGATTTAGAGAAAAAAAAAAGACATACTTGTTTAACTAAAAATTATTGTGAAAAATATTACTAATAGCTAATCACTCTAAGCTTTTGAGGATCAGATGTTTTATCTCATATCGATATGAGACGGGTTGTTAGAGACCATTAGTACAGGCCGGCGTTAACTTCGGCCAATGCCATTTGGGGACGATGTTAACGAGTATTCAAGCTTTCAAATCAACGTCACGTCACTTCCCCGCCACTAATACTTTTATCTGTTAAGAACTAGTGACGTAAGCTTAAACCAAGAAAACCATTGTTTCTCGACTTATGCCATGCGTGATGTTCACGCACAATGTCGGGGTCGCCCGTGTGCCACAAGCTAAGTACAACATTGCGAAACAAAGTAGTAGTATGATGGACCAAATAATAAAATGAATGAATGTTAAGAAAGCAAAATGAGACACAAGTAGAACATGCCCAAAATGGCTAAAATAAGAGGAAATTAAGGAGCATGCTTGGCTGTCAAAACTGTGCCTGTAACTCTATATCAGAGTGCCATGAGAAGGACATATATTTATCCAACACCCATGTTAAGCAACATTCACTCACCCATTTACTTTTTATATATATAGTACTATTTCATAACCATCAACACTACACCCATTCACCATAAACCCTAGCTAACACTCTCTTTCTTTCTTTCTTTCTTTCTCATCATAAACCTTCAACATGATGAGGAACAATATCATTAAGCTACTGAAACATGTTATGAAACCGAACTCACTACCACAATGACCACAACCACAACCCTATAGGTTGCTAACATCAAGATGCAACAAGAACCTTAAGGTGAAAAATTTCCACCAACTTACTGCATGTATGTTTTGACATAATACTGTGTTACCATGCATATGTTTCTCTAACCGTGTATATTTGTTTGTTTATTGTTTTTTCAGGTGGTTTGCACAACAAAGGGCTGACAAATAAGACCCAACAAGAAGAAAAAGAAACTGAGTTGGACAATATTTTGATGCTGAGTCAAAGGGATCTGTCGTTTGTTAGGCATCTTATTGCAAAGTCTATTGCTAAGGCCAAGAGGAACTTTTACTGTGTGACTGTTGAAGAAAATGAAGGTATAAGTTTTATTTTTGTGTATGTTTAAAAAAGGTTTATGTTTATGTTTATGTTTATGTTTATGTTTATGTTCTTTGTGTGTTTAGTTTGTGTTTTAGTATGTGAGGGTTTTAGACATTATTTTTATAAAAATTGAAGCAAAAAACGATGTTAAATGGGAGGTTAATATTGTTATTTATGTCTTTATTTTCCTTTCTAAGATATGGTGAATAACTTTTTGCTTGTTAAATATATATTATATATGGACAGTTTATACTATGCTTATTCTCTGAGGCTTTTGATGTTATTTTATATAAAAAAAATATACCCTGTATGTGTTTGAGGGTTTTAAACATCTTATTTGCAAACTTTTAACCGAATAATACTTTTTCAAAAGGGAATTCAAGTTTCCTTCAAACTCGATATTTAAAAAGATTTTAAGCTACTCTGTCAGTCAACTCAGGACATGTATGTTGAGTTTTGTCTATTTTGATAACTTGGATATTGCTAATCAATCTTCTGTGGTCTTCAAAAGTTGTTTTAAGTTGAATTTATAGTTGTATGTTATAAGTATGTTGTGTTTCATGTTACGCGATTCTCAAATATCTAAGTGTGATAAGATTGAAAATTGCCTGTATTCATGTTACGCGATTCTCAAATACTAAGTGATAGGCAGAGTGATTTTGATTGAGTAATAGTGATTAGAAATGTTGATCAAGAGAAATGCAGAGTAATAATCGTTTCATTTCTTTATGAATATTATGATGTTACATTAATGATTTTGTGTAGTGACTTGTATGGTTTTAGAGTCTGTATGGTGTTTGTGCATTGTTTATAGTGCTTCTGCGTATGAAAGTGCTGAAGATATAAAACATTTCATAGTGTATTTGGGATGTCACAATCTAGGATAAGTAGATGTGATTTTGTAAAATGGTCATTTCATTTCTGGATGAATTTAATGATGTTCTTGTTCCAGAACATAACTGATTTGTGTACTAACTTGTATATTTTTATAGTCAACGCCTTTTGATCTTGCAACTAACTAATGTTTTTGTTGTTCACTCACTTTCCGAGGACTTATGTATAGAATTAATTTGGGCATAAAAAAATCTGTGGTGTTCAGTATCTTACTCTGTGTTTCATGTTATATTGTTCTTTGTGTGTTTAGTTTAGATAAAAAAAGAATGGTGATATCTTGTGGAAATCTATATACGCTGAGGTTTTCCTTTAATTTACAGTGTCTGATTTACAGTGTGTGAGTTCAGTTTGTGTCTTACTCTGTGATATCCAAATTGTTAGTAATATTTGTTGCCCTTACTGGTTTTATCGTAGGTTTATGTGGTTCTTCATGTGTTAAATTTGATTGAGAAATTTGTGTGAACATATGTATGCTGAGTTTTGTTCGATATGATAACCTGATTTCGCTTGTTAAAGTATATGTAATTGGTTTTCAAAAAAGGGCTTAAGTTGTTTTGGAAATTATTATGTGATAGTGATGGTCATATGCAGTTAGAGGACTTAAATATTGAGATTTCATAAATCAAATACTACGTATATGATTAGGCTAGATGTGGACATAAACAATTCTGTATTGTTTACAGTGTTCTGTTTTTTATGCTAATGAAATGATATGCGACTCATAATGCAATTTCCATGTGTTAGGTGACAATTGCTCCGGAGGTAACCTCCAAGACCAAGAGCCGAGATATTATGAAGTTTCTTAGTGATTCATACGGTGCTTCCCACTTGGGTAATCTGCTGCTAGCGTATGATGGGAAGAAGAGTGCATTTGCTGCTGGGCCTTTGCCGTTTGATTCAAAAGAGTTTGTTGTTAAGCTCGCTGAACAGAATGGGTACACTTTGTTTTTCACTATCTTGTGTTTAATAATTGTGTTTTCAGAAATGTTTTCGTTTGTAATTTTGGTTTTGTATTTTAGGCGAGAACGTGAGTTTAAAGTAACCATCAAGTTTGCTGCAAGAAAAGAGCTTGTTCATTTGAGGCAGTTCTTGGCTGGGAGACAACATGATAATCCCCAGGAGACAATTCAAGCTCTCGATGTGGTTCTGCGAGAGTCTGCTTCTAAAGAGTAATTAACATAACTTTCTTTGCGTTTTAGCAGTTTTTTCTTTATGTCATTGACACATTCTTAATGTGATGATTCTTACTATATCTTATGAACTGCAGCCGTGAGATAGTTGGAAGATCTTTGTTCCACACTGATTTTGGAAGAGGTCCTCTTGGTGATGGGATCGAGTACTGGAAAGGTTTTTATCAGAGCCTTCGACCCACACAGATGGGACTGTCGCTCAATATTGGTGCGTTTTCGACTTTTCTGCTTTATATTTATGTTCATTGACTTGCATTGTTTAGTTTGTTGAAAATCTGCATATATAAATATCTTATGTTGCAGATATGTCAGCGAGGGCTTTTTATGAGCCTAAGTTGTTATCGGAGTTTGTGGGTGAGTTCCTGGGATCAAGAGACATGTCAAGACCTCTGTCTGACCAAGAAAGGATTAAGGTAACTGTTTGTCACTCCTTTGAATTTATCATTAGCTTATGTTGACTACAGTTTGTCTATCCCTTTTGTTATTTACATGGGTGAGAAAAAGATCATAGGTTCTTATCTGGTATTTTCTAAATCTCAGGTGAAGAGAGCTCTCAAAGGAGTTAGGGTGGAGGTTCGCCGTCAGGATTACAAGAGACGGTATAAGGTTCAAGGTTTAACAGCTCAACCAATTAGCCAGCTGAAGTAAGTTTGTTTTGTAGTTAGTGTTACGTTTTACTCTTACTGTTTGAAAGCAATTAAAACTCAGAATTACTTTTTACTATAGGGCATTGAAAGTAGACTTTGAACTTTAAAGGCAAGTAAAATGCTTGTGCACAGATTAATTTTAAAAAAGTATATGAACAGTTTTGTTTCGAAAAAAATATGTTAGAGCAATTAAATGGTTGCTCTTGTGTTGTTTTTTATGTTCACTCAATAAATTAGAGAACTTCTTGTACGTGTGATCCTCTTCTTTATATCCCGCTTATATTTTTCTTGTTAATTTTTTTTTAGTTTTATTGATGAGACGGGAGCCACCAAAACTGTAGTTCAGTACTTCCGAGAGAAATACAATGTTCAGCTGCGTTTTCCCGCTCTTCCTGCTGTTCAAGCTGGCACAGATACAAAGCCTACTTATCTTCCAATGGAGGTATGCTGCTTTATACTTTTGTTGTTTGAAAACTTCTTAAACCTCTTATACTTGCTAAAATTTCAAAGAAAACACTATACTTAGCAAACATGAACTATTCTGAGTATTTAATTTGTAAAATTGAGGTAAATGATTATCATTTCTTTGGAGTTTTTTCAAGAGGGTGATTTTGAAAAAACTGAACACGATAATAAAATCCATTTCCGAGTCTGCTGCTTTACACTTTTGTTGATCGAAAAACATTTTATATCTATATTATTACTCTTTGGTTTTCATATAAATCTCTTTAGATGTTGAAATACGAAAGATAACATTATCCTTGGTGAACATGAACATTTACGAGTATTGTATTTGTAACAATAGGCCAAAAGATTATCATTTTTTTCCCAAGCATATGTTTATATTGAAAGCTAAACCTGAACAAGATAAATATATTATATTTTACCTTCTGCTATTTATGTACTTTATCACAACTAATTCATTGTAATATTTGCTTGTTTCGATGTGTTTAATTTTAGATCTGTTGGGTCACTCCTGGTCAAAGATACGCTCTAAAGCTGAATGAAAGACAAGTGACTCAGTTCCTAAGGGCAACGTGCCAGCGGCCAAAAGATAGGGAGGATAGCATAGATAATGTATGAATTTTGACATTTCATGAACTAATACTGTATAACGTTTTCATTTTTATCGTTCCAATTTAAATACTTTCTGCTTACTTAGTTACTTGTTCGTTGGTGTTTGCAGACAATGAAGAAAAATAAGTACAACAAGGATCCTCTAGTGAGCAAAGATTTTGAAATGAATGTAACAGAGCTGCTAACTTCCATTGAGGCCCGAGTTTTACCGCCGCCACCTGTAAGCTCACACTCTAAAACTCCTTAAGTGAATAATTGTAGTAGTATCATTTCTCTTGATATCCATATTAACTTGCTCTTGGGTTCTATTTTCAGCTGCGTTATCATGAGTCAGGGCGTACATCTGAGGTTAATCCATCTGTTGGTCAGTGGAACATGATTGATCTGGTAAATTTCTCTTCATTAACCATTTTAAAGTTTTAAATATAGTCTGTTGTTCTATCTGACTTTTTTAAAATGACTCCTATTTTATTCTATTACAGAAAGTGATCAATGGTGGAACTGTAAACTATTGGGCCATAATTAACTTTTCAAGGCACAACGAACAGGCAGTTGGCCGCTTTGTTCATGGACTTGTTTCCATGTGTCAGACTAAAGGCATAGTATGTATCTTATACTTTCACTATGTTCCTTTATTTCACCATATTAATGTATAAGTAAATCATTATAACATTTTTTCACTTTCTTTCGAAGGTTTTCAATCCCCAACCCCTGATTCCAATGCGTTCAGCCATGCCCCACAACATTGAGAAAGCTCTTGTTGATCTCCAGTCTCAGGCTTCAGCACAACTAGCACGAGTTGCACCTGGACATCCTTTGCAGATGCTGTTTGTGATACTTCCTGAAACTAAAGGAACTTACCGTAAGTTCGCTTTTTAAGATACCTAAAAGTTAGTGTGTGATGGTCTACAGACATATTTGTGGCTGACATTTGAAACTTTTTTCTTTCTCAGCAAGGATCAAACGGGTATGTGAAACTGAGTTGGGAATTGTGTCTCAGTGCTGTAAGCCACAACATGTCATGAAGATGAGTAACCAATATCTTGAGAATGTTGCACTGAAGATCAATGTGAAAGTAAGTTCTTTTCCATGTTAAACAACTCTTATTATGGTTTTTATTGTCTACCACATTTACTAATTATGTTAAACCATATCAGGTTGGTGGGAGGAACACCGTCTTGGCTGCAACTCTGAATGGTAGGCTTCCTTATGTCACTGATCGGCCAACCATAATCTTTGGTGCCGACGTTACTCATCCTCAGCCTGGAGAGGATTCTAGCCCTTCGATTGCCGCCGTAAGTTGCTATGCCTACTGTTATCACTTTATTGCATTATATAGAAGGAAGCCGTTTTGACCCATTTGCCTAATGTTATTACTTGATTGCATAATTTAGAAGTTAGCAGTTTTGACCCATTTTATTGCACTGATATGGGTTTAGTTTAACTTTAGATTGAGTCAAATGTCTCATCCAAAGTGCTTGGGTTTAGTTTGACGTTGACTAGGTCAAATAGGTCGAAAGTCTCTCAAATTTTCTTTAAAAGTTTAAATAATACATGATGTTTATAATCTGAATTAGTACACTGTTTTGTAGTTTTTAAGAAAGTTAAAAAGATCTGACGAAATGTCATTGGGCTAACCTAATTCTACCTGTTTGAAGTCGTAATGATACTGCCCCATATGGACCAGTAAATATATTCTGTATTATCTGACCACCTTGACGCGTAACATGACCCACCCATTTTGACCCCTTTTTTCTGTTCAGGATGTTCTTAAAAGTTTGAATTCTTTATTATCGTACAGGTCGTTGCTTCTATGGATTGGCCTCAAGTGACAAAGTACAAGGCCCTCGTATCTGCACAGCCACATAGGCAAGAAATTATTCAGGACTTGTACACAACCCGCACTGATCCCAAGAGAGGCGTCATTCATGGAGGCTTGATCAGGTAAAGAGCTAACTCCTCATAAAAGGATAAAAGGATTCGTGTCATTTCTATATATTTTTCTCACCTTTTAGTTGGATCTGCAGGGAGCTTTTGATATCCTTCAAGAAGGCAACTGGACATAAGCCACACCGCCTAATATTCTACAGGTGTGCAACTCATTACATTTCCTATCTTTCTGCTACCCTTAAATTTGTTTCTTATTCTGTCATCATGATGATTCTAACACGCCACTGGTATTACAGAGATGGAGTTAGCGAGGGTCAATTCAGCGAGGTGTTGCTTAATGAGATGGACAAGATCCGCAAGGTACTTTACTTTCCTGTTTTAGAGCTTTTAAGCTCCGTCTGTTCCCCCTTTTAAAAAATAATGTTGATGTTTCAGGCGTGCATTTCGTTGGAGGAGAACTACATGCCTCCTGTGACGTTCATTGTGGTTCAGAAAAGGCACCATACTCGTTTCTTTCCGGTGAGGCATGGTGATAAGGGTAGCACTGATAGGAGTGGCAATATCCTTCCAGGTTGTTATATATTTTTTTTGCTAGCTGTTGTAATACATACTGATAACTGTTTTTTTTTTAATAAATCTTTCTAATGGATAAATTTTCAGGTACTGTGGTGGATACTAAGATTTGCCATCCTTCTGAGTTCGATTTCTATCTCTGCAGCCATGCTGGCATTCAGGTGAACCCTTTTTACTGTATAGTTTTTACATATTTCTCCTTTGCAATGTAATTTATGTGAAGTGTCAAGTAAAATAAGTCTCCGTCTTTTGCCTAATCTAATTTGGTTGTCTCTTTGCAGGGAACGAGTCGCCCCACTCACTACCATGTTCTCTATGATGAGAACAAGTTCACTGCTGATGGCTTGCAGATGCTCACAAACAGCTTATGCTACACGTAATACAGCTACTAGCCCTGTTATCATTTCATAAGTTTCTTAAAAACTTGCTTCATCATAAACTTAACTTTTGCATTTCGACTTTTAGGTATGCTAGGTGCACCCGATCTGTCTCCATTGGTATGCCCTGTGTCTCTATTTTTTTCTTTCCATCTTTTTATAAGGCATTGCAGACCGACTGTTAAAACCTTGCAGTTTGTATTTCATACACTATTCCTGATGGAAAGTTAATCTTGCAGTTCCACCCGCATACTATGCTCATCTAGCTGCATTCAGAGCTCGGTCATACATGGAGGGGGATCAGTCAGACACCAGTTCGCGTGGTCAGCGTGCAACAAGAGATCGTGTGGCTGAAGTGCGTCCTCTTCCCGTCATTCATGACAATGTGAAGAGCGTTATGTTCTACTGCTAGTTTGGTGTGACGGCGTTTTTGAGCCTTAAACCTTTTGGGATATTTTGATGGTACTTGGTTATTCAGACTTTAAGTTATGGGGTTTTTGTTGGTTTATCATCCCCATGTAGTATGTTAGTAAGTAGTAGACATTGCCGATCAAAGCCTTGCTTTTTTTTGTGCCTTAGATTTTGATGGTTAAGTTATGGTAGTAAACTTAGATATGCTATGCTTGTCATGAACAATGAGATGTTATCTTAAAATCCTTCTTATGTTATGTTTTCGATGTTTATTATCTGATCATTGGTGTTGCAGTCTTATCTTTAATCAAGAATTGATATCTTGAAGCACCTAGACTTAAAAAAATCTGTGAATGTGCCTTTCTGTTGGCTAAAATCATTGCACTGTAACTTTCTATTGCCTAAAATAATGAACTTTCTTATTATTTTGATTCCTAATAAAATTACATGTAATATATTTACTGTCCTAATTTGTTTTGGTTAGTTTAAGTTGGAGTTTTCATGTGCTACTGAATGTCATGCTTTTTATTGCAAACTTAACAAATTCAAACTATGAATTTCAATTAAAAAGTCAAAAAGGGGTGTTCTAAAGTAATTTTTTTGCAAATTGTTTATATCTAAAGAGTGTTGATTGGGATGCCTAACTCGTATGCCTAATAACATGCCTAAACATAGGTTGTCACATCCTATTGCATTATAGGACCCACTCTTCCTTCTCAAACCAATAATTAGTTGACACATCTATTAGTAGTCATACAATTAGTCACACATTTTAGGCCTCCCAATCATTTTTCATATCTAAAATACAAAAGTAATATATAAAATAAAATACAGTAGAATTTAGGAAGCTGAATGGGCCTGTATAAAGAGTAAAGTTGAATTGGGCTGCTGGGAAAATAAATATATAAAAGTAAAATTAGGAAAGTAACCGGATTCCGAGTTTAATCCATATACACACACTATATAAATGAATTAAAATTGGTTTTTGCCCAAGGAAAAAGAAAACCCAAGAATAATTTTTCAAAAAGCAGCGATTTTTATCAGGTACGAATTCGTTTTGTTAATCGTAAATTGATGCCTTTTAAGATTCAAATTTCGATCTTGAACCTTAAAAGTTTGATAGTGTTAATTATTTTTTCTGAGAGTTATAATTGCCCTATTTGTTAATTTAAGGTATAATTACCTTATGGATTGGGTAGTTGAAAGCTGCATAACTATATGACAAGTTAGATTAAAGACTTTTGTGATCTTAGTCACTAATATGTGTTCTAAAATCTTGACATGTTTATTTACTTTAAAATCTGATTTTTCCCAAGTTATGTTTTTTTTTAGGGAAAATCTTACCTGCAGCAAGAAGCAGGCTTTTAATGAACTTATAGCAAGTTAAGAAACTTTTAAGCTCTATGTCATTATTAAAGGTTATATTTTCTCCTATTTTTATAAAAATAATTGTGTATTTTGTAATGATTTACTGTATTAGCTTTATGATCAACCAGTGGTATGTAATCTTAATTTATAAGTATTAAAAAGAACTTTTCTTTGTTGTTTAAAATTTATTATGACATCCTACCAGGGTGTATTTTGATCCAGGAAAGAATATCTTAGGATGGAACAAAATCAGATATGTTGTGGTTCTGTATACGATCAAATACCTCCTTTATCTTCAAAGCATGTGTGGCTTGTTGCTCAGAACCTCAAAGTCGAAGAAGACGACGACGAGTATCAAATCTTTTACAATGTACATAGTCCGCTTTCCCATTATAGATGCCGGATCCCTGAGTTGCTTGGGAAGCGATCCTGGGTGTTTCTTTGTTGGGTGGTTCTTTCTAACCATCCACACAACGTCATGTGGTCTCTTTGGAACCCCATTACGTCAAAGTTCATCAATCTCCCACCTTTGATTCACAAACAATCAGATTCCGATGATGATGATGATGATGATGATGATATACAATCTTTTTGTTTGTCTTCCGCGCCTGATGATCCCAAATCAATTCTTCTAATGACAATTTCCATAAAACCAATTTTTGTGTTTTGTATACTATACCCTAAAAGAAAGAAATTAAGATGGACTGAAATGTCATACGCCAAACAGGTCACTAGAGTAACTGGTGGCGATGATATTCTGGATTGTCTAACTTGTTGCAATGGTAAAGTATATGCCTTTGGGAAAAACAGTTGTCATGTTGTAGAGTTAAGCATTGTGGTTAAGGATACACAAGTTGCGATAAATTTATTGCCAGTATTGAAGCTTCCTACTCCTTCCTTAAATGATTGTGAGCATCTTCCTTATCTTGTTGGATCTTCTACAGATCTGTTTTCCATTCTCATAGGCTTTGATATAGTTACATCAGCCATTGGTTATGTGTATTTGTTCAAACTTAACTTGAACAGTAAGACGTGGGAAGAAATGGAAGACCTCAAAGGCGCAACTTTTTCATTGGAAATTGATGGTTATATTTACCCTCCAGCTAGGTCAGAGTCGGGGGGTTATATACATATTCTCGGTGAAAAGGGGAAAATAATATACTCGATAACGCCAAAGATAAAACAATCGCCTTATCACCAAGGCCTTGTTTAGTAAGAACAAGCCATGTGTGTGCATGGACAATGCTTGAATGCAATAGGTATTGTATTGCTATCATTTATTTATTAAACAACGTTTATACTGTAAATTACATAGATCGTTCCTCTAGTTACTGAAAATAACGGAAATTGTCTCTTTATGATAATATTTGCATAAATACTTTCCGTCCCTAAACGGTACAATTAGGGACCAAATTTTGTAAATAGTATCATCAAAGGACAATTTTGATTTTTATCACCAAACCACAAGGATGATTTTGTTATCTACTCTTGTTTTTATTTGTAGAGCAGGAAAATGTCTTTTATTAAAATCATATTTGTGTAGGTTGTTAGAAGGTGATGATAAACAAGAGGAGGACAAGAACGACAAGATAGTGGTAAATAAAGTTAAGAGTGACGAGGCTGAATTTAATGGCACAATAGATAAGTCACACTTGCTCAATCTTCCGTTTGATGTACTGAAGATGATTATGGAATTTGGTGTTGGTGTCGAATACATGAACTTTCGTGCTTCATGCAAACTATGTCATTTAGCAGCACCTATAATACAATGGAGCGGTCACACAACATCAAAGAGGCTGCAGTTGCAGGCATATTCATTAGTTTCACCTTGGCTGATGGTTATCGGAAAGGACACTATAACTTTTATTGATCCAATGTTTGGTGACAAGTATTTTATAAAAACACCTCGAGAATTAGAATTGACTTGTGAACTCAAAATACATTGTTCAAGGTATGGTTGGCTGCTCATGCGTAAATGTGACGATGGACCCCTCATTCTCTTTAACCCCTTCACAGGTGATACACGCAAGCTTCCACAGGACCCTTATTTAGAAAGCTTTGGTTTCTCAGCACCACCTACTTCTCCCGATTGTATGGTAGTTGGATTTTCATCAACATCTAAATGGCGAGTTTCCATCCATTTTGTTGGTCGAGAATCGTCCTGGCGTGAATTTACTCTAAAATTTGTTGATGACAATCCATTTTTTTATCGTTTTCCAGTGTTCAATGGTCGAGATGTGTACACATTGTGTAACGAGAAAGGACTTGATGTTTTTAAAGAATTGGTCGATGAAGATTACACTCACGACTCTGTTGTAGAGGAAGCCCCAACGAGTTGTTGCACATCAACTCCACATTATTTTCTAGTGAAATGTGATCATGGATATAAATGTGATCAGCATCTTTTACTACTTATAGTGGGCGAGTATGGAGAATCCGTCGAGGTATTTATACCAAATAACGATGGTGGTAAATGGGAGAAAATAGATGATATAGGAAAGCATATTATTTATGTTGGTGATAGAACATCTATATGTATGGAAGCCAAAACACGAGAGATGGAGAACAAGATATATTTTCCGAGATTGCATTCCGGAAAGATAGTGTTTTATTCTCTCGAAACATGTAAGTTTCACACATTCAACGGTAAAAATATCCACCAAAGTTTTGGGGATTTCTTCGGAACAATAAATCATCTCCCGCATAATGCTTGGATTGAACCAAGTTGGTCCTAGCCTCCTAAGTAAACAATTGTATTTTATTTTATTTTTTTAAAACTTTGTAAAGCTATGAGGTAAGTTAAACCTTTGGCATTCCTTTAATTATTGGTTTTTGCTAATCTATTTTTATTAGCACAATCACTTGGATAAATCCACACAAGGTTTTTTTCCTTGGTATGCTGTGCTACACTCGGGAGTATGACCTTTAAGTAATGGACTATATAAGTTTGGTACCAAATGAAACAATTAAATGTGGGCACGAAGTATGCTTGATATGGAGAATATCATCCGTGTCCTTCATCTTTTCTTCTTAGCATCAGGCCTTAAGATAAATATACATAAATCAAATGTTTATGGAATTGGGGTATCATTGGAGGAGGTGAATAGCATGGCAAATGTAACAGGTTGTGAAGCAGGTGTCTTTCCCTTTGTTTACCTTGGACTTCCGATAGGTGCAAACATGAATCATACGGTTAATTGGAACAAGCTTCTTGACCGGTTTCAGGCCAAACTTTCTTCGTGGCAGGTTAGTTTATTGTCCAGTGGAGGCCGCTTAACCCTTCTTAAATCTATTTTAGGTAGCCTCGGGATATTTTATATGTCTATATTCAAGGCTCCTGAATCCATTCTTAATAAATTAGAAAGCATGCGGGCATTGTTTTTCTGGGGTGGTAATCAACATTCTAAAAAAATGGCATGGTTAAAATGGGTTAATGTTCTAGCGTCTCATGATAAAGGAGGTTTGGGTATCGGAAGTTTGAAATCTTTTAACCTTGCTCTCCTAAAAAATGGCGTTGGAGGTTGGTTACAAATCTGCTACGGTGCTATGGACTTTTTGGCGGTACCGAAACAATATCGTCTTCAATTCCCAATCCATGCGGAAAAGTGATATTTTTGATTGTATTCGTTTGTTTTCTTTTTCTTGATTTAAGTATAGAAGTGCTAAGATTCATAGTTGGAGTGACTGGTTAAAGTATCTTCTGTAATTTCTAGCTCCTTGCTAGAGTTTTTGTTTTTATATATTTACCGTTAAAAAAAAATGTGGGCACGAAGTGAAACTAAAACCACCCATGACTTTAAAGTTTTGCTAAAAAGAATGGATACAGTTTTAACACAATCATCAACTGTTTTAAAGAAAGACTACAAAATTATTACGAAGTTTCAATGAAATTATGCTCACAAAAACAAACCGGGTGTGATGATATTTTCAGATATTATTAAAATTTAGGACGTGTAATTATTAACAATGTCCAAGTTATATCATTTATGTGAGTATATTAGCTACAATTTATTGTAGCCAATTGGCTACAATTTTGGGTTATATAATGTGGGTCCTTGATTTTTTGTGGGTCCTGATTCTTTTATGTGGGTCTCAGATTCGCTGTTGGCAGTGGATTTTTTTTATGAATGATCATACCCAATTGACTACAAAAATTGTAGCCAAGCTATCCCCATCATCTATATATTAATCATGCACATTGTGATTTGTTTAAAATTTAGGACGCGTAATTATTATCGAATAGTTGGTAAATAGGAACTTCTATGGAAGCAGACATTGTAATCGTGGTGGTTGTGAGTTTAAGTTGCGTGTTTTGTTGTCTTTTTACGTCTCAATAGTGCGGAGACTTTGTTCACTTAACGGTATCTCTTGCAAGCTCTTCCATTATCACTGATTCGTATGCATGGGGAGGGACAAAAAAGGGTGTTGGCCCTCTAGAATTAAGCCCATTAGCAGTGGAACTTGAACAGCTTTCGATGAGAGGGCAAACATAAATCATTACATGTAATATAAAAACGAGAAATGACTAGTAAAGCAATAAAAAATTACAGGTTTAGCTCGACGTTGTTTAAGATCTTTACGCTCAATGAATTACATATTTGGTATCATAAACTCTATAACTAGAGTCACTTTATATTTTGCTTACCCATAAATCCATGCTTATCAAGGGACAAATCCTCATCATCCATCTAGTTTGATATAATGGTGGGGATTAACCTAAAATTTAATAGATAAACCTAAGTCCATGTTTTTTTTCTTGTCTTTTTGTTTTTCTTTTTTATTCATTTTTTTTTTTCTTATTCACGTTTTTTGTAATTCGCGCTTTTTTTAATTCTTTTTTTTTCTTCGATTTCATACGTTTTCATCTGTTTTCATACGTTCTTATACGCTTTCATCATTTTTCTTCATTTTCGGCCCATTTTTCATCGCTGTGACGTGTTTTACTCTTCTTACGCTTTTCGCCATTTTCGCATCACGGATTCGCCCGCTTTTCTTAATAATACGCTGGCCCATTTTCTTAAGTTTTCAATTCGCTTTCATACGCTTCTGACTATCACAGTGATTTCGGATATTCGTATTATCATTTCTTGTGATTATCTCAATATCACTTTTGTGATATTCTCAAAAACAAATGAGATTTTGTTAATATCACTTTGTGATTTTCTCAATATCACATTGTGATATTCTCAATATCACTTGTGATTTTCCCAACTCGATTAGCTTATTTGGTTCGAAGTTACTCGGGTAAATAAATTTATTCGGGTTAACCCGACTAATCCGAAGTTCTATATACAATCGGTTCGGCTTTTTATTGCCAACCCAATTAACCAACCCACCAACCCGACTCAACTAACACTTTTACAATGTAAACATATTGAAGTAAGCAAATTTTTAATTATTTTACTTTTATTCGGGTTGACCTAAACCCGACTAACCCGAAGTTCTAAATATAGTCTGGTGGGTATGTTTTTTTTAGCATCAACTCGAATTGACGAACCCGACCGGGTCAACCCGACTAACACCCTACCCATTAGTGTAATAATCTTACATTTCATGTGTATAAAACTTTAATTATTAAGGAGGAATTGCTATCTCTCCAGTGATAAATAATTGCATATGTAATTTTTGTACAAATTTTTAATGCACATGCTACTATAATTTTTATCCATGTTTGGATATATATTTAATTTGTCATCTTTGGAGAAATATATATGCAAATGCCCACTTATTTAAGTCTTGGCTTTTCATAATTTATATTTTGAACTTTGAATTTGTTCGACTTCTCTGAAAAACTTTCAAGCTCCGCCAATAATTAAGTTGGGCTATTTATTTGATTGATTAGTTTCATTTGTGGTTTGTGAATACATCATTTCAGGTTGATGTAATCACCATCAATTTTTATTTGTTGAAAATGTTTTTGCAAAATGATTATTTGCAAACTTTAGATACTATTTAATATATGTAGGGGTGAAAACGAGCCGAAATAACTCGAAATGGCAGAGCTTGAGCTCGGCTCGCTTTAATATTTAAAAGGCTCGAGCTCGAGCGCCTCGTCGAGCCTTAAACTTTGAGCTCGAGCTCAGCTCATGGTATGTTATATAGGCTCTAGTTCGGCTCGAGCTCGGCTCGTTTATACGATTTGGCCGTGAAAAGTTAAATAGGCTCGCTTTCGCTTTAAATAGGTTCGTGGTATGTTATATTGGTTCACTCGCTTTAAGCTCACGGCTCGTTTATACTATTTGAGCTCGTTAATAAGCTCGAGCTCGACTCGCATATATGTTTAATACTTAAAATATCATAATGTCGTTTAGGCTCGCGTGTCACACCCCCAAATTAACTGCTTTTGCGAATGGAATACCGGGGATGACTGTCATAGCATCACATTCTGCATAGCTATATTGAACGACCTAAAATGTCGTTTTGAAAATACATCGTTTGATTGAGTAAAATAATCAGAGTTTACAAAACATAGGTCCCAAAAGATTTCCAATGTACCAAAATGAATTTGTTACAATCAAACGATAGTTAAGTGCATAAAATCCATGTGAGACGCGTCAACTCAACGACTCCATGCAAGCCATGATGATATGCTAAAACCTGAGATAAACATGCTAAAAGTGTCAACACAAAGGTTGAGTGAGTTCATAGAGTTTGGTTGAATTGTAAAGCCTTTCAAAAATGTTCACCCATCAAAGACATTGTAAATCCACTCCGTTCCAAGTTCCGCCCTTACAAAACTTGCAACATGTGTGTTCACAACCCACTGCATAAAAGTAGTATATCTAGTAGTCAAGTATATGTTGTCATAATAGTTCATAATATAGCACCACGTATATAATAATGTATGACAGGCAAAGCCTCTAGAATAAATAATATGTGTCCCGTAACATAGTGAACGAGAGGTTGGCCGACCTCTAATAGCGCTATCCATACTACCTACTGATAGGAGACTAACAATGCGAATGTACGAACGGTACATCATACAACTATTATATACAATTAAGAACGCTCCGAACATGGGAGACTTTGCACCTCCACCAATAAGGCGAGACTTTAGATCAAGAACGCTCCACCAAAAGGGCGAGACTTTTAGATCATACCACGTATGGTTCAATAAGTTCAAACAAGTCATAAGTTCATAATTAAGTTCAAGGGTTTGATTCAAGTTCAAAAGTTCAAGGCAAAAGAGTTCATAAAAAAAAATAGTAATCAATTTAGTTCGAGTATGATTCATGCATTTCACCCCAAAATATAGTAAAAACGGTAAAAAGGTGATTGTGAATACTCACGGTAATCCGTAAAAGTTTAGAGTACTTGTGAAAGTAAATGAAAATTGTTGAGCATGTATCTCCCCCAAAAATAGTATAAAACAATTGAGAATGGGGCTATGAAACTCACCTGATGCAATGATTAGAATGACAAGAGTGGATACACTGAAATGAATCGAATACTCTAACTGCAACCTATGTGAATGATATGATCTATTATAAGTTATGAATTTATATCGTACATGCAAGTCCACATGTAATCTATACCACTTGTGCATTTTTGAAAATATAGTTTACGAGTAGTTTTCGGAAAAGTTTGAGAGATCGTATTTTACTCGTTACAACTTCGTTTGACGAACGGTTGAACATTTTGGAAAATAGGCTAGGTGAAGTCACTTTTACTAGAAGACATCGTTTTCTCAAAAGTACTTTATCGATATGAAAATCGGCTCCAAACATGGTCCTTCGCAATAACCATTTTGGCTTATTAGAAAATATATGAGTGAATACTTGTGAAAATAAGTACGATAGCCATAATTAAAACGCGTGTAACTTAGTCGTTATAGCTCCGTTTTCTACATTCTATATATCCTCGGATCCGTGTTAGTATGTATTAATATATTTTTGATAAGTCGACTCTTCTAGTTTACGTTAAATACTCGTTTTTGTCCTTAGAAAAAACCCTTGACAGCAAGTATTATTTCAGAAAATTAGTTTTCGTCGTTAAACCGGAAGTTAGCGTATCTTTTTCGTTATAAACCCGTTTTAACCCGTTCAAGCGGCCACGGTTTCGTTTTTAAGTCTATTTTCTGAAAATATAACCCAAAATATCCCCTGACCTACTGATTTTTCCAGAAATTGCAGAAATGGACAACCCTTAATTATATATTGTCGGAAATGATTTTTCTAGCTTGCAACTTGTTATAATCTCTTCCAATCAACACCAAAAACATTCTAAACCTACCATACACCTTCTTAGGGTGTCATGGGTTCCTAAAATTCACCAAAAATGATAAGGTTCATGAGAATATTAATTATAACATGTAAGTCCATTTTATGTTGAAAAATATATATAAAGTGGTATAAACTCATGAGAATACTTGCATATATAGTACTAGGATATAAAATAGATCAAATAGAAGTATGTAAGATTAGAAAAATTATCTAGAATACTTACTTGTGATATGAAGAGCTTTAGGTAACTAGGTACTAATTACTTCTAGGTTTTTATTTCGAAACCTTAACTAATAGGTTTAGTAAATCACTTGATCTTGAAAAATTGATGATTTCTTCTTCCTTTTGATCTTGGATCGAGCCACAAGAGAGAGCAAGAGAGGAAAAAAATGAATGAAATGCTAGTGATTTTCTTATATAGTGTAGAAAAGGGTATTCTTGTAATTTCAACGCAATGGTATTTTGGTAAATAAAGGAAAAAGGTAAAATGGTAATTTCAATGGATTAATGAAAATATTTTAGATATTTTGGATAGTTAACTAGATATTTTGGTTAACAGCTTAATTAGGAGTATCGGGTACATTGTTCATGTATAAAAATCGTGTAATAGCGTTTATATTGATATATAAATATACGTTAATGAAATATGCAAACTCATGCATGAACTAATATGGAAATGATGTTACTGATGATATGTAGACTAACTCTAGTCTATATGAAATGTTTTCAATGATGTTCCATGAATACGCAACTTAACCGTCGCGGCTACGCGAATTTGATACTCGTATACCTAGTTTACAAAAATGATGAATAATAATGAATAGAAAATTTTCTCCGGGAATGAATAGTGTTTTGTGAATAGTAAAATTTTAAAATAACCTCTCAAAATATCAAATCGACTTCAAAAAACGATGAATAGTAAAATAATGAATAGTAAATTCCCGAGATGAATAGTAAATTTTTTTTTCAAAGTTTGTAAAATGACCTGAAATTGAGAATTGTCACATCGCGAGCCCAAACGAGCTTCGTATGTAAAGCTCGGGATCGAGGTCGATTAATAAACGAGCTGCAACTTAGGCTCGAGATCGGGCTCGAGCTCGTTTAGGCTTGGCTCGTTCGAGCTTTTTACCGATCTAATCCCTAGCATTTCACGAGTGGCTCGGCTCATTTCCACCCCTAAATATATGTATATGTTAGTAGTTTTGCGTTTTTCTTGAAGAGAGATTCGCAACGAGTTAAAGTGTGTCCAAAATTGAGTTATTATGAATGGATATTGTATCTCAAAGTGAGTCGCTAGAAGCACAAAAAGTGGGAAGAAGAGAGTATCCCACATTGCTTGGAAATTAAGAGGTGCTTATATATAAATCTTGGTATCAATTGTTTTAAGAGAATCGTGTTAAACATGAGCCTCATGCTTCGAGCTTTATTTTTTTCCTTTAATTATCGTTAATTAGTGTATGTCTTGTGTTTCTACCAAATTAATTTAATATAATTTGATTTTATTAATAAAAAGTATTAGAGTTTCCCTACAATTAACATTGTTTTAATCTGAATTATCTTAATATATTATTATGCCTTCTGCCAAAAAGTAGATTTTTTAAAGTTTAATCATACTAGAACTGAATTTGGTTAAGTAATCATATCAAAGTCGTATCCTCGGTATGTGATTATGTGAAGCAGGAGAACAAAGTTACAAGGGAGCAACATATTTGATTGTTTGTACAAAAGAGTGGATAAAAAGATAAAAATAAATGATTGCGACCTGTGTTTAACAAGGCTCTATATAAACTGTATGTTTCACATGGTACAAGACATGGCTAATTCTTCTGAAACATCTGTTGGGTTGCTAAATGAGCACAATGAAGCCTCTGTACTTGCACTCGAAAGACTGAAACGGTCTTCTGTGACGATATTGAACAACCTTAGTAATCGATGACAGTTACGAAAAGATGTTATTAGTTTATTCAACCCACCTAAATCTCTTATTTGTCATCTCAATTAAGTTGGATCTCAAACAATTTAATTATTGAATTCGTCATGGAATAGGCATCATTAGCCTACACAAACTTTTTAATCATAAGTGTACTGTCCCTAAATAGTTTGCCATCACATTGGAGGAAGGTTTACGTACCTGTGCCACCCCGTTACCAAATACGATATGCCTTTGACTTTATGGGTCAAACACGAGTCATTGTATGTAGGAACTAATTTCATGAATAACATACCAATATGATAAAAGGTTGTGACCAGTCATATATGATTAAGAACTATGAGTATTCATTACTCAGTAATAATTATTTTTTCAAAAATTTACTACTGCAATGGTTCAATATGATAAAAGGTTGTGTCATGTTACAAAATTTTATGGTCTTGTAAACAATTGAGTTGATAGGGTAACTCCGACCGATTTGACTTATGAATGGGTCGATCTGGGTGTGGTTCATCCCTAACGGGTGAAATGGGTCACAGATAAGATGTTATTAGTCCAAAAGGGGAAAAGGGTCAAACGGACTCAAAGTTGCGCAACCGTATGTTGATGCCTACAGCCTCCTAAACTGCCATAGTATCATAGTTTGTTCAGTCACTATTGTCGCGTTAGATCTCTACAGAAGATGAAGAACACTGCCGATATATTGCCAGCAGTTCAGCTCAACCCGACCAAAATTTGCTACTGATAGAAAATAGTTTACACATCACAAATTCTTTGTATGATGCAACTACTAAAAATGCAAATGCAATTTTATGGATATGGAAATACTTTCCCTCTTATTGATTATAATTATAACAGCTTTTGTGATAATTGAAGTTGACTTTATTTTACTTATGAAAAAACTATAGAGGATCTATGTAATGCAGTAATATTGCTGGCTCGTTTTCGAAGCAAAAAGGAATAAGCAAATAAATTTCTAGCCAGAAATCTAGGATTAATGGCTTAATGCATAGAGACATAGTTCCCGGTGCATTCTGGTGTAATTACCCAACCCATGTTAAGTTGCCAATTACTTAAGTGCTTGTCTGGTACCTTGCATACGCTTATATACGCCATTGGGAAAATTGTTCATTCTACAACCTGAGGAAAAATCGTCCCCAAATAATTCTTTACAGTGCTCTCTAAACTATGAAGAATACTAACCGTGGTTCAACCAAGACCGCTCTTCAAATAACAAACTGAAGTTTTGTGTATAGTGGATAACATATGGAAAAAAAGAATGCATTAAACAAAAATATTAAATCCAACAGGAAACCATGTATTCATAATCCCATATCCAATCATCTCAGTTACGAAACACGATTACAATACTAGATAGACATCAAAAGGAAGGATATCTGTTTTACTATTAACACCTATAACGTCCTGGGCGTTAACGAAAAACATATGGCATTAAGCCATTAACCATAGATCCAGTGCCGGTAACAGTAAACGATTACAAACAGAAAAAGAAAAGAGTGAGATATCCTCCCAACGCCAGCAGCGTTAACGAAAACTTCCTACATATAATCCTAGAACCAAACTCTCATCTAAAAGAGCCAACATTCATCATCAATATACTCCAATTCCAGCTAGAGAAAAAAGTGAGATACCCTCCCAGCAGTGTTAACGAAAACTTCCTACATATAATATTCCTAGAGCCAAACTCTCATCTAAAAGAGCCAACATTCATCATCAATATACTCCAATTCCAGCTAGAGAAAAAGAAAACCCCAATGGATCGACAAACCTCCGGTCTATACAAAACACATCTAAAACTATATATATCTTCATGATGACTGATCCGACCACCAACAACAGAAAACTTAAAGCAAAGGGACTGGAACAGTGTTAAACTATCTTTTCTTTTTTTTTTGTGTATTTTTTGTTTTCAATGATGTGAATTACCCCTGAGCGCCACCGGCTTGAGCAGCGCCTCCCACGGGAGCCTGTCCACCAACAATCCCTGCGAAGCGAGGATTCTTCTGAAAAAATAATGAACAAAAACGAGTAAATAACGAAATAACTAGACATGCAGCTAAATGAATTACCTCACAGTTGTATTCGTGATTCCACATTTTATCGGGATGGCATCGATACTCTTTACAGAATTGGCAGGTTTTCCAAGCGACGTACTTCTTCTTTTTGGGCTGACCTGGTCGAACCATTCTTTGATTTTGTTAACGAATTGAATTAAGGTGTTCGTGTAATCAAGGAATGATATGATGAAGCTAGTGTGTGTGTGTGTGTGTAGTGATATAGTGAGAGTGTGTGAATATTTCCGAATATATATAGGTAGGCCTATTCGTTTTCGTCCGTTGATTTACTTTTGATCAAGATCTAATCTACGGCTCGTAACATCACTTTCTCTTTGTGGGGCCAATTCTGTTACTCGGTATCTAGGCAGGGAGGAGGGAGTGGTCACCTAATACCCTAGGGGGTGTTTGGTACGAATGAATCACGCAGAATGGAATCGCAATATAGAATGGAATTGAGTAGAATGAGAATAGATCTAAAGAATGCAACCCAATTTCAGTGTTTGGTACTAATAAAGATTCAAATAGAGAAGTATGTTATTTTTGGGATTTTATTGTTTGGTACAATCGCGGAATGAATTTGTAGCGGAATCAAAATGTAACTATAAACATTGTATTCGAATAAAACATTGATTTTTATCAAAGTTGTGAAACCACAATTATTCTAAATTATTTCCGAGTATTACAATTTAATAGTAGTACAAATCTGAAATATGAGTAGAAAATTTTCAAAATTAATACGAAGTTCAAATACAAATACACATCGAATGCATCTAATAAAGATAGATTAATACAGTGGTTCCAATGTGGTCCCAAGCAATTGGAATTTTACCCTCTTTTTAATTCACGAAAGCAACAAGAATTTATCGATGAAGAATACGGAGAAAAAGACGTGATCGTGAGAAAAAAAATCGTTAGGGTTTATGCATATACTGGAAAAATACACAACATGTGCCACACACATGATTTCTAGTTTTAAACTCCCACATTGGTTGATGGCCACATGATTCTTGTATGGAATGGCACCGTGAATGGGTTAGCTTTAAAACATCCATTCTCACCATTCTCCTTCTTTTTTAAAGAATCAATACGATGGAAAGAGAATGCCATTTTCATTCTTTAATTCCATTCCCGATATGAGACAAACACGGGAAAATGCCTCATTCCGTTTCACCCCTTTCCATTCTACCGTACCAAACATCCCCTAGGTGCCACATCACCTCTATCCAATAAAAACTTTCCAACTCAAAACTACCCAATTTTACCCTAACACTACCCTAAGTGGAGGGAGTGGTCACCTAGTACCCGATTTTTTTTTCATACATAAAATCACATACAATATTTAAAATAAAAACATACCATTTCATTAAAAAAAACATTACATAATACTTAAAAAAACTACAACTTAAAAATTGAAACTACAACTTAAAAAAAAAAAAAAAAAAAAATTACATAAGTTGAAATTAAAACAAGTTGAAACTACAACTTAAAAATTGCAAGCCCATCCGTGTTTGGCTGCAAGTTCACGTTTACCTCTTATTGGATCCATGGTTTTGAGTTTTTGAAAAATTATGTTTATTGTTTTTTTTAAAAAAAAATGAGTTGAAAAGGTTTGGTTTTAAAGGATTTTTTTTTTTTTTTTATTTATTATTATTATTTTTTTGTGGCCTACTAGCCGTTATACCCTCCCAACGTTCCATTTTTTCAAATGCAAACACTTCCCAAGCTCGGCTTCTTATACCGATTTTTATACCCGATTTTGGTACCCTAGGTGGTGGCGGCGGTGTTACCGCTCGGGTAAGGGTACCCGAATCCCTTACCCGAGACCACTCCCTCCTCCGATTACATGATATGATGATAATCCCCACATTAATACTATCTTTTTACTTATTTGCACCCAAAATGTAAATAATCAAGCTTAATTTTGAACTCATTTAATAAACGACACAAAACGCTGGTTTCACATAAAAAGCTCGCTCACGAGCTCTGACGTTCCATACATATAAATTATAAATGGGAAATTGACAAAAATAGACTAGTCGCAACGGTATTTAGTCACTTTTTGGACCTCATGTGACTTTATTCGAAAGATAGGGCCGATCGCAAACTTGTACACCCACCAACCATAAACAGCCACTTAGCATGTACTTGGGACACTTGTCGGTTGCATGGGTGGGTTGCCCGTCGCCCCGGTCTATTTTTGAATAAACGAACATAAATGTCCAAAAAGTGAATTACCAACTAGGCGACGACGGTCTATTTTCGTAATTTTCCCATTATAAATATACTCATTTTAAAGTTTATTTTGTGTTGAAGCTGTTGGTATTGTTCACAATCATGTTTATTATACTTGTCTCATATAGGCGTGCTATATAAGTAAAAGAGTATTTATAAATGCAAATAAAACTCAAATATGAAGAAAAAAAATCATGTAGAGTTAACTACGAAAAGAGATATTTAATCAGATACATATATGAGTAACATAACATATATTAAATCATAAACTTAGCACTTTACACATTTGTATCTTTTGCCTTCAATAAATTCATCCCAAACATTTTTTGTTTTTTCTTTTTCGGTTGATTTGTCAAAAATTTCAAAAGGTATCTTGTTGGCTATCGATGGCACTATTACGACTAAATCATATTTTTTTAAACTTTATAACTCATTCTATCATTGATTTATTTGTATATGTTTGCATAAAAAGCAACTTAAATCTATAAGCTGAGTGACCAAATATCCCAAAAATGGAACCGACGAGATACTGATAATAACTTAGTTGTAAAATTATGTGTTCGTGAAAAAAAAAAAAAAAAAAAAAACTTCTATAAACTAACTAAGTATAAGTGAATAAAGGAAATGCGGGTCGAAGATGATGAAGGCGATGTTGTGTGACAATTTGAGACCATCATATGTGTCATGTGTGTTTCTTGAACCTAGCTCTTTCAAATATTTTACACGTGCGGGTCAAATAACTATAATGTACAGTACTATAAAGTTTAAAGAGCAATATCCCTGCTAATTAAGTAATAGGGGTGTTCAAAAAATCCGAGAAACCGAGCCGATCCGCATGATTCTAAACCGGAAAAAACCGATAATCGAAAAAACCGAAACCCAAAAAACCTGACACTAGAAAAAAAACCGTTTATCAGGATCGGTTTCGATTTTTACTTTTAAATAACCGCGATTATCCGAACCAAACCATATAGAACATAAATGTGTACTTTCACTCAAATATTTTCATAATGGTAATAGCAGTTCTTTTTAAGTATATATTTTTTTTATTGAATAAATGTAAACATTTACGTGTCACATGCTAGTGATTAAAACTATTTACGTAGAATGAACATATATACGAGTTTAATTGTAAAAATAGATGTAATTGCTATAAGGAAACAACTTTTATAATTAAATCTGTTAAGTATATCACAATTTTGATGTAAGCATGTATTGTTGAACGATTCTCCCTATCATGCTTTAATCGTTCAGTTTTTTTTCCTGCAACATTTCATATTTCTAGGTGGTGTTTTTGCTTATAGTTCATGGATTATGATTATTATTTATATCTTCTACTTTTGTCATGACAAACTGGCGATAGTTATAAAAATTTGTTACCACAATCTTGTCTAATAGCATTATACGTGTTTCATTATATTAATGTTCATTCGGGTTTGGCTCGATCAAAATTTTAAACGGTTAATCATGACCTGAATCGTGAATAACCGCTTATTTTGGGTAACTGCATGCCCGGGGTAACCGTCTAGAACGGTTCGGTTTCGGATAGTGAAATGAGCTACCCGCCCCGTGAACAATGGTTTTTATTTTTCAACTAACCGAACCGAACCGCCCCATGAACACCTCTATTAAGTACCTTTTAAACTTGACAATTTTTCAAAAACTTGACAACTTAACTTATGTCTTTTCGTGATCAATTTTTAAACTTTAAAAATTTTCAAAAATACAAACTATATTAATTTTAAAAAATACACTCTTTGTATTCAAAATACACACGCTTTGAATCAAAAGTCAAACTAAAATCACGATTTCACAAGTATAATTATTTGTCATTATATACCGTCGCTTTGCGTGGCTATTCGTATTAAAATATTAAACAGTAAGTAGGATAGAACATTATCGGAGGTCTCATTCAATAAGTACTTTTTTGTGCTTAGAAAAATATAAATATCTTGTGATTAAGAAGAATTGTTGTTACTAACAAGATTTTGTGTTTGCAGATCCACCCCATAGACCGATATCATATGTATATTACTATATTTCTTATAGAGTAAACTGCAAAATACATCCTTGTGGTTTACAGTTTTTGAGACCTTACATCCCTGTCATAAACTATTGGCTAGTTACATCCTTCGTTAGCCAAACGTTAGCCATTCTACATCCCTCGTCACTAACTCCGTTAGTTTTCTTCGTTAAGTGCAAACGGGAGGGCTGTTTTGGTCTTTTTACTCATACGAGGGATGTATTTTGCAGCTTACTCTTTTACATATAAGAATCTAATATACTACCGGTTCACACTCTAAGCATTGAAGATGAATGCTTTTAATTCCTACTAATCTAAGGGCGATCCTCACATTTTGGTGGAATTTGGGTGGTAAAGGGTTTTGTGCTAGTCATATAACTTCCTATCCGTGAGACGCTTTTGTTAAGACTAATGGCCCACTCCTATATGTCATAAAAAATTTTAAATTTGGTGCCAAAATTACCCTAACCGACATTTCCTCATGGTTTATTGCACAATCACAATTGGACAAAGCAAATAGTCAAGGATAAGCATAGTTTCAAAGTTCCCGTTTTATTTTCCCTCCCTACACTTAAACTGAACATTGTCCCCAATGTTCCCCGAAAGTATCAAAGTTATGATAATGGAAGGTAATTAAAATCGAAAGAAACTAATACTCCCCTGATTAGCTCGGTAGGATCCGTGTAAAGTGGTGGTTAAATCCTTTTCAAGAAGAATTATTGCGTGAAAAGCTCCTTCCAATCTTATGTAACTTCTTCTTGACAAACTAAACCTGCACACTTGAAGAAAACAAACGAAACCTTCGTGTAAAATCGGCGGTAATAATATATATATAAGACTCGATTTAAACTAGGATATAATGCTTGTGGAATGGATGTTTACGGAATTTCTAAGAAAATTAAGACCTGGAAAATTCCAAAAATTTATAAGTAGCTCAGAAAACGAGAAAAAGTAAGCGATGTTTTATCCTTCTTCCGACGCCGTCAGGCAATCCTGACGCCGTCAGAATCTCCTGACGTCAGTTATCCTGACAAAAAGCGGTGCATGATTTTCTCGAAAAAAATTCGAAAATTTACATCTTTAGAATCGGAAAAATTTCAAAAACATCCATTATGACTCGATACAAGCATTTGACTCGAACAAACAAACATAAATATCTTTTAGTTAATTGTTATTCTCATGTTTACGTTTCTTTGAAACCGTGTGTAATCCTCCCTACACTTATCCTTTATGTAAAATACCTTTATATGCAATTAAGACGAGGTTAAAAACAAAATAAAGCATTTTTACAAATTTAAACATGAGGATAAATAATTAATAAAAGATATATGACACTAACAAGCAAACAATTAAGCATGGGTTGCCTCCCACGAAGCGCTTTTCTTTATTTAAGAGTCTTGTAGCTAGACTCATAGTCGTGCTCCTACGTTTCCTCACGCATCCTCAATGAGAATTCTATCATGTTGACAAAATCTTCATCGACTCTATACCTAGGCCCTAAAGTCAAGCAATCCTTATAATAATGCCTCCTTCTTTCCCATATGAATTTATAACCTTTTTCAACATCTTCCTTACTTTTGTCCTCAAAAGCTTTGATGTTGTCTCGATCATAAATGGACAAGTGGCCATACTCAGTTGTTTTCCAAGGCATCCTATAGGTGATCTCATCGGTTCCTTCCTTGAACCTAACCGTTCCATCATGCTTGTTATGGCTCATTCTAGATGTTTCAACAAATGGTTTCCCTAGCACTACTTGGGATAAGCTATAGTCAATGACGCATCCTACATCTTCTAGGACCATAAAATCAACTAGGTAGGTGAAATTTCCTATAAAGACATGCACGTCCTTGACTCTTCCCACAAAGTTGCAAACTCCTCCCGGATACTTAGGGTCTCTCCTAATATTGAGTCGCTCATTCATAATGTCATTGTAGACAGCAGATGCATTACATTGATGGGGGATTCCGTATCTATGTAAGCGTGGTCGACACTCCTATATCCGATCATACAAGGGATTTTTAGGTTCCAGGGATTTCCCCTCCTAATCCTTGGGCATATCCTAATGATAGGTGATCGTGGATTATCGATTATGTATTGATGGTACGCAATCTCTTCCTTAGTGGGGTAAAGATTGAAGTAAGCACTATTTTCCACATCCACGTTGTTGTTTATCATGCCATTTTCCGAATTACTGCTAATCATAGAGCTAACTATAGCAGCGCTGACTACTTTCTCAACAGCTTCCCTAATTGTACTATCGAATATTTTTCTGAACTCCGAAGGTCGGTGTTTCTAATCACATAGCGGCTTCGACGGTTGTGTTGGTTATTGGGTTGGGTTTTGAGTGACTTTGAATTTTTTTGTGTTGGGTTATCAAGTGGTGGTTGGTTATCACCTTCCATGATGACAAGTTGATGGGGTTACGAACAAAGGTCACGAAGAAGGGGGATAGACTAAGAGAAAGCTAAAAAACTGAGAAAAAAAATTTACTTGATAAGAATCAAGCAAAGAACCTACACGAGGTGGACTACTAACTAGCTATTCTATTCCCCGGCAGCGGCGCCAAAAACTTGATAACGCTACACGCGTTCGTGGGTCAAGGAAACTTCCTTTTCTTCGAGCAAGTTTTATAACAACCTAGGCAGTGAACCTAATCGTTGTAGTGTAGTAATTAGGGTAAGCCACGTGTATTGATATCGTTCTCTAGGGGAATAGGAATGCTAGTAAGGAGTTACTACGCTAAGGTTAAGGTTGAGGAAGATTATTTTTTGTATTTTTATATTTTATGAAATGGAAAGGTACGAATCTAGGGTATTGGATTTGGGGGGTTGGTATTTCTACCGATTACTCTACTATTATCTAATTATCTAAACTAAGGTTGTGGGAGTCTATGTCTAATTAATGTGTGCTCGTATGATAGTTTAAAGATGTGTTTACTTAGGTTGTACTACTCCTTAATTATCTCCTATTGATGGTTGAGTTGTCACGTCTTATTCTTAGTTGCGTTGTGTCTCTAAAGTTGTAGGGTATGCGTTTCTCCCTAACTCTTTGAACTTACCAAAGGGTCTCGTCTACAAACCCACTAGGGATGATAAACTCTTACTCTAAGGCGCTCTTTGGATGGTTTAGCCTACAACTACTCAGGTAATTATATTCTAAGGTTCACAAAGATGAATCAAGCATTAAGTACACAACGAATGACCTATCGCATTACTAGATCATTTATCAACTAAGATAAGAAACAACCAATCAATATTCAATAATTAAGTTTCATACTTCCTAAGCAAACACACAAATAAATTAGCCGGACATGGAGAACATGCAAGCATACACACAAATAATCAAAGACATAATTGAATTAATGAAGTAAAGACTTATCTTGGTGTAAGATAGGGTTTAAAACCCTAAAATACTGTACAAGACACCTTAGGTTCGGTTTTAGGTTTTCACTCCAAAAGACTCTCCTCAAAACTGAAAAATTCGGATTCTATATATAAGATTACATGCGATTTGCGTCACCTTATGTTTTCATGGACGCCGCGGTTGGCTAGGGTTTCGTCTTGTCCACTTTAACCTTGCGACGGCGTCACCTTATGTCCGTGACGCCGTCCTCTTTAGCTTCGGCGACGTGCGGATTGCATCTAGGCGCCCTCGAGTAGCGACGGCCTACTCTTTCACAACTAGACGTCGTCGCTTGAAAATACGAGTTTTGGGTTCCGGACCGTCACAATTTTGGACGGCGGCCGCCATTAGCACTGACGCCGTCGCTTCTAATTTCAGCAGCTGTGAGTGTCTCAATTTTGACTTTGGCCATTTTCTTCATATATTCGCGCCTTTCGTCCAAATAAGTGCCATTCCAGCATTTTGCCTTCAAGAGACCTAAAAAGTGAAAAGGAACGATATTAAGCAATAACGGATACAAAAGTGATCAAATAAGGACTAAAACGACCCCTCAAAATGGTACCTTTTAAAACCTTATCAGAAAGGTAATCTCAAACCATGCATATACAACAAATGATTTTAACTACACACAATTATGTCCTGTTACTTGAATCACATAAACTAAAAGGCGCATGATGAGTCAAATACGCATCATTAAAACTAATTACACTTCCCAAACATCCAAATACTCGAAACTATAACTAGATCTATCAAAACATAATAGCCTAATAACCGAACCTTAAACACCTCTCATAACAGATTACGGTAAAATTAATCCAAATCTATATAGCAAACAGGCTTATTGAGTCCAAATGAAAGGCTGTAAATCTTTAATATCTGTGGAAAACTAGAAGGGGGGTTGAATAGTTTTACCAATTAAAACTTAGTTTTAAACTATTTAGATCGACTTATGTCAATCTACTTGGATGTGTGTTGGATGTTGATAAACAAACATATAGAAATAAAAAAAATGTAATGAAAAGATAAAGAGTAAGAAGCACAGAACCACAACGCGAGTATTTATAGTGGTTCGGCTACAAGGACACCTTCCTTGCCCTACTCCACTCCCCGTGTCACCTACTTGAGAGTTCGTAATCACTACACAACACCGACTCCTTATGATGGAGAAGCCTCACAACGTTGCCTACACTTTATCCAGTACAAGGCTAGATACCGGGTCCTTTTCACCAAGGAGAACCAATCCTATCACAACGTCGCCTACCTTTTATCCGGTACTAGGGTAGATACCGAGTTCCATTACAATGGAGGAACTACTACCCAACACTACACCAATCACCTAACCCCAAAGGAGATCTACTCCTTAAAATAATATCAACAAGGATAACACTATCCTTTGACCCAATACTAATCTATCTTGTACATCGAATCACACCACATCAAATGTACACCTTAGGCACATTTCACTAATGCCTTTAACTCGATCTTTAAGACACCCTTCACTAATGTCTTGTGTCTTGACTTCTAGGCACCCTTCACTAATACCTCTAGTCTTGACTTCTAAGCACCCTTCACAAGTTCTTATAATACGGACGATCGACACCCTTCACTAATGTCTTCGTCTTGACACTTGAGACATCTTTCACCAATGTCTTCAGCACTACACTTCTTAGGAGAAAGAAAAGAACCATCAACAAGAGACTTCAGTAGTCTTGATGATGAGGAAGTATGGAAACTCATGGACTTGAGCTTGCTTGACTTCAAAGGTGGTGGTCTCACCTTTAAGAGGAACCTAGAGGATCACACAAAAACAAAACTACATACATAGATCACTTGGATCTGGGGTTAGAGAGTTTTTAACTCAAAGAGAAAGTATGTGAGAAAGGGGTGAGAAATAATGAAGAAATGGCTCACTATTTATAGAGAGAAAGTGTCTACCGTTCCACGGATCCCTCCCTTAAGGGATCCGTCTAGTGTAAAGCTAGGGATCCGTGGGACGCTCCTCTTTGCCCATGGGTATTTTGGTTATGGGTCATGGGTCATGGGTTATGGGTTGGTCCATGGGTATTTCATTAGATACAATGTACCTAATAGATGCAATGCATCTAGTCAAATGGGTATGGGTCAATACCATGGGTTGTAGTTTTTACCCATTTATAATACATACTAGTTATGTATATATTTGCCCAATATGTAAACACTAGTTGTTGTACATATGTATCATAAACTCACTTATACTTGTTTTAGTGTTTGTGAAAACGTAAGTGTGTTAGAAAACTATTGGTTCAAACTATTTACGTATTTTATTTGTTTCGTTAAAATGATTTTACGTTTGTTATCGACAAAACATTAGAAGATCGTAAAATGTAAGTGTGATCCCTATATAAGTATCCAATCATGCACGGAATCTTAATGTTTTTAGGGTCACCACTTTCTATGCGAGGCTCGAAAGGTGGTCGCGGGAAGTTAACTACGTTATAGTGATAAGCGGTTTCCTTCCCGTTAGGGTATGAATCAAAATACTCCCTAAGTTCTTCCTCCTCCTTACCATTTTCCATAATTTCTAACACCTTATACTCTCCTTCTTCTAATTCATCTTCCGAATCACTTGAGTTTGAATCACTATCTAAAGTACTAGTGGATTCCTTAAGGGCTTCCTCAAGTGCACTTTCAATTATCCTATTCAATTTCCTAAGTTCTCCAATTTCACTAACAATACGAGCTCAGAGTTGGTTGGCAAAAGTGGGATCAAGTGATAGGTTATTGTTTGGTGGGTTATCACCTTCTATGATGAAAAGTGATGGGATTACGAACAAAGGTCACGAAGAAGGGGGATAGACTACGAGAAAGCTAAAAAAATGGGAAAAAAGCTTACTTGATAGGAATCAAGCAAGGAAACCTAAACGAGGTGGACTCCTAACTAGCTATTCTATTCCTCGAAAGCAGCCATGCGCCAAAAACTTGATACGCTTACACAGCGTTCAGTGGTCAAAGGAACTTCCTTTTTGTCGAGCAAGTTTTTCAACACCCTAAAAGTAAAGCGTGAACCTAATCGTTATAGTGTAGTATTAGGGTAAGCCACGGGAATTGATATCGTTCTCTAGGGAATAGGAATGCTAGTGAGAAGTTACTACGTTGGGGTTGAGGAAGATTATTTTTTTATCTTTTTATGTTTTTAGGAAATGGAAAGGTATGAATCTCGGGGTTTGAATTTGGGGGTTGGTATTTCTAGCGATTACTTCTACTATCTAATTATCTAATTAACTAAGGTGAGGCCGTGAGGGTAGTCTATGTCTATTGTTGTGTGCTCGTATGATGATTAAAAATGTATTTGCTTAGGCTTTATTACTCCCTAGTTATCTCCTATTGATGGTTGAATTGTCACGTCCTTATTCTTAATCGCGTTGTGTTTATAAGGTGGTAGGGTATGCGTTTATCCCTAACCCTTTGAAGCTACCAAAGGTTAATGACTACAAAATCTATAGGATTTATAAACTTTAACTCTAAGGTATTCTTTGGATGTATAGCCTACAATTACTCTAGGTGATTATAAACTAAGGTTCAACAAAGATTAATCAAGCATTAATAACACAAAGAATGACCTATCGCAATACTAGGTCAATCACAATTAAGATAAGAGACAACCAATCAATATTCAATAACTAAGTTTCATATTACCTAAGCAAACACACAAGTAAATTAGCCGGACATGGGAAACATGCAAGCATACACACAATCAATTGAAGACATAATTAAATTAATGAAGTAAAACACTTATCTTGATGTAAGATAGGGTATGGAACCCTAAAATACTGTACAAGACAGCCTTGGTTCGGTTTAGGTTTTTACTCCAAAAGACTACACGCTGAAAACTGAAAAATTCGGATTCTATATATAAGGTTACAAATGCGACGACGTCACCCTTTAGTTTGTGACGCTATCGGGTCGGCGTTATTAGGGTTTCGTCTTGGCCACGTTATCATTGCGACGACGTCACCTTATGCCTGTGATGTCATCCTCTTCAGTCTCTGACGTCTTCTGGATCAAATCTAGGCGCCGTCCGCACTACTCTTTTAAAACCAGATGCCGTCACTTGTAAATAAGCAATTTGGCTACTGAGTCGTCACAAAATTTGTCCGACGGCGTCTCTAGTAGAACCTGACGCCGTCACTTGTAGAACTTGACGCCGTCCCCTTCAGTTCCAGCAGCTTGAGTGTCTCGATTCTTGACTATGGCCATTTTCTTCGTATATTCGCGCCTTTTCGTCCGAATAAGTGTCATTCCAGCATTTTGCCTTCAAGAGACCTAAAAAGTGAAAAGGAACGATATTAAGTAATAACGGATACAAAAGTGATCAAATAAGGGCTTAAACGACCCCTCAAAAAGGTACATTTTAAAACCTTATCAGAAGAAGTAGGCGAGATTGTAAGGTTGTTGTGTTAGCAAACAATACATTATGTGAGCACAACAAGCGGGAAGGATTTCTCGATTTCCCCTAAGGCTCCAAATATTTTCACGTAGCATGAGTGCAAGAGGCTTGTACTCTTCTCGGATATCCTGTATATGGATAATGTTTGGATCGGAGTAATGGGGTTTGCATATTATGCGATTCAAATCTTCCGGGGAAGGTATGTTTGAACAATATGGGCTATTTTCTTCACGAAAGTTGAAGAGAGAATCAAGAGACCAATCTTCAGTGAAGTCACATTGTCCATGATTTGGAATCCGGAGGATGTGAGCAAATTGCCCAAGAGTTAAAACAAACTTTTGGTTTTTGATCCAAAACCAAAGAGATAGAGAGCGATCCTCGTTACGAACGAGTTCAACTTGACGGAAGAATTCCAATACAAACCTTGGACATATTTTCTCGTTAATTTAGAAGACATTCCGATCCTATGGTTCGGAAGGATGTATTAATACCTTCTTCGTATTGTAGAGGAGTGTCGACAATACGTCATTCATGGAAGTGACGGGTTTCGAGATTATTGAACCCACGGACATGATTGCCAGGTGTGTTGGGCTCAAGAGAGATGTTAGGAGTGTAGATGCTAGTGAGTGAAAAATCGAACTCATATTCATGCGACATAGCGAAACCTATAGAAAAGAAGAGTTACTAGGATGTGACGTATTACGGGCAAAACAATGATTACCTAACGTTTTTACTAGATTTTTATTAACAAATGACAATTAACTCACTTAATGTTTGACTATCTAGTGGAACATTTCTTTTAGGAAGAAACCGGTTTTTATTTTGCATGAAAAACTGTTATCCAGGAGGACGGTTCCCACGGTTCCCTTTCATTAGGGATCCGGCTAGTATACCTACAGGGATCCGTGGATCTGTAGTAACAGAAACATATTTTTGATAAAAAAACATAGGTTTTTAGATCTTATAGTTTTATACCAAGATATGTATATTAGCCTACATTTTTCTTTTAGCATGCATTAATGGTTTCTAATGTATCACGAAAAAATACGAAGATATAAATCAAAAGAAATGACAAATACATTATGATAATAAACTAGATAAACTAGAATATTAATAATATTTCATTTCAATGCTAAGAACGATACAAATGATTGGGTATATAACACCAATGTAGATTAACAACACAAAGTATATGTCTCCATATGAGAACTTCATCATAGGGAACACGAGAGCGATGAGTGTTACGGCGATGAGCACGAGGGCGATGTAAACCATGTTGATGACGAACCTTCTTGGTTTGAGATGAGATGAGATGAAGAGGAAGATGAAGTTTTGAATGAGAGGTAATTTTTGAAAGTGGAAGATTTGAAAAAGTGAGGATTTGGTGGAGTGGACGTCAGAGGGGTTTTTATGGGGAAGGAGGAATTTTTAGGATTTGTTTTTTGTTTTATTATTAGAAAGATATGATTTTTGGATTAAATGAAATAAAACGCAAGTTTTATAAACCTCGACTTTAGACGGAAGAGTAACACGTATACGAGAAAAACTTCCTAATGAAATTACATGTTATGTATAAATATACACCAAAGATAATCATATAAATACCTATGTAAGCATACTTATTTATCAAGCTAATGTTATATAGAGATAAGTGGAAAATCATACCTCTAATGCACTTAGGAATGTCTTTACAAATGATACAACAAATGTCAAAAGACAATTCCGGTTCCTTCGTGTTAAAGATGCCTTCTTAGGAAAGGTATTCTTGTTACCAAGCAATTCCTATGGCTTGGTAGGTATGAGCTTTAACTAAGCAATATGACAAAGAGGGTTAGTGCAAATAAAGTAAAAAAAATGTTTGTCATCTATTCAACATCCAAACAAAGTGTTTTAAAAACATGGTGTTTGTTTTTGTAAAAGACCGTCTTTGTAGTTTTCAATTAACCACGGATCGTATCAAGTTTTTAAAGTACAATATACTTTAAGAAACTTGGTAACGAAGCTCTGATGCCAATTGTGGAAAACTAGAAGGGGGGGGGGTTGAATAGTTTTACCAATTAAAACTTCGTTTTAAACTATTTAGATCGACTTATGTCAATCTACTTGGATGTGTGTTGGATGTTGATAAACAAACATATAGAAATATAAATATGTAATGAAAAGATAAAGAGTAAGAAGCACAAAACCACAACGCGAGTATTTATAGTGGTTCGGCTACAAGGACACCTTCCTTGCCCTACTCCACTCCCCGGAGTCACCTACTCGAGAGTTCGCTAATGTCTTGTGTCTTGACTTCTAGGAACCCTTCACTAATGCCTCTTGTAACACCCCGACCCAACAAGGGTAAAGATATCACAATACGGTTTCATATCAGAACTTTAATAACTATACAATAGCGGAAGCCTTACAAAATATTCAAAAAGAAAACATAAATAACTAATCTTCCAAAATAAATCTAAGATCTCTATGGTCAAAATCTTGCTCTCATCTCTACTCTCAACCCAGGATCGCTATCCCATAAGCTTATCTTGAAATGCTTAATACCTGCCGCAGGAAAAGAAAAGTGCGGATGAGCTTACAAAGCCCAGTGAACAGATATAACGAAACAAAAACTAAACAAAACAAATATACGAATAACGAAAATAAAGTAAAATAATGACGAAGGATCTTTTAGAATTCTGCGGAAGCACAAATATCTGAAATCAAACAAACACATAACAGTTTAGACATCACATAACACATCAATTACACAAACACAAACATATCAAAACAACCCAACACTTAGCATATCAAGAGCAAACAGGTTACATATATCCCAACGAAAAGTCCAAAGCTAACAAAACAATTACCAACAAATAAACATGGCATTCAACAAATTAATTAACCTTCACTTAACACATTTAAAACATTAAAGCGGCGCGGAAAATAGCGATCCAAAACATGGCAGTCACATAAACAAATAGAAACATAGTAGACAAACTATAATTAACAAGACCAAACGAAACATAGCATAACCATTAACAATTATGAAAACAACTTTCATAAAATAAACCAGTTCTCAGATCAAATCCTAACATCGTGAGTTTAAACATGGCGGGTCACATATACAGATACACTAACATAATATCGATGACTGACATACGAATCATATTTTAACATATTACTCATATCTTAGCATAGCAGACGGTAGTCACATAAACATCTGAGAAACATAAACATGTATAATAACATATAATAAGCCGAAAACATAATCATAAGCATTTAACATACCAAAACATAATCAGAATACTTATCATATAATTAGCAAATACAGATTTAGTTAACTACCACGAGCCCAGAACATATCCGATACATCATACTTATCTGAGAAATAATCTCGAGAAAATAATTTGGAGTAGCTAGCTCCCAGAAATTTGTGAAGACGCGTATAGCACACGACATCATTCACCAGACAAATCATATCGGATAACAAATCAGATCTAGGATGCATCCATACGCCCCAGACGGATATTGGCCATAACATATACTTGAGCTCATAAACAGATAACGAGAAAGGGACGTGGCGAACATCACTCTACTGCCCTAGAGTCATGTCGAGGTGCATCTGGCGACACGGACATGGAACCCCCATGACTAGTTATATTTGGCTCGGGTGTCAACTAAACTTAGGTCAAACAGATTATCATAAATGACACAGATCATAATTCATCATAAAGGTCACATATAACTTGTCAGATAGTTCATATCATAAGGTTCATATTGATAGTCGAAGTCGAGGTTCATATTATAGTGGCATGTCATATATTCATAAGCAGAAGTTCATATTCAGAAGTTCATAATCAACCATAGCAAAGTTGAACAGATATACATATCAAAATCTTCCTAACATAAGTTCACATCAGATATTGCATAATTCACTAGAACATAAGTTCATATAAGCAACAGATCAAACATTCAGGAAAAAGGGTTCATAGCAATGGCATCGGAAATCCTAATAAGTAAAATAGAAAAGCGAACAAAAGAACATCATACGGAACCTTTCTTGAAAGGTCAGAATATCACGTATGATAACACAAGTGTCTTAAAGTAAGACAGAATATCCGTACCTTAAAGCAATTGAGAGAAAATTAACGAATGAATGAATATGAAGATGTAACGTCGCGTCTCCTTCAACGAATCTACACGGATTATGATTTATTTAATACTTATTAGAATCATTAATATTATAACGGATTTATCGCATTAATACTTTTAGAGTTGTCAGAATATTCTTATTTTAGTGACAGACGAATTCTCAATATTTTAGGGCATTCCTCATTAATTCACCAACTTTCTATTTAGATTCTAGGGTTCCCATACTCTTTAAATATTACTAAATACGCATTAAATTCACATATCACTTCTTTTAATGATTTTCCACTTTGACCTAGAATGTACGAAAACTCAAACGGAAATTTACTTAACTCATGCATGTCTTTACGTAGTTTATTTACACATGTTTACCCATAGTTACCCAAAATTACAAATTACACCCTTAACATCTTTAATTATACGTTCTAACCTTCTATTTTCATATTTTACACTTTTAGCCCAAAGGTTTTAGAATTTACAAAACACACCCCTTTAAGTTAAATACAATTCGAATGGCCCTCTAAGTATCCAAAATTACACGTTTAACCCCCACACTTATTTTATACGTTTAGTACATGTCTTTTATTGTCTTACAAAAATAACCTTTAAGTTTCAATATTTACAAAACCTACCCAAACTTTTATATAAAGCCGAATAGTGCATAGTTCAAAAGCAAGCCCTAAACCTAGGTTACACCAATCATTAGCTCATCATTAATACTTCATTAATTACCTTCCATGATTATAAGGAAACCCTAGTTTATGCAAAACCCTAATCGCTCCTTTTTAAAAACCCTTTCCTTTTTATGTTTTTTTCGAATCAAGAAAAACCCAAAACAATTTACACAAGCTTCAAATCCTTGGACATGTATTTTATTCAGGTCGTATATCATATACTAACTTCTGGAAAAATAGTTTCATAATCTCTAAAGATATTATAAGCTCATTCGTTATATTCATACGCTTTTTAGGGTTTTTAGGTTTCAAGTAATTTCATACGACATATAAATCATGCATGGCCAATTTTTATGTGTTATATACAACTTATAGGACTGAATTAATCATTAGGAACATACCCTTGAAGACCTTGGATCGTTAAACAAAAGAAGCACAAAAACCTCCTTTGTCGAAACCCTAATCCACTCGAAAACTCCCAACGATTACCACAGCAACTCTGGAACTCCAACACTATTTTTCCCACCTTCTAAACTTTAAATCTCGTCCAAGAAAAATGGTCCCAACCTCTGGAAACTGGAAGTCGACTTGTGAGAGGTTTTTAGGTCGGTTTAGGGTTAATCGGCAATAATGAGTTATAGGAACCGAATATATGTATTTATACTTGAGTTTCTATTTTTCTTGTGGGCTTTAATATGTATTGGACTCAAAATAAATGGTCTCTTAATAATATAACTTATATTGGGCTTGTATTTAGTTTTATTTCTTTAATAAAGTTAATTAAATATATTCGGTAATTATGAAAATACAAAACTAATTTTTATAAAATCATAAACTATAAAAATTACCTTTACAAAGTGTTTAATATTTATTTAGGTCAAGTAGGATATTTCTTAAAATTCTCTGAATTTACATGGCTTACTTAGTATTCTTTTGAATTAATCTTTCATACTTTTAATTGTAGGGTTATTTTGGTCTTTTGTAAACTTTAGAAATTCCAGGTATTACAATTCTTCCCCTCTAAAAGAAAATTTCGTCCTCGAAATTGGACAAGGAACGAGCAACGAGAATGAATCGGATTTCAGAATTTCTAGGAATATATCGAACGTTAATCTTATCTTGGAATAAATATATTTCTTATCGAGATATTCAATCTCATACGTATTCAGAAATCAAATAAATAGTCAAATACTTATAATAGATAATTATATACTCATTAGAATAATGGCGGAGAACAGATGAGACGCAGAAAATCAAACGACAATTTCTAACTTATTCAGATATCAAATGATGAGGACATCAAATGCATAGACGGAAAAATACTATCGGCCTCTATAGTCGCAGAAGTATGGGGAGACATATAAGGTTAAAGTAGTCATAGCAATCTAGAGGTTCGTACGGATCATAACAACTTCGGATTCTAAGCGTACAAAACTTATACGAAAGGATATCGACGAAAATCTTACAAATAGGTACAAAATTCAAGCGAACATAGAAACACCAAATAACAGATACCAATCAAAATCTATACACACATCAATCATAGGCATTTCCCAGGGCGTCGTATACCTCCAATAAGTTCAGATTATGTGATCTCGGTATTATTACGTTGATCAGGCGTCATAATACTTGCATCACATAACAAGTTCTTATTGTCATTATATTCGGTCTCGGGTCATGACAAAACACATAGCGAATATCAAATCAAAACATACCACATACAGATAGCACACAAATAGCAAATATCGTACTATAACAAACCAGACCCACGTGAGTATACCACCATGAAGGCCATGCTTCATTCAAACGGAAATTAAACAACATCACCAAGGAAGCGAATAGAGCGAAAACTTATGAGGACTAACGGAAACTCAACGAATCTATCAGAAAGAAATCAACGAACAGGAACTATATTATCAAATTTTGTTTATTCCATTAATCAAACAAAATTTTCAAAATCGTCAAAAGATGTACTCCCAAAATAAAATTCAATATCCTAAGATTCAATCGTCGAACGAAACAAAAGGGACCTAACCCAAAATCAATGTCAAAGCTTCTCATAACGAAGGCAACTAATCAGAAGAGAAATTCTTATTCTTGTGTCGGATTGAACCTACTAGTAGCCGTAGACTCCGTTTCCGACTCTACCTCGTACTCTTCCTTGGGTTCCTCTTCTTCTTCTTCCTCCTCTGGCACACGATCCACGAAGGCATACAGATCGTGACTCTCAGCTCGTCCTACTCCTTCATCCTCAACGAACTTGGGGCACCTATCATGATATGTAGTAGTGAAACCTTCGTTGTCAACCACCTTAGTTTCATATTCTTCCACCACTTCTCCGTCAATGGTCCTCAAAGTCAGCTTCTCCTCGATGGTACATGGCCACATATTGGCCGGAACTTTTATCCTCTTATTAGTCCTCTTCACCTTACCATACCTCGTGCAACCCTTAGCAATAACAACAGCCCACCTCGTCTTCTCCTTAGGTTGTCTAGCAGGTCCTTGATTGCTCCTATCAGACGAACTAGAGCGACGGGGAATAACCATCTAAAAGGACAATCAACTATTAGCAAAGTCTAAGTGCGGTAGGGGCGAAAGAAAGTATCACGAAGGAAATCCTAAATCTACCCAATCCTCACAGGTCATAGCCTAAGCTCTAAGGGTCCTAAAACCTAGAGCTCTGATACCATAAATTGTAACACCCCGACCCAACAAGGGTAAAGATATCACAATGGTTTCATATCGAACTTTAATAACTATACAATAGCGGAAGCCTTACAAAATATTCAAAAAGAAAACATAAATAACTAATCTTCCAAAATAAATCTAAGATCTCTATGGTCAAAATCTTGCTCTCATCTCTACTCTCAACCCAGATCAGCTATCCCATAAGCTTATCTTGAAATGCTTAATACCCGCCAGGAAAAGAAAAGTGCGGCTGAGCTTACAAAGCCCAGTGAACAGATATAACAGAAACAAAAACTAAACAAAACAAATATACGAATAACGAAAATAAAGTAAAATAATGACGAAGGATCTTTTAGAATTCTGCGGAAGCACAAATATACAGAAATCCAAACAAACACATAACAGTTTAGACATCACATAACACATCAATTACACAAACACAAACATATCAAAACAACCCAACACTTAGCATATCAAGAGCAAACAGGTTACATATATCCCAACGAAAAGTCCAAAGCTAACAAAACAATTACCAACAAATAAACATGGCATTCAACAGATTAATTAACCTTCACTTAACACATTTAAAACATTAAAGCAACAGCGGAAAATAGCAGTCCAAAACATGGCAGTCACACAAACAAATAGAAACATAGTAGACAAACTATAATTAACAAGACCAAACGAAACATAGCATAACCATTAACAATTATGAAAACAACTTTCATAAAATAAACCAGTTCTCAGATCAAATCCTAACATCAGCAGAGTTTAAACATGGCAGGTCACATATACAGATACACTAACATAATATCGATGACAGCATCGAATCATATTTTAACATATTACTCATATCTTAGCATAGCAGACGGTAGTCACATAAACATACAGAAACATAAACATGTATAATAACATATAATAAGCCGAAAACATAATCATAAGCATTTAACATACCAAAACATAATCAGAATACTTATCATATAATTAGCAAATACAGATTTAGTTAACTACCACGAGCCCAGAACATATCCGATACATCATACTTATACGAAATAATCTCGAAAATAATTTGGAGTAGCTAGCTCCCAGAAATTTGTGAAGACGCGTATAGCACACGACATCATTCACCAGACAAATCATATCGGATAACAAATCAGATCTAGGATGCATCCATACGCCCACGCAGGATATTGGCCATAACATATACTTGAGCTCATAAGCAGATAACAGAAAGGGGCGTGGCGAACATCACTCTACTGCCCTAGAGTCATGTCGAGGTGCATCTGGCGACACGGACATGGAACCCCCATGACTAGTTAAATATTTGGCTCTGGTGTCAAACTAAACTTAGGTCAAACAGATTATCATAAATGACACAGATCATAATTCATCATAAAGGTCACATATAACTTGTCAGATAGTTCATATCATAAGGTTCATATTCAGATAGTCAGAAGTCAGAGGTTCATATTATAGTGGCATGTCATATATTCATAAGCAGAAGTTCATATTCAGAAGTTCATAATCAACCATAGCAAAGTTGAACAGATATACATATCAAAATCTTCCTAACATAAGTTCACATCAGATATTGCATAATTCACTAGAACATAAGTTCATATAAGCAACAGATCAAACATTCAGGAAAAAGGGTTCATAGCAATGGCATCGGAAATCCTAATAAGTAAAATAGAAAAACGAACGCAAAGAACATCATACGGAACCTTTACTGAAAAGGTCAGAATATCTGTATGATAACACAAGTGTCTTAAAGTAAGACAGAATATCCGTACCTTAAAGCAATTGAGAGAAAATTAACGAATGAATGAATATGAAGATGTAACGTCGCGTCTCCTTCAACGAATCTACACGGATTATGATTTATTTAATACTTATTAGAATCATTAATATTATAACGGATCTATCGCATTAATACTTTTAGAGTTGTCAGAATATTCTCATTTTAGTGAGACAATTCTCAATATTTTAGGGCATTCCTCATTAATTCACCAACTTTCTATTTAGATTCTAGGGTTCCCATACTCTTTAAATATTACTAAATACGCATTAAATTCACATATCACTTCTTTTAATGATTTTCCACTTTGACCTAGAATGTACGAAAACTCAAACGGAAATTTACTTAACTCATGCATGTCTTTACGTAGTTTATTTACACATGTTTACCCATAGTTACCCAAAATTACAAATTACACCCTTAACATCTTTAATTATACGTTCTAACCTTCTATTTTCATATTTTACACTTTTAGCCCAAAGGTTTTAGAATTTACAAAACACACCCCTTTAAGTTAAATACAATTCGAATGGCCCTCTAAGTATCCAAAATTACACGTTTAACCCCCACACTTATTTTATACGTTTAGTACATGTCTTTTATTGTCTTACAAAAATAACCTTTAAGTTTCAATATTTACAAAACCTACCCAAACTTTTATATAAAGCCGAATAGTGCATAGTTCAAAAGCAAGCCCTAAACCTAGGTTACACCAATCATTAGCTCATCATTAATACTTCATTAATTACCTTCCATGATTATAAGGAAACCCTAGTTTATGCAAAACCCTAATCGCTCCTTTTTAAAAACCCTTTCCTTTTTATGTTTTTTTTCGAATCAAGAAAAACCCAAAACAATTTACACAAGCTTCAAATCCTTGGACATGTATTTTATTCAGGTCGTATATCATATACTAACTTCTGGAAAAATAGTTTCATAATCTCTAAAGATATTATAAGCTCATTCGTTATATTCATACGCTTTTTAGGGTTTTTAGGTTTCAAGTAATTTCATACGACATATAAATCATGCATGGCCAATTTTTATGTGTTATATACAACTTATAGGACTGAATTAATCATTAGGAACATACCCTTGAAGACCTTGGATCGTTAAAACAAAAGAAGCACAAAACCCTCCTTTGTCGAAACCCTAATCCACTCGAAAACTCCCAACGATTACCACAGCAACTCTGGAACTCCAACACTATTTTTCCCACCTTCTAAACTTTAAATCTCGTCCAAGAAAAATGGTCCCAACCTCTGGAAACTGGAAGTCGACTTGTGAGAGGTTTTTAGGTCGGTTTAGGGTTAATCGGCAATAATGAGTTATAGGAACCGAATATATGTATTTATACTTGAGTTTCTATTTTTCTTGTGGGCTTTAATATGTATTGGACTCAAAATAAATGGTCTCTTAATAATATAACTTATATTGGGCTTGTATTTAGTTTTATTTCTTTAATAAAGTTAATTAAATATATTCGGTAATTATGAAAATACAAAACTAATTTTTATAAAATCATAAACTATAAAAATTACCTTTACAAAGTGTTTAATATTTATTTAGGTCAAGTAGGATATTTCTTAAAATTCTCTGAATTTACATGGCTTACTTAGTATTCTTTTGAATTAATCTTTCATACTTTTAATTGTAGGGTTATTTTGGTCTTTTGTAAACTTTAGAAATTCCAGGTATTACACCTCTAGTCTTGACTTCTAAGCACCCTTCACAAGTGCTTATAATACGGACGATCGACACCCTTCACTAATGTCTTCGTCTTGACACTTGAGACATCTTTCACCAATGTCTTCAGCACTACACTTCTTAGGAGAAAGAAAAGAACCATCAACAAGAGAACTTCAGTAGCTCAATGATGAGGAAGTATGTCAACTCATGGACTTGAGCTTGCTTGACTTCAATGGTGGTGATCTCGCCTTTAAGAGGAACCTAGAGGATCACACAAAAACAAAACTACATACATAGATCACTTGGATCTGGGGTTAGAGAGTTTTTAACTCAACGAGAAAGTATGTGAGGAAGGGGTGAGAAACAATGAAGAAATGACTCACTATTTATAGAGAGAAAGTGTCTACTGTTCCATGGATCCCTCCCTTAAGGGATCCGTCTAGTGTAAAACTAGGGATCCGTGGGACGCTCCTCTTTGCCCATGGGTATTTTGGTTATGGGTCATGGGTCATGGGTTATGGGTTGGTCTATGGGTATTTCATTAGATACAATGTACCTAATAGATGCAATGCATCTAGTCAAATGGGTATGGGTCAATACCATGGGTTGTAGTTTTTACCTATTTATAATACATACTAGTTATGTATATATTTGCCCAATATGTAAACACTAGTTGTTGTACATATGTATCATAAAATCACTTATACTTGTTTTAATGTTTTATGTGAAAACGTAAGTGTGTTAGAAAACTATTGGCTCAAACATTTACGTATTTTATTTGTTTCGTTAAAATGATTTTACGTTTGTTATCGACAAAACATTAGAAGATCGTAAAATATAAATAAACGTTTTTACGGCTTATTTGTATTAACAATATCATAATAGTTAAAACCCTTTGTAATGGCTTAATGAGTTCATGCAATAATCAATAATATTAGGTGGTTTTTTAAACCACCTAATATTATTTCAAGGGTGTTTGTTTGAACATTCTTGTTTGAAATCAAAACTCACAGTCTAAGCCTGACCATCGGAAAACAAATTACGCTAATCTAAATAACTATTTAAAAAAAATGTGAACCAATAAAAAAAAGATATCGTGATTTTAGTATACCAAACGAAATTGCTATCAATTAACATGTGGTTATGAAGCGAGAAACCTGAAGGAGAAGAAAGATATAATCCTTTAGCGACTCTAGGATACCTTAATGTACCGATTGGTTGATCAATAACAACCTGCAACATGACATGTTTATGTTATTTTGTTGTAATAATACGATTCAAGGGAAATAAAAAAATTGAATATCCAAAACAAAAAAATGTTGAACCGATAATTAGCTAATAGCTTTCTTATGAGAAAAAGTCTGATAGTGAGTGAGCAAAGCAGAAGACATATTTTTTTCAACTTTAATTTAACGGATATCAGCTTTCAATCAAATAGACTAATACCAATAATATAAATAAGATACAGAAACAATGAAGCACCCGGAGATATTTTTCTCCTTTTTTTTATTTCCATTTCGTGGACAAAGGTCAAGTCTTTCGCATGTCATGTTATAATGAAATAACGCAAGTGAAAGTTGTAAAGCTAGCTTTTAAAAGTACTGCTTCATAAAGGATTAGTGACAGAATCGTATTGAAAAAATCTTAAAGTGCAAATCGTAAAGCATGCTTCTAAAAATTGCTTGATAAAGTATTCATGTGACATTATTTATGCAAAAAGCTTGTTTTTGCTATAAAACTGAGAATACAACATAAGAAATGTAAAAGATAACCAAAAAATATGTATTGCTTTACCAACTAATTAAGATGCCTCAAATATCATTGCCAATCAACCATACCATCGTCCAAAAAGATCTCACATTACGATTAATGTCCCTCGACCGAGCATCAAAACCCTGTTGCTTCTTTAATGAAACCTCTTCATTTTCCATCAGCAACTAAAAGAAAACAAAGAAAAGCTGTCACTAAAGTTTTTACTTAAGACATTTCTGATCCGTGCAAAACCGTCAAGTTTTATCACTCAAGCCTGCCACTTGTGAATGGCCGACCGTAACAAACTTAAAACAGTTTAAGCACAAATGCAATGAAGATCAGGAGAGTATAGTGTTTCCCCAGGTCGTTAAGTCCCAACGTGTGCGAGAATAGTCAAACGTAAAGTGATCGAGAGGATTTGAAAGGGAAAGGATAGTGATTGATCTATACCTAAAGAGAAAGCCCATAAACTACAGGGGCTTAAATGCAAATTAAAGAAAGTTAAAAAGATAAAAAATATTAAATAAACGCTATCACTATTTGCAAAATGATGAACGTTTAAAACTTAAAACTTACGTTTAAATAAAACTTACGTAAACGTACAAAATAAAAAGTGAGATCTAAGAAATAAAAGACCTAAAAATATGAAAATGATATTTTTACAAACCTAATGATAAAAGAAAATTTATAGAAAAATAAAATTATTTTTATAACTATTAAATTAATTATTATTAATTAAAAACTAATTTTAACTATTAAATATTAGCCTAAAATACAAGAAAATATGAAACAAAGCTAGAAAAATAAAATTTTGACTTAGAAAAATCTAAAATAACAAAATAGAATTTTCAAAACTATTTTTGTATTTTTCTGATTATTTTTCTATTTTCTAGGAATTTTAAACTATTTAAAACTACTTAAATTACTTAAAAATACAAATTTAACTAAGAAAAATCTAGAAAAATATTTTTTTGTCTTTTTATATTTATCTTAACTTAAGAAAAATGAAAAATTATTTTTTTGAAACTTTTCTTAATTTTTTGTATTAAATGCTAATTAAGAAGTACTAAAACTGAATTAAATCAAGAAAAATAGCAAACAGGACAGGAAAAATATGAAAAATTCAAGATAACTCTAAAATAATATAAGGAATCTAGGAAAAATAGAAAAACAAGTGCTTGTGTGGAGGAAAATGAAACTGCTGTGGAATGTGCTTATAAATAAGCATTTGGGATAAGCAATAAGCTACCAACAAACACCAAACTGATACAGAAGCTAAATAATGCTAAAAGAACTCAAAAGAAACAAGTCTCAACTGCTCTTAACCTCTGATTGCAAGTATAACAGATTATGATGATTTGAGATGATAGGCTAAAAAACAGTGTGAGGGTACCAGATTTAAGCAGAAGAATAAGCACATGAATAAGCTGGAAACATGAAACCAAGACTTGTATCCTACACTATACCTGGGTGGCTATGTATAAGCCAAAGACTAGACCATGACAAGCTCAACTGAGCACTGTGCAAGGACTGCACAAACTGCACAATACTTGTGCAGTCTCAGTCCTTGTGGGCACTTTTGCCCATGTTGCCAAGACATTTTAGACCTTATAAAAATTTAACAAAAATACACAAAAATCACAATAATAAACTAGATCAGTAGAGCTTTTCAAAACCACAAGTTTCATTGAAATTGGTCCAGAAATGAACTCAAGATAAATCAACTTCGGTTTGGTAAAAGCGAGTTTTTAGAACTTGACTTTTGATAAAGAAATGGAAAATTGACTTTTATGAACTTTGGTACTGATTTTAATGACTGAAATAGATGTTAATGGATGAAATGAACTTAATGCAAGCAATGTTAATGGTATCTAAACATAAAACAAGAGTTTGATCTTACAAAACTCCAACAGTTAAGCAATGAGACAGATTGAAGTGATTTTTGACTTTGAGCCTGTGCAGGCACAAGATCAAGACAGATATGATTTCAATAGGACATAACAAGCTTAAACCAACATGACTTATCCTCTGACTAAACCTATGAGACAGTTTAAACAATAAATCCAAACACCCTTTAGGCAACTGTTTTGCAAATAAAATAAACCAATTGATAAAATAACTCTTGCAGACACTTAAACTGAGTTTACATGACCTAAGTACAACTATTTAAACAGGTTAAAACTAGTCTAGACTACAAGAAAAGATATAAGCATAATAAGTAAATTAGATAGAAAATGAAACTGAGGTAAGCACTCACAGGTGTCCAACTGGTATGCAGGCTAAAACCAAACCCAATATCACTATACTAAACCATTTCCAACCCAAATCCAATCACTGCATCACCCAAATACCAGTTCCATACCCATCTTGCTTGTACAGTTGACTTTTATTGACCATGATCCAAAATTGCATGAAACTTGATTGCAAGCTTACAGGAAGCTATAAGAAGCTTTACTAAGCTTATTTTAGCTTAAAATTAAGCTGCTTAATACTTGAACATAAGAGTGTGAAAATGAGATTTGCCACAGTAGACTTGGAAACATGAAATGTTAAGACAATGTAAATTACCACTTGAAAACAGTTTTAATATACTTAAACAACTTAATTGGATACAATGGAACCAAAAATTACAGTTTAAAACTTAATTAAAGACATAAAATTAAAATACGACATACAAAAGAAATTAAAACTAAACTACTGCTTTATTTCTTGCTTCTCTTCTTTCTTTTATACCCAAACAGTCTTGCCACGTGTTTCTGAGCACATCCCACCTTTCTTTTGAGCCAATGGATGAGTAGAGGTGATTTTGGCCATTTTATGCATTTTGGCGGGAAAGTCTGTTTTAACCTGTGTGGACTGTTAGACTGCAACTAGGGGGGGTGGCTAGGTATGATGATGAGGGGAGGTGGTTTTGAAGGGATAAGGTGATGGGAGATGGGTTGGGAGAAGGAATTGCAGAGGTGCAGGGCAACTTGGAGAGGGAAGCAGGAGGTGGAGGGAAAAGGTTTGTGTTTGACTGGTTGTTTGACTAGGGGGTCAAAAAAGGGGAGGTCAAGGGTTAAGGCAGGGGTCAAAAGCAGTATATGGCAGGGGTCAAATGCAGTTTTGACAAGGCTATCTTAGGCTTATTATGACAAGGACTAATATTGCAAATCTGCCAAAGTAGAGGGACCAAAACTGTAATTTCTCCAAAGTTTACACAAGGGCTAAAACTGACAAACTTCAATAGTACAAGGACTAGATTTGATAATTTCAATTTTCCAGGGACCAAACTTGACATTTTATGAAAGTTCAGGGACCTTTTCTGCCATTTAACAAAAGATTTATTCAAGGACCAGTTTTGACAAGTTAGAATATTTCAGGGACCTTGAATAACATTTTTCTTTATTTAGATTTACCAGGGACTGTTTTTGACAACTTTTAAAACTTGGGGGACTAAAACTGCCAATTATGCAAACTTTATACGTTTTTCACGGATTTTGATATTTTTGCATTTAAAAGATATAAAACACTTATTTGTGATATTTTTATCATTTTGATACATTTCTGAGTGTTTTCAGATGTTTTTGCAGTTTAAATGGTACAAAAATGATGAGTATTTAGACACTCATCAATTTCCTCAAATAGTTGATGTACAACCAAACATAATCTGTTTAAAGCACCCCGTGTTGGAAAATTTAGTGCACTTGTGGGATTAGTTCACACCTTGTAATGGGTTAGGAGGTACGGAGTGTACACCCATAAGGTCCATGAACACCCTGACTCTTTATAGTGGTTTGTATTGGTAGTACTAGTGAAAGTACTGCTTGGTGAAAGTACTGCTTGGTGAAAGTACTGCTTGGTGAAAGTACTGCTTGTGGAAAGTACGGCTTGTGGAAAGTATTGCTTGTGGTTTCCAGCGATAGCTGTTTCAGATAAGCGTGTTTCCAGCGATAGGCGGTGTTTCCACGATAGTGCCATGTAAGTCTGATAAGCGGTGTTTCCCTGGTAGGCTGTACTTCCTTTGCAAGTGGAAAGTACTGCTAGTGGAAAGTCTTGCTTATGGGAAAGTATCTTGCTAAATGGCGAGTTACAACTTCTTAATGACCACGTTTAATTGGTCATGTAACCACTAACGGCTATAATGGGGATAATTATGAGGCTATTAATGGGCCAATTAATACTCATAATTCCATTGGAATAGCTCAAGAGTAACCTCCTATATATAGGAGATCTGAACATGCATGAGACAGACACAGAAAACGATAAACACTTATTAGCGAAAGGGTTATAGAATTGTGCCTAATTCTCTAACTGCATTTGGTCTTATCCCAAGTAGATATTCGTGATACCCAGGCATTAGGGTCGAATAGTTTACTTTGGAAAGTGATCACACGATTCCAAGTGATATCGGGTAACCACCTAGTGGTATCTTTACTACTACAGTTTGTTTGTTTCTGCTGAATAGTTGCACATTGGCGAATTGATTATCTTCACCCTGCTTTGGGACGAATAACCACCAACAATCAAAGTAAACTATTTTGTGATAATCAATGGCAACTGCTGCAATGAAACACATGGCTTCAAACTTTGCTAAGCTGGACAAGTTTGAAGGGGTGGACTTTAGGAGGTGGCGGAAGAAGATGCACTTCTTTTTGTCAAGCATGAGTGTGGTCTATGTGTTGACTACTCCAATTCCTGATGATGGTGATGATGCTACTGTGGAGCAGGTCGAGGGAGGAGCAAGTGGGAGAATAATGACTACATATGCAGAGGTCTTATTCTGAATGGTATGTCTGATTCTTTGTTTGATATTTATCAGAACTTTGAATCTTCCAAAGAACTGTGGGATTCCTTGGATGCCAAATATATGGCGGAGGATGCATCAAGTAAGAAGTTCCTTGTTAGTAATTTCACAAATTACAAAATGACTGATTCAAGACCAGTTATGGAACAATACAATGAACTTCTTGGAATACTTGGAAGGTTTACACAACACAATATGCACATGGATGAGGCTATTTCAGTCTCTTGTGTTATTGACAAACTTCCTCCTTCTTGGAAAGATTTCAAGCATACCTTGAAACATAAGAAGGAGGAGTTAACTCTGGTTGAGTTGGGCAGTCATCTGCGCATTGAGGAATCTCTCAAGGTGCGGGATAATGACAAGCCAAAGAGTAGCAATGCTACTGGACCATCTGTTGTCAATATGGTGGAGCATAACAACTCCACCGGGTACAATGACAACAAAGGCAAACGCAAGTATCATGACAACACAAGGGCAGATCCTAACAAGAAGGCAACACCTACTTGTTGGAAATGTGGCAAGGCTGGTCACATTAAAAGGGACTGCAAGGGTGTTAAAATTGGTGGTAAAGCCAATGGATCAGGCACTAATGGTTCAGGGAGTGGTGGTTCAGCCAACTCACTGAAAGGTCGGAATATGTTTAATAAGTCTTTTCAGATTTATTATGTTACATATGTATCTGAATCTTTTTATGCGCAGGATGATGATGTTGCGTGGTGGGTTGACTCTGGTGCAACAGTTCATGTGTGTAAAGATAGAAGCTGGTTCAAGACTTATGAGTCACTGAATGATGGTTCTATTCTTCACATAGGAAATGAGTCAACAGCCTTGGTGCATGGTCATGGTTGTGCAGATCTTAGGTTTAGTTCTGGAAAGATTGTAACTTTGTTTAATGTTATTCATGTTCCTGATATTAGGAAGAACTTGGTTTCAAGTAGTGTTTTGAATAATCATGGATATAAACAAGTTATTGAATCTGATAAATTTGTGCTTTCTAAGCATGGTGTTTTTATTGGTTTTGGTTATTTATGTAATCAAATGTTCAGGCTTAATATTACCACTAACAGTGTTATTTCAGCTTTTGTGACCACATATGATCAGACTGATTCTACCCTTTGGCATGCTAGACTTGGTCATGTTCACTATAAAAGAATGCAAGATATGTCTAGGAATGGTTTAATCCCTGCTTTTGACATGGACACTGAAAAGTGTAAAACTTGCATGTTGACCAAGATAACCAAGAAACCCTTTCAGGGTGTTAGTCGTGAGACTAAGATCTTGGAGCTTATTCACAGTGACCTGTGTGATTTGCATGCCACTCCTTCTTTTGGGGAATAAGAAGTACTTTGTGACATTTATTGATGATGCTTCTAGATTTTGTTATGTCTATTTATTACATACCAAGGATGAAGCATTAGATAAATTCAAAGTGTTTAAAACTGAAGTTGAATTACAACTTGGGTCTTTAATCAAAAGATTAAGGACTGATAGGGGAGGTGAGTACATGGATACTCGTACTTTCATCTGTTGGAATTATCCATGAAACGACTGTCCCTTATACTCCTCAGCAAAATGGTATTTCTGAAAGGAAAAACAGGGTGCTAAAGGAGATGGTTAATTCCATGTTGTCCTTTTTAGGACTGAGTCAAGGGTTATGGGGTGAAGCTATGTTAACAGCTTGCTATTTATTAAATAGAGTTCCCAACAAAAGGAACAAGGTTACCCCTTATGAACTCGGACTAAAGGAAACCCAACCTGAACTATCTCAAGGTTTGGGGTTGTAGGGTGTTGTAAGACTCCACTGATCCAAAGATGAAAACTTTGGGTGAAAGAGGCATTGACTGCATCTTTGTTGGATATCTTGAGCATTCCAAGGCTTTTAGGTTCTATGTTATTGAACCTAATGAACATGTTTCATTTAACTCAATAATTGAATCAAGGGATGCTGACTTTGATGAGAATAGATTCTCATCTGTCCCTAGACCAAGTATGAGGATTCCTAATGGAACTCATGACACTGGTGTATCAGAGGTCCACGATGATGAACCATCGGTGGTCCCGATGAGGTTGTGGTTCAACAACCTGAACCTGCTCGGGAAGAGCAAAGGGTCGGACTCCAAAGTCATTTGGACCTGAGTTTCAACTATACTTAGTTGAAGGAACCAGGATGAGGTCTCGGACCAATACTCCTATTGCTTCATTGTTGAGGATGATCCCAAGACATTTGAAGAAGCAATGAAGTCCCAAGATATTGCTTTCTGAAAAGAAGCAATCAATGATGAGATGGATTCCATCATGGGCAACAACACTTGGGTGTTGGTTGATCTACCACCAGGTTGCAAACCTCTGGGTTGCAAATGGATTTTCAAAAGGAAAATGAAGGTAGATGGAACTATTGAAAAGTTCAAGGCTAGACTAGTCATTCAGGGCTTTAAACAAAAGTCAGGAATAGACTATTTTGATACTTATGCCCCTGTGGCACGTATCAGTACCATAAGACTGCTGATTGCCTTGGCATCTATTCACAATCTGATTATTCATCAGATGGATGTGAAGACAGCTTTCTTGAATGGTGAATTGGAAGAGGAGGTTTATATGAACCAACCTCGGGCTTCATCATGCATGGCAATGAAAACAAGGTGTGTAAACTGATTAAGTCTCTTTATGGACTTAAGCAGGCACCTAAGCAATGGCATCAAAAGTTTGATGAAGTGGTTTTGTCTAGTGGTTATGTTCTTAACCAAGTTGACAAATGTGTATATAGCAAATTTGATGAATCTGGTAAAGGAGTCATCATTTGTCTATATGTTGATGACATGTTGATCTTTGGCACGGACCAAAATCAGGTTGACCTGACAAAGGAATTTTTGTCATCAAGGTTCTCCATGAAAGACATGGGGAGGCTGATGTTATCCTTGGTATAAGGATTAAACATGAAAGTAATAGAATTTCTATCTCTCAGTCTCATTATATTGAGAAGGTGCTGAGGAAATTCAATTACTTTGATTGTACTCGATGAGTACACCTATGGATACTTGTGAGAAGCTGATGCCTAATCATGGCAAGGATGTATCTCAACTTGAGTATTCTAGGGTAATTGGTACCTGATGTATGCCATGACTTGTACAAGACCGATATTGGTTTTGCGATTGGGAAAATTGGCGGTATACTAGTAATCCTAGTGCTCATCAGCGAAGCGATTCAAAGAATGCTGAAGTATTTGAAGAGAACTATGGATTATAGTCTCTCATATCTGGTTACCCATCGATGTTGGAAGGTTACACGATGCAAGTTGGATCAGTAACAAGAGACAATTCGATCTACCGGTGGCTGGGTATTCCTACTTGGTGGAGGTGCAATTTCTTGGGCATCCAAGAAGCAAACTTGCATCACCAGTTCAACAATGGAATCTGAATTTGTGGCTCTAGCAACTGCTGGTAAAGAAGCTGAATGGTTGAAAAACTTGCTTCTTGAGATTCCATTGTGGCCTAAACCTATAGCACCTATTTCTATCCGGTGTGATAGTGCAGCTACATTGGCTAAGGCTTATAGCCAGATGTACAATGGTAAGTCTAGACACTTAGGTGTCAGGCGTAGCATGATTCGTGAGCTTATCATGAATGGGGTGGTATCTATAGAGTTTGTGAGATCTCAACAGAACTTAGCGGATCACTTGACGAAGGGTCTGGCTAGAGACTTGGTTATAAAGTCTGCTAAAGGGATGGGTTTAAGTCTAACTTAGTCACTGAATGCTAGGACACCCAACTCCGAGGAAACTTAGGAGCTGAGTTCAATGTGGAAAGCTGAACATTGAGTGGACTGGAGCACATGTTTTATTTACATCCCAAGGTTGTGCTCGGAACATGCTAAAAGGAGGATGAAGTCTTTACTTCTTAATGGTTAATTTTCTTTGAAAAAGTGCTTGGCAGGAGCATGACTAAAGAGGAACCACCTATGTAAATGTTGAAGTTTTGCGCTTAGAAGCTTTGGACTTTTAGCGTTTACAACATTTATGAATTTGGATATGGACACATGGCTTGTATAGTGTTAGGAGCTGTTAAGTGTTTGAAAACTTGTGTGTATTTTATCTTCAGGTATTCAAATGGGTTGAAGGGTTCAATTCTTAGAACACCATGATTCTCGAATATTTGAACGTGTAATTTACTAAGATGGAAATTCAATCCTCGGGACATTTTCGTTTATGCACATGTTTTGATTAATGTTTATTTTTATGCAAAGGAAGTGAACTAAATTTGGGGAGGATTGTTGGAAAATTTAGTGCACTTGTGGGATTAGTTCACACCTTGTAATGGGTTAGGAGGTACGGAGTGTACACCCATAAGGTCCATGAACACCCTGACTCTTTATAGTGGTTTGTATTGGTAGTACTAGTGAAAGTACTGCTTGGTGAAAGTACTGCTTGGTGAAAGTACTGCTTGTGGAAAGTACTGCTTGTGGAAAGTATTGCTTGTGGTTTCCACTGATAAGCAGTGTTTCCACTGATAGTGCCATGTAAGTACTGATAAGCAGTGTTTCCACTGGTAGGCTGTACTTCCACTGCAAGTGGAAAGTACTGCTAGTGGAAAGTACTGCTTATGGGAAAGTACTGCTAAATGGCAGTTACAACTTCTTTATGACCACGTTTAATTGGTCATGTAACCACTAACGGCTATAATGGGGATAATTATGAGGCTATTAATGGCCGATTAATACTCATAATTCCATTGGAATAGCTCAAGAGTAACCTCCTATATATAGGAGATCTGAACATGCATGAGACAGACACAGAAAACGATAAACACTTATTAGCGAAAGGGTTATAGAATTGTGCCTAATTCTCTAACTGCATTTGGTCTTATCCCAAGTAGATATTCGTGATACCCAGGCATTAGGGTCGAATAGTTTACTTTGGAAAGTGATCACACGATTCCAAGTGATATCCGGTAACCACCTAGTGGTATCTGTTACTACTAACAGTTTGTTTGTTTCTGCTGAATAGTTGCACATTTCTGCTGAATTGATTATCTTCACCCTGCTTTGGGACGAATAACCACCAACACCCCGTTCGTCCACTGTTCAAAGTACCATAGCTCCATTATGCTACTGTTTAAACTTCGATCTACACTTTCCTCTTTTCAAATTAACACACAAAGGCCCTTCTGTTAGTGTTTCTCCATAGTCAACCCAAACTTGAACCCGTCGTATCTCCTATAAGAAAAGAGTGGAACACATTATTAGATATAAATTTGATATATTTCATCAAATTCGTATCCCTAAATAGAAAAAAAAAAAGAAGAAGCAAAAAAATTAATGAAAAGCTCAAGTATCAATCTTTATAAATATGAAAAAATTGAATCTCATAAAAAAATACAAAGATTAAGAGTTGAAAACACTTACAATCGTCTTGCTTTCCAATGATATCAATAGATCTTCCACTTTTTTATTGTTTTTGTGAGAGGCTTTTTGTTTTGTATATGGGTTTGATGAGAGGGGCGGTGAGATGATCTGATTAATCTGTAATATGGGATTGTTTTTGTATGTTGGTTTTATCTTTGGAAATTTCTAGGAGGTTTGAGAGAGGTATAGACATAGAAATAATGGATTCCGGAAGAAGTGTCTGCTGATCGATTAAAGAGGCGGTAGCAATATAATATTGTTTGCTGCAGATGCATTTATTGCTCAACCATTCATGTACAGACACGTGTTCAACAAACATCTTTGTGTAAACAACACCTCCCCGATCTTTAGTATATAGGATAATGATAAAAGGTCATATTAGTAACTCGAGGTGCAAAAGCTGTTGAGATTTAAACGCTTTCAATTGCAACATTTCAAATATGGAGCTGTTTTAAAACTAAAAGCTTCAACTTAATTTTACCAAACAAGGCTTAATTTAAAATTAGAGCTTTAATTTCAAAATAAAAGCTAACAACTCTGAAATTTATCAAAAAGCTTCATTTCAATGTAGTTTTAGAAGAGATTATTTTTTTAACAAAAAGCTAACAGCTCTAGAAAAAGCTCTAAAACAGCTCCATAGGATCTCAAATGATTTAATTATTGTATTCGCCATTTAATGGGCCTCATTAGCCTACACAAATTGTTTAATCATAAGTGCATTGTCCCTAAATCGTGAGTTGGTTTTACTATAATGTTGTAGGATTTAATAGAGGAAGGTTAATGTTCTTGTGCCACCCCGTTACCATATACGATATGCCTTTTGAATTTATGGGTCAAACATGAATCATTTTAAGTAAGAGCTAACGAATTTACTACTAACGAATTTAGTTGACACATTTCACATTCTATGTTTAATACAACTATTGAAAATGGATAGGCACTCTCAAGGTTATAAATAGCCTGAGGCGTGGCGTGACGGCATAACTAAGCCTCACGCCTTTGCGGCTAAGACGAAGCTTTTGCGTTTATAAGACGTGGCATAAGGCGGCACAAGTATGAAAATATTTATATATTTATATCATAATTCATATATATCGAGTTTACAAAAACATGTGCCATAAAGCGGCGTGACGGCATGATCAAGCATCACGCCTTTGCGAGCATTTTAAAACAGTGGGCACTCTTATGGATATGTTTACCTTTTTATAGACCGTAAATTATAATGGCCTTTGTTATTACAGAAGTAAAGTTTAATTTGCTTATAAAAAGATTTAGTCATGCTTGCTCGTCTTTGAAGCAAGTGAATAAGCAAATAAACTAAACAATAAGTAGATTAGAACATTATATGAGGTACTAGGTCTGATTCAACACGTAGTTTTTTGTGTGTGTTTACTTTAGTAAGTTACTTGAAAATATAAATTTGGTGACCTTGAAACTTAAAACCACCTCATCGACCAAATTACCAATGATGTGAGCGTTTGGGAGAATCATATGCAATACCATGAATGAGTACCCTTCGTTAATGAGCCAAAAATGTGTCTTAAAAATTTGTCTTAAAATATACTATATGATTGTAAACAAACGTAACAAGAATAAATCATGTATAATTAGTTAGAATTATAATTATCAAAATCGTTATTGTGATTGTAGGATCATACGATCTTACGATCCTATCTTAAAGTAACATGCAAAACTGAAATAGCTACTTCAATGACAGAATGAGCGGTGAGATCACCGGATCGCTATCTGCTCCTACGACTATAAAATCTATTTTTGGTTATTTAGTCAACTTGTTTTCTACTTTTAAGCTGATCAAGCCTTAAATTTATAAACAAGCACACTATCAACGGTGAGGGGCTTTCAGTTTGAAATAGCTAAATCGACCTGAACCGAACCGACCTTATTTAGTTCGGTTTCGGTTTTGATGGCTTTTACTCTGTTCACGTTTTACCTTTATTTGGTTTTCGGGTTGGGTCCGGGTTTGGTCAGTTCGGGTTGGGTTTGAACCGATGCTCAACCCTACAACAACTAGTTAACAAATTAAGAAAATGTGTATTTATTTTGACATATTAATGGACTAAAAAAATATATGTATTTTTGTGACACAAAATTTTTAGGACGAGATTTATTTCAAAAATCAAGATTTTTAACGATAATTTACATTAAACGACGAACATCCATCAGATTTTCACAAATTCCCGAGAACGCTCTAGGTCCATCTTTGTCAACGGTCCTAGTATTTGAAAGACACATTAAAAAAAAGAAAAAAAAAGTCCCGGGCAAATTTTATTGTGGATTCAAACTATACTCATACCTTAGAAAACTGAAAATTTTAAAGTGTAAAAGATATGTGTAGCCCCCAAGTTTGTCACACACGGTTTGCAAGCACGAGTGAATACAGTTGTCACTTTTCATACATTTATCTCCAAATTTACCCTCACTGTCATAGTGTCATAGTATCATATTTTCACTTTTAGAATCTTGAGTGAAAATAAACCTACAAACAAACTGTTTTTATAGAGACAAGACATGTTTTGGTATGTTTAGCACCGAGCGTTTTTTAAGCAACTAGAAAATAGCGGTTAACATATTGTACAAAATGTTCCATCAAAAACAAGCAACTAGCATTTTTACTTTTTTTCAAACGCTCCAAATCAAACACTACTTCTAGTAGCATTTACGACTAACTGACGTTTTCGTTTACTAATTATGACTATACAGCTATGTTACCAAATGTTTTATCAAAACAAATAGCTACTGCTTCCTCCTACTATTCTGCTATTATTTACTGCTACTGCTTCTCGCTACCGCTATATTCGCCACAAATACTTAATTATATTATAGAAGTTTATAAATTATGGAGTGTGAGCATAACGATCTCATTTATTGAGTAAAATTTATAAATCTTAAAACAATATTGGTTGTGTTAGCGACTTAAGAACATATGACATCTCGTTAGTCGTAACAAATTAAGTGTCGTATCAAAGAGCACGTAACCTCATATATCATATCATTCGTACAAATAAACAAGTATATAATATTGTAAGTCTGCAAAATTGGTCAAAAACCATTATTTCTCTAGCAATATTCTTGAATAACCAAATTTTAACAAGCCCTGAAAACAAAGGTATGTAAAATTAGGAGTACTTAGAGCATGCACAACAATAACACCATAACACCAATAACATCGTCCACGTCAGCGTCACACCAGCTTTAACATTTCACCTTAACATCCCAAAAAAACACCCACAATAATAACATCCCAATAACATCAACAACATTTCATATTTTCAATTTCAACCCCTAAACTAAAACAAACACTTCATTTATTAAACTAAACATATCATTAAAATTGAAAACATATTACAATACGAGATTAAAAAAATAAAAAAAAATACAAAATAAAAAAACACACGCAAATAAAACGTTACAACAAATTAAAGGAAATGACGAGATACGATCTCGACGAGATTTCAAGTTATATTTTTTGATGATTCGTCTTTTTAAGTCATTGATCCAAGCCACGACCATTGGATCTTGCCCTTCAATAGGCGTCATCAAAAACTTTATCTCTTCCAACCTTGTTATTGTGAGATCTTTTTCCTGTTGGGCCCGATACTCCGCTTCGGCGAGTTCACGTTTCATACGATATTCGTTTGCCATAGTTTCGGTGAAATAAGTTGACGAGCTCGTTCCTCCAGTGCTTGCTCCCCCAGTACTTGTTGTGCTCTCGGATATTGCTTTCTTGGTAGCACGTTTCTTTCCCATGGGGCGTGGTTTTTCATCATTACCAAACAAAGCCTCGTTTGTTTGGCTTGGCACATCGCCGGTTAAATCAACCGGTTTCGGCGTGTCCCATTTCTTATAATGACGCAAAACCCCCCAAGCGTCATCGAGACCAAACGGTGCTCCTTTGGTTTCCTCACGATACCATACTTTGCCCATTTCATCACATCCAACTCACTTCCCCGCTTCGTTGATCCCGTTGCGCACTTATGTAACAAGCGTTGAACTTTGTGCATATGCCGTTCAACGTTTTCCATTTGCTTGACATCATGTCCTTGGTGCGCCGTTGAAAGTTGTTTCTATTGAACTCATTTCTGACCCGATACCAAAACGTATCTCTGGGTTGGCACTTTCCAACTTTCGGATCCTCCGAAATAGCTATGTAACACCTTGCAAGTAATGCTTCCTCTACTGAAGTCCAACGCGCAGTAACGACAACCTCCTCTTCATCAGAATCAATTGGTTCGGGCTCGGGGTCTTTGGATTTTTTTGATTTTCGCTTAATACGACCTTTTCCTTTTTTTGGAGGAGACGTGGGTGTGTCAACAACATCATGTGTTTCAGTTTGTGATTGTTGTGACTGTTGTGTGAATTGTAGATTTTGAAAGTTGGAGTTTAAGGTGTTTTGTTGGTTTTGTTGTTGCCAATACATAAATGTTTGATGTTGTTGATACATTTCTTGGTTCGAGAAGCCTAGTGGGTTGGGGTTTGAAGATGAACCCGCTTTCGGATTAGATGATGAACCCGGGTTTGAGGGATTCCACCCACCACCGAGAAGATTGAAGAAAGAATCATCGTTGCCTCCCGACATTGTTTTTTTTTTTTTTTGCAGTTAATTAAAGTTGAAAGCTTGATAGTATTGAGAGGATTTAGTAGTTGAAGTGTGAAAAAAAATGGTGTTTTAATTGGGTATTTATAGTGGTAAAAAATGGTTTTTGACTTTTTTTTTTTTTTTTTTTTTTAGTAGCCGTTTAGAGTGTTTTTTAAATTTTTTTAAAAAAATAACGGCTAGTAGCCGTTACAAGGACTTGTTTTGAAAATTTTTTGATTTTTTTTTTTAACTACGCATATAACGCGCGTTAAGGGGTTAACGGGGAGGGACCAACGGCGTGAAAGAAGCTAGCCTCCAAGGGTGTAACGCCGATAACGGCGTTATTTGGTCTCTAACGGGCGTTACCCCGTTATGATTGAACATGCTCTTATTATCACAACTTTACGCATTGTAAACGTACACCCAAGATAGTATTTCATTAAAATCATATTTGTGACAATATACATAAATTATATTTCTCATTTCTTATAACATGATATTTGTGTGGTAAAAACTGTAAAAAGCTGAATTGTACTAGTACTATTTATATTGTATTTGTATTGTGGTAATACTGTTACAACTGTAAAAAGCATACATGTCAAATGGTTTGTGTTAGTGGTTGTGCAGATGTGTATTTGTGTACATATGGAGCATGAAATAGCAAAAGTAGTAGTGGTGGTACGAATACAACGCAAAGACGTCATTGTTTTCATGTGTTTTGATATTTTGTCGGGTCACATGCTGTAGTGAATCCTTTTTGGACCCGGTATTATTTCAATTTTAATTTTAATGGGGCTCGCTTCATAACACTAGTAATTACAATAAATACTTTTTATGTGTAGTTATAATTACTTAACATGTAATATATTACTTAACATGTAATATACCTTGAATAAACATAACCTTATCCATTATCCAATTCGTTTTGAATATTCCATATAAGACAAGAAATTAAACAAGCCAATCACAATCCATTTTGGATAATGGAGAGACCATGCAAAATAGAGGAGCACAAGGTACAACTGTATAAAAATGCTTTCGTCCTTTTGTTATGCTTTGCAGAATTACAGTTGATGGTGGCCGAGCACACATTCATTGTCGTGCCACTACCCTGTCTAGCACAATTTTTGGACATTGGTACTATTTTGATTATAATAGGTATCTTATTATGTCACTATTAATCATTTAAAATCACCTTAGTTAACATTTTTCGTTGTTAATGACAAGGGTGCATTCAGGGTCGGACATACTTGAGTCAGATTTTATGTACGTGCATATACTTTGAGCACATCACTAGTGCAATGTGTTTGAGTTTTTACTTTTCATTAATAATTTAAAAATAATAATTTGTAGGTCTAAGTAATGAACCTAAAGAGAGACCTACAAATGTGATTGGTGTATTTTAAAAATGATTGGTGAATATGAGGAGAGACAAATTGTGTATTTCAAAAATTGAATATGTACATGAGGTAGTCTATTTGTAGGTCTAATTATTAGGCATATTTATCATAACTCATAATTTTAATATGATGTGCATACCTTTTTACGTTCTTAAAAATAGGAAATGTTTTGATAGATTTTTCATTGGGTACACTTATTAATTGGATGTATATATATTTTTATATGTCGATAATTTTTGGTAATGTGTTATGTTTTCTAAAAGTGTAAATGTTACATGGATGATAATTATTAGAGTGATAACGCGTTGAGCGTCGTATGACTCGTTATACGAATAAAACGATGCCTGTGACGCCGTCCACGACACTGCCACTCGTGTCATAACAATCGTGACACGGCCAAAATGAGCTTTATTTTAGTTTTCATACTTTTAAATTAAAATGCAATTTTCAAGGACCCACGAGAGCTTATAACATGTTATAAGGAGGGGGAATATTTTTTAAGTAAGGTTTCATCGGACGTTCAACAAGCAGTCTCACGATCGGGCATATGTGTCCGGAAGTTGTCATTGTATACTCCCACGGGTCGGAAGGCGGCGGGGAAAGGAGATGGAGACTGGGCGAGATCTATCATAAGGGAATTCCCCATACAAATAGAGGCGCCTATCAAAAAGATACTCCGAAGGCTTCGGGATTAAGGTCTCGTTAGCTAAAGAAGACCCGGCCAATCCACGTGGCCTGCTTGACGAACGTCATCACCAGGGACATTGTAAATTGGTCGATGCCTTGCTTTAGTTTTCAATCGTGCAGGGGCGCTCACCTTTTTTGGCTCCTTCCCGACCCGAAAGTTCGCTTCTGACTAAAGATTAGTTTATTTTCATGTCACACACGAACCATGGTAATATACACACATACAACAACAATAACAATCACGTGTGAGTGAAGTATGAGAATGTTATCATATATAATCAAACCATTAACTTTGAGTTAATTCACGGTCACAACAATTTGGAAAAAGTTTTGTGCCTCTTTAAAATTTTATATGTATAAACACACTAACAACAATAATAATAAATAATAATGCTAGAAGTAGTGCATGATAAAAGTCACAAAAATGGTATGAGATGTAAATAGTCATATTTTCTCTAGGATCATAAGATTGCTGAGTCGGGGCGTTATCGTGAAATTCGACCACACGCAAAGGCCATCCATGGCACGTGAAGCCATGATGGAGGTGTAACACCCCCAAAATTTCACAGCGGAAACGTTCGGGTCATGGGGTGCTACTAAATCAATAGTCATAACACAAGGTAATAAAGAATGGAAAATTTATTCCATTTTCAAAATATAGATTTAATTTAAGAAATAGTTTTACACCATTGTTTCAAAGTGCGGAAGTAAAGCCCATAAAAATATGTGTTGTCCCATTAAAAGTTGTATTAAAATGTTTGGAAACACTTCGGATGCCAGTCTTCAACGAATGCCTTTGCCATTGCCCACGCCAAGTAATAAACCTGAGAAAAACATGCTAAAATGTCAACACAAAGGTTGGTGAGTTCATAGGTTTAGTTTAAAGAAATCAAGTTGGACCACAGTTGCACATATAGCATCTCCGTGAATGACACTATATGCAAAAAGGCTATTACGCTCATACCAAGTTCATGCGACCGAAACTACGACAGTGTGCATGCATCTAGAAGCATGATAAATAAAAGCCCAGCAAGTGTATTTCCAGTACACTCAATCAATACGATATGATATACGCCCGACGTTTGCCTATCGGTCAAACTCGAGCGGGGGTGTCATCCCCAATAGATCTATTCATAACAATCGCGCCTCCCAAAGGGAACTAACGGTAGCATAGTGGGATTCAAGGTTGTTTCACGTAATAGTGTTTTCAGTTTCAGGTCCGAAAAGAGTTTTGCATGTTTCTCACCCCAAAGTTTTATAAAACAAGTAATAAAAGTAAAAGTGGGGCTATAAACTCACCTCAGCAGTTCGGTGAATAAAGCACAAAGAGATCGAGTGTGATGACGCAGTGGCTCCTACCCGGAACCTAAGAATGAGACGGCAAGACTCAGTTTGCAGTTTTGAGTACTCACGACTCGAAGTGTGTGAATAAATATAAGTGTTTACAAGTGGTTGTGTTTAATGTTGCTTGTGTGGCAGAGTTTACGTTTAAATCATTTCAAAGTGTTTTGTAAGTATTGGCTCTTGGAACGAGTGTGGGAATATATACTATATATTCACATAAGAGTCGGCTCAAATATACGCTCAGATGTTATAGAAGGGTAAATAAATACAAGCCAATTCGTATTTATTAGATTAGTTTCGAGATGAAAAAAAATATATATATATACCTTATCTACTTATTGATGTTATGGGAAATTATTTCATTTAAAAAATATATATATATATTATTAATGGTTTACGCGAATGTAGTCGTCAAATAAATATGTATTGAACGTATTTATTTAGTGGAAAGCGAAAATAATGTATGAGAGTAATAAACTTGTAAAGTATTCCACTTAGAGGGGTTTAAATTGTAATACTTAAAATAAATTTAAAACTTATAAAAGTCTTAAAAAATATATATATATACTTATTGATGTTATGGGAAATTATTTCATTTAAAAAATATATATATATACTTAAAATCTTGACGCTCTTCTTTTTCTCCAAGGAAATAAGCTCTTCCTCGGGCTGGTTCAATCTGGGTGGTTCCATTCTGATCCCTTGGATTGGGACACTCATTCTTGTAGTGTCCTCGTTCTCCACACCCGAAGCAAGTTATGTTAGCAAGATCCTTTGACTTGCAGTCTTTGGCCAAGTGCCCAATCTTCGGCATTCTGACATTTCACATTACATGACCACTGTGGTGGAGTTTACAGCAGGTTGCACAAAGGGTGCTTCCTTTCATAGCCCTTCTTTTCTTCTGTTCCAGCAGAGCGGACCTTAACTACTTCTTGCCTCTTGTTTTGATTGTTGTTGTTGTCCTTTGAGTTATCACTCCATTTCCACTTGTTGTTATCTGCTGCTTCAGCGGCATCCTCAATCACTTGATCCATTAACTTGTTTGACACTTCAATAGTCTCGTGAAGGTCGGCTGACCTTGGAGGTAGTCACATTTCCTTTAATAGATGGAGGTAGCCCTCCGATGTATCGCTCTATCAAGCGAGTTTCAGTTGGCACCATCTCCGGACATAGCAAGGCCAACTCTTGGAAACGTTGGTTGTAGAATGCCATATCAGTGCCCTTCACCTTGAGATTCCAGAACTCATTCTCCAGCTTCTTGACCTCATTGCGAGGGCAATATTTCTTGAGCACCATATCCTTGAATTCTTCCCAAGGCATGACATAAGCAGCATCAATGCTTGCAGGACTTGAGGTAATTATTCCACCAAGTTAAGGCAACCTCTTGAAAAGTGAACGAAGCAAACTTCACCCTCTCTTCATCTTCACAGTTGCAGATCTTAAACACAGTTTCAGGTTTTTCAAGCCATCCGGGTCAAAACAACGGCTCCCTCCGTTCCATTATAATGCCAGTCATACGAGTTACGGAACTCCTTATGCGATGCGACCACGTTTATTACCAGTAGGCCTAGAAGTTCCGGCATCAGTGGTTGAGTTGTTTGAATTGATCGCAGCTAGCGCCGCGCCACTCGTTCATTGACCAATTGGTCAATCATGGCTTGATCCATAGCAGGTGGGTTTCAGGCGGCCGGCGGAGTGGGAGTGCGGCGGGTCGGCCACGAGTGATTCTTGTTGACTTTCTCCTAGCCATCTTCTATGATACAAGAAAAGACGATAATTGAGTTTAGAATAGACGGGTAGTAATGTCGTATGGCGTTAGGAAGGATAGAATCTATGAGTGAAATAAGAGGATGTGACCAGTGACAGAGGTGGTTTTAAATATGTGGGTGAAAATAATATAAATCAAGTAGTTGTATGTTACATAAAGAAATAACATAGAATCAATTAGGGGCATAACATAGTGCGATATTGTAATAGTGGGCATGTTAAGCAGTTTAACATAGAGGGGTAACAAGTATAAGCATTCGTAGTCTACTCTACACTCTCCTTAAGTTAATTATTCCTTAATCTCATTAAGTTTGTTACATCAACATTATTCTCATTTAAACCTCGCGACCCAATCAAACAAGAACAGCCTTAAAGTTTAAATGAGAATGAGCCTATACACATTTAAACTTCGCAACCCAATCAAACAAGAACAGTCTTAAAGTTTAAATGTGAGTTAATTAAGAAACTTAATGATTTTGAGAAATAATTAATTTAATTTAAATAAGAGTTTATACGAACCTAAAATACAATAGTAACACATAGCACGACTACATCGTGTAACAGTAGGCAAGGCATGGCAGACATTCGCAGTTGTGGCGGTGTTGAAGTGTTTTTAGGAAAATTTGGTTATAGTTTAGGTTTTGAAAAATACCTAATTCTCTATAACCTTGGCTCTGATACCAATCTGTAACACCCCCAAAATTTCACAGCGGAAGCGTTCGGGTCATGGGGTGCTACTAAATCAATAGTCATAACACAAGGTAATAAAGAATGGAAAATTTATTCCATTTTCAAAATATAGATTTAATTTAAGAAATAGTTTTACACCATTGTTTCAAAGTGCGGAAGTAAAGCCCATAAAAATATGTGTTGTCCCATTAAAAGTTGTATTAAAATGTTTGGAAACACTTCGGATGCCGGTCTTCAACGAATGCCTTTGCCATTGCCCACGCCAAGTAATAAACCTGAGAAAAACATGCTAAAATGTCACACACAAAGGTTGGTGAGTTCATAGGTTTAGTTTAAAGAAATCAAGTTGGACCACAGTTGCACATATAACATCTCCGTGAATGACACTATATGCAAAAAGGCTATTACGCTAATACCAAGTTCATGCGACCGAAACTACGACAGTGTGCATGCATCTAGAAGCATGATAAATAAAAGCCCAGCAAGTGTATTTCCAGTACACTCAATCAATACGATATGATATGCGCCCGACGTTTGCCTATCCGGTCAAACTCGAACGGGGGTGTCATCCCCAATAGATCTATTCATAACAATCGCGCCTCCCCAAGGGGAACTAACGGTAGCATAGTGGGATTCAAGGTTGTTTCACGTAATAGTGTTTTCAGTTTCAGGTCCGAAAAGTGTTTTGCATGTTTCTCACCCCAAAGTTTTATAAAACAAGTAATAAAAGTAAAAGTGGGGCTATAAACTCACCTCAGCAGTTCGGTGAATAAAGCACAAAGAGATCGAGTGTGATGACGCAGTGGCTCCTACCCGGAACCTAAGAATGAGACGGCAAGACTCAGTTTGCAGTTTTGAGTACTCACGACTCGAAGTGTGTGAATAAATATAAGTGTTTACAAGTGGTTGTGTTTAATGTTGCTTTTGTGGCAGAGTTTACGTTTAAATCATTTCAAAGTGTTTTGTAAGTATTGGCTCTTGGAACGAGTGTGGGAATATATACTATATATTCACATAAGAGTCGGCTCAAATATACGCTCAGATGTTATAGAAGGGTAAATAAATACAAGCCAATTCGTATTTATTAGATTAGTTTCGAGATGAAAAAAAAATATATATATACCTTATCTACTTATTGATGTTATGGGAAATTATTTCATTTAAAATATATATATATATATTATTAATGGTTTACTGAATGTAGTCGTCAAATAAATATGTATTGAACGTATTTATTTAGTGGAAAGCGAAAATAATGTATGAGAGTAATAAACTTGTAAAGTATTCCACTTAGAGGGGTTTAAATTGTAATACTTAAAATAAATTTAAAACTTATAAAAGTCTTAAACATAAATTATGAGTTTTGCAAAGTTTAGGGACTGAAAGTGTAATTCCGCCAAAAATAATTAACTAAAAAGATGTGTTTTGGACGCATTGAACTCGAACCTCTCATTAGTAACCCAAGCGACGTAACCACTGAGCCACTAGGCTCATTCGTGTCAATTTATACGTTTTAATTGTACTTAACATAATATTCTTGTGTTTCATTTGTATGTAAAACCTTCTCGATTGCATGCGTCGCTGCTTTTGAGCGTATGTATACATGTGAGAGTTTTGCCTAATAAGATGAGTTTTGGTTAGCATCTCAAATAGATTAAGTGTATAGCGAGTATAAAAAAAAAGACGAGTTCGATGAATGATATTAGAGCCAAACAATCGAAATAAGCCAACAAGTCGACTAGGAAATTTTTCCAAAAGTGAGCCAATAACTTAACATGTTTCATATGTTCATTTCCCTTTAGTTTATACACGTTTGATAGGTATGAAATCTTTAAAATTTTTCTAAAAAGTTGAATAAGCAACCAAGTGCTTATTTGCTTGTTTTACGTTCAAAAGTCCACCACATGAGCATAATATAAAGGTGTTTTAAACAAATGACATACAAGTTGAGAAGTGTTTCGAGTGCTTACAGTGGTGAGTTCGAATGTGACGTGAACAAGAACAAGTGAGACGATAAACGACCTAGCTTCCAATGCTTAATACCCCAATAGAGAACTTAACCCGTAACGAGAACTCTAGACTTGATATGTGACCCAAGATACTTGCCTGCCTTCCTTCTATCTTGACATTGAGTGTAAGTGATTTGAGTGACTCTTGGTTTATTTCCAAGGTTATGGAGAGATCTTGTGACCAAATGGTTTCATATATATATTCGACCAAGGCATGGGCATTTTATATTTTTATTTCCTAGATCACCTAGCCATAGGATTTTTAGACATGTGCATTTTGACTTGGTCTTGGGCGTGCACAATGGCAGCAGAGATCCTGGATGTTTCGGGTCTTGATATGTCGAGTCAATGGTCACAAGAACCATTGGATTTTAAGGTCCAAAAGGTCAAAGTAGTGTTTAGAGTATGGTTTGTTTAATAAACTATTTGGTTAGGGTGGCTATCATGACAAACTTTGTCCCCTTCTTTTCCTACACAACTTTTTGTATCCAAGGAAGGTTAACTAGTTTGGGTTGGTTTGTTTCTAGTTCAGTTACGGAGGAAAGAACACAAAACATTTTTTCTTACCTCAATTTTACAATGCTTGTACGTGGGCTAGGAGTTGTGAACGAGGCCCAAGCAAAATAATGTGGGTGGGTTGGGTCACGAGGTGGAATAAAGTCCAATGAGTTCCGAGGCCCGATAAAAATATAAAAGTTTATTATATATTTATTTTATATAATTTTTATTATCAAGGTCGAGGTGAAAAATATCCTGTGACTTGTCATGTTTAAAGTTCAAAACGGAGAAGAAAAAAAAATGTAGACACGAAAACCGGTATGAAAATTTACGAGTTCTTACAGTACCTACCCCTTAAAAGAAACCACGTCCTCGTGGTTTACGATGCGAGAATCGTCGAGGTCGACATGGTGACGAGATGCGAGAATATATACTTAAAACGTGACGTGGAAGAGAGGCTAGTCGTTTAAGGGAGATTTAATAACCTGAGGCAATAAGTAAACAAAAGATAAAGGATTCATTAAGCGGAATATTCGGAATTCAACGCGGTTACATAAAAGAGTACAATAGATAGGAAACTTAAAGGGATGCAATCTAAGAGGGCGGAGAATTTCTTTGTTGTCGTTAGTTTAGATAGTGTTGAAGTTGATCTTGACGCTCTTCTTTTCCTCCAAGGAAATAAGCTCTTCCTCAGGCTGGTTCAATCTGGGTGTTTCCATTCTGATCCCTTGGATTGGGACACTCATTCTTGTAGTGTCCTCGTTCTCCACACCCGAAGCAAGTTATGTTAGCAAGATCCTTTGACTTGCAGTCTTTGGCCAAGTGCCCAATCTTACGTGATTCGCGACATTTCACATTACACCGACCCTTGTGGTGGAGTTTACAACGGTTGCACAAAGGGTGCTTCCTTTCATAGCCCTTCTTTTCTTGTTCCGCAGAGAAGCGGACCTTAACTACTTATTGCCTCTTGTTTTGATTGTTGTTGTTGTCCTTTGAGTTATCACTCCATTTCCACTTGTTGTTATCTGCTGCTTCAGCGGCATCCTCAATCACTTGATCCATTAACTTGTTTGACACTTCAATAGTCTCGTGAAGGTCAGCAGCCTTGGAGGTAGTCACATTTCCTTTAATAGATGGAGGTAGCCCTCCGATGTATCGCTCTATCAAGCGAGTTTCAGTTGGTACCATCTCCGGACATAGCAAGGCCAACTCTTGGAAACGTTGGTTGTAGAATGCCATATCAGTGCCCTTCACCTTGAGATTCCAGAACTCATTCTCCAGCTTCTTGACCTCATTGCGAGGGCAATATTTCTTGAGCACCATATCCTTGAATTCTTCCCAAGGCATGGCATAAGCAGCATCAATGCTTGCAGACTTCAGGTAATTATTCCACCAAGTTAAGGCAACCTCTTGAAAAGTGAACGAAGCAAACTTCACCCTCTCTTCATCTTCACAGTTCGATCTTAAACACAGTTTCCAGTTTTTCAAGCCATCGGGTCAAAACAACGACTCCCTCCGTTCCATTATAACGCCGGTCATACGATTACGGAACTCCTTGTGCGTGCAGCCACGTTTATTACCAGTAGGCCTAGAAGTTCCAGCATCAGTGGTTGAGTTGTTCGAATTGATCGCGGCTAGCGCTACGCCACTCGTTCATTGACCAATTGGTCAATCATGGCTTGATCCATAGCAGGTGGGTTTTGCAGGCCCGGCGGAGGGGAGTGGGAGTGGAGTAGCGGCGGAGTCGGCCCACGGGTGATTCTTGTTGACTTTCTCCTAGCCATCTTCTATGATACAAGAAAAGACGATAATTGAGTTTAGAATAGACGGAGTAATGTCGTATGACGTTAGGAAGGATAGAATCTATGAGTGAAATAAGAGGATGTGACCAGTGACAGAGGTGGTTTTAAATATGTGGGTGAAAATAATATAAATCAAGTAGTTGTATGTTACATAAAGAAATAACATAGAATCAATTAGGGGCATAACATAGTGCGATATTGTAATAGTGGGCATGTTAAGCAGTTTAACATAGAGGGGTAACAAGTATAAGCATTCGTAGTCTACTCTACACTCTCCTTAAGTTAATTATTCCTTAATCTCATTAAGTTTGTTACATCAACATTATTCTCATTTAAACCTCGCGACCCAATCAAACAATAACAGCCTTAAAGTTTAAATGAGAATGAGCCTATACACATTTAAACTTCGCAACCCAATCAAACAAGAACAGTCTTAAAGTTTAAATGTGAGTTAATTAAGAAACTTAATGATTTTGAGAAATAATTAATTTAATTTAAATAAGAGTTTATACGAACCTAAAATACAATAGTAACACATAGCACGACTACATCGTGTAACAGTAGGCAAGGCATGGCAGACATTCGCAGTTGTGGCGGTGTTGAAGTGTTTTTAGGAAAATTTGGTTATAGTTTAGGTTTTGAAAAATACCTAATTCTCTATAACCTTGGCTCTGATACCAATCTGTAACACCCCCAAAATTTCACAGCGGAAGCGTTCGGGTCATGGGGTGCTACTAAATCAATAGTCATAACACAAGGTAATAAAGAATGGAAAATTTATTCCATTTTCAAAATATAGATTTAATTTAAGAAATAGTTTTACACCATTGTTTCAAAGTCGGGAAGTAAAGCCCATAAAAATATGTGTTGTCCCATTAAAAGTTGTATTAAAATGTTTGGAAACACTTCGGATGCCAGTCTTCAACGAATGCCTTTGCCATTGCCCACGCCAAGTAATAAACCTGAGAAAAACATGCTAAAATGTCACACACAAAGGTTGGTGAGTTCATAGGTTTAGTTTAAAGAAATCAAGTTGGACCACAGTTGCACATATAACATCTCCGTGAATGACACTATATGCAAAAAGGCTATTACGCTAATACCAAGTTCATGCGACCGAAACTACGACAGTGTGCATGCATCTAGAAGCATGATAAATAAAAGCCCAGCAAGTGTATTTCCGGTACACTCAATCAATACGATATGATATACGCCGGCGTTTGCCTATCGGTCAAACTCGAGCGGGGGTGTCATCCCCAATAGATCTATTCATAACAATCGCGCCTCCCAAAGGGAACTAACGGTAGCATAGATGGGATTCAAGGTTGTTTCACGTAATAGTGTTTTCGGTTTCAGGTCCGAAAAGAGTTTTGCATGTTTCTCACCCCAAATGTTTTGCAAAACAAGCAATAAGAGTAAAATTGGGGCTATAAACTCACCTCAGCGATTCGGTGAATAAAGCACAAAGAGATCGAGTGTGATGACGCAGTGGCTCCCTACCGGAACCTAAGAATGAGACGGCAAGACTCGGTTTGCAGATTTGAGTACTCACGACTCGAAGTGTGTGAATAAATATAAGTGTTTACAAGTGGTTGTGTTTAATGTTGCTTGTGTGGCAGAGTTTACGTTTAAATCATTTCAAAGTGTTTTGTAAGTATTGGCTCTTGGGCGAGTGTGGGAATATATACTATATATTCACATAAGAGTCGGCTCAAATATACGCTTTCGATGTTATAGAAGGGTAAATAAATACAAGCCAATTCATATTTATTAGATTAGTTTCGAGATGAAAAAAAATATATATATATACCTTATCTACTTATTGATGTTATGGGAAATTATTTCATTTAAAATATATATATATATATTATTAATGGTTTACGCGAATGTAGTCGTCAAATAAATATGTATTGAACGTATTTATTTAGTGGAAAGCGAAAATAATGTATGAGAGTAATAAACTTGTAAAGTATTCCACTTAGAGGGGTTTAAATTGTAATACTTAAAATAAATTTAAAACTTATAAAAGTCTTAAACATAAATTATGAGTTTTGCAAAGTTTAGGGACTGAAAGTGTAATTCCGCCAAAAATAATTAACTAAAAAGATGTGTTTTGGACGCAGCTCAGGATTGAACTCAGAACCTCTCGCTAGTAATCCAAGCGACGTAACCACTGAGCCACTAGGCTCATTCGTGTCAAGTTTTACGTTTTAATTGTACTTAAGGTAATATTACTGTGTCTCATTTGTATGTAAAAACCTTCTCAGTGCATGCGTACTACTGCTTTTGAGCATATGTATACATGTGAGAGTTTTGCCAAAAAAGATGAGTTTTGGTTAGCATCTCAAATAGATTAAGTGCATAGCGAGTATAAAAAAAGGACGAGTTCGATGAATGATATTAGAGCCAAACAATCGAAATAAGCCAACAAGTCGACTAGGAAATTTTCCAAAAGTGAGCCAATAACTTAACATGTTTCATATGTTCATTTCCCTTTAGTTTATACACGTTCGATAGGTATGAAATCTTTAAATTTTTTCTAAAAAGTCGAATAAGCAACCAAGTGCTTATTTGCTTGTTTTACGTTCAAAAGTCCACCACATGAGCATAACATAAAGGTGTTTTAAACAAATGACATACAAGTTGAGAAGTGTTTCGAGTGCTTACAGTGGTGAGTTCGAATGTGACGTGAACAAGAACAAGTGAGACGATAAACGACCTAGCTTCCAATGCTTAATACCCCGATAGAGAACTTAACCCGTAACGAGAACTCTAGACTTGATATGTGACCCAAGATACTTGCCTGCCTTCCTTCTATCTTGACATTGAGTGTAAGTGATTTGAGTGACTCTTGGTTTATTTCCAAGGTTATGGAGAGATCTTGTGACCAAATGGTTTCATATATATATTCGACCAAGGCATGGGCATTTTATATTTTTATTTCCTAGATCACCTAGCCATAGGATTTTTAGACATGTGCATTTTGACTTGGTCTTGGGCGTGCACAATGGCAGAAGAGATCCTGGATGTTTCGGGTCTTGATATGTCGAGTCAATGGTCACAAGAACCATTGGATTTTAAGGTCCAAAAGGTCAAAGTAGTGTTTAGAGTATGGTTTGTTTAATAAACTATTTGGTTAGGGTGGCTATCATGACAAACTTCGTCCCCTTCTTTTCCTACACAACTTTTTGTATCCAAGGAAGGTTAACTAGTTTGGGTTGGTTTGTTTCTAGTTCAGTTACGGAGGAAAGAACACAAAAACATTTTTTTTCTTACCTCAATTTTACAATGCTTGTACGTGGGCTAGGAGTTGTGAACGAGGCCCAAGCAAAATAATGTGGGTGGGTTGGGTCACGAGGTGGAATAAAGTCCAATGAGTTCCGAGGCCCGATAAAAATATAAAAGTTTATTATATATTTATTTTATATAATTTTTATTATCAAGGTCGAGGTGAAAAATATCCTGTGACTTGTCATGTTTAAAGTTCAAAACGGAGAAGAAAAAAAAATGTAGACACGAAAACCGGTATGAAAATTTACGAGTTCTTACAGTACCTACCCCTTAAAAGAAACCACGTCCTCGTGGTTTACGATGCGAGAATCGTCGAGGTCGACATGGTGACGAGATGCGAGAATATATACTTAAAACGTGACGTGGAAGAGAGGCTAGTCGTTTAAGGGAGATTTAATAACCTGAGGCAATAAGTAAACAAAAGATAAAGGATTCATTAAGCGGAATATTCGGAATTCAACGCGGTTACATAAAAGAGTTCAATAGATAGGAAACTTAAAGGGATGCAATCTAAGAGGGCGGAGAATTTCTTTGTTGTCGTTAGTTTAGATAGTGTTGAAGTTGATCTTGACGCTCTTCTTTTCCTCCAAGGAAATAAGCTCTTCCTCGGGCTGGTTCAATCTGGGTGGTTCCATTCTGATCCCTTGGATTGGGACACTCATTCTTGTAGTGTCCTCGTTCTCCACACCCGAAGCAAGTTATGTTAGCAAGATCCTTTGACTTGCAGTCTTTGGCCAAGTGCCCAATCTTCTGGCAGTTGCGACATTTCACATTACACGACCACGTGGTGGAGTTTACAACGGTTGCACAAAGGGTGCTTCCTTTCATAGCCTTTCTTCTTCTTCTTTTCGTTCCGAGCAGAGCGGACCTTAACTACTTCTTGCCTCTTGTTTTGATTGTTGTTGTTGTCCTTTGAGTTATCACTCCATTTCCACTTGTTGTTATCTGCTGCTTCAGCGGCATCCTCAATCACTTGATCCATTAACTTGTTTGACACTTCAATAGTCTCGTGAAGGTCAGCAGCCTGTGGGAGGTAGTCACATTTACCTTAATAGATGGAGGTAGCCCTCCGATGTATCGCTCTATCAAGCGAGTTTCAGTTGGCACCATCTCCGGACATAGCAAGGCCAACTCTTGGAAACGTTGGTTGTAGAATGCCATATCAGTGCCCTTCACCTTGAGATTCCAGAACTCATTCTCCAGCTTCTTGACCTCATTGCGAGGGCAATATTTCTTGAGCACCATATCCTTGAATTCTTCCCAAGGCATGGCATAAGCAGCATCAATGCTTGCAGACTTCAGGTAATTATTCCACCAAGTTAAGGCAACCTCTTGAAAAGTGAACGAAGCAAACTTCACCCTCTCTTCATCTTCACAGTTGCAGATCTTAAACACAGTTTCAGTTTTCAAGCCATGGGTCAAAACAACAGCTCCCTCCGTTCCATTATAACTGCCAGTCATACAGTTACGGAACTCCTTGTACGTGCCGAACGTTTATTACCGATAGGCCTAGAAGTTCCAGCCATTGGTTGAGTTGTTCGAATTGATCGCAGCTAGCGCTGCTGCCACTCGTTCATTGACCAATTGGTCAATCATGGCTTGATCGATAGCGGGGGGTTGCGCCCCCCGGCAGGAGCAGGAGTGGGAGTGGGAGTAGCGGCGGGTCGGCCACGGGTGATTCTTGTTGACTTTCTCCTAGCCATCTTCTATGATACAAGAAAAGACGATAATTGAGTTTAGAATAGACGGAGTAATGTCGTATGACGTTAGGAAGGATAGAATCTATGAGTGAAATAAGAGGATGTGACCAGTGACAGAGGTGGTTTTAAATATGTGGGTGAAAATAATATAAATCAAGTAGTTGTATGTTACATAAAGACATAACATAGAATCAATTAGGGGCATAACATAGTGCGATATTGTAATAGTGGGCATGTTAAGCAGTTTAACATAGAGGGGTAACAAGTATAAGCATTCGTAGTCTACTCTACACTCTCCTTAAGTTAATTATTCCTTAATCTCATTAAGTTTGTTACATCAACATTATTTTCATTTAATCCTCGCGACCCAATCAAACAATAACAGCCTTAAAGTTTAAATGAGAATGAGCCTATACACATTTAAACTTCGCAACCCAATCAAACAAGAATAGTCTTAAAGTTTAAATGTGAGTTAATTAAGAAACTTAATGATTTTGAGAAATAATTAATTTAATTTAAATAAGAGTTTATACGAACCTAAAATACAATAGTAACACATAGCACGACTACATCGTGTAACAGTAGGCAAGGCATGGCAGACATTCGCAGCTGTGGCGGTGTTGAAGTGTTTTTAGGAAAATTTGGTTATAGTTTAGGTTTTGAAAAATACCTAATTCTCTATAACCTTGGCTCTGATACCAATCTGTAACACCCCCAAAATTTCACAGCGGAAGCGTTCGGGTCATGGGGTGCTACTAAATCAATGGTCATAACACAAGGTAATAAAGAATGGAAAATTTATTCCATTTTCAAAATATAGATTTAATTTAAGAAATAGTTTTACACCATTGTTTCAAAGTGCGGAAGTAAAGCCCATAAAAATATGTGTTGTCCCATTAAAAGTTGTATTAAAATGTTTGGAAACACTTCGGATGCCAGTCTTCAATGAATGCCTTTGCCATTGCCCACGCCAAGTAATAAACCTGAGAAAAACATGCTAAAATGTCACACACAAAGGTTGGTGAGTTCATAGGTTTAGTTTAAAGAAATCAAGTTGGACCACAGTTGCACATATAACATCTCCGTGAATGACACTATATGCAAAAAGGCTATTACGCTAATACCAAGTTCATGCGACCGAAACTACGACAGTGTGCATGCATCTAGAAGCATGATAAATAAAAGCCCAGCAAGTGTATTTCAGTACACTCAATCAATACGATATGATATACGCCCGACGTTTGCCTATCGGGTCAAACTCGAACGGGGGTGTCATCCCCAATAGATCTATTCATAACAATCGCGCCTCCCCAAGGGAACTAACTGGTAGCATAGGTGGGATTCAAGGTTGTTTCACGTAATGGTGTTTTCAGTTTCAGGTCCGAAAAGAGTTTTGCATGTTTCTCACCCCAAAGTTTTATAAACAAGTAATAAAAGTAAAAGTGGGGCTATAAACTCACCTCAGCAGTTCGGTGAATAAAGCACAAAGAGATCGAGTGTGATGACGCTAGAGTGGCTCCTACCCGAACCTAAGAATGAGACGGCAAGACTGTTTCAGTTTGAGTACTCACGACTCGAAGTGTGTGAATAAAGATAAGTGTTTACAAGTGGTTATGTTTAATGTTTGCTTGTGTGGCAGAGTTTACGTTTTAAATTATTTCAAAGTGTTTGTAAGTATTGGCTCTTGGAACGAGTGTGGGAATATATACTATATATTCACATAAGAGTCGGCTCAAATATACGCTCAGATGTTATAGAAGGGTAAATAAATACAAGCCAATTCGTATTTATTAGATTAGTTTCGAGATGAAAAAAATATATATACCTTATCTACTTATTGATGTTATGGGTAATTATTTCATTTAAAAAAAAACATATATTATTAATGGTTTACGCGAATGTAGTCGTCAAATAAATATGTATTGAACGTATTTATTTAGTGGAAAGCGAAAATAATGTATGAGAGTAATAAACTTGTAAAGTATTCCACTTAGAGGGGTTTAAATTGTAATACTTAAAATAAATTTAAAACTTATAAAAGTCTTAAACATAAATTATGAGTTTTGCAAAGTTTAGGGACTGAAAGTGTAATTCCGCCAAAAATAATTAACTAAAAAGATGTGTTTTGGACGCAGCTCAGGATTGAACTCAGAACCTCTCATTAGTAACCCAAGCGACGTAACCACTGAGCCACTAGGCTCATTCGTGTCAATTTATACGTTTTAATTGTACTTAACATAATATTACTGTGTTTCATTTGTATGTAAAAACCTTCTCAGTGCATGCGTACTGTTGCTTTTGAGCATATGTATACATGTGAGAGTTTTGCCAAATAAGATGAGTTTTGGTTAGCATCTCAAATAGATTAAGTGTATAGCGAGTATAAAAAAAAGACGAGTTCGATGAATGATATTAGAGCCAAACAATCGAAATAAGCCAACAAGTCGACTAGGAAATTTTTCCAAAAGTGAGCCAATAACTTAACATGTTTCATATGTTCATTTCCCTTTAGTTTATACACGTTCGATAGGTATGAAATCTTTAAATTTTTTCTAAAAAGTCGAATAAGCAACCAAGTGCTTATTTGCTTGTTTTACGTTCAAAAGTCCACCACATGAGCATAACATAAAGGTGTTTTAAACAAATGACATACAAGTTGAGAAGTGTTTCGAGTGCTTACAGTGGTGAGTTCGAATGTGACGTGAACAAGAACAAGTGAGACGATAAACGACCTAGCTTCCAATGCTTAATACCCCGATAGAGAACTTAACCCGTAACGAGAACTCTAGACTTGATATGTGACCCAAGATACTTGCCTGCCTTCCTTCTATCTTGACATTGAGTGTAAGTGATTTGAGTGACTCTTGGTTTATTTCCAAGGTTATGGAGAGATCTTGTGACCAAATGGTTTCATATATATATTCGACCAAGGCATGGGCATTTTATATTTTTATTTCCTAGATCACCTAGCCATAGGATTTTTAGACATGTGCATTTTGACTTGGTCTTGGGCGTGCACAATGGCAGCAGAGATCCTGGATGTTTCGGGTCTTGATATGTCGAGTCAATGGTCACAAGAACCATTGGATTTTAAGGTCCAAAAGGTCAAAGTAGTGTTTAGAGTATGGTTTGTTTAATAAACTATTTGGTTAGGGTGGCTATCATGACAAACTTTGTCCCCTTCTTTTCCTACACAACTTTTTGTATCCAAGGAAGGTTAACTAGTTTGGGTTGGTTTGTTTCTAGTTCAGTTACGGAGGAAAGAACACAAAAACATGTTTTTTTTCTTACCTCAATTTTACAATGCTTGTACGTGGGCTAGGAGTTGTGAACGAGGCCCAAGCAAAATAATGTGGGTGGGTTGGGTCACGAGGTGGAATAAAGTGTTGAGTTTATGATATATAAAATATAATAAAACATAAAGACATCAAGAGTACACAGCGGAAGACTTAAGATCATAACAAATAAATTAATTAACTGAAAGTATGCGTAACGTACCTCTTGCGAATAGCAAATCCCTCGATCAAAGCAAAACAACCCTTGAGCAATGCAAACCAAAGAAGTACTTATTGGTGTAAGAATAATGTCTTACAACCACGTTCTTGTACACACGAATTAACCAAACGAATCAAGCGTTGCTAGATCTAACATAAGTCCTCGTTTAAGAAAAACGAAACCAAACTCCCTTACTTGGGGTGTTCGGCCGAATAATGGACTAGAGAAGGAGAGAGAGATCTAGGGTTAATTCAATGCACAAGTGTATGAAACCCTAGAACCTACCCCTCCTTATATACTAGTATGTAAACTTAGGGAACAAGTTAGGGATTTAGGCCTGTAGAGAGACCCCTATGGCAGGCACTATGAAAGCCCAAAGCCCAACCCATAACTTTTCCAAGTTTTCCATTTTCTAGTCCTTCTTCTTTCCATTTAACGGTCGTTAGTCAGTTTTCCGTTAAATACTTAACGATCGTTAACCGGACTTAATGTGTAATAATTAATCGTAAACATAAACATTAATTATTAACTTTAATTCTCATTCGCTAATGTGTGCAATCCGTGGTCACGAGTTCGAATCCGGACATTCACATGTTTGTAAATATATACATTTCCAAAAATCGCTCACTTGGATATGTTTATAAAATGTGAAATGACATTGGTTAGCGTCTAGCAACACGCCAATGCCCCCGGTACACAACTCGTGTATGGTTTTGGAGAAAAACCAAGTTTGATGATTCATCATCATATTCATCCTTTGTTTCTAATACCATGTTAATAAGAATATGGATCTCACTCATTTCTTAATTAACTATTCTGTTTTCGATTTGATATGATGATAAGATTACCAATTCTTCTGAAAAGAAGACCTTGGGTATGGCCATACTAAACATCTTAACAACCATACTCGGGGGCCCAGAGTATTATACTTCAAAATAAATTTGAAGGAAACAAATCCCATTTTGACTACAAGCAGGATTCATAAATTGCGCAACACTTCTGAAAACAACCCTTATAACTACCAGTTACGTGTAGCGTTAGATTGCTTCAAAAAAATGCACTACATCCATGACATATCTCTTGTATCTCAAGTCAGAGGATAAATCTCCATGATATACTTAATGACAAAGATCCATATAAGTATCTCAGAGGGTTGGTGGGATAAGTCCTATACTCAATCATGAATATCATTTGAAATTAGTCATGCTACACATCAATATACTTTCAAGTATATTCTAACTAATACTCAGATTTGTCTTAATTCAATATCATTCCCATGTATTGATTGAAACGGACTATTTAGAATAACTTAAGTTATTGATGGATTTAAAACATGCAACATAGTGACAACTATATAAATGGAAATTAAACGTATACGGACTTTAATTCATTATAAATTAATAATGTTTAACATCCTTTATACAAATACTAAATAGATCAATGCATGAGAATATAGTTAAGGAAGTTTG
>OU343217.1:260450019-260541630 GCA_910596185.1 Chrysanthemum makinoi
GATCAAGTGATCTATATGTTAGAAGAGAATGAGAGTGTATGAGAGATTTAGTAAGAAGAGGGGTGAGTTAGAATGAAGAAATGGCTCTCAATTTATAGGCAAATTTCTCCTCTGTTCCACGGATTCCACAGATCCCTTCCACTTGGGATCCGGCTAGTGTAATCCTAGGGATCCGTAAGGGCTTCTTTGCCCATGGGTTTTTTGGTTATGGGTCATGGGTTATGGGTTGGTCCATGGGTTTCTCTAGATTCAATGTATCTAAGTATACATTGTATCAAGTCTTCTTTGGTATGGTTTAAGATCCATGGGTTATGGTTTTACCCATCCTAATAAACTATTACAACAAATGCTTAATTATTACATTTTGTATTTAAATGGCTATATGTAAATGCTTTACAAAAATAACATGTATCCTTATAATTATATTTAAGATAACATTACATTTGTTATCAACAAAACATAAAGAGATCGCTAAAATATTAATAAAGCGCTTTTACGGTATATTTGTATTAACAATCTCCCCCTTTTTGTTGATGACAAAATATAATGTTATGATGAGTAAAACTTAAGAATAGATGTAAGTTTTGAAAGCCCCTAAGTTACTTACTTTCTCCCCCTTTTTGTCAAAACAAAAGTTAACCCTTGGAAGAAATAAACAATCTTCTAACTCCCCTTGACCGTAGCTCCCCTTGTTCGGGTCACAAGAGAAGAAAATAAAAAAACCTAAAAAAGAAAGGTTAGTAACATGCTTATATAATCTTGTGGTTGTCGAGAATCAAGATTGGGAGCCAAGGTATGTAAACAAGGCCTTGTAATAAAACAACAAATTGTAGTGGTATGTATGCCACTTACAAGCATGTAAAAATAAGAACAAGACTTGTCCTTGAAAAATGACTTCAAAAAAAAATAATACTAAAAGTAGAAAGTAGTAGTAGTGATTCCTTCCATGCTTGCATAAGGTTATGGATAGAGATTTTGATGAGTAATGGTATTGATGCGATCAAGGATGAGTTCGAGTATGAAACGCATTTCTTCCCTAACTTCTATTGCAATTTCCCTAGTGGATTGGCAATGTTCACAATGTAAAATGATGGTTATGGGCGCTGAAGTTTTCCGGTTGTTTTGATTTGAGTTTTGCGGAAGTTGTGGTGGAAAAATAGGAAAATATGGATTACAATCCGGAATGTTAATAAGTGGTGGTGGAAAAGAACCTATATGTTCTTGTAATGTGATGGGAGCTAATGGTGGTGATGTTTCATGATCTTGAAAGAGTATTTGGAGATGGGGGTGTTGAAAAGACTTTTTTCTTTAGGTTGGTTAGATCTTGTTGGAGTTAAGGAGTTCCAAAAGAGTTATTTTAGGTGGTGATGAAGTTGGTGTACTAGTTGGTGATGAGGGTGGTGCTATAATGGAAGCATCTTTGTGTGAGTTATTTGTTGAGGATGAAACATTTGAGGTTGGTTTTGCTAAACAACAAGATCGGATACTAACTGCGTGGATATCCTAGCATTTGATTGTGGTATTTTAGATGGTGGAAGTACAAAGGTTTGGATATCATGATTGTTTGTTCTAGATGATTCTCCTAAAGGGTTTTTGGATGACATGATGAAGTGTGTTTGTGAGAAGGAGATGGGGTATGCAAGCATTTTGGGAGCTATATATATAGAAAAACAAAGCATTGTAATGAATGCTTGACCCAAAATGTGGATTAAAAATCTAATGATTAGATATGAATTCAAGGCATGTGATCATGAGAACACAAGCATTAAAGAGCATACTCCCAAAATGAAACAAATGTGGATTTTTCATCCAAAGTGAAAAAATAGAAGTTGAAAACAAATACACGGATCCCACGGATCCTTCCCTTGAGGGATCCGGGTCCAAAGATAAAGGTCAGATCCGTGGGTCCGGTGTTTCAGGCAAAGACAAAATTTTCCTTTTAGAAACATTTTTGCCTAGTGTGTGCCTATATGCAAACTATTTGGAGTTTCGGTTATCTCGACTCTACAAAGAATAGAAAATAAACTAGAAGTGTAAAAGCATCCTATTGAGATAACCCGAAAACACATATTTAGTACATGAGTACGTAATTTTGTGTTATCAATGCTCCTAATTCATTGTTGCTTAAATGAATGTACCAGAAAACACATATTAGTTATGTGTCCCTTTAGCATTCAAAAGACATGAGATGCAATGAAAACGGGTTTTTACTTTGTATTAATAATCAAAAAGCGATTTGTCCTAGACGTGAGAAATTGATTTTGTGAAATTGATACTGAAGGTATCATCCTTTTAGAAAACATTGTGAAAGTACGTTTAGAAAATAAGAAAATTATAAGTGTAAAAACTCATCTTGGGTTTTGAAAATTCTCGTATTGTTTGTGAGTTGTGCGTGAAATAGAGATCCTAGACTCGAGAAAAGAAGGCTAGTGTTAACATACCTTGTAGAGTCAATTAAATTACGACGTTTGTTCCATTAGACCAAGACCAAGACGGCATAGGTTGAATTGTTCCCGCTTCAATCCGGTTTGGTGACGTCGGCTATGTATGTCTTCGGATGCTACCTTCTCAATAGAGATGTTCCCTTTGAACATTGTCTCTTAGGAAGTGATGACGAATCTCTATATGCTTTGTGAGAGAATGCAATACCGGATTCTTGCTTAGATCGATTGCCCCTTTGTTGTCACATAGGATGGCTATGTGTCGCTAGATGGATGTCGTAGTCTACTAATGCTTGTTTCATCCATAGTGGTTGTTGGCATGCTTTGCGGCAGGAGACGCATCGGCTTGTTGTTGATATTGCAAGTGCCGCTTGTTTCTTAGAAAACCATGATGTTAAACAACATCCCATAAAAGTACATACCCCACTTGTACTTTTTTCTATCAACGTAATCACCGCATGGTCGAATCGCATATACAATTGTTTCTACTCCGCCCCTTAGGATACCATAATCCTAATTGTGTTGTACCCTTAATATATCTAAATATCCTTTTACGGCTTCTAGGTGTGATATTTTGGGGTCTTCTTGAAACCTAGCACATAAGCAAACACTAAACATGATATCCTACTTCGTGTGAGGTAGGCTACCTATCATGCCATGATATTTAGTATTATCTACCATTCTCCCAGTCCTCGCCTTTTGTGAGTTTTGTGTCGGATGACATTGGAGTCCTAATTGGTTTTGACTCTTCTAGACCGAATTTCTTTAACATCTCCTTGATGTACTTAGATTGATTAAAGAAGATACCATCTTTTATTTGTTTTATTTGTAGACCAAGAAAGAAACTAAGTTCTCCCATCATACTCATCTCAACTGCCATGCATGATTTTAGAAAAATCATCACACATGTCTTGACAAGTGGATCCGAATATAATATCATCTACATATATTTGTACTATGATTATATGTGACTCCTTTTCTTAGTAAAAAGTGTGTTGTCAACTAACCCATGGTGTAGTTGTGTTTAACTAGAAATGACTTGAGTCTATCATACCAAGCTTTTGGAGCTTGTTTAAGACCATAAAGGGCTTTCTTTAATTTATATACATGTTTGGGTTTTTCAAAATCAATGAAGCCCGGAGGTTGAGCTACATATACTTCTTCATTTATGAAACCATTTAGAAAAGCGCTTTTGACATCCATTTGATAAAGCTATAGATCATTAGCACAAGCATACGCAAGAAGTATTCTTATAGACTCTAATCTAGCTACGGGGGCGTAAGTCTCATCAAAGTCTATTCCCTCTTGTTGGTTATACCCTTGAGCAACGAGTCTAGCCTTGTTCCTAGACACTACTCCGTTTGCATCTAATTTGTTTTTATAAACCCATTTGGTTCCTATTATGGTTTGATTACTAGGTGGAGGGACAAGTGTCCAAACATCATTAGAAACAAATTGATTTAGTTCTTCTTGCATAGCCATTACCCAACTTTCATCTTTTATGGCTTCTTGTGTATTCTTAGGTTCTAAGGTTGAACCGAAACAAAACAAGCTACTTTGGTTTTGAACTTGAGATCTTAATGTTCGCTCGTTTAGTTTTCCTATGACTTTATCTACGTGGTGATCTTTGGACTCTTTAATGTTTACTATTTCATCACTTAGAGGTTCTTCTTCTTCACTTATCTTTTTCTTTATTATTATGGCTTCACTTTCTATAATCTCTTCATCGACAAGAGGTGGAGAGGGTTTGGGTGGACTTTCATCAAATTTTATATTTAATGACTCTTCTACCTTCATTGTTTCTTTGTTTAATATGACGTAAGCTTTGCTATTTGGCGAATAACCTAAAAAGATACCTTCGGTTGATTTAGGATCAAATTTGGTAAGGTAATCTTTAGTGTTAAGAATAAAACATTTACTACCAAAGACTCTAAAATGATTTAACGTAGGCTTTTTGCCTCGAAATAACTCATATGGAGTTTTTCCTAAGATTGGTCTAATCAAGACCGATTGAGTATACTGAAGTATCAACATGATTACACCAAAATTTATGAGGTATGGATTGTTCATTAAGCATGGTTCGACTCATTTCTTGTAGAGTTCTATTCTTTCTTTCTACTACCCCATTCGACGTGGTGCTGGAGCGGAAGTTTGAGTAATACCATTAAGCGTCACAAAAAGCTCTGAATTGCACTTCATTATCTAATTCCCTACCATGATCCGTCCTAATAGACACTATGGGACTTCCTAGTTGTCTTTTTTAGATCTTTTAGCTTAATATTTCAAAATAGTTAAAGGTTTCTCGCTTTGTTCTTTAAAATTTTGTCCATGTATACCTAGAGTAGTCATCCACTATTACCAAAGTGTAGTAGTTGCCTCCATAACTTTGGATAGCGGATGGACCAAATAAATCCATATGTAGTAATTCTAGACACCTAGTTGTGGACACCATGTTTTTAGCTTTATGACTCGAATGAGCTTGTTTTCCTATATTGCACGCATCACAAAAATGATGTTCATATTTTAACTTAGGTAGATCTCTTACTAGATTTTTGGATGATAGCGATTGAAGAAGTCGCATGTTGGTGACCCAATCTTCTCGATGCTATAAGGTCGAAGTATCATCCATAGAGGTAAGACATAATTTGTCTTTAGGTTCATTACCGATTTTAATGACATAGACTCCATGTTTCCTAATTCCTCTTCCTATGGTTATGCCATTTTTAAGAATCTTACTACGGTTTTGTAAAAAGTACATTGCACTTTTTATCACATATTTGTCCTATACTTAAGAGATTAAAGTTTAGGTTTTCTACGTGACACACATCGTTAATGGTTAGAGATTTGTTAGAAATTGTACCTTTAACGATGATTCTACTTTTGCTATTTCCAAACACCACATTACCTCCATTAATGGATTCATATGTGGAGAATAGATCCTATTCCCGGGTCATGTGCCTTGTGCACCGCTATCCTTGACCCATTCATCGGGGTCTAGGCGAATCCTTTTAAGCACACCTAAATTAATAATAAACTCAAAAGTTTGGTCCCCATTTGTTCATGGGTCCATTAGTGTTAAACATTCCATTCATGTTAGACATGTATGGATAAGATGAGTATGCATTCCATGGAGCAAAGTTTTGAAAAGGAAAACCGTTTTGCATGTTTTGATTCCATCCCATTTGATGGTTACTTTTTGGGTAAACGCTTTTAGGTCTCCTAAATGAATTAGGTTTTGAAAAAGTTGGAGCTTTGTTTCTTGCAAAAGTAGGATTATATTTTGGAGGTGGTTGTCTAGTGGTGACATGATTTGGTTTCTTCCTATTAACTATGACAAACTCAGTTCTAGATGAAGAAGCTACATTATTACTAATGTTTGCTACAACAGATCCACGGATCCCTTTTTCTACACTAGCCGGTTCCTTTTTAGGGGATCCAGGGATCCGCCACAACAAAGGGCGGTTTTTCTAGTTCCTAGACAAATTTTGTTTCTTTACTTTCACTAGTTGATGGATCAAGTTGTTGACTACCTTGACCCTTTTGATTGTTACCATTTTTAACAGCTATCGAAAGTATTGTATCTAAAATGTTCGTGCTCATTCTAGCAATTTTAGAATCTAAGTGATCCACTAGTGTTTGAAGTTGAACCCAAAGTTCACATTCACCACTTGCTATTTTACCTTTCTCTAAACGTTTTAGTTTTGCTTTTAATTCTATGACTTCTTTATCTAAACGCTTATTTTGACTCTTTAAAAGCTTGTTTTTGTTAACTAGTTTTAAGCTAATATTGCATAGTTTGTCATATTCATTATGCAATGAGTCGTCATCAAGTGATGAGCTACTATAGTATTCAGTGACATACCTGCCATTTGCCATAAGACAAATTTCTTCATCCTCTCGTCGCTCATTCCCCACGCTGCCGCCACTTAACGCCTTTGATCATCCCGTTTGGGACACTTACTAATAAAGTGGTTTGGGTCCCCACATTTAAAGCAAGTACGATCATCCTTGGCTTCTCGTCCTCTTTGCTTTTCCGAAAGCCTTTCTTATCGTCATACGGTTGTTTGACGCATCTTCCCTTTCTTCTAAAGAACTTTTTAAAGTCCCTTACCGCCATAGCGCACTCTTCGTCGTCACTACTCGAAGATGAGTTCTCCTCATCGCCGAAGGCCTTTTGGCTTTAAGGGCAAGAGATTTGTTTTTCTCTTTCACCTTTGAGGCTTCAGAATCTTTAGCAAGGACAAGCTCGTAGACTTTTAGGTTGCCTATGAGTTCATCGAGGTGAGGATTGTCAAATTTTTTGACTCTTCGATTTCCATCACCTTGGATCTCCACTTCGATGGAAGTGCCCTTAGATATCTCCTAACATGGTTACGCTAGAAAAGATTCATCAAGTGCTTGTAAAGATGTAATAATAGTATTAAAGTTAGCAAATGAATGATCTATAGTTTCCTCATCCGATATTGAAAATTGTTCATATTGTTGAACAAATAAATCAATTTTATTATTTTTAACTTGTTTGTTGCCTTGATGAGTTACAACTAAAGAATTCCAAATTTCTTTAGAGGTTTTAAGCATAGAAATTCTTTCGAATTCCTTTTTCGGTAAAGCATTATATAATACCATTTTTGCTTCACTATTTTAGAAAGCTTTTTCTTCATTTCATCATTTAGTTTATCATGAGGTATGTGAACTAAATTTCCTTTATCATCATTTGAGGTAGCCTCAAAATCACCTTCAACAATAATGTACCAAAGATCAATATCTTTAGACTTCACATATGTTTCAAATCTATTTTTCCAATATATAAAACCATTAGTTTCAAGTAGTGGTGGTCGTTGCATAGATTGCCCTTCCTTATAATTTTCGTGAACCCATGGTGATCGCAAAGTTTTTAAAATACAATTTTATTTTAAAACTTTTATAAACTTAGCTCTTGATGCCAATTGTGAAAAACTAGAAGGGGGTTGAATAGTTTTGCCGATTTTAAGTTGATTTCAAAACTTTTAGATTCGATATTATGTGAAATTGTATGGATGTAGAGAACGTATAGATATAATGATAATGCAAGCAAATAGATAAAGTTAAGGGATAAAAATGACACAACCGATTTATAGTGGTTCGGCTACAAGGTCACCTTCCTTGCCCTACTCCACTCGAAGTCACATACTCGAGAGTTTAAGCACTATGTCAACAAACTCCTTCACTTGGCGGAGAAGCCTTCACAACGTTGCTTACACTTTTTCCGGTACAAAGCTAGATACCGAGTCCGTAGCACGGTGGACCAAAAATTTTAGATTCGATTCGTGAATACTATTGCATAGTTTGTCATATTCATTATGCAATGAGTCGTCATCAAGTGATGAGCTACTATAGTATTCAGGACATACCTCGTCATTTGCCATAAGACAAATTTCTTCATCCTCCTCGCCGCCATTCCCCACGCGTCGCTAACGCCTTTTGATCATCTCGTTTGGGACACTTGCTAATAAAGTGGTTTGGGTCCCCACACTTAAAGCAAGTACGATCATCCTCTTTGTCTTCGCCCTTCTTTGCTTTTCCTAAAGCCTTTCTTATCATCATACGGTTGTTTGACGATCACCCTTTCTTCTAAAGAACTTTTTAAAGTCCCTTACCGCCATAGCGCTTTTAATCGCCGCCACTACCGAAGATGAGTTCTCCTCATCGCCGAGGCCTTTTTGGCTTTAAGGGCAAGAGATTTGTGTTTTCTTTCACCTTTGAGGCTTCGAATCTTTTAGCAAGGACAAGCTCGTAGACTTTTAGGTTACCTATGAGTTCATTGAGGGTGAGGATTGTCAAATCTTTCGACTCTTCGATTTCCATCACCTTGATCTCCACTTCGATGAAGTGCCCTTAGATATCTCCTAACATGGTTAGCTAGAAAAAGATTCATCAAGTGCTTGTAAAGATGTAATAATAGTATTAAAGTTAGCAAATGAATGATCTATAGTTTCATCATCCGATATTGAAAATTGTTCATATTGTTGAACAAATAAATCAATTTTATTATTTTTAACTTGTTGGTTGCCTTGATGAGTTACAACTAAAGAATTCCAAATTTCTTTAGAGGTTTTAAGCATAGAAATTCTTTTCAATTCCTTTTCGAAAGCATTATATAAAAAACCATTTTTGCTTCACTATTTTTAGAAAGCTTTTTCTTCATTTCATCATTTAGTTTATCATGAGGTATGTGAACTAAATTTCCTTTATCATCATTTGAGGTAGCCTCAAAATCACCTTCAACAATAATGTACCAAAGATCAATATCTTTAGACTTCACATATGTTTCAAATCTATTTTTCCAATATATAAAACCATTAGTTTCAAGTAGTGGTGGTCGCTGCATAGATTGCCCTTCCTTATAATTTTCGTAACCCATTGTGATCGAAAGTTTTTAAAATACAATTTTATTTTAAAACTTTTATAAACTTAGCTCTTGATGCCAATTGTGAAAAACTAGAAGGGGGTTGAATAGTTTTGCCGATTTTAAGTTGATTTCAAAAACTTTAGATTCGATATTATGTGAAATCGTGATGGATGTTGAGAACGTATAGATATAATGATAATGCAAGCAAATAGATAAAGTTAAGGGATAGAAATGACACAACCGATTTATAGTGGTTCTGCTACAAGGTCACCTTCCTTGCCCTACTCCACTCCCCGAGTCACCTACTCGAGTTTCAAGCACTATGTCAACAAACTCCTTCACTTGGCGGAGAAGCCTTCACAACGCGTTACACTTTTCCCACAAAGCTAGATACCGAGTCCGTATCACGGTGGACCAAACCAACACAACTATTACACAACAAATATGTGAAATATCAAATACAAGATCTTCGCATGAAATCTTATGGAGTGACAAATCAATCAAGGACCCCTTGCTTGGATGACTTGTAGAATGTTCGTGATCTCACTGCAGAAGGACCTATATAATGATTACAAATAGAAAGAAAGAAGAACAACTCTCTAGATCAAGTGATCTATATGTTAGAAGAGAATGAGAGTGTATGAGAGATTTAGTAAGAAGAGGGGTGAGTTAGAATGAAGAAATGGCTCTCAATTTATAGGCAAATTTCTCCTCTCGCTTTCACGGATCCCACGGATCCATTCCACTTGGGATCCGGCTAGTGTAATCCTAGAGATCCGTGGTACGCTCCTCTTTGCCCATGGGTTTTTGGTTATGGGTCATGGGTTATGGGTTGGTCCATGGGTTTTCTCTAGATTCAATGTATCTAAGTATACATTGTATCAAGTCTTCTTGGGTATGGGTTAAGATCCATGGGTTATGGTTTTACCCATCCTAATAAACTATTACAACAAATGCTTAATTATTACATTTTTTTATTTAAATGGCTATATGTAAATGCTTTACAAAAATAACATGTATCCTTATAATTATACTTAAGATAACATTACATTTGTTATCAACAAAACACAAAGAGATCGCAAAATATTAATAAACGTTTTTACGGTTTATTTGTATTAACAATTATTATCTTTGTTGGTTTACTTATGACTATTAGTGAGTAGATTTTTATTATGCTTGTTAAGTGATTGGTGAATTATGAAATTAAGTGTGGAATATTAGAGATTATTAATTGGTAGCCTTTGGTTTACTTGGTTTGATTTTTAGAAACTTTAACGGGCAAAAGCCGTTAAGGATTTTAACTATTTAACCAAGTAGATTTTATCTAGATTAAAAGTAGGATTTTCAATATAAACCAACGCTAGAGAAAAATCTACTTTTTTAAACGGATAATTAAAGGTTGTTAATTAATAATTTTCGGATAATCGATGAATTGAGTAGTTGGTTATTTTAACGGGCAAAAGCCATTGGTATAATTAATTATTTAAAGTCTACTAATTTTTACCTCGAAAAATAATTGTTTTCAATATAAGCCAATGTTGTGAGGAAATAATTTGTTTCGACGGGTATTAATTACATAAGTGCTTTTAAGGAAAAATCCACACTTAATGAACTTTTCACCACACTTAACAAGCATTGCTTTTTATCATATATTATTAGTCGGTATTATTTGCTATTAGTTTAATTTTTATCTCACTTAAAATAGTTTCTTTATTTATTAGTATAAAAAGTTTTAAAAATTAGCATACAAAACCAAACAAAAACCAAAACGATAATCAAGCATCATTTTAAACGAACAAACAAATACATAAAATTCAATTCATCTCTCGCCTAGGAATACGACATCCGGAAGGTTGATTATTACTTGTCCTCAAGTAGTAATTGATTCTTAATCGGGAATACAAATTTTAAAACTGCCCTTTGCTACAAATCCGAGAATCACCTACGGATGATATCTAGTTGAACATCCAGTGGGATATTGCCAGACATTTTGTTAGAAAAAAGCAGAAAGATTGAGATAAAGATGTGAAGTGACCAAAAGAAGAAAGAAATATTTTGTTAAAGAAAATTAGAAAGATTTGTATTGAAGAAAGAGATTGGGAACAGAGGCATTAAAGGACATGTAGCATGATGTACTTTAGGGCAACCAAATAATATTTAATTCAGTTGTATACCAAATATTAATAACATATACATAACCAATATATAATTGGTTTACAAACCATACGCCTTTTTGTGTATGTGCACTGGTATAAAAAAAGGAAATGCAGCTTGAGCTTATAAAAATACAAAAAATAATAATCCAAAGAATATGTAACATAAGTAAAAATAAGTATAGTTAAAGTTGAAAGAAAAATCATGCACAAGTCAACATGTGACAATAATTATGGGTCAAAAGGACATTAAGGATGGTACCTTGAGAGACCGCTGACAATTTTTGTATTCAACCTTGTGCTTCCGTATATTCAAGCATCCGTTCACGGTAAGCTAACGCCAAGTTGAAGAGGGTCGTCTACTTCCAGAGGCTGGTTGATTCGGTAAAAACCAATAATATAAGAGAAGTGTGTAGTATTACGGGGTAACTCAAACGTGTTAGGTTTGAGCACCGAGATCGTTCCGAACGAGGGTTGAATGGAATTTCCAACTCACGTCGCGATTATCGAGATTTGAATGGGTTAAAAAGGATTTTGAGGATTTCTAAACTACAGGGCAAGCAATAATAATAAAAGGCATATAAATCAACTAATCCTAAGGTGCAAACAAGTAATCTCAATTATAATGCGAAATTAAACTAAAGACGCAAATTACTTTATGCCAAAAAAAACGTATTCTAAAATGCAAATTAATCTATTTTAACCCCTAAAAGTGATCTAATATTTCTCTAAAAATGTGATTTAAAAAATATCTAAAATTTAAAACTATTTTTTTTTTTTTTTTTTTTGATTTTTGATTTTTTTTAAAAATAGCGAAATATATATATATATTTTTTTTTGACTTTTTAATTTTTTTTTTTAATAATTTTTTTTTTAAAACTAATTTAACTAATTAAAGTTTAAACTAAAATTTAAATGACAAACTACAACTAGTGACGATTAATATTAAGCTAAGAGAATGATACTAAAAAGACTTAACAAGCATCATACGAAAAATTAAACGTAACGTTAAACTAAGATTCTAAGCTAAAAATAATAAAAAGTTAAGAGAATAAAACCCTAGATGAAACGAGAGGAATAAAACCACCCGATCGATAAGCATAATTAACACAAAAGTTTGCAACTTTATTAATCTTATCCACTAATTAGTAAGTAAAGTTTAAAACTTTATTCACTAACAAGCTTAAAAATTACTAAAGTTTCAAACTTTATGTATTAAAAATGCTTAAAGACCCTTAAGCTCCGGCCTTAGCGGTTGAGATGATGATAAACACAAAAAGATACAAACTTAATAAGAGTTAGGCAATAATAAGCACTACTACTAAATGTAAATAAGCTAAAAGTGATCTAAAAATTAAAAAGATTTAAACTTTATAACTAAAAACTATTAGATCTAAGTCCACCCAAAGCCAAGTTGTTCCATCCGAAGATTAAACGTGAATCGGGTATATTTAAGGACTTGATCTAAATGAACAAGCTATTAAATAGCTTATTGTTCAATAAAACTTAAAAAGTTGCAACCTTTATATGAAAAACTTGATAAAACTAATAAATCTTATTAATAATAAGCTAAAAAATAGAAAATGTGCTCTCAAACTTAAAAGATGTCAAGGCTTATTTGTACAATAAGCCGAGCTTAATAAGCTCATGCATCTCTTTTGTTGTTTGAATCGAAGCCTAGAGGATGAAGAAAAAATGTGATAATAAGACATAATAAGCTAAAACTTATAAAAATGTAAACTTTTTATAAAATAAGTGAAATAAAAACTATTTATGAAAAGTATTAAAGAAAGTTTTATAGAAAAAAAACAAATAAAAGAGCTTAATGGATAAGCTTATAGAAAAAGCTAACCCAAAAAGCAAAACCTAAATAAGCTATAATAAGCTAATAAGCTAATATAGCTTAATAGGTAAGAAAAGAAAAAGAAAATAAAGAAAGAGATGAGAAGAAGAAATAAGATGAAAGATAATAAATAAGATTTAACTAACTTGAAAGAAATAAATAAAACTTTTATAAAACTAAATAAGCATTAAAATTACAAGAGTTCCAAGACAAAAATAAATTAAAGATTGAAAAAATGAGGTGAGGAGGTGGGTTTATATAGACCCACAAGTTACACTTTGGTCCTTAATAATATTTCATAATAGCCCCTAAACTATAAAATCTTGGCATAAAAATCCTCTTCTAAAACTTGGTCCCCAAGTTTTTTTTTCATGCGCATGCTGTAGATTGCATTTTGGATCTTGAGCTTCGGTTGGACATGGGCTGCGATTGGGCTTCATGGATACTTGGGCTTCATGGACTTGCACTTGGGCTTCATTTCTTGTATCTCGTTAGCTGGTACTCTACTTTTGTAATATAAGTGTGGCAAAAAATATTAAAAGTGTCATGAGTAGGAGTAGAACCCAAGACCTCTTGGTTGACAAACATGCACCCAACCACTAGACCAAGAGCCTTTTTGTGTTAACTCTTTTCATTTAATTTTCCTTTAAGCCCTTTTCTTTTCCGATCCATTTTCTTTCTTTTCTTTCTTCTATTTTTTTTCTTTTTCTTCTTAATTAATTAATTCTTCGCTTTGGCCTTAAAATTTTTCTTTTCTTCCCGATGCTCAAAATAAAATTATCATTGGTCTCGTAACTTCGTGCTCCTTCCATTCTCGTGCTCGTTTGTGTCTATTTTGTCTTCTTTTTGTCCATTTTATAATATCCGTTACCTGCACATACATAAACACAAAAACACAAACATTTATGGCTTTAGGGGTTAGTTTTTGGTCTTTTTGGTCCGGTTTTGATAAAGAAAAAGGTATATGTTTTTATATATACCAAAAATACCCCAGACGAGAAGATTGCCGTGTCCTCACGCAATGTAATCAACTCACGCTTTTAAAAACAAAGATTTCAATCTCTTTCTACTAAACCTATGAAAAGTAGCAAAGATTCCTCAAAAGAGATTAAGAAACCCTTATTTCTAAAAACGCCCCGTTTACCTTTCATTTTCACATATAGATATTACGATTAAGCACATTCCGGTTATGAGTGACGGTTTGTTGAACTTTCATGTCGATCAATAACTCCAACATTTTTCAAACGCACACGCTAGGATCACGGAGTAGGAAACACAACACAGCGTGAAGTGACCATACGGATAGAATACATCGCCCCTGATTTTTCACAAGTCCCCAAACTAAGCGTAAAATCGAAATCATTGTTAAATATGATTCTAGATGCTAACACTACCCATGGAAGTTACTTGTGTAATTACCTTTTGCTCCCATTTTCCTATTTTCCTCTATTTATTTTATTTTTGTGAGAACTTAATTTCTTCAAGTTTCTCGTTTCGATAGGTTTTATTCCGATAAAGATATGAAGCTAAGTCGATAATTAGTTATCCATCTTCCTTCGAAAACCGTTGCACACAAGAATGAGGTCCACATCAAGGTCCTAATTTCACACGCTTTAGGGAGAATATCCTTTTATGGCGCATCGAGACAACTCATCTACGAGTCCGTAGACAGAGGCTTTATTTAGACATCTCCCTGATTCAAAGTTTGGCTTAACACTTATTTCAAAGACATTTGCATTTTTGCAATTTTAGGCCCTTGGTCTTTTAAACTACTAACTCAACGGGATTACCGCTTTATCGGAAGTCTTATTATGACTTTGGATTTTCCTCAACCTTTATAGAAGTCCATGACAACGGGTACCGCCGTTACATAGAAAACTTTTATTGCTTCGGATTTTTCAACTTATATACATTTGGGCTTTATTTCATGTTAATTTTTGTGCCAAACTCCAAACCCTACGGTTTTTATAACAATAGAAACAATAGCAGAAACTATCGAATCATTGTCTATTACACCGTAACACCGACAAGACCTCATGTGTACCCAACTCTCATGGGCAAAGATTCTCTAAAGAAGATAAAACTAACTATCGTCAAAAACTCAACATCTCTAATTATTATTAGCAGATATGGGGTGAAACAATTTTGTGGGAACAAAAAGCCATAAGTACCTTCGATGGGCTCTAAAGAGAACCAACTACTCCACGATTAGCATCTAAACTCATAAGTAACTCTATCATTTCTCGATCTCCGCAAATTTAAAATCCCAAATAATGAGATCCATGGATGCTTAGCCGATAATTAGATTATCTATGGTTAAGGGAACAAGCTAGGCTCAACACTCCTGGCCAAGTCGAATTCTATTCCTACCCTCACCATGAAAAGTCAACAAGGTGTCAAAACATATACATTAATTTAGCAAATGCTTCGTCTAATGAAATCAAGTCATGCATATTTAAAATCACTCAGGGAAACATGCAAATTCTTGGCCTTGTGAGCTAGAATTCGCATTTTATAGCTTCTTGTCTAAGAGACTAGCAAACTTTTCAATCAAAAAGACTTAACAAAAGCTTCAAAATTTTTAAATTTTCTCATTTTTGCAAATTTTTTTTTTTTTTTTTTTTTTTCAATTTCTAATGAAAAACGAGGTTGCACGAGTACACGGCAAAGTGCTAGGCAAAATCTAATCAAAGATTACCCACCCCAGACTAAAATCAAACATTGTCCTCAATGTCTAAAGGTACGGGTTCTCAACGCAAATCTAAAGCCATTGGTTAGTTATGCTAATAGATAAACGATAATCGATAAAGATTTTGGATATCGGATTTCCATAAGAGCGTCGAAACATGAAACTCGAGTGGAGAAAAGACAAAAATTTGAGCACGAGAGTCTTCATATATCGAGGAAAATCCTGGACATAAACAACAACAACAACACGAAACACGAGAAATGGAAGAGGCAAACCTCCTCACGTCACTTATTAGAAAACATAAATAAGATAAAAGGATAAGCATGGGGTGCCTCCCACTAAGCTATCGTTTTGGTCACCGAAGTCGCTAGCTTCGACTCGCCCCCGAATTCATTTGTCCTTGGGGGAAACAAGCGAGAAGGATACCCGGATCAAAGATGGTATCCTCACCCGGAAGGGAAAGAGAATGGGTGGGTTGGGAGGAAAAGAAAGTGTCGGGCTCAAGCACACATGGGATAACATCCCCCAAACTCACATAAGGTTTATCAAGAAAGAATGATCCGTCATCCTGGTTTTATGGCGGACGTCCGGGATGACGGATCAAAGAGAAACAACTCCATAGAAGAAGGGAGTCCATGGTACAGAAAGGTGTGTCTTAAAGGCTCAAACATGAGGGCATCCAAGAGAGGATCCTTTTTCCGGTCAAATTTTGTTATATGAATGTCCTCTCCGATGAGTATCCTGTGGTTAAAATTTTGTCCTCGGAAAGGAACGAAATCAAAGTATCATCTACGTGAAAATCCTCACGAGAAGAGGAATCACTCTCGGATAAAAATATTGTTGGACCTCTGGATCAACAAGTTCATCAGTCGAAATTTTAACTTCCTTTTCTTTCTTTGGGTAAAATGGGTCATCAGATTCGCTTTTTAATCTCAAAGAATCGAAGTCGGTGGGAGCAAGTTCATCGGTGAACTTCTCAAAGTAAATCGACGGATCTTGATATAACAAATATTCAATTTCGCGTAAGTCGGCTCTAAAATCAAAGACGACATCCTCACTTCCCGGTGGAAGAGGATCCATGCGGCGAGTTCATCGGCGTAACCCTCGAGAAGTAAATAAATGGAAGAATCCTTGAGCTCGGGCTCCGAAGGATTAGTAGACGGCTTGACTTCTTTAATTTCATTTTCTTTCGGAGAGAGTGAAGAGAGCATTCCTTCAATTAAACGAATATCTCCCTCGATGTCGATGTCGGCATTATCAATTTCCGGTGAAACTGAATCACTTTTTAAATAAGCCTCGATTTCTTCCATGATAGAATCATCCTCCTCAAATTTAGTGAGGGAAGAGGAAGAATCATAAATGATTTGTTTAGAAGAAAGTTCAATATTTTCAGAAGAAGGAGTGGGATTGCCACTCAAAGAAAACTCGACGTTCTTAAGTTCAACACAACAAACAGAAGGCGGAGGTGGGACAAGTGGTGTGCTCTTAGAGCTAGCATTTTTCACCACAACCGTTGTAGACTCTTTTCTAATTTTTTTGTTCAAAGACGTATCGTCCGACAAACTCTTAACCGTGAAACGTGAAAGACTCGGATCAATTCTCGATGGTTTAGGCCCAACTTTTTGAACCACCGGAGGTTGGACGTTTTTGGTACTTCCGTTATTAGTAGGAATTCTCGGGTCCTTTGTCACCTCGGTGTCATTAATTTTGGCTACATCATATTGGTTGGTTAGAGATTTGGAAGTATGGTTAACATTGAACGTGACGGCTTCATTTCCTACTCGTAAAGTGATCTCTCCTTCATACACATCAATCAACGCATGGCCCGTCCTTAAGAAGCTCCTTCCGAGAATGAGGGTACTCGGCCTCGGCATCAAAATCAACGACAACAAAATCCGCGGAAATCGAACGCCCCACTTTAACAAAAAACATCCTCGGCTATACCGATTGGTTTTGTCGTAGTACGGTCGGCTAGCTCGAGGGTCATACACGCTGGGGTAAGTGGGGGCAATGAAAGCTTTTCATAGATTGATTTCGCATCAAATTAATACTGCCAAGATCGCCAAGGCGAGCATTGAATAATTCCTTGAAAATCGCGACGGAATGAGGAACTTGCCGGTCACCTAACTTTTAGGGAAGTTTCTTGAGAATAACCGCCGAACAATTCTCATTCAAAGACGTTTTTGCCAAATCCACAATTTTCTCCTTGTTACTTAATAATCCCTTTAGTATCGAAACAAACTTAGGCATGAGAAGAAGAGCATCCGCGAAGCTAATTTCGAAGTGAAGATCTTGAAATATTTGAAAGAATTTTTCCATTTGAAGATTTGCTTGTTCGCTTTGCTTTTGATCATTCATCCTTGACGGGTACGAAGTGTTGTTTTGGGTTAGTCTTTTCAAAGACTAACCGGAGCATCCTTAGGCTCAGACGTCGGGACAACCGCTGGTTGACATTCTCACTTCCCCTTATTAGTAGGAAGCACCTGGTCCTTTGTCACCCCGGTCTCACGGTCTACCACACGAGATGGAGAAGAAAAAGTAGTGGTAGGAGCCGTGGGTCCATCGTAAGCAACACCACTTCAGGTAGTGATCGCTTTCATGTCACCTCTCGGGTTGGGAATCGTGATTACTCGAAGAGAACCGAACCCGAGGGTTGAGAATAAGAAGTAGAAGGTTGATTGGCTTGAAAGAAAGTAGCCATCATATTCCTCATTTCACTCATCTGCTTGTTACTCGTAGCTTCCATTTCCTTTTTGAAATCATTCCTCATACTGGTGATTTGAGTTTGCAAACTTTTAATGGTATTATCGGAGTTCTTCATGTATGTTAGAAACTCGTTGTTCGGAGCAGCTTGATGAGGTTCTTGATATTGTTGTTGATAAACTTGAGAGGGAGGAGCTTGGTAGTTTTGATTACCATGATTGAGATTAGCTCCTCGGTTTTGATTGTAAGATTGGTTTTGATAACGGTTTTGATTATGGTTTTGGTTTTGTTGTGAATGGGTGCAAACCCGGGTGGTCCCATTTGGTTGGCACGGTATCCTTGGTTTTGATTTTGAACCGAATTAGCAGAGGCTACGGAAGCATTTCTGAGATCGCCATCGGTGGCTTGACAATTATAGTACGGATGAGGACCACCACAAATAACACATGTTTCGTAACGGCTTTGACCGGTTCTGATTTGAATCTTAAACTCTCTCATCATAGAATTAATAGCATCGTCACCCACTCAACTCACTTCTCTGAACATAGTTATCATTAGTAGCAATCTTAGAAACAACCGGTCGGTTTCTAGACGAGACAACTTTTGACTTGTTTTCGATAATTGTTCTAATATCGGCGGGCATACGACTCAAGATATTACCACCGGCGCGCGCGTTTAATCTTGATCGGACGGAGTAAGAGCATTATAGAACGTGATCAATCCATGAAGATCGGTAAAACAGTGATTTGGGCATTTACGTAAAAGTTCTTTGAATCTATCCCATGCTTCTCCAAAACTTTCATCGAATTTTTGTTGAAAATTAATGATTTGATTTCATAACATTGTAATTTTCGAAGGAGGAAAGAATTGATTCACAAACTTCTTAGAAAGATCGGCCCATGTTGTAATTGATTGAGGGGGTTCTTTTTCGAGCCAAGTCCCGGCCGCCTCAAGGGAAAATGGAAATAATCTCAATTTAATTGACTCATGAGTGACGCCCCGAAAGTTTATCGTAGAAGCAACTTGATTAAACCAACGGAGGTGTGCGTGGGGCTCCTCATGATCCAAACCACAAAAGGTTTATTTGAAACCAATTGAATTAAGTTCGTTTTTAGTTCAAAATTCTCGGCATCAAGTGGTGGAACAACGATAGCATCACCGTAGCCGTCTACGGGAGCTTGAAGTAATTCGATCATCGCTCGAGTATCCGCCATGACGACGGGTTCTTCAACGATAGTACGTAACTCGGCACGCCTATTCTACGATTACGATTACGTCCGCGATCGAGAACGAAGCGATGCACAAAAATTCAAAATCAAAAAGTGAAAAATAATTTTGAAAAAGGAAAATCTTTTTGGTTTTTATATTTAGAAAACTTTGAAAACACAATATTTTTGTAACCTTCGCCAACCCGTGCTTTCAGGTAGCTCCCAAAAGTACGCAAATGCGAGCGAACGAAGAGTGGATCGCTCTTCACCGCAATTTAATGTCAAGACTTTCCTTATACCCCTGTATAGGTTGTACTTGAGGTGAATGCCGACGTAACAATTAATGTTCGGGTTTGTTTTGTTGGTTTTTTTAATTTTTATGGTTTTGTAAACACTCTAGGAAGAATGTTTTGGTTTTTTAGATTTTTTTTTTTTGGGTTTTTGAAAAAGATATATATACAAAAATGACGGTAACTTCACTCGGGAAAGGATCTTCAAATGCACGCGATTCGAGACGGAAATATGAAAATTCACTACAAGCCCTTCCTGGCAGCGGCGCCAAAAATTGATTCTTAGAAAAAACCAATAATAAGAAAAGTTGTGTAGTATTTGGGTAACTCAAACGTGTTAGGTTTGAGCACCGAGATCGTTCCGAACGAGGGTTGAATGGAATTTCCAACTCACGTCGCGATTATCGGATTTGAATGGGTTAAAAGGATTTTGAGGATTTCTAAACTACAGGGCAAGCAATAATAATAAAAGGCATATAAATCAACTAATCCTAAGGTGCAAACAAGTAATCTCAATTAAGTATGCAAATTAAACTAAAGACGCAAATTACTTTATGCCAAAAAAAACGTATTCTAAAATGCAAATTAATCTATTTTAACCCCTAAAAGTGATCTAATATTTCTCTAAAAATGTGATTTAAAAAATATCTAAAATTTAAAACTTTTTTTTTTTTGGTTTTTTTTTTTTTTTTGATTTTTGATTTTTTTTTAAATATAGCGAAATATATATATATATATTTTTTTTGACTTTTTAATTTTTTTTTTAATATTTTTTTTTTTTAAACTAATTTAACTAATTAAAGTTTAAACTAAAATTTAAATGACAAACTACAACTAGTGACGATTAATATTAAGCTAAGAGAATGATACTAAAAAGACTTAACAAGCATCATACTTTAAAATTAAACGTAACGCTAAACTAAGATTCTAAGCTAAAAATGATAAAAAGTTAAGAGAATAAAACCCGGTGATGAAACGAGAGGAATAAAACCACCCGATCAGATAAGCATAAATTAACACAAAAGTTTACAACTTTATTAATCTTATCCACTAATTAGTAAGTAAAGTTTAAAACTTTATTCACTAACAAGCTTAAAAATTACTAAAGTTTCAAACTTTATGTATTAAAATTGCTTAAAGACCCTTAAGCTCCGGCCTTAGCGGTTGAGATGATGATAAACACAAAAAGATACAAACTTAATAAGAGTTAGGCAATAATAAGCACTACTACTAAATGTAAATAAGCTAAAAGTGATCTAAAAATTAAAAAGATTTAAACTTTATAACTAAAAACTATTAGATCTAAGTCCACCCGAAGCCAAGTTGTTCCACCCGAAGCTAAGTCCACCCGAAGCCAAGTTGCAACCTTTTTATGAAAAACTTGATAAAACTAATAAATCTAATTAATAATAAGCTAAAAAAATAGAAAATGTGCTCTCAAACTTAAAAGATGTCAAGGCTTATTTGTACAATAAGTCGAGCTTAATAAGCTCATGCATCTCTTTTGTTGTTTGAATCGAGCTAGAGGATGAAGAAAAGATGTGATAATAAGACATAATAAGCTAAAACTTATAAAAATGTAAACTTTTATAAAATAAGTGAAATAAAAACTATTTATGAAAAGTAATAAAGAAAGTTTTATAGAAGAAAAACAAATAAAAGAGCTTAATGGATAAGCTTATAGAAAAAGCTAACCCAAAAAGCAAAACCTAAATAAGCTATAATAAGCTAATAAGCTAATATAGCTTAATAGGTAAGAAAAGAAAAAGAAAATAAAGAAAGAGATGAGAAGAAGAAATAAGATGAAAGATAATAAATAAGATTAACTAACTTGAAAGAAATAAATAAAACTTTTATAAAACTAAATAAGCATTAAAATTACAAGAGTTTGGGTACAAAAATAAATTAAAGATTGAAAAAATGAGGTGAGGAGGTGGGTTTATATAGACCCACTAGTTACACTATGACCCCTAATAATTTTTCATAATAGCCCCTAAACTATAAAATCTTGGCATAAAAATCCTCTTCTAAAACTTGGTCCCCAAGTTTTTTTTTCATGCGCATGCTGTAGATTGCATTTTGGATCTTGAGCTTCGGTTGGACATGGGCTGCGATTGGGCTTCATGGATACTTGGGCTTCATGGACTTGCACTTGGGCTTCATTTCTTGTATCTCGTTAGCTGGTACTCTACTTTTGTAATATAAGTGTGGCAAAAAATATTAAAAGTGTCATGAGTAGGAGTAGAACCCAAGACCTCTTGGTTGACAAACATGCACCCAACCACTAGACCAAGAGCCTTTTTGTGTTAACTCTTTTCATTTAATTTTCCTTTAAGCTCCTTTTCTTGCTGATCCATTTTCTTTCTTTTCTTTCTTCTATTTTTCTTTTTCTTCTTAATTAATTAATTCTTCGTTTGGTCTTAAAATTTTTCTTTTCTTGCCTCGATGCTCAAAATAAAATTATCATTGGTCTCGTAACTTCGTGCTCCTTCCATTCTCGTGCTCGTTTGTGTCCATTTTGTCTTCTTTTTGTCCATTTTATAATATCCGTTACTCGACATACATAAACACAAAAACACAAACATTTATGGCTTTAGGGGTTAGTTTTTGGTCTTTTTGGTCCGGTTTTGATAAAGAAAAAGGTATATGTTTTTATATATACCACTGGTTACGGAGCAATCTGTACAATATAATGCACACCGATACTCCGCAATCGCCATACAAGTCTGATTGTTGTGGGACTTTTGGAAACTTGTATGTGATTTTATAATCCCCGGGTGATATGCCCTTACTATGCAATACCCCAAAGATTTGTTAGGTATAGTTGAAGTTGTGTTTGTAAATCTCTTCAAACCTCGCCACCACCGCTAACCTCTTCCGACCGACCCAAGAGAGTCATAAACATAAACAACTCCAGCGGATATGGAGCACACCGAAAGTACCCAGTGGTTTTCAATTTCATTCACAGAAAATACACCGATAAATAAACCAATTAAAGAATATTATAAGTCGTTTATAACAAGAGTGCTATATGTACGGTAGAGAGGTCGCCAAACTAACCTTTTCAACATCTCACCAACCGACTGTGGTATGTTGTGCCATCCGAATAAGTGGTAGGTAGTTTGCCATCTAGGATTTGATCTGCAGTAAATTACACCCTCGCCAAAGCCCAATGCATCACCGGTATAAACAACCACATCAAATCAAGCCATACATCCAAGTGTCGCGACATATAAAGCAAATCAAAATCGGTAACATTCTTCCAATGTAACAAAACGAAATAATAAACATATGTAGGAGACAAGATAAAATCGGTTTACTCACTAAGTCAAGAAGATACCCGGGTGCAATCCTCAACACATGCCAAGGCTACCCAAAACCCCTAGAAACAACAACAAAGACCGGAGCCCCAAGGAACGATAAAGTAATGGTTTTTTCAAATTTTGAAATAGGTGCTAAGGTAATCGGCATAGTAACCTTCTCCTTGTTGCATTTCGGTGTCGTAAAATAAAAGTTCCTAAAAAAAATAAATAAATAAATTATATTTTGAATAACATTAACCATATGACAATGATGTTAATGGATTAACAAACAGAAGATACCTTTACAAACAGTTCAATTCTGGGCGAATACAAGTGACTAACGCGACGCTGCTTGGGGTTTCCTCAATTTTCCTGAAAACACACTCGAAAAATAAGCAGACAAACATAAAATATTCATTTCCATTAGAATTTAACATGGTGCTTTACATCGAACGGTGGGATAAAAGCCTCGTTAACGACACCTTGCGATCTTGTAAGACGGCGGCAAGGAGTAGCTGATGTTTTTGATAGCCGCCAGTTGGTAGCTGAGGATTTAATCAGCCATCTTCTTATAATGTTTTACAATGTTGTTTTTTTCGAGGTGGTCGTTCAATTTTACTCTCTTTCTTTTGTTTGTATTATTATGGGAGAAAATTTCTTCCAATGGAGGTTTGTCATTAGGACCTACCACATTTGAAAATGACAATTTGTTGGATTTAACCTGAGATTTAGGGGCTTCAGGGTGTTTCTTTGTTGGTGTTTCTTCTTGGGTAACAACATGTACATCATTGTTACCGGATCGGAGGCCAACAAACGAGTTTTCCTCAACCACATTCAATTCTTGCTCATCAAAATCCATTAAATCTAAAGACGAAACAAACAATGTTTTATCGAGGCCTTTGTTGAAATTATCTCCGGAGGAAACACGTCCCAACATAGGTGTGTCATTTTCGCCAACCACATTTACATTTGATGTGTTATTGTCTTTGAAATGCGATTTGAAAATATAGTATGTTAAAAACAAAGACATTAAAACTTTTATTTATCACCGTTGTTTTACTCGATAATGTAGATACCTCAAGAGCTTTTGTTGGTTGGTGTTCCTTCTTCGCTTGCACACCAACAATATTGTTAACGGGTTCAGTTCCCAGTGCAATTGTTTCAACCACATCTTGTTGTTCATTATCACAATCCATTGCATCTACGTAATTATCACACAAAACTTTATCGTCGCTTATGTACGATCGGAACCTAGCCGGATAAAAGCTCGTTAATGACACCTTGCTATCTTGTAAGACGGCGGCAAGGAGTAGCCGATGTTTTGATAGGCCGCAAGAAGGACAGAATCACCATCTTCTTATAATGTTTTACAATGTTGTTTTTTTACGAGGTGGTCGCTCAATTTTACTCTCTTTCTTTTGTTTGTATTGTTATGGGAGAAAAGTTCTTCCAATGGAGGTTTGTCATTAGCACCTACCACATTTGAAAATGACAATTTGTTGGATTTAACCCCGAGATTTAGGGGCTTCGGGTGTTTCTTTGTTGGTGTTTCTTCGGGTAACAACAAATGACATCATTGTTACCGGATCTCGAGGCCAACAAACGAAGTTTTCCTCAACCATATTCAATTCTTGCTCATCAAAATCCATTAAATCTAAAGACGGAACAAACAATGTTTTATCGAGGCCTTTGTTGAAATTATCTTCGAGGAAACACGCCCCAACATAGGTGTGTCATTTTCGCCAACCACATTTACATTTGACAGGTTATTGTCTTTGAACTGCGATTTGAAAATATAGTATGTTAAAAAAAGACATTAAAACTTTTATTTATCAAATTGTTTTATCGATAATGTAGATACCTCAAGAGCTTTGTTGGTTGGTGTTCCTTCTTCGTTGCACACCAACAATATTGTTAACGGTTCGTGTTCCCTGTGCAATTGTTTCGAACCACATCTTGTTGTTCATTATCACAATCCATTGCATCTACAGAATTATCACATAAAACTTTATCGTCCGCTTTTATGCACGACCAATCGATACCACAATCCAGTTCCTGATGAATTTTAATTATATATACATAAGTATGGACATATGTTATGCTTGATATGTAAAGTCTAAATGAAATATAACATACAATAATGGGGTCACCGGGTGTTTTTTTTTTCATTGTTTGGTGCAAGTGGTTGAAGTTGAGTAGTACGATCACCTCCATATTCCATAGCAGGACTTTTTTGGGTCATGGCACAAGCTTGTACAAGAATCCCAAGGTTACATGGTTGTGTTTCTTTAAGCCCATCATCATTGTCAATGTCCGTTGCATCTTCCGCATCGACGACCTTATCCCTGTTAGGGCCTAGAGTATGACACGACGTGGCCTGTAGCACCCAAGGTTTGATATAAGTGTACACACGAAGGATTATTTGGGTTTGGTATAACATTGGAGGCAACCTTAAAAGTAAATACAAACCTTCGGATCATCGTGATTAACATCGAGTCATTTGAATTGGCACAACTTTTAGATTTTTGAACGAAGGCGCATCATTTTTAAGACCCAAAAGTTGTTGTACTTTTGAAACTTTGCTTTGACGTAAACACATCAAGTACGACCGGTGTGTTTCTAACCGAATGAATGCCATTTTCTATCATCAAAATTTTTTGATCCAAATCCACTAACTCACGAATTACAGCCCCTGTTGAAAGAGTGGTCCCCGTTTGTGCACCATTTAAAGAAGATTGTTGCTCAATGTTGAGTTGCAATGCGCTTTCAGGTAAATCCTGTAGTTGACTTTCCATGACAGTGTGTAAATTGAAAGCGTCCACGAATTGATTAGAATGCTACGTAGTCTTCTCACAACCGTCTATGTCCGCACAGACAAAACCATCTATATATTGGGCATCAGAATACACCACGGTTGCTTCATTTCACTTGTGTTGCGTAAATTTCAACAATGGGAGTTGAGTCCTAAGAACAAAAAAGAGTTACAATTACTGATATTGTGAACAAATTTAGGTACAAGTTAGTATAGTCTCGCATCATAAGATCGTGTGATGCCTACCGTCCAAAGAGATTACAACAGTCTGCTTCCAAAACTTTGCAAGTTCTGACTCAAGCAAGACCACGTGGAATCACCTTTTTGTCTTTCACCCACCAAAGTGAGCTTCTAGGAAAACTCTCCAAAATCCAAATCTGTAATAGGCACACCCGTCATCGTTAAAATGTCTAGCTATGCAGTTATCATTTTTTAAATTGTTTAAAGTTTTAACAAACTAAATGTAATTTGTTTACGATGAAAGAATACGTTTATGATGACAATTACAAAAAAATCGCAAACTAAAAAGTGTTATAACATTGTTGTAATCTAAATTACGGGTAACATTTATATTACGTGTATACACAGCAAAGACAAGCATTGCATAACAATTTAGCAACATCATTATTTATAGGTAATTTTCGATTGAACAAAATAGAATCAAAAGCTTTTAATAACAAACTGTTTTCTAAAACAAACATATTATCAAACAAAGACATGCATACATTAGTACAAACTACAGAGAATTCAAACCTTGAAAGCCCAAGCGAACCCGTATAGATTGTATGTGGCACTGAACTTTGGGTTTTTTTTCAATTTTAACAGATGATCTTTTCTGTGAATATGAACGATATTGACAGTCCTTTGATAAAATTTATGCCACATATATTCACCCCAAGGAAATACATTCCAGACTTCAAAATCATCAACCAAGGAAAATAAGTGATTATGGATGCAATTCCGCCTTCTTTTCCCATAAACACCAAATCTGCAGCTACCAACAGACACACCCTAACAGAATCCTCATCAGAAAGCGATAACCGCCTTTTTCCATCCTTTTTTGAATCATTAACAAGTTCCAAAAGATCAATGGCATGTACATTTGTTATACCATTACTCTTTATGAAATACACGATCACGAAGCTTAGATCGCTTTTTTCGCTTTTGAAACTTTGCCAAATCAAAACCCTTATCGACAAAATTCTTTCCGACCAAACCCAACGAATGCTCCCTATTTGGAATGTTAGTGGAGGGGAATCAGAGGATATGTTAGAAACACATACCTGGTGTTGCAAAACATAATGCATCAGAAGGCAGTCATTCTCGCACGACTTTATATCCAACCATGGACCAAATACTGTTTGCCTGAACAACCTTTCCCGGTTTTCGTTCTTTGACAAACAGTGTTGGATCGATGTACTCTAACCAAACTAACTTAAATAGCTTGTTAAGGTTTAATAACCTCGGATAAATCCTAAGTTATTAACAAAGAAACACTGAGCAAACTCTATTAAGTATGCGGAATTTACTTAACAAAGCTAAGAAGAATAACTTTAACTTTGAACGATTTAATTAATAACTCTAACTCTGCTTATTATGCAGATTCTTTAACAACTCTAATAATATCGAACTTCTCTAAAACTCTAATAATGTCGCGTACATCTAATATCAATCTAGGGGTCCTTTTATAGGCTCAAGGATAACCCTAAACGATTTACAATTTGTATCCTTGTACGACAAGTAATCTAATAAAGAATATTCTAGAATTACAAGACTTTCTATAAACGAATATAACAGTTCTCTTAGCCTTGCAGTACTTTGACTTTATCAAAGCCATGACTTTGACTTCCTCTTTAGCAAGATTTCTTTGACTCTTTGATTTTTTCAAGTACTTTGTCATTCTACAGCACTTTCACATCCCAACAATCCTCCCCTAACTTGAATTCTACTAGCTTGACTTCAAGTTCCTTTGTGAATTTATCTTTAACAACTCCATCTTTAAGGAAAGATTATGTCTTAGTCTTTGGATTGTATCTTTGTAGTTTATGTGCTTGTATCAGTATTATCAAAGTATCTTTAGAATTATTCTTTAACAGCAGCATCCAGCAAATTCCATCTCTTCAGCAACACAGCAACATATGACAATTTGTATATTAATTCAGTTTAAGTTGCAGTCTATTCTCATCACTTCCAGGTGTGTTAACTCCTGTGAGAGGTGAATCATTGAAAATTTAATGGATTTGAGTTCTCTTTACCAAAGCCATTAACTCTGGAGTAGCCAAATGTTTTGGTGTATAAGACCATGGTACATTGATAACCATATGATTTTTAGCAAATCATCAGCTATCAACATATTTGAGTTGTCTTTACCAAAAGCTGTACCCTTCTGGACTAGTTAGTTCTTTCATCATGGTGAACTAATTACCATATAATGGTTTTTCCACAGCCTTTACCACAAGCCATTTTTTTGTGGGCTAACCAACTCTTCACATTACTGATATGGTGAGTTGATGACCATACAACTTATTTGCAAGTTGTCAACTAAAAACGGATTTGAGATATCTTTACCAGAGCCGTTTGCTCATGGATTAGCCAATCCTTTTGTAACCATGGTGGATTGATAACCTATTGATGTTACCATCTCAAAAACCATTTATTTTATTCAACCTTTGTCTCAAAATATTTGTTACTTAACAAAAGGTTTCTTTCAAAAATCACTTAACTGGATAAAAGCTGCAAGTCGTACTTTGATGAAAGTACTGTTTGATCGCCAGTACTTTGAATAAAGTACGATATTTCAAAAAGAATTTATTCAATTAAAATTCATACCGTTATTCATCATCATCGCAATTGTAGTCCATCGATAAAAGCTTGATGACCGACATGCTATTTCATTATCTTCTTCTACTTCCATTCCATGCTCCAAAGATCCTCCTCATAAGTTCTGATGTAAGAGGATATCTTCTATTAGCTAACATGTGAATCATAATTCCATCTTCTAGCTCTAGAACATGTACTCCAGATTCTTCAAAGAATCTCCAGCTAACAATCTCCCAATTCTCTTGATTCTTCTAAATTTGAGCAGTGCTTTGTTCTTCAGTTTCCCATAAGGTTGTGAGATCTCCAAGCAACACTAAACCAAATCCTTCTGATGGATTTTGTTCAAAGTAATTTTGCACCACATGATATAAATAGAATAAATCCACTCTATCTATGATGTGCAATAAATCCCATAGCCTGTTGAACACTCTGAAGCTTTCATCTTCTCTATGAAACATCAGATAACTTCCATCTTTTGAGTCTACAACTTCAAAAGCAATAATTTGAGATTTGTTCATCTTCATCTCAGCATCATCTGTAGAATACTCAAAATCCACTACTCTTAAGTAATTCTTTAGTTCATCAGTAGTATCAGATCGTAACTCAACTTTCTCTTTCTTTAATGACTGAATATCTTCAACTTCAATTTTTCTTTTTATTTTTCTATCTTTTTCTTTCCAAGCAGCATCATCTTTAGAATCTTTGATGCTTTCAACATTTTTCTTATAAGCTTCCATAACAGCATCATACAATTCTTTCATCTCATGATATTTAAACCTCTTCAATCCTTTATATCCTTGACTTTTTAAATAAGCCATCATTGCATTTCTGTATTTAGCTCGATTTGGTCTTCTTGGTAGAAATCTAACAGGAATAGGTGACACTAATGGTTCATCACTTCAAAGATTCAATTCCTCTTGTAATTTCTTAGTGCTTCTCTATTCGAGCTTCTTCAGCTTCCGTAGCTTCTCTATCTTTAGCATTTAATTCCTCTTGAATCTTTCTAGCTGCTTCCTCATTCATAGCAATTTGAGCAGCTCTTATATGTGCTAAATTTGGTTTCTTTTTCTTCTTTGTTTCTACCAATACTCCTTTTCCTTTATCCTTAGGATCAATAACAGGTTGAGAAACTTTTGATTGTTCCTCTTCTTGCACTCCTGGAATACTAACACCCCTTGGCTGTGATAAACCTTGCAAAATTACAGCAATGGTTTCGTCATCACTTGCAGTATGAATAGGTTTGGGTGTAGCTTCTTCTTCTTGTATAACAGTTGAAGGACTAGCAGCTTCTTCATGTACAGTTGTTGAAGGACCAGATTCCTCTTCAAAGTCTAACAACCTTGGAGTAATCAATTCTTGCCTGTAGGATCCTTGTTGTTATAAAGCAGTACTTTGATCTTCAGTACCTTGATCATCAGTACTTTGAACTTGAACATCAATAACTTGCTCCTCAGTTTCTTGAATGACCTGTTCTTCAGTCTTTTCATGTTCTTCAGTACCTTCAGGTTCATTTTCCTTAACAATATCTTCTTTCAAATTCCTTTCTTCTAAATTCCTCCCCAATTGGACAGAAGATTGTTTGTGAACCTTTTGGCGTTTGGTTTTCCTAGACGCTTTGCTCCTTCTTTTTTGATTTGACCCATATACGATGATGTTGAACCAATGGCCAGACAAAATTCTTGAGCCTTCTAAACTTGAGCTTTAATTTCTTAATATGTTTAGCTTGAGCCTCAGTAGTCTTTTTCAACTTGACTAACTCCCTTGTCAGAACATAATTATCCAATGTCAAACCTTCAGGGGTTATAGTATGTGAATCATCTCCTTGAATTGGTGAATGTTCCTCCTGTTGAGAATCAGAAGATCATTGAGGAGATGGAGAAGGTGAAACTGCAACATCTTCTTGAACTTCAGTACTTAGGGAAGCAGTACCTTGGGATGCAGTACCTTCTGATGCAGCACTATGAGATGCAGTACTTGCAGATGCAGTACTTGCAGACTCAGTACCTTCACTAGCTTCATCTTCTGCAGAATCAGCTCTAACAGCTTGAACAACTTCCATCATAGAAGTAGTTAAGGGAGTGTCCCTTCCAGTGAATAAATCACTCTTTCTAGCCATAAAGGTGTGCTGGATTTAAAAAATCACATCCCTTAATAACAAAGTTACCGTTAGTAATAATTACCCCTCAATATTACCGTTGAACAAGTACTTTTAATAAGAGAAACAAGACTTCCATGTAGTACTTTCCCAAGCAAGACTTTCCAAGCAAGACTTTCATAAAAGCAAAAGCGATTCTTTCCATTCTCTTCTTTACAACAGCAAACAAACATGAACATCCTCCCCTCAAGCAATGCATAGGACTATATTAACACTAAATAGTCCTCCCCTTAAATGTAGCTCAAGAATTGATCATGCCAATACTCATCACCAAGTGAGTAAATCGAGAAACATCAAATCCTTTGGTGAGTAAATCAGCTACATTATCATCTATATGCACCTTGACAACATTGATGAGCCTATGCTCATAACAATCTCTGATGAAGTGGTGCCTAATCTCAATATGCTTGGTCTTGGAATGATAAACTGGATTCTTCACAATACAAATAGTACTCTCATTATCAATATTGATGGGAGTATTTTTGAAATTAAACCCATAATCCAAGAGTTGATTCGATCCACAAAGACCTGTCCACAACAACTTACAGCAGCCACATATTCTGCTTCAGTTGATGATGTTGCTGCAATTGTTTGCTTTTTACACTGCCATGAAACTAATCTTCTTCCAAGATATTAGCATCCACCTGTGGTTGATCTTCTGTCATGGTTGTCACATGCATAATCACTATCTGAAAAAGCTTCCAAGTGAAAAGGTGAATCCCTTGGATACCACAACCCTAACTTAGGTTGTTGTTTCAAATAACAGAAAATTCGTTTTACTGCATTCATATGAGAAATCTTTGGTGAGACTTGATATCTTGCACATAAACAAACTGCAAACATGATATCAGGCCTTGATGCAGTAAGATACATAAGACAGCCAATCATAGATCTGTATAACTTGACTTCAACTGGTTGTCCATCTTCATCCTTGCCCAATGAGTTAATTGATTTAATAGGTGTAGTAATGTGCTTCATGTCATCAAAATTGAACTTCTTAAGTATGTCAAGAATATACTTGTCTTGACTTATGAAAATTCCTTCCTTTGACTGCTTAACTTGAAGTCCCAAAAATAAAGTTAACTCACCCATTGAACTCATTTGAAATTCATTATGCATCAGCTTCTCAAATTCCTTGACCATGGACTGTTTAGTAGCTCCAAATATGATATCATCAACATATATTTGAACTAACATGATATCTTTCTTATCTCTCTTTATAAACAAAGTCTTGTCAATAGCTCCTCTCCTATAACCATGTTGTAGTAAAAATGTAGAGAGCCTTTCATACCAGGCTCTTGGTGCTTGATGTAGGCCATAAAGAGCTTTGACAACTTTGTAGACTTTGTTAGGATGTTTAGGATCTTCAAAACCAGGAGGTTGTTTGACATATACTTCCTCTGTAATCTTGCCATATAAAAAGGCACTCTTAACATCCATTTGATAAACCTGAAATCCCATATAAGAAGTAAAAGCAAGAAAGATTCTAATTGCTTCTATCCTTGCTACAGGAGCAAACACTTCATCATAATCAACTCCTTCTTCTTGTCTATAGCCTTGTGCAACTAACCTTGCCTTATTTTTGATGACATTTTCTCTTTCATCTCTCTTGACTCTGAAAACCCATCTGGTTCCAATAACTCTCTTGGCTGCTTCAATCAAAGTCCTATTCTTTCTCTCTGCAACACCATTCTACTGTGGTGTTCTTGCACATGAACTCCTTTTGATTCCTTTGTTAGCACAAAATTCATCCATAAGCTTGTTCTTGAATTCAGCCCCATTGTCACATCTAATACCTCTAACCTTGAGTCTCAATTGGTTTTCAAGTGCTATTATGAGTGTCTGAATAGCATCAAAAGTATCATCTTTAAATCCCAAGAAAAATACCCAACTGAATCTAGTGCAATCATCTGTCACAACTAAGCAGTACTTTTTCTTGTTTAAACTTGCCACAGAAACAGGTCCAAACAAATCCATATGTAACAGCTCCAAAGGTTCTCTAATAGTTCTTTCCTCAAGCTTCTTGCATGAAGCTTTGTGTTGTTTACCCTTCTTGCACGCCAAACAGAAGTGATCATTCTTGTAAGTCTTTGAAGGTAAACCTCTAACTAAATTCCTTTGACCGCTTTGTTGATATTCTTGAAATTTACATGACCCAATCTTCTATGCCACTGATGTGCTTCTTCAGATGTTGCTTTTGCCACCAAACATGTGGCTCTTCCATAGGAATGAAGACTCTTCATATCTAGACTATACACATCATTGGTTCTTGGTACTCTAAGCACTACCAAGTTGTCATCAACAGGCTTGAAATCAGGAGATAGGATGAGACATTCTGTGTCAGTGAATAACACAGGATGCTTTTTATCACAGATTTGAGAGACTGATAATAAGTTGAACTTGAGCTCCTTTACATATCTAACATTCTCAAAATCTATACGCCCTGCTTTGATAGTTCCTTTTCCATTAATCCTTCCTCCATTGGGATCATTCCCAAATGCAACTCTTCCTCCACTAATAGATCTAAAATCAGACAGAATCTCTTTGTCTCCTGTCATACTTCCAGAGCAACCACTATCTATAATCAAATGATCTTTAAGCTCCTCTTCGGTTGCCCTCGCACAAAGATAAAAGAGTTAGTGAATTTTAGGAACCCAAGCCATTACTGACTTGTGTTCCCCTTGTGGAGTTACAAACTCAAATTCTTTGAGTATGTAATTTCCACAGTTTTTCAAAACATGATCTAGAATTATCTTATGATTTTTAGCATGTGGATTTTCAAAACTTTCTGGATTTTCAACACAATTCTCTTTTACAAGTTCATTCTCTTTTTCTTGTATCACAAAAACATCTGATTCACTTTTTGTGGAAAGTACTGTGTGTCCCTCAGCAGTACTTTCTCTCTTAACCCATTCTGTTTTAACACTTGGTTCCTGTGATCTAGATCCCCTATGTGAATTATAATACCTTCTAGGTTGATAGTAATGAGATCTCCTAAGATACCTGTTCCAAGAAGTGTTAGCAGTACCTTGTTTTGAGGGAGCAGTACTTTTAGAAAGTACTGCTTGTGAAGGTATTGGTGATCTAGAAAAAGGTCTTCTCTGGTGAGGGTACCTATGATCTGGTGAGAAATTGCTGTGATTGACCCTATTTGAATTATTCCAGACTGGTTTGGTCTCTCTAGGTTTCTGGTGGAAGACATGTTCTTTGGAAACTTTCTAAGGTATTCTGAGTGATGTTCACAATCCTTGATTAAATGAGTAGGACTAAAACACACAAAACACAGTTTTTGACCCATACTCCCAAAGTGACTTCTTCTATGTCTATGACCAAAACTATTTTGCCTTCTAGGTGAATGATTAAACTTGTTTTGACTAAAGTTATCCCAAAAAGGTTTAGCAGATCGTTTTGAAAAGATTTTCCTGAAGGTACTGCTTGTGGAGCAAGACTTTGAGTTGAAGGTATACGCTTGAATTTGAAAATTATTTTCAACAGCTTTTTTGGGGGTTTCGACCTAGATTGACCAACTAGCTTTTTCCTAAACTATAGACTGTCTACTCCAAAACGAGAAACATCGTGCCTAGGGGTTGATGACTTCCAATAGGATGGGGAACTGCATGATAACCATTGTCTTTCTTATACTCAGGAGGTGGTTCACTAATTGAATCCTCATTACTTGATGTGTCTACATAATTAATGAGTTCATCATCACTAGTGGTTATATCCTCTAGGTCATCATCAGATTGATTCTCTTCTATGTTATCAAAGTCCATACCAAAACCTAAGCCAGTTTTAATGTAAGCTCTTTGTTTTTGAACATAAGTAACATGTGAAAGTCCAGATTCACCCCAAGCAGCAAACTTAGCTAACAAATCATCTCTTTCCTTAGTCAGTTTCTCTATTTCAGAAATTTTACAGTTTAATTTCTATTCACTTAGTTTTAAGTGATAGTCCTGTTGTGCATATTTTTCAGCCCAAGCTACTTCATTATTTTCATGTGTTAAGATTTTGGCTTCCATAGATTCTAAGGTTATTTGATAACCAGCTACCTCAGACCTAGCCCTAACACAATTATCTCTTTCAATCACATAACGGCCAAGTAATTTTTGATAAAATCGTGACAATTTGAGCATACCTCAGAGATAGGGGTGAACTTGGTGAAGTAGCCACCATTGCAAGTAGAACATGATCATCTTCACTCTCCATGCTCCAATAAAATCCTCCAAAACCATCTCCAGATTCCAAAGCAGCATGTTCAGGTTCCTCATCAAAAGCAGTGCTCCAGTCCAATTCTTCCACTGAATCTTCAACTGCTTCTTCCACTCCTACCATACAAGAAGTCACCGGTTCATCATCAAACTCTTCACTCACAACCTCTGATAACTTCTCTTGAGCAACCAAAGCCTTTGTTTTAGTAATTGGAATTTCTTTGAGCTCCAGCTTTGGTTTTTCAGTCAACCTGTTTGCTTGATACTTAGCAAACCTGCACTCCCTAGCAAAGTGTCCAGTCTTTTGACAATTGAAGCATTCAATCTTGGATTTGTCAAAAGTGATACCCTGTTTTGGTTTGAAGTCAATGCTTTTTCCTATTTTCTTCATGTACTTCTTGATCCTTGCAGTGGTCATTGCAACTTGCCACCTGATATCAATTTCTTCTAAAGCATCCTCTTCAATCTGTGAGAGATCTTCTTCATAAGTTACAGGTAAAGAAGCTTGATGTGCAAAGAAAGAGCATACAACTTCATTTGAATGCAAGGTAGTAATTGGTGGGGCTTGCTGAGCATAGGTGGGGGGGTGTAAACAGCAGTACTTTGAGCCACAGTACTTTGAGTAGTAGAAGCAGTACTTTTGGTGGAAGTATTGCCCTTCTTTTCAGATGACAGAAAAGCAATAATGTGTGATTTAGAACTGGTTTGGCCATTCATCTCATGCTCATACACCTTCAGATGATTGTAGAGATCATCAAAGTCCATGATATCCAAACCTGGTTGTCCTCTGATCATTGTAGCTATCACATGCCATGTAGATGGCAAACTTCTTAAGAACTTCAGATAAGCATCTTTAAAAGATACTTCTGCCTTGTATAACTCCAACATGTTGAGGAGATTTTGAAATCTATCATATGCAGCATCAAGACTCTCTCTTTCACCAACAGTGAAAGTTTCAAACTGTTGCTTCAGCAGATTTCTGTGCATCTTCTTAGAAGCTTCATTCCCTCCAAATCTGGTCTTGAGAGCAGCCCAGAGTTGCTTTGCATCTTTAGCATCATGAAACTTCAGTAGATGTCCATCAGGTATAGCAGATAGGAGAATGTTAAGAGTCTTCTCTTGATTCCTTAAGGTAGCTGCTGGTAAGACTGGTTTAGGTGCTTTGGGTTGTCCAGGAACATCAATAGTTTCTGGAACAACTTCATTACCATTGACAATTACATTCCATAGTGCATGGTCTGTAATGGCAATGTACTGCCTCATCTTCATGCACCATAGATCATATTCTCCCTTCTTGATGATTGGAATTCTGAGTGAGGTGATTGATGGTGGTGGAACAGCTTCATTCGACATCTTTAGGTTTTGTTGTAGTAGGGTTTTAGGGTTTCTTCCTAGTCAGAGTTTCCACACAAGCTCTGATACCACTTGTTGGATCGATGTACTCTAACCAAACTAACTTAAATAGCTTGTTAAGGTTTAATAACCTCGGATAAATCCTAAGTTATTAACAAAGAAATACTGAGCAAACTCTATTAAGTATGCGAAATTTACTTAACAAAGCTAAGAAGAATAACTTTAACTTTGAACGATTTAATTAATAACTCTAACTCTGCTTATTATGCAGATTCTTTAACAACTCTAATAATATCGAACTTCTCTCTAAAACTCTAATAATGTCGCGTACATCTAATATCAATCTATGGGTCCTTTTATAGGCTCAAGGATAACCCTAAACGATTTACAATTTGTATCCTTGTACGACAAGTAATCTAATAAAGAATATTCTAGAATTACAAGACTTTCTATAAACGAATATAACAGCTTCTTTAGCCTTGCAGTACTTTGACTTTATCAGCAGTACTTTGACTTCCTCTTTAGCAGTACTTTGATTCTTTGATTTTTTCAAGTACTTTGTCATTCTACAGCACTTTCACATCCCAACAAACAGAGTTTAATATCTGGCAGCAACTTCAATGTAGAACGAACTGCGATTTTACAATTGTGCAACTTTAATTTTATCATACGTAATTATACAGTAAAATTAATTAGGGGGTTAGAGGGTTCTGTGAATAAGATGTGGTTTGTGAGTGTGTGCGCGTGATCTAGAAGAAGATGTTTAAATGTAGAAGCTGTTAAATTGTAGTAGAAGATGTTTGATTGTGTGTGTGTGTGCGCGTGATGGTGTGTGAGTACGTGTCTTATTTATTAATATTACTTTTATAATACAGCCATTGTAAATTGACCATATTATCCTCGTGTATAAATACAAGTTGCCCAATAATATATAGTTGCCCGAAAATACATTTTGGTTGCCCAAAAAACAATACCTTACAATACATGACAAATACGTTCAAAATATGTACTTCTGTCTTACCTTTGTCGGACACGTGGCACCATATGGTTGGCTACGAGAAAATCGCTAGGCAACAAGTCCATTTCCGTAAGGCAAAAAAGCGTGGTCCATAAAGTGATATGCATCAGGGCGCGCGGTCTATTTGGCTAATTTTCCCTTTAATTTATCATAACACAAAACACTAAATGCATTTGATGAATATTTACAAATGGATGAACATTGTGCATGTGATTGTCTAAATTTTTTTACTACGTGCGTTATTAATTTGTTCATGCCTGAATGTTCAAAGAAACCTGACTTTAATAACATTCAAAATATATGCAATTTATAAGAGTGTTCATGAATTTCTGACTACAGAGATACGTAAAGTAGAGATCCCTCAATTCCACTGTCTCTAAATACTTTTTTTTTCTGGGTGACTAATCAATTTTTCTACAGAGGGCTTGATCCCAGCGCAGTTTATCTAAATCGGATATATCGACAGATATTCTCTTATCTTCTCACCCGAATTGAAATGGGGTTGGGGGAGGGAAAGTGGGTTCCCTTCATCCTCCATATCCCCCCTAAGTAATTCTATCAATCTTGAGATAGTTATCGTCAATGCTTTGAAACACTGATTGATTATGTTCATTACAAAAATTTCAATGTATCTTTAAGTCATTCTTAATGCTCTAATTTTTGAGTGTATGATTAAATAGTGTTATTATAATGAATAAATAAATTGTTCTTAATTTAAAGTAACACGTGTCATTAGTTACGATATTTTGCAATCATTAGTATTTGTTGTTGTCTAAATGGTATGATTTTTATCAAACCAATCATTACTTAAGAAGATGTGTACAAAGACATTATCTTAGTGAAAATAGGGTACTATAGTATGAGTGTATGACCCTATCTACAAATTAAATACTCTATCCGTCTCAAAATTATAGTCCATATTTCCTTTTCGGGATGTCTCAAAATAATTATCCACTTTCCTTATTAAGTAAAACCTAGAGAATTAATTGGGGGAATATTCTATTTGAGTGGTTGAAACTTAAAATGGCCCCACTTTTATTAAACTGTGTGTTTCTTGTCTCCTGACAATAATTTTGAGACGGAGAGAGTAAAAGGGTAAAATTGGAATATAGTTCTTGTGTAATATTCCACTGACACATAGTCACAACATGTTCACTAGAGTTACAGATGAGGGCAAGCTGCAAGCCTACAGCTATAGTACTTTTGTCTCACCTCTCACATCCTGTCACCAATCAAAATCCAACACGTACCCCCTTCATGTTTGCATATCTCCGCAAGAAAAGATTGTGTTATTTTTAACATATTATAAGGGGGATTAAAGGTATGAAAATATTTTTAGAGTGTGTTCTTTAAACTTAATTGCTATGCTTGTAACCTTATTGGACCTTTAAAATCCTAACAAGCACAAAATTTTGAGCTTATTGACTTGAGCTTCATGAAGCTCGTAAGACGGGAGAGCAGCTCAATAAATACGAGCATTAATAGATCTTCTCAATTTTATTCTACACAAAACACGTGTTTGTGACTTGTCAAATGATTGCAATCATCACTCTAAATTATTATTTGGGTCCTACTAACCCTGCACCCCCTAGAAAAATTTTATGGGGTGTTGGGGTTTTCTCTCTCCTACCCAATCATTGGGTGCAAGGGTTTTCGTGTCAATATATTAAAAGGTGGGGTGGTGAGAGTGCTGCTGTGGGTATTTTGTGTTGGTAGTCACTTTGTTTTTTATTTTTACGTTCACAACTTTTACAATTTTTTTTTGTTTTACATGTTTATTTTGTGTTTTACAAGTTTTAAACAAGTTTTTTTTTTGAATCAGTTTTAAAACTTACAAAAAAAACGTAGTCGGAAACATCAACCCAACATCAAGAATACCAACAACAACATCAACCCAACATCAGGAATACCAACAACAACATCAACCCAACATCAGGAATACCAACAACAACATCAACTCAACATCAAGAATACCAACAACAACATCAACCCAACATCAAGAATACCAAAACCTTCGATCCCCCATTATATGACACGATCTGTAACCCATTTACAAAAATATTGACTAAAATAGTATTATTTGTGGACTATAATTTCATAAAAATACCAAAAATAATTTAAAAATGCCAAAGCCAAATAAAAACAGTATAATAAAAAAATGCCAATGTGTTTTTATAAAAGTATAATAAAAACAGTAGTGAATACATCATTGTATACGTAGCTAGTGAAACCATTCGAACACTTGTTCGGTTTTTACTGAGTGAGTTGTCAAAAGTATAATAAAGTCCAACTTACACTAAAAATCTGGCACGGTAACCTCACAAAGAATACTCACCCATATACCATCACGAAAACCGAATCTAAAACTTTAGATCTAGGGCGCCTTTTCCCGATCTATCGTTTGGTATATGGGGTGAAAAGTTCCGGTGGTGCGTGACCATAATATTGGCCGGAGAAGACGCCGGATTTTTAGAGAGAGAGAAGAGAGAGACAAAAGACAGATATGAGTGAGTGAGAGAGTCTTTGTGTGTGAGAGAGTGAGAGAGGAGACAAAGAGATATGATTGAGTGGGGTGGGGAGGGTGGGTAAAAACAGGGGCGCACCCGGTTTTGCAAAAGTGGTATTAGTTTTTTTAATAAAGTTGTTAAATTTTAATAAAAGTTGTAAATTTTTAGTAAAAGTTGTAAATTTTAATAAAAGTTGTAAATTTTAATAAAAGTTATTAAATTTTTAGTTTTTTTTTTTTTTTAAATAAAGTTGTTAAATTTTAATGAAAGTTGTAAATTTTTTCTAAAAGAGTATTTATTGTATTAGTTTTTTTTAATAAAAGTTGTAAATGTATTTTTTATAAAAGTTTGTTAAAAATAAAAGTTGTAAAAGTTGTTGTGTTTTTTATTTTTTAGGTGTTCGGTACTGAAGTTGCTTTAACTGATTGGGTGCAATCTACTGCTGAATCGATTGGTTTTCTTATTGTTAAAGGAAGAACTAAAACATATAAGGGCTATAAGAACTAAAACCGCTAAAATTAATTGCCCATTCAGATTACTAGCGAAATTTATAAAACGTCGAAATGGTTGGATATTGAGGGTCAAGTGTCCGAGGCATAATCATGAATTCGTAGACTCGTTCCATGGTTTTTCACAAGCCATGCGATTAAAAAGAGCGAGTTAGTTTTGGTGAAGCAGTTGACAGAACAGCATGTAGCACCACGAATTATACTTTCTACAATAAAAGAGAGCGATCCGAATAATGTGTCTGGCATTAAAACGATATACAATGCACAAGACAACAACATGTAGAGTTGAGAGTCAACACGCGTTGTTGAAGTTATACTTGGGCTCCACACAGTCCAGCTTAGACACGTTGTTGTGTTTTTTCGAATACAGGATTGCCTATTCCGCTTGATTTTGTTGATAATTTTTGGAGAACACTAAGCGTTCCCTGGCCTGTTGTCCGAAATACTCAAGAGCCTGATGAGCCTGAATATCCTCAAGAGCCTCAAGGGCCTGAAGAGCCTGAATATTTTTCTTGTCAAGATGACGTACAAAAATTCCAAAGTGTTTTTACCAAACCATCGTCGTTTGTCAAAAAAAAATATGTTAAACAGGCTCAGAGGACAATTTTATACACCGTCCTCCGGTTCTTCCTCATCTTTTGTTACAGCCGTCTCGCGTTGACGAGTACGAGCGAGAGATTGACGGATTGAGGAGACGCATTTCAGAGTTAGAGTCTCGTGTGGACGATGGCAAAGATCATTGGAGCGACTACGCCTCGGGGGTGATTGATCTTAGTTTCTAGTTATATTGTAATTTTGTGAACCATGTATCAACTATTAATCTATAACAAGATTGGTTATTTATGTATTCTTTTGGCCAGATGCAACAAGAAAATCCTTTCTTGTGTCGTTGTCGACGTGGATTTATAATTGAAAGAACATCCCAACAGCCCAAAACTTGTGATCTGAAGTATTATGCATGTCCTTTGTCAAAGGTAAATAATTAAACGTTTGCTTATTTGCGATATATCAATAACTTGTTTGTTTAGAATACATTTCTTATAATTGTTTCGTCATGTAACAGCCAGGGACTAAAGACTATGGGTGTCGATACTTCATGTGGAAGGAAATATTTCAACAAAACTACTTTGGTGAAGCCACTTCTTCAACGCAGTGCTCAAACTGCGAAACTCAAGATAAAACGATCAACATGCTATTGGCTCAAAACAATTTGTTGAAGGCAATAAAGACGTTGGAGGCATCACTGGAATTGGCAAGAAATCCAGTTGATCACGCATGTCAGTCAAGTGGAATACTCTATGAGCTTATAGATGACATTAATAATCTTCATGTGGAGTAGATTTCGTTGTAATATTAGTAACATTTGTTGATGTTCTTGTTTAATATTTTAATGTCTAATGTTTAATTTTTATTGTTTAATTAAATGGAAACAAATACATAATTAAAAAAAAAATAACGTAAAATAAATAACATATAAAAACACTACACAATTAAATACACTATACATATAAAAATATTACACAAATAAATACACTATGCATATACCCTAAACATTACACAATTAAATAAAAAAAACAATACATAAAATATATATATATATATATATATGTGTGTATATATATATATATATATATATATATATATATATATATATATAGGAATCCAATCATTGGCCCAATGATTGGTCTATTGGGGTGCATGGGAAGGAATACATGGGGTGCAAGATTAGATTGTCCCTTTTGTTATACAGTAAAACATGAGTGAACTAAGCAATAAATAGGAGCATAGTAAATGAACAACGAAATAAAATCTACGGTATGTTTCTAGTAATAGAGCCATGAAAGTGGGCCAATTAAGAAAAGTATTATTAACTCATGCGTACGAATCACTCGACTCTCCAAAAACATGATCACTCACTAGTAAAACTGTAGAATGGTAATGATAATGATTGTTTTTTTTATTGATTTTCAGTTACATTGTACATATATATAGTAATATAAAGAAGATTTTAAACTCGGGTTTGAGCCCGTTACAATAATACAATACGGGCTAGCATTCTCTCGCAGTTCGAGCGGCAAAAATCAAATTTGTACAGAAAATCAATAAAATTAGAACAAAAACAGTATGTCATTTCCAAGTAAAACGAAGTTGTTTATTGATCACATCTTTGAAGCAAACTTTTTAAACAAAGATGTCACTACATAAATTCAGCTATATATCCAAACAAAAACATCATTAAGTCCATCCAGAAATGAAATGATAGCTAAATGACCATCTATTAAAAAAATAAATAAAAAATACCTTCTTGGTTTTATCCAATTCAAAAGTATATGGGTGTGTTTGGTAAAAGTAGCAGTGAGCAGTAGTTGTGAGCAGTGAGCTGTGAGCTGTGAGCAGTGAGCTGTGAGTAGTGAGCAGTGAGCTGTGAGCAGTGAGCTGTGAGCAGTAGCCACAGCTCACCGCTCACAGCTTCTTAAAGAAGCATTGAAAAAATGAGCTTTCCTAAAAAATAGCAAAGCTCACCGCTCATTTGCCAAACGAACAATAAAAATGAAAAAGCTCATTGCTCACCGCTCATCGCCCTAAAAAGCTCCAAAATGTTGCGCGCCAAACATAGCCTATATCTTCGCCTTCTTGGCATCGACATGAGTCAGTGTATACCCTATACAATAGTCATCGAAGTAGCTTTTCTCTTGCTTCAGGAAGATATTGACTTCTTTTGCAAGGTCTTCAATTTTCAATGATTTGAATTCATCTTCATCAAAAATCATGTCAATTTCTCCCTTATCATGAAGCAGTGTGGCACACATCTTGAAAAACTTTTTCATTTCACCCTCTTGGGTCGGATCAATGAAGTAGATTCGGTTGTACTTCCTAGATGGGGAGAGTGCTTTGATGTTCACGACATCAGTTGGTTCAATATCATAGTGCACCTCTGAATGCTGTCCGATAGATCTGACTGATTGATAGTTCTTTTTACCATCCTTGTGCAACCTCTCGCACTCAGCTAATAAAGTGAATGCACCAGTTAGTTAGCAAGAAAAACACAGTAAAAGTGAAAACAGACACAGTAAAAAAAGTTTAAAGAATCAGACTATGAAACAAAAACAAATGTGCCATTTATTGATCTCATCTTTCAACCAGACTATGAAACAAACAACTCACTATACACAATCAGTTATGTACCGACAAAAAAAAAACATCATTAATTCTATCCAAGGAAAAAAATATCATAATTAACAGCGGTTGTGTGTGCTTCGTGTACACTGACACATAAGATAATCTGCAATTTGGTAGTCATCTAACAATACCATGAAGCATACTTATATTCACTTATTGCAAAAGACACTCAAAGCACATATCGAGTAATCACACCTTTGACACAAAAACACTGTTACAAAATTCAGTTACATATTCGAACAAAATAATCTCTGAATCTGTCAACGTTGTAACATCCCAAATATCTAAAAAAACGCATAAGTATCAATCTCACACTCAAATTCATGAATGTAAAATGGCTATCGATTCTTAGCAGACTTTAACATTTGAAAACCACATACCATGAAGCATACCACGACTCAAATTTCACAGAACTGTTGTTAAAATACCATAAAACACAAATACGAAAAGATAAAGAGGGTGTTTGTTTAAGCTTATTTTTTTTGGCTCATGAGCTTATGTAGCTTCAACTTATGTTTCTATAAGCCAAAATCTTCCGACTTATCTTGAAATATAAGGCCTAAGCTTCAAAATAAGCTGAAAAAAGTTTACTCAAGAAACATAAGCCAATACCACTTGAGCTCCAAAATAAGCTTAAACAAACACCCCAAAGTAGCTTAAAACCTCCGCAAAACAGTCTTTGAAAGGAAAACTTGAAACCCCTTTGAAACCAGCACAAAATCTCCACATATATCACTGAACATTCTTGTTGTAAAGGTAAATGCGATTAAGGAAATATTCTACAACACTAAACAAGAAATGCATTGCAAAGTGCTAGCAACCACTGTTTAATTAAAAAGGTCGCAATTTGGCGCCAAGAGACAAGGTGTTGACTAGTCACATCTTTAGCACAAATAGGCTATTTAAACATACAAATACATGTCACTACACAAAATCAGTTATGCATTCGAACAAAAACTTCACTAGCTTCACCCATAAATAAAATGATGATTAAATGACCATTTTGAAAAGAAAAAAAACGCATCTATTAGAAAAGCTATAGTTATTAATCTTATCAGAATCTTAAATTAGCATAAAAGCATAATTTCCTTTAGAATTCACAATGCATATAGACTTGTAAAATAATATATACAAAGTAGCTTAACACTCTTTGACAAAAACAAAATTTGATGGACAGCCGAATACCCGTATTAACCTCATTAGAAAACGGATGCATGATTAGCAAGCATATTCCGGTTAGCAAATTGAACAAACCTCAACATCAAAGTTTACACAAGTAGCACAAATTAACAATATAAAACAGTGTGAAATCATACTCTAATCTAACATTTAGAATCACATGCCATGAGACAGAACAAAACAGAATATTTACTACAATTCACATAAACACAGCGTAACACAATAGAGAGTAGCATCTCACCCAAATTTTGTACCAAAGAAAAAAATACATATTAATTCATGAATATAAAACACCTATCGATTCTTATCAGACTTTAACATTTGAAAACCACAATTCAAATTTCACAAAACTGTTGTTAAAATACCTATAAAACACAAATAAGAAAAGATTTTTAAGCTTATTTTTTGGCTCACGAGCTTACGTAGCTTCGAATTATGTTTCCAAAAGCCAAAATCTTCGACTTATCTTGAAAATAAGCTTTTATAAGACCTAAGCTTCAAAATAAGCCGAAACCACTTGAGCTCCAAAATAAGCTTAAACAAAAACCCCCAATGTAACTTTAACTCCCAACAAAAACAGTCTATGAAAGGAACACTTGAAACCCCTTTTATAAACCAACACGAGCTTTTTGCTGGAAAGCTCAGCCTGTGACTACTGCTCATAACTCATTGCTAATGCTCACAGCTACTTTTACCAAACACATTAATGTTTTCTTCTAACTCAACATGCTCAAGTTTATGGACCCTAGATTACAATAAGTAAACACCCTTGTGTGTAACCAATAGGCTTTGGGCCTAAAGATATATGTGATATGGGTATTTCTCTATCCTAGGAAGTGTGTTCATGTTCCGTTGAAAGTAAGATTGTTGTAGTATTGTGCGAGAGTTTTGCTTTTAGAAAAACTATGCGCATATCTGCGTAAAGCAATGGTATATAACGGTAAATAATTATACTTGTGAAATCGTGATTTTGTTTCGACCTTTTATTTAAAGCGTATGTTTTTTGAAATACAAAGCGTGTGTTGTTTTAAATTAATATAGTGTGTTTTTTTTTAAGTTGTCAAGTTTAGAATTGATAAATAAAAACATAATTTAAAGATGTCAAGTTTAAATGATACTTAAGGATCATTTAGACAAAAAAAACTATAATTTGAGTTTCAAGATTTCAAAATTTAAGTTTAAAAAAAGTACACTTTTTATAAGTAATTGAGATTTAAAAAAATAAAAATAAGATAAAATAAAATAATAACCTTGTGTGTCAAGACTCAAGATTACTCTATATAGTTGTATGGACCAAGTAAAAACACACATATAACATTATAACTTGTCAACTAAACAATTGGGTAAATACAATAGCATGTTTATATGCAATATCATTTCTATGAATCTAATCTTGTCCAAAATCTGCCTCAAGTTATTGAACCAGAATCTAATTATGTCTAAAATGAGCCTAAGTTATTGAACCAGATACTGTCAACAAAATGATATAGATGTTTGTTGATTATACTGAATCCCTTTCCATAGGAAGGAAATTAACAATGTAAATAGTCTTTGTAACCGTATAAAAGAAAAATGAGGGTGTTGAAATGATTTTTACTGAAATCATACCATCAATGTAGCTTAAAATTGTAATGCTCGTAATGCCACATCCAAATGTTGTTTTCATGACTATGCACTATAAACTTCTGTTATTTTGTAGAACGTATATTTTCAATCTTTTCTTCAAGTTGAAAACATTTTTAAAGAAATCTTATTAAGAAAAAAGTAAATGCGTGTAAATTATTATAGAAAAATGTCTAGAATTAAAACTTTTTAGAATATAATAAATAAAATTACTACCTGAGAATTTCATGGAAGGTTATAAAAGCTTTAGAATTATTCTATTTATAATGATCTAGAGTATTTCTTTTAAAAATATTGAGTCTATAAATATATGACTCATTTGCCTTTGATCAACGTACAAAGACTAGTTATTAGAGGTGATTTCAAAAAACGAAAAAACCAAATAAAGGCTATGTTTGACACACAAGATTATGAAGAGATTATGCTTATTTTTTCAAAAAATAAGCTATTTAAAAAATATTCCTTGTTTGGCAACATAACTTATAAAAGATTATAAGAAAAATAATCTTCCATAATCTCTGAAAATAAAAGGTTACTTCATGTAGCTTATAAAAATAATCTCTTTTTATAATCTTTTTCAGCAACAACAACAGCATCAGCACCAACATCAGCACCAGCACCAGCACAATCTATTTTTGCCAAACATACCCCAAACCGAAAAGATGGCATAGAAAATCCGAACTAAATGAAAACCGGCGAGGGCGGTTTTGATTAAAGACCGAAATGTTTGGGCTGTTTTCGGTTGTATATGAAAATTTGAACCGAAAAAACGTTCCTACCCCACCTTTATCTATTTTTAGAAGATTTAAAATAATTTTATCTACTTAATTATTACTCCAAGAAAAAGTGAGAGTATTATTTACAAAAGTAATGTTTAAAACCCTTAACAAAAAAGAAGTCTAAATCTCTAATAAAAAATACACTATCAAGGAAAAAAAAAAAACCTAAATCCCCTCCTCACAAAATAAGAACATGTTTACACAAGAAATAAAATAGTCAAAACCCTTTATAAAACGCCTTACAATAAAATACTTAACCGAGTAGTTACCTCCAAATTAACACAAAGTAAAGTTTAAACCCCTCATTTTGTTTAAGGAGGCCAAACACACACATATACTACTAGTGATGAGATTTTTTTGCAAAGAAAAAAAAAAGCTAAAAGGAGCTCTCACCTTTGAAAACAACCAATATTTAAATGTTTTATAGCAAATAAGGTTAAAACCCTTCATTATTTTATATTAAATGAATATAAACCTTTCAAAAAACACACATTCACATGATGAGATATACTTGCAAAAAGCATAAACCTCATTTTTGCTTCTTTGACTAGATACTTAATACGTAATACTATAAATAAACCTCGTTACAATTAACCCAATGTAAACTTTAGATAGACAACCCTCATTTATTAACATACAAAACACTGTAGTAAATTCTCGAAAGCATAGTTAAAAGAAGATTGTAAAGTCAAACCCCTCAAAACACTGTAGTCAAAAGTCAAAACCCTCACGAAAAGTGTAAAACCTCCCAAAAACCCACACTAAAACCCTCATTTATTAACACAAACACTTCTAAAATATTTTACAGATCTATAGACCCTCATTTATTAAAACCCGTATCCATAAAACATAAACACTAAAAATTTTACAGATCTGTAGACCCTCATTTGTTATAACCTTCATTCACAAGTCAAAAGTCAAAACCCACACTTATGTCAAAACCAAAGCAAGTTTAACTAAAATCTTCATAAAACTCTCACATAAATAAAACAGAGTATCAACTAAACCTTCTATAAAAACACACAGCAAACTATAAAACATACACTAAAAGTGTAAAAACACACAGTAAACTAGAAAACAGACTCTAAAAACAGAGTACTTAAGATATACCTTTACTTTCTTTAACAGTCGCAACATACAAAGCACCCATATCACGATGCTTCAAAATCATGCATAATACAAAAAGCAGGTTTTTTGCATCAACAAACAACAAGTTTTTTGAAAAAATGATTTTTGCTTTCTGTCTTGCTTCTTTGTCTTGTCGGTGCTTTTTATTCCATTCTTTTACCTTTCTGCGAGAATCTAGCCTCTCATTCAAGACCAACTAAGACCAACTAAAAGCTAAATGTGATCAACACGTAAAGCACAACAAAATAAGTATGCAACATTATTGTTAGAATTCTTGTATCAATGTTTTCAAAAAAAAAATATATGTCACTTGTCATATATTCTGTTCATCCCAGAAAATATACATAAAAAAGCTAGTAACTTAGAACACACAAACACACACACATCATTCTTTTTTGTGCTAGACAAAACTTGGATCACTAAAATGGAAGTATGTAGCAATAGTTAAAGTATTAATAAGAAGGTAAGAATTAAAACTTTGACCAAACAACCTCTCAATCTATCAAATGTGTCATCCCAAAAAAACAAATCACTTTGCCATTCTATTTTCATGCTATATAAAAAAGAGAAATGTCTCAGATGTAGCTTCAAGCATTAAAATGGAACTATGTTGTGTGTCTTTAATATTAAAAAAAATTGAAATATAAATTATAAACTTTGATGAAACAATATCTGACATGAACATTCATCACATGGTCCTCTTCATGTTAATTTCTATGGAGTCTTATTTAATTTATCATCACACAAAATGAACTTAAAAACAAAAAATATATCTTTCTTCATGTTAATTCCTATCGAGTGTTATTTAATTTATTATAACACAAAACATTAAATGCATTTGATGAATATTTACAAATGGATGAACATTGTGCATGCGATTGTCTAAATTTTTTTACTATGTGCGTTATTAATTTGTTCATGCTTGAATTTTCAAAGAAACCTGACTTTAATAACATTCAAAATTATATGCAATGTATAAGAGTGTTCATGAATTTCTGATTACAGAGATACGTAAAGTAGAGATCCCTCAATTCCACTATCTCTAAATACTTTTTTTCTGGTTGACTAATCAATTTTTCTACAGAGGGCTTGATCCCAGCGCAATTTATCTAAATCGGATATATCGACATATATTCTCTTATCTTCTCACCCCGAATAGAAATGGGGTTGGGGGAGGGAAAGTGGGTTCCCTTCATCCTCCATATCCCCCTAAGTAAATCTATCAATCTTGAGATAGTTATCATCAATGCTTTGAAACACTGATTGATTATGTTCATTACAAAAATTTCAATGTATTTTTAAGTCATTCTTAATGCTCTAATGTTTAAGTGTATGATTAAATAGTGTTATTATAATGAATAAATAAATAGTTCTTAATTTAAAGTAACACGTGTCATTAGTTACGATATTTTGCAATCATTAGTATTTGTTGTTGTCTAAATGGTATGATTTTTATCAAACCAATAATTACTTAAGAAGATGTGTACAAAGACATTATCCTAGTGAAAATAGGGTACTATAGTATAAGTGTATGACCCTATCTACAAATTAAATAAGTGTTTTTCTAACTTGCCCTAAGGGCATAAGTTAAGCACATTAAAAGAACACCGGGTCCTACAGAAAAGGACACAGGGATTCACAAAAATTGTACTTTTCTGTGGATCCCAGTGTCCTTTTCTGTAAGACCCAGTGTTCTTTTAGTGTGCTTAACTTGTGCCTTAAGGCACATGTTAGACAAACCCATTAAATAAAAGGGTAAAATTGGAATATAGTTCTTGTGTGATATTCCACTGAAACATAGTCACAACATGATCACTAGAGTTATAGGCGAGGGCAAGCTGCAAGCCTACAGCTATAGTACTTTTGTCTCACCTCTCACACCCTCTCACCTAGGGGTGTAATCGAGTCAAGCCGAGCTCGAGCTTGACAAGGCTTGAGCTTGGCTTGAAACAAAAATACCAGGCTTGAGCTTGGCTTGATAGCTTGTCAAGCTTTAATCATACGGGCTTGAGCTTGGCTTGAAAAGGTTTCAAGCAAAGCTTGAGCTTGGCTTGAAAAGCTTGAATGTATACAAAAATATTGTATTTGATAGACAAAGTCATCAAAATATATATATATTTATAAAGTAATACAAACTAAAACCACATTTGAAAACCAAACTAAATTAATTTAACAGTAATAAAACCAACAATAACATTTTGTACTAAGTCCAACATTAGAATGAAACATAAGCCAAAGTACTAATTAATTTTGTCATCGATATACTAAGTGTAAACAAAAGCTAAAATTATATAATAGTAGTATATATTTTTGTCTATTAATATTCACGATTCATAACTAGAAATTTGTATTCGCTTCTAGATATAAAGCAAGTAAGTAATATCACTGGTCTAAGATATCACTGTTACAAATAATTACAACTTTATTTACTATATAAAAGTCATTCAAGAGTATATTAAATAATTCTTTATGAAGTAAATCCTTATAACTAGAATAATATTCAAATTAGTCCTTAGTTACTTATATGATTTTAAAATAAAAATATATATATACTAAGGCTTGATAAAAGCTCGAGCCAAGCTATCAAAAGCTTGAGCTTGGCTTGTTATATGTTTCGAGCTAATTTATTGGGATTGAGCGTGGCTTGAGCTTGATTAAATCTTGGATTGATCGAGTCAAGCTCAAGCTCGAGCTCGAGTTGCTTGATAAAAGCTTGACTTGATTACAGCCCTACTCTCACCAATAAAAATCCAACACGTACCCCCTTCATGTTTGCATATCTCTGCAAGAAAAGATTGTGTTATTTTTAACATATTATAAGGGGATTAAATGTATGAAAATATTTTTAGAGTGTGTTCTTTAAACTTAATTGCTATGCTTGTAACCTTATTGGACCTTTAAATTCCTAACAAGCACAAAATTTTGAGCTTATCGACTTGAGCTTCATGAAGCTCATAAGATGGGAAAGCAGCTCAATAAATACGAGCATTAATAGATCTTTTCAATTTTATTCTACACAAAACACGTGTTTGTGACTTGTCAAATGATTGCAATCATCACTCTAAATTATTATTTTGTTATACAGTAAAACATGAGTGAACTAAGCAATAAGAGGAGTGATACACCCAACCAAATTCATCCACAAAAGAATCTCACATGCTGAGGTGGCGCCGGATGATTGGTTTTTTGTGGGAGCCACTTCCACAAAAAAACAATCATCCCGCGCCACCTCAGCGTGTGGGATTCTTTTGTGGACGAATTTGGGTGGATGTAGCATTAGTGAAGCAATAAATAGGAGCATAGTAAATGAACAACGAAATAAAATCTACGGAATGTTTCTAGTAACAAAGCCATGAAAGTGGGTCAATTAAGAAAATTATTATTAACTCATGCGAACGAATCACTCGACTCTCCAAAAACATGATCATTCACTAGTAAAACTGTAGAATGGTAATGATGATGATTGATTTCTTTGATTGATTTTCAGTTACATTGCACACATATATAGTAATATAAGGAAGATTTTAAACTCGGGTTTGAGCCCGTTACAATAATACAATACGGGCTAGCATTCTCCCACAGTTCGAGCGGTAAAATCGCGAAAGCTCAGACTGTAGATTAAAAGCTAATAAACAATAAAGTAAAAGTAATAAATAATTGTTGAAGAAGACATTCGACAGCAAGCGGAAGCACATCTTCAAGCAGCAGACATAAACACGCAACAGACCGGATAATCCAAAGTATCCGTACCAAACAGGATAAACCAAAGTATCCTGACCAAACGGGATAAACCAAAGTATCCCTTACCAAACAGGATAAACCAAAGAATACTAACCAAACAAGATAACCCAAAGTATCCCCTACAACTAAAACAAACGGGACAACCCAAAGTATCCCCTACAACTAAAATAAATGAAATTACACCTAAAACTCATGCACTAACATTAAAAGAAAAGATGAGAAAACGAAAGTTGGTTCTATAAATTCAACTCCCAAAGAACCTTCCAAAAAATCGAGACGTGTTTTCCCTAATAAAACATAAAGATCCACATTTTTTTTTCAAAATAATGACAACCCATGACAACAATTGTATAGCGTCAGGATACTGCCCTGCTTTAGAATTATCCACTCCTGTACTTTAGAAAAAGGAAGGAGAAATAAGTTGGCCAATTACTTTTTCATTATAATAATCGATCTACTTTACACTTCCTTTCCATCATCTCCAAAACATTTTATTTCAAAGGCTAGACATAATTATTCCATCATAATCAATCCAATTTCATTTGATGACATTATTAAAAAAAATGGTTTATCAAAATTGTTAGTTGTACTTTTATAGTACAATTAGTTGTATATTTGGTGTAATTGATATGGTCATATCTTATATCATTAGCTAGGATGATTAGTAGGTTACCCAAAATACTCTTGTATACTCGGATATATATCTCCTGTATTAGTGTTATGATAGATCAATGAAATAAACAATATCTTGTCTTTTACATGGTATCAGCCTAATAAAATCTCTCCCTAACGTCATCTCCCTCCCTCTCTCTTCTCCACAAAACAGCCGATCAATTTTTTTCCTACCTTAAACCCTAAAATAACCGGATCTCTCCCTCCCTCTTCTCCTAGTTCTGCTGATCTTCTTCAACCCTATCACACCATATCGGCAACAATGGTCGTCCATGACAACCTTCCTGCATCTCACTCGTCTAAAACCAAAGGTAGCACCAATTATCAAACTACTAAATATCAAAGTCTACCTCCATTGCGTAATTATTTCAACAACGGATCATGCAAGTTTGGTGATCATGTAAGTTTATACATGTAACCGGTCGGGTGTATCATTTAAAAACAACACGGGAACAAGTAATATGCAAAACAAAAAGAGCACAAGAACACCAACTAATTGCATGTATGGTACTTTACACCCTGGTCACAACCCCACCACGTGGACTCCTCTTGGATTTTACCACAGTCGTGTGGCCCAACAAACAACACAGCCAAGCCTCAACTCTCGTATGGGTTACCAGTCTACTCCACAAGCCTATTTGACTCCCTTATATCACCAACATACATATGCACCATTGGCCCAAAATAACCACCAGGCCCAACAAGCTCAACAGGCTCAACAGCCACCTAATGTAGCCAGCCTCCACATTAGATATTAAACATAGCCCTGCCCCTCTCCTCTACTAGTATACTCAGTCCCGCACCCGACATGTACCCGTCTCAAGGTAATCCACTTCCTAGTGTTTTAGCACAATTACTTTGCAGGACCCGACTTGGAACATGAATACAGGTGCCTCTTCTCATTTAAATTCAAACGCAACTAATTTAAGGAGTATTTTTAATAAACGTTTATTCCCATATGTACACGTTGATGACGGTAATTCTATTCCCGTCACCAACACCGGCCATAACATTATTCCTACTCTTCATCGCCCTCTTCACCCTCATAATGTACTTGTCACCCCTAACATCATTAAAAGTCTCATTTATGTTCATCAGTTTACTAGGTATAATAATTATACTATTGAATTTGACGTGTTTTATTTTTCTGTAAAGAATTTCCTGATTCGCCACATCCTCCTTCGATGTGATAGCTCGAGTGATCTCTATCCAGTTACCAAGCCATCATTTATCCCTACTGCTTTTGTCTCCACAAGCCTCTCTACATGGCGTCAAGGTCTTGGTCATCCCGGTGACGAAGTGCTACGATCTCTTGTTTCACTTCAGTTTATTTCATGTAATAAAGAAAAGACTCCACATATTTTTCATGCTTGTCAACTTGGCAAACATGTGAAACTTCCTTTCTATAGTTCGGATTCTATTATTGAACATCCATTTGATATTATCCATTTTGATTTATGGTCTTCTCTTGTAAAACCCAGAAAAATCGCGTAATTATATTTGTGTCTAATTTAAAATTTATTAACCCAGGTACTAATTATGAAATTGATCTAAAATATTTAATAAACATTTGAAATAATAATTTTAATTTGGTGACATTTGATAAATTAGTGATAAGATTAAATCTAATTAAATAATTACCTAAACTAATTCTATAACTAATTTAAACTAAAAAAATTATATAAACCCTAGATTACCGACCCATAAATTCGGCCACCCCATGACCGACCTATTTAATAATACAAATCCCCTATCAAATTAATATTATTCAGTATATAGTAATTCCCCAAAATAAAAACACGGTTTTCCTATAACCGGTTATCTTTTCCCCTCCTCTCCCATTCGACCTACACACACACACACACGATTTTAAGGCTGTGGAATCAAGGAGAAGGCTGCCAAGGTCGGGAACAATTAGTTTCTATTCATCGAAATTGGATTTTCCGTGAAACCCCAAACTAGGTATTTGTTTTCATATTTATTTAAATTATTTGGGCTTGAAGAAAATTTTGTGGTTAACTTTTCTGTAAACCCTAACATGCGAGGCTCCTAAAAACGAATTTGTAATGATTATATGGTTCCCGGTTCGATTTATAAAAATTATTGAAGTCGGATGGTACATTATAGGGGTCGATTAGGGTTTCTTGAATGAAAACATTTTTAATGTTGTACTCAGTGGGTAAAAATGTGTGAGACCAATTTTAGAGAGTTTAGGAGACCCTAATATATGTGAATGATGATTGGTTAAACCCTAGGTATTGTTTTGGTTGCGTTAAAATTATAAACGTGGTGTTGTGTGGTTGTTATTTTATGTGCAGTGCAGTTTCAGTTTTAGTCCAAATTGTAAACTATATACTCCCTTCGTCTCAAAATTATAGTCCCCTTTTTACTTTTTTAGTCTTTCTATTACTACTTTGACCATGAGTATTTTAGTTTGTGTTATATAATATTTGATGCAATATATATGAATTGATTGAGTTTTTAATTATATTTTTATTTGTATAATTTTTATCAATTATTGTAAAACACAAACAAAAATATTTAAGGTCAAAGATGAAAAGGAAAGACCGAAAAAGTCAAACGGGGACTATAATTTTGGGACGGAGGTAGTAATAAATTGTTAACGACACATATTTGGATGGTTTTTGATTTTCGGATTTAGTTTAACCTCTGTACTACTTTTGTGTCGAGTTTTGGGGTCATTGGTGGTCGGGAAGACACCCGTTAGATTTTTGAAAGTTAACATGTCAAAACTGATATACGGGTCTGGGAATTCAGCCAACTTGTGGGATTTTTCATAACTTAATGGCGAGGTTTGAGAAGCCCTAATTTATTTATGATGTTAACTAATGTCTTAACTAATTTCTGGAATTTTTGGGAAATTTTTGGATTAGTTTAAATAAGGTTTAAAATGCAAACTTACAAGGTGTCTAAAGCTGAGAAATCTGGAACAGTTTGGGAAAATGAATTTTCATAAAATATTTAGACATGTCTATAAATTCTGAGAAAATTCACATAAATACTAGAGGCGTATATGTAGTACTGTGTCAAATTGGGAAACCTGAATTGCACCCTAACCATTTTATTTAAATCATGGAAACTAGGTATGAGTTGGGGGTAATTATTCTCAATATGAATTGAATACTTGTTATGATATTGTTTATACTTAATTGTTTATAAATTGTTTTGGGACTTGTATAATTTTGTATAACCCTATAAATGATCACTAAAACCCTAATTTCATAACATGTGAGCCCTAAATTGATTTTTAAGTAAACTAATAAACATTTGAGCATAAGTGTGATTAATGTCATATGAAACCCTAATTAACTACGAACGTGAGCAAAACTTATGTACTTTTTCAATTAATCATTTAATTACACAATAAACCCTAAACTTTCTTAAATGACACTTAAAACCCTAAAATATGATAAGTTGTCATATATGATCCTAATTTGAAGAATTATGAATTATACCTTAACTTATTCAATTCGAAAAGTTAATAAACGGAAAACCTGCTAAAAGTGGAAACTTACTAAACATGGAAAGCTGTCTAAAATGGGTAATCTGATTATAATAAACTTTATTTAATTCATATAAGTTCCTTGAAGTGGGAGTGATCATCTTGTGACCTTTCTTTTCCTGTTTACTTGCTTTGAATAAGGTACAGATATTGTGATCTTTCTCTTAAGGTTTCTCATGATCTCTTACACATCTTTTTATCTTTAACTATTTGATTATGAACCTTGAACTATTTTATGTGAACCTTTGTATTGAGCCTTTACTATGAACCTTTGCTATGAACCCTTGTTTATGAACATTTGATTATGCTATTCTGATGACTTAGACATTTGCCAAACTATTGACTTTGCCTTTTTACCCTTCAGTTTAATACCCGAGCCATTTTCCTAGCCATGAAGGTAACATGGCCATGTCATTGATGCACCAATGGCATGACTCCAGGGTGGTCGAGTGATGAACCATCCCGTCCCTTTTTCGTTATGTATACTATGAGCTCAAAATTATTATATATGTTTGACCACTAATAACTTTGCAGGGGCGTATGGGTGCATCCTAGATTTGTTCCGTCTATGATATGATATGACATGATTGATTTATTTCAGTGATTGATGTTGTGTGCAATACACGTCCTTCACATTTCGGGAGTTTGATACTCCATTGGTTACTTATGTTATGATATGCTTCATTTCGGGCTCGTGGTAGATTGCTGATATTTTCCTTTCATGATCATTTATCTTTGTTATGCCTCATGTTATTCCACAATGCACCATATTCTGTATTTCTCATTTTTAGTTTTCCGTTGATTACTCTTTCATTCAGTATCCTTATGTGATTCATCCGACTACCATACTATACTCCAGTTCATCTAATTTGTCATACTCTCATTCCATTTTGGTTGACTCCCAAGCTTATACTTCAGATTACCACTTCATCCATTTACCCTGCTATTATATGATTAATATGTGACTATCTATTTACCATGCTATTATATGACTATCTGTTTACCATGCTATTATGTGACTAATTGATTCACCCGTTTGCCATACTAGTATGTAATTATATGACTCGTCCGTTTACCATGTTATACCTCGTTCAGTTATTTTTGTGGGCTATGATTATCATTTAGTATTCCTATATGCAATTTGTGATTACCATTCTTGTACTTTTGGTTTGTATTTTTCCGTTGCTTGCGATATTGGTTCGACTTAGTAATTGATGTTTACCTGACTTGTTGATCTGCCATGTTTACACTTCTGTTCATGCTACTGGTTGATGAAGGAATATGTTTCAACTTATGTTATCTGTCTAGTTGACTTGTTTAGTTTGCCATGCTATATTCTTGTTTAGTTAATTCATCCAATTATGATGTTCGTTTGGTATTCCTACATGATACATGTGACTATCATGCTTATATTGTTGTTAGTATTTTCGCTGGTTATGATACTTGTTCTGTTCATTAACTGTGGATTATCTGATTTGTGTGATTTCCATGCTTACATTCAATTTAGTTGCTTTCGTTTGCTTATGGAATTTGTCTTAGCTTATATCTATCATGATTATCTGATTTATTTGTTTTGCCATATTTATGTTTAGTTGATCCGTTGACTAATATGCTTGTTCACTGTTTGGTTACTTGTTTTGCTTATAATATTGTTTATCAACTTCTATTCGTTTATGTCCGGTATATGTATGTTTGGTTATTTTATGTGTGCTTATATATGTTCGTTGATGCGCTGCTTTGCTCTGGTCTCCTTTGATTTCTTTGCCTTCATCTATTTTTGTTAATATTGCATTCTGCAGGTTCCTCATTGACTCATTTCATTCCTTCTCCATGACTTTTGTTTCTCAGTTTAATTAGATTTGTTTATATCTGTTCACTGGGCTTTGTAAGCTCAGCCGCATTTTTCTTTTCCCTGCGGCAGGTTTCAGCGGGAGCTGGGATTACAGTGAAGAGAGTAGGAGTAGAAGACCTACCCTTTAGCGACCCTTTCTTTTGGATTGTCTTTTACTCAGTCTTCATTTTTGTTTCAGCTTTGAAATTATTATTTTAGTTGGATTGCATGTTTTGGACCTTTGAGAGTCCTTTGTTTATATGACTTTATTTTCCTTTATTTTATTCAAGACTTCCGCTTGCAATTTAATTATGTTCTGATATGACCCCGTAATGTGATATTCGGACCCTTGTTGGGTTGGAGTGTTACATATCCAATTGTTAGCTCTAGTGGTTTTAAATATTATGTTCTTTTTCTCGATCATTTCACTTATTACTTGTGGATTTATACTCTTCGTAACAAATCTGACATGTTTGATAAGTTTTTGCATTTTCGCACTTATCTTAAAAATCAATTTAAATGTGAAATAAAAAGTTTCCGTTGTGATCATGGTGGTGAGTTCGATAATAACCGACTCCATACAATTTTTGCTAATAATGGTATTCAACTTAGATTTTCTTGCCCAAAAACCTATCAACAAAATGGCAAGGCGGAAAGAATGATCCGCACAATAAATAACGTCATCCATACCCTTCTTTTTCAAGCACATCTACCACCTGCTTTTCGGCTCATTTAATTTTGTAAAGTGAGCTTTTTTTTTTCTTGAAACGGTGAACTTTATTAATTAAGATCAGTAAATTACATGAAGTTCAAATAGCCTATATGAACATGCTCACATAGCTGATACATCAAAACAGACTATCAGTCTTTCTACAATTCAGGAAACAAAGCTGATTCAAAGCTCACAATTCTTCTATACATAGCAGCCATATGCTATAATCTAGGAAACCATGGAGAAAAATTCTTCTCTGGACTACATTTCCACTGGACAAACACCTTACCTAGTCTCATTCATAGCTCATACAAATGAAACCAGAGGCTCTTATCCAGGACATCATCAATAAAAGAATCAAAACTCCTATTCCATTGGGTCTCATATGTAAAGCGCTACATTTTCTTATTCAGACATCACTCAACATACATATAGTTGCCCAAGGATACATCCCACCTTGACTACATTTCCCAATCCCGCTTTTCCAAACTCCAACACCATGAAAAGAACAAAGACTAGGCTCATCAGGTTGGCACTCCACCAAGATTCTGGAAACCTACTTTATGTGACCGACCAATAAGCTGAATTGGACAGAGCAAAAAACTCACCATTAGTTGCCACCCCAGGCACCCCTAATGAGAATAGTTTGGATATCCAACCACCCTTTCATCAGCCTCAAGATACAAGGCCACTAGTCACACCATTCAAGGAAATAATTGTTTGCATAACTTTCTTATTTCCTTGACCCAAACACCCTTTTAGGGTACCGTTCCATTGGATTGCAACTTATTCTTTGCAAAATTCATCACCACATTCCATCTTTGTGCAATTTTCATCACTTGAACTGACTTCTTGACTTTTAAACATAGCAACCGCAGTTTTATGTTACCATCAATGATCTTCATGGTAAAGCTTGAGCTTTTATCAAGCCATATACTTTTAGCTCGAGCTAGATTAATCAAATATTTTACTAGGTTGGGCCCGACTCATTTTATCATAAAACTAAACCAAGTAAAGTTTCGCTCAAGCTCAACTAGTTAAATACACAATGTTGGAGCTTGTTCATTTAATTTTAGTCCGTTTATATATTAAGTACATAGCAGTATATACGAATATATTTCTTAGACTATCGAGTGTTATTGAGCTTCAAGTGTAAAGCTCGGGCTCGAGCTCATATACTGAGTAAGCCCCAAGAAAAGCTCGTGCTCATTTAACCTCAACTCATTTCAAGCTCTTACCGAGTCGAACTGAAGCAGCTCACGAGCTTGAAGGGTTTGGAGATACGAGAAAAGTTTCCCCTTATAAAACCAAGATGAATTTTATTCATGTCTAGCTAATCCTAATAAGCCTTTTTTGTTGCTTCCATTTTCCATACACAAATGAATGGATGATTAGAAAGGTCACTTTATTCTTTTAGTGTTTTGACTTTCAACATTCTTTAGCTTGTAATCTTTCGTCAACAACTGGAGTCATTTCTCAAAATACCTAAAAACGCCCAGTTTTACTATAGCAAAAAAAAAAGAAAAAGAAATCGAAACATATTTTTCAAATTTAGAGCTACTTCTGTATTAATTGCAAAAGTAAGTAGTTATTTTTTCTGATTGAGAAAAATATGTATATACATAAAGGAGCTACACACTAACCAGGGTGGCTCAAGCCTTATCGAGGCTTAAAGCAAAAGTTTAAAAACGGGCTTTTTCGATTATTTGCTATGTTTTTATAAAAGTCATTTGATTAATATAATGTCGAACTAGAAAACCAAGAACGCTTAGTAAAGTTAAGAACCCGTTGATGATTGAAAAACTAAATGACAAACAGCGAAACCAAGCATTGTTGTTTCGATGATCTGGAAGTAGAGCTAAGACGACACACTGAACCAACACGAGTGTGCTTGTACGTGTTCGTTCGAAAACATTTTATCGAACAAACCCTACATGAATACTTAAATAGTTAAGTGAAAGAAATATTATGTTTGTGTTCATTATATGATAAAAGAATTGTATTCATTTACAGACACACTGTACAAAATAAAACTTGATTAAAAAATCATAAAACTTATAAAAGTGTATATCCTTCGAACAATTTACAAACAGATCATCGAACTTTCAGTTTGTTAACAATCCTATCTATTAGTCTTTAAGACAGGATTACTAAAATGAGCTTAATTCTTCTTTTTTTCATTATATTTTGGTCTTTTTATAAAACTAAAATGATGGATTTGATATTTGATAATCTGTAAGCCTAAAAAATAACGATAAAAACATATGTGGCCTCGAATCCTGACTTTAGGGCTTAAAAAAGCTAAAATAAGCTTAGGCCTAAAAAACATGTACTCTGTACTAAAATGAGCTTAATCCATTGTTTCTTACCATAAAAATAACGTTTTTGGTCCTTTTTATAAACTAAAATGATGAACTTAGCATATACTAGTCTTTAGGCCCAAAAAATATACGTAACGACGGTATACATAACTGTTAGGAGTTAGAAATTCCATAGTGAAGTATCGGTCACCCCAAATATTATCTAGCATAAGTTAGCTCGTAGACATATCGTTTGTTACATTATTTGTTAGTTTATTAGTTAGTTATTAGCGTAGTTTAGTTTAGTGTAACACCGTGGAGGAAGGACGGGTCTTTACCCACTGTATGCCTGATCCACAGTCCGTCAGGAGGACGTATTAGTATGTAACTATAAATACCCTTCCCTCTAAGGGAAGGGTGGTGCTTCCTTGAATCTAACCTTTCATTTGTTATTTTACAACTCTCTTTCAAGAACATCCTCTCTACTCTCTTCATCTATCTAACAATGGCTTTCTTGTATCATCATAATCCTAGACCACCCGAATCATCTAAACAACATATTATACACGATCCTACAATTGCTACCAGAGCCAAGGTTACGTTTTGATGATTTATGGTGGTTGTCGATACATGTTTAAACTGTTTTTGTACTAATTTTATGAGTATGGAAAAAAAAATCCTATCTTTGTGGTTAATATTTTTTACTCGTGTATTGTATCCTTTAACTTCGTAAAAGTCCAATAGTCTTTTCAAAGTTTTACATCTGCTGTTGTGTCTATTTTTGTTGGTCCAAACAGTGGTCATCTGGTCAAAAAGGTCAAAAACGGGTCTAACTTAGTGTCCTCTTTATGATGTTTCTGGGTTTGGTGAACCTGGTCAGGAGCTCTTCTTGATTGCGAGTTGGGTCTTTTTTTGGATGCGAGTTGGGTTAACTTTCATGCGAGTTGACTGGAAAAATGTCCAGATTCAAAGAACTTGATGCGAGTTGATAATAGATGCGAGTTGCAGCTTGCTTATGAGCGAGTTGTTAAAAGTATCTGGAGCGAGTTGTTATCTAAAGTACTTTGCGAGTTGTCTTTTGAGTCAACTCAAGTCAAAAGCGACTTGCCAAACAGGGAAGCGACTTGATACAATCATGAGATGTGACTTGTGTTTCATTTGTGTTATTAAAATGCGAGTTGACAGATAAGGGGAAGAAAATGAAGCGACTTGTTGACCACTTGAACCAAGTACCAAACTACTCATCATGACCTCAGGTATTTACCTTCATCAGTCCACTATCTACTGAAAACGAAAAACAAATCTACAATCAAGACTCAAACCGGCCACCTCATCTATCCTAAATCTTATATCCAACCTTCTGCTTCACTCGAACCAAAAAGAAAATTAATTACATGATCTCAGCTCATTAATTCGTGGCATATAAAGAAACATCAAGAAGATTCAAGGACTTTCACACGAATTAAAATCTTCATCAATAATTTTTTTCGAAGCGTAGCTTCTTTAAATATCCGAATAATAAAAGAATGACTGACAACAATTTCTGTTATATTCACTCTTTTAATTCGTTCTTAGACCAAATCAAAACATAATTAATTAAGTGGCAAAATAAAACCTACTCGTATCCTATGAAAGATCTTGATCTCATTGCCATAACCACTGCTCATGCCATCCCTGTGGCGAGCACATCATAAGATGATCCGTTTCTAGGATATATGCGTGTGGTTACTCTTCTAGAGATGTGGATGGATTAATTTGGGTCTTGAAAAGATTAGGAGACTGATATGTTATTGAGATTGTGATTATGGTATACAAGATTGTTGTAATATTTTTGGGAGAGTTTAGGGTTTCTTGGAGAGATTTTAGAGTTAGTAGGTCTTTTATATACCCGTATATTAGGTTTAAGGGGAGTTGGTTATTGGTTCGGGCTGAAACATGTATCACAGCTTGGGTATACGAGTGGTGGGCTTACATTAGACTGGACTGCTGAGTAATTTGGACCCGTATATTGGATTGTTGGGCTGAAATTTGGACCGAGTTGCTTGGGTGAGATTCTTGGATTTGGATCACATTGGTTAAAAGGGTTAGCCATTACTATACGAATACAAGGACTATCAAAACTATGTATTTCATTTTTTGTGATACATATTTTTTGATAATTATTGGGGTAATGTGGTATAAAGAATGGGATTATTCGTGGTATAATGTTGGTTGGTTGGTAATTCAAAATTTCACGGGAGATAAATATTCACGGCTTGAGTTATCAATTGATCTTTAATAAGTTCAAGGTTCCTATCCGGTATCATTGACTTGGTATTGAAGTGTTGGTTCAAACGCTTTTAATTGGACTTGGGGTCGAGTCAAATTCTCTGCAATTTGTTATATGTCAAAGATATCTGAATGTATGAGATGATCATTGCAAGAATTTACATTGACCGGATCGGGTTGAATAGTTATTTGAACTGGGCTTGAAATTATATGATAATGAATGAAGGACTGATGGGCTTCTCGTAATTGGATCGTAGTTGATGAGTGTTGATGATGAGATTGGGTATGATGATGAGATTTGTTGTGTTATGGGTTTTGATACTTTGGTTTATGCATTTTCATGGAGTATATTATGTCTCGGCTTGAGTTGGTTATTGAACAAGGTTGACTACGGGGCTTTTATACGGTATTTCTTATTTGACTTTGAAGTAAAGTTTTCCGGGCGCGTTTACTTATTTCGTCTTATTTCTTTCTACCCTTCCGCGAAGATGACTTGTTTGGGCTTTTGTTGAGTGTGATAAAGACTTGGCTATTCAGTTACGTTTGTGATTCTTTCTCGCTTAACCCACAACGTAGCTATCACTTCGTTGTCTCACGCAGTTGAGGATATGTCAAGAGGTTTTGTACATTGGGTACACCGTTTCTTTTTCACGAGGATTAGTACAAGTTTAAGTAACACATCTGGGGAATTCTACTTCATGATCAAGTTTGGTATATCGGGTTTACTTCACCAAATGGTCATTGCTATGGCCGTCAAATTACGTGAATGGTGTGTTTACCAAAGTGTTGAATGGATGAGATGTGATCAGCAATTCCCATGAGATATTCTGAATGTTTAAGATACTTCACAGTCTAAGCAATTTTTTCAAGAATCCTTAGTGTCTTTCATGACTTCTCAAGATGATTGCTTTTGACAAGAACTTTTCGTGCAAATGGTTGTACACGTTATGATGCTTCCGAAATTTCGAAACCATCATGGGGGAGAAACGTGTACCTTGGTTTACGGACAACCTCCAGGGGGAAGTAGTTTATACTACTTGACTTAGTATGGTTTGTGAAGTTGTCTACATATGGGTAAAGGATTGTTGATGATAGTGTTGATGTTGGATAATGAAACGCTGATGAACCGCTGCATGTTCCCCTAAAACAGATATTCACTGAAACCAAAGTTGTCATAACACATTCAAGCTGACATTGTTTACGGTTTTGTCTTGATTTTGTAAAATCCTGCAAAAGAATCTATTTCCCAGTTTAAATCATAGACTTGTAAAATCCCGTGACAATGAAAACATCCCGGTTAAAGTAAAGTGCATTTCCGGATCTATCTTACGGTTTATTCTTGGCTTTGTAAAATCCCGCGAAAGAAACCATTTCTCGGTTTAAACCATAGAATTGTAAAATCCCGTAATGATGGAGCCATCCTGGAGAGAGGAAAGTGTATTTCCGGATCTTATTTGATGCTAGTGCTACGATTTCTACATCGAAGAAGGGATAAAAGGGTGTACTTCATGAATTGGATATGTGTTTGGATATTCTTCATGGCAGTTTGGTTATTTCAAAGTTCTACGGGGTTATGTGCTTTTAACCATGGTCGGGATGAAAACCATTATCATAGTTCACTTAAAACGTCAAAGGAGGCTAAATTTGAGCTTTTAACTAGAAGATGTGACAACGGGGTTAATTCACTATTATTTATTTGAGGTTGAAGTGAAATATCACGGGAGAGTGTACTTAGTATCTGAAGGTATCGGGGATGGTTGGATGAAGATTCTTCAAGATCCTTGTTCAAGCTTATTATCAAAAACGAAGACTTGGAAATCTAGTTATTGTTGGGTGACTTTTCCTTTTCTTTTACCACTTGGGGAATTGGGCTCTTACCACCACAAAATAACTATCACTTTAAGGAGTTACGTTGTAGTGCTCAGTGTCACATTCAATTGTGTATTTTCAAGAGGTGATGTACGTCTTATACTTGATGGTTGGTTGGATGAAGAGTATAGAGTACTTAGAGATTCAATGGAGGATGAAGTCTCGGCACCGCTCTTTGTTACATATGTGCAAGTTTAAGTCACGAGTTCGGGTTGTTTTACTTCAGGGTCATATTCATCATATTGGATTTTCTCCATCAGCTGTCACGACAGAGAGCCTACTGAATGATAATGGGGTGATTACAAGTTTGCCAAGAGAGATTGAAAAGAGAGAGATTATGACGTTTGAACACAACAGTTCAAGCCTCGTTCTCTAAAGAAAAGAAAAGTGTATGTTTCAGTGCACTTTATCTTCCGAAGAAGAGAAATCTTCTTATGTCGTTTGAACACAACAGTTCAAGCCTCGTTCCTCAAAGAAAATAAATGTGTACGCTTCATTCGGAAGAAGAGAAATCTTCTTATTATGACCATTCTCATCAACATGCTTCATGCTTTTTCCATGCGCTTTCAATTATCAAGTGAACCAGACTACTGTTGATTGTTCTCTTATTCCACTTGCTCAATTATAATGGCGATGGCGACATCATTTGCAACCTTTGAGGGGGAGAAGTGTGAAGAGACTACATTTTAAAGATATTCACTTGTGTAATCAAGAATGGCATATCCATGTGCAATTCTTGAGGGGGAGAAGAAGTATGATAATTCTACATGTTGAGGTATATCTGAGAATAAATGGTCAAACGGCTCCAAACTCATGTAAGAACCGAGCTTCTTCTTATCGGGTCTTCTTCACATGGATTTTTTTCTTCTAAGAGCCATTGGTTAACATCTTCATACGGGCTGAGTTGATTAATGATAAAGTGCTTCCAGTTATGGGTCGATTTCCTTAATGAACATTTTTCTGTTCTTGTTTGATTGGGAGGGATTTGACTTAAGGGGATTTGCTATTTGTAAGTTAACGGGAATGTATTTGGTGAGTTGAAGATGTTGACTTTCTATTCCCCAATTGGAAAATCTTGAAGAAGGTCGAGTCTACAGTCGGTTCTACATTTTCTGCTGCATGTTAGAAGACTAAAGACGAATTGCATTTAACAATCTAAAGACTTCTTCTTATTCCGGGCATTCATCATAAAGATTATTAGTTTAGGGGAGAGCACTAATTGGGGGAGAGTGAAATGTCAGATTTAATCCCCAATTAGACTTGCTCACACTCTTCAGCAAGTTGATTCTCACAAAGATTAAATGTGGTCTTCTCAAAAAGATTTCAAGTATTTGGGCTTATAATATGTTGCTGATTCTGAAGTGTCAAAACCAAATAAGGGGAAGGAGACACACAGCTAAACACAAAGCGAGTAAACTTGATGAACTTAATTCTTCTAAGTGATTGAAGATATCCCGGGAAGACAAATGTCATGACCGCAGAGAAACTCAAGGTTTTACTCATCAAGGCTTTTAGTGTTATTATTCCAACTACGTGGGGGAAGTGATGTAAAAGAAATTTTCTGAAGATAAAATAGGTACACAAGTGTGTGATGATTTCGATGTTATCGCAATCATCGTGGAGGAGAGAATTGTGTACATTGGGGCACTTAGCCGTTTAACTTGAGTGCTTAATCGTGATTCGAGATATAATCACTTATTCTCGGAGTTGACATCCGCAGAGATAATCGATTCGGCCTGCTTTCTTCAATGTTATCGGTTATTCTCTCTTTGGGCATTCGGGTACTTTGGGTTCTTGAGCTTCATACACTATCATCGTGGATAGAAAGTATACATCGGGTTATTCTTTGGCTATCGGACTTAATCGCTACTGATGGTATAAGTTTCTCTGTCTTCGAGTATATGTGTATTCGGGTTAGTGAGCTCTAGTCTAAGAGACTGACTGCATCAATTCATCTACTTGGGGAAGTGGTCTCTTGACAACTTTTTGGTATGGATCGCTTGACTTCAGCTTGAAAAGAAATATGAGAAGATTCATTCAAGCTGTGGGATGATATGTTGCCGATCTATTTTGATGATATAACCCGAACGGAGAATCTCGACATCGCTCTTAAAAGGAGCAGCCGATTTATGATAGTGGTGTGCTTCTCTCACACTGGCTAAGGCAAGCTTGAAATAGAGCTTCGAATCTTCTCATCTAATGGATTTTCGGTTTGGGGAAGCCGCCAAAGTCTCTTCTCAAAGGCTTATGTTCCATCTTCTATTCTGGAGCCTCGGAAGCTTTGGTGGTGGAAGTTTAAGAGATGACGAATTCTATCTTCTACGACGTGCTGTTCGATATCCTTATCTCGGTACTCGTATCATCATCTTCTTAATCTATATCATCTAATATATCTGTGTAAACATTTATCTCAAAAAGAAAATAGAAAAATATAAAACCTACAAAAAATCCATAAAAATCAGAAATTTTGAAAAAGACAAAAAATATTGTTTTCTAAAGACTTGTCTTCTGATATCGATAACATCTACGGTCTTAGAAATGTCATTCAATAATGGCACGGGACCATAGATGAAGTTCGAGCGGGAGGTGTAAATATTATTTTTTTCCAAAACATGTCTCTAACTATGGCTTGAAGTTACTTCAACCCGTGCTTAAAACCATGGCTTGCTATTATTTCTGATAGTAACCCGTTTTTCAAAGAAGGAAAGTGCTGCGCTAAACCTGTTTTCAAATATTCCATGCACTTATCCTAAAACTAAATGAGGAAAGTATGTCGAAGGACTGGTGTTCCCACACAAATGTTTTTCCTTCTATAAATTCTTCAGAAAAATATTTGTTGTTTTCAAAAATGGTGGTAAATGAGTTGCTTGAAAATCAATCAGTTTCAAAGTTTTCGTAAAAAATTGAAAACTCAATCAATGACTTCAGCGCTTTTAAACTTTTCGGTAAAATAAGTCATTGATTGAGGGGGAGAATGTTTTCAAATTTATATCATCTAACGGGCTTATCTAATTATCCTATATACTTAAATGTAAAACATGTTAACCTACGTTGAAGGACTAGGTGCCTAGGATATGATTGTTAGGATTAGATGATTAGAGTTTGATAAACACATTATTCCCATGCTTTATATGGACTGATTGATATGTTGGATTGACTTTTATTAGTCGATTCATGTTTGGGTGTTGTCGACCACCATATATGTCTATATGTGTTCACTAACGTATGCAGATAACATGGTTTAAAAGAATGTTCCTGATCCGGATCCCACAATAGAAGATGATTGGATGCCGAAAGGAAAGGGTAACTATATCTTGGGTTGACAAATGAAGAAACGAAGCTTAATTTGACTTCTATGGAGAGTTGGCATGAAAAATGCAACGCAAGAGGTCTCACTGCATCAGCAGATGGTTTTCTTCATCATCAAATGAAGAACGGAGCTTAATTGGACCTCTATGAAGAGTTGGCATGACAAATGCAACGTCAGAGGTCTCATCGCATCGCAGACGGTTTTCTTCCAAACCTACAACAACAATGTAAGCTTCAACCACCTAACGTATCATTGTGCAGGACAAGTAGTGAATAATACCATTTTTAAACAATTTTTGAAAAATATTGTCTTGTAAATGGAAAAATATTGTTTTGAAAATAAACTGATCTCAAATTTTGGAAACCAACCGGACTTCATTTTAAACATAAGTCACTCAATCAAAAACTACAGTCATTGATTGAGGGGGAGAGTGATTTCAAACTTAAGTATTTTCAAACGATATCTCATCTATCAAGTCTGATTTGTACGAAACAAAGTGGTGATCAAAATATTTAATGTTATGTCATGGTATGATTTATTTAAAACTCAATGATCTTTCAAAATGAAATTCTTTATGTTCTTGTTTGATTGTGAAATTGTTTTATTTTACTTAAAGATCTCTTAAAACAATCATACCTAACACTAACAATCTTTAATGTCGAAAAACTATTCCTTATCCATCATTTTTCAAAATTAAATCTTGACACGTCTTTCCCCTAAAATTTTCTAAATAAGTTAAATCAATTGGGATCACAAATCTCAAAAGGTTTGAAATTTTTGATCGGGGGAGAGATTGTGATTTAAATTTCAAATCGGTTTTAAAAGGTGATTGTTTCAAAAGCACTCATTCCTTCATGTGGCAAACGATTTGAAATACATAATGCACATGATTGTGGAAGAGCATTTAACCATAAACCAGAGGAGCTTTTAAATCAGGCACATTTTATAACAACCCGTAAATTTCTGGATTATTATAATAATATTTATTACGTCAGAAAATTCAAATCGGTTATTTTCTGACAGTTGTCAATATTTAGATCTAAAAACGAGAGGTCATCTCGTTAATTTAGAGAATCACGGCACCGCACGCATACCGACACCAATTTAATAACGGCAAACAGTTATAATCAAATGACAGCATAATAAAAATGTCATAATATTACGTTTAAGAAATCGTTTCCAAAAATATAATTTCTATATTTTTCGGGTATCGGAAAGGTACGTTTACTCGAGAATTCGACAAAACACGGAGTACGACTATACTGTTTTATCTAATAAAACAAAAGAGATAAACTGGCATCTCTCTCTCTCCCACGTTTCACCCTAATCTACCTTTCTTTTTCCCTATCTTCGTCTCTTCCAAAAGAATGCACCAAAAAGAAAGTGTCTAACCTTCCTCTTCCAAAGTAACATATGAACCATCACATCCATCTCCCTTTCTTGCTTAGCCTACACCTTTTCTCTAGCATGACACGGGTCACTTTGGTGAAGGTGGGAGACAACGACAACAGACAAGAGTAGACACCCTACGAATCAAGGCTGGGAAAGTGGAGGACAAGATTTTCTTGTTGTTCATCTATTAAAGGATCAAACCTTCATTAGATTTTTATTCATTCTCTAACAAAATTCACAAATTAGGGTTCTTAGTAATTAGGGTTTCTATAATCAAAGGGCTTTTTGAAATTGATTTGGGGCTTTGTATATTCGAGTGGTATATTTCTCAAGTCAAGTGTTAATTGTCTTGTAATCGGGTTAGAATTCAAGAATTGATCATCCATGTGTTCCTGCTGGTTCATCCCTATTCGACCCATCCCTTTGTCATTGTAAGAATAATTTTCTTGGCAATTAATTAATTATTTTGTATTTTCGAATCGAATGTCATTCACAAAAATGATTATATTCTCGTTACTGTTGTTGTTGGATTTGTGTGGTAAAACAAGATTATAAAACTTAAAAACCTGAGATTGGCTAATCTAGTTCCTAGCATACTTTTAAGTTTATTCAAAGTCTTATTCGACTAGTATGGTTGCTCGTTTCCGTAGTTATACCATTATTAGTCTCAGCTGAGATTGAAACCTCACTCGAGGATGTTCATTTTACCTTATTCTGTTCAACTCGTACGATCCTAACCTGTAAGGTTAAAGTTAATACCGAGCCTTGTTCGAGTCGGGTAGTACCCGCTAGGCATGAATTTGACATGGACTCTATCATTTGTTTTCCCTGAGTATACATAGAGGTGGTGTTTTTATAGCTTCGATGTGTTCAGCTTTGGTGTTACTAGCCTCGATAGGCAAAATGAAATCCCAAGGGTGTTTGGGTATACTTCGAGTCACAAGGGAAAACACCCCGAAGGGTGCTTATTTCCACGGCTATCCCAAGACCACTAAGTGGTCACGAGAACTCGTGTGAGTCTCGTGTGTTATTCCTTCTAAACTGAAGAAGTCTTAAGATCCTTGCGTCAAAATATATTGAGTTTTGATATCCCTTTTTTAAATCCCTGGAGTCAAAACAGCTCATAAAGGGTGTGTTTCATCTGCTGAATTCCAGCTCATATAGAGTGCGTTTGTCCGCCGACTTTCAGCTTAGAAAAGGGTACGTTGGACGTGTATAGTTCAGCTCAAAAGAGTGCATCTATCTGCTGATCTTTCAGCTCAAATACAGTGTGTTTGCCTGCTGATTTCCAGCCCCAATAAGGGACGTTTGCCTGCTGATTTCCAGCTCGAATAGGGTGCGTTTGTTTACTGATTTTCTGCACCAAATAGGTGTGTTAGTTTTGCTGCAATTCAGCCCAAAACCCAGTGTTGGTTATGCTTGTCTTCAGCCCACCAGGGGTGTTCGTTTCGGCTTGTTTTCAGCCCCACAAAGGGTTTTTGTTCCGCTTATTTGCAGCCCACAAAGGGGTGCGTTGGTTTGTATTTGGTCAACAAGAATCCTCGTGAGGGGTGTGCTATTTAGATTGCGACGTCCCGACTCATTCATCATATTCCTTGCACGACTCGATTTCGGTTTATCTCACGCCTTTCTCGACTCACCCGCCTTATTTGTTCTCGACGTTATTACTTGATGACTTATAAGAACGAATCTTCTTCATAACTTGAAATCCAAAAACTTAAATTTTCTATTAATACAAATATAACTTTAAAATCTTCATAACAAATGATGAGGATACAACATATGAACTTATGCTAGTAAATACGTCATATAGTGATTTACTTATACTAAACGAAACTTCGACATTGGAAAAATAATATAACAACGGTTTATTATTGTGACACCTAGCCACCACTTACAAACTAAAACATATATGGTCAAAATTTGAAATATAATTGTCTAAATAAAATGAGTTCTTAGAATGGATATATTTTTGTAATACCTATAATGAAAACTAGTTATAATACCCGTGCATGCACGGGGTTTTGACAAAAAAAAATTATTCTGTATTAATAATAAATATTTTATCTTTAGATGTAATTGCATATAATTATATAGTTATAAGTTTCGTGCACACACGAAGTTTACACTTAAATCAAATTTATTTTAACATTTTAGTTCAGTATACACACATATAATAATTTGCTCATGAAAATTGTACTAATATAAATACAACTAATACTTATGCATGAGTTTTTCATTATGCATTAATATCCATTAGAATTTGGTAAAATAATTGTAAATTTATGTTAGGTAACTCAAGACTTAATTTTATTTAGCTGACGAAGATGTTGATGTTGTTATTTAAATTTCACTACTGATACTATGTTGTACACATGATGCAAGTTTGATAGCACATAATGAGCGTTGATAAAGTTAAAGTATACTCCTTAAAGTTTTTTAAAAATGTTTTTCTAGATATCCTTATATAAATAAATAAGAATTACATGAATTATTGTTATAAGTACAATCGCGTATATTTATTTTTATATTAAAGTAATCTGTGCTTACAATTTGATAATTATATTCCCGCTTTTCGTAATTTAGCCGATTTAAAATGTAAACTCGCGTCCAAATAGGTTAAACACTAGTTATAATACCCGTGCACGCACGGGGTTTTGACCAAAAAAATTTATATTAATATTGAATATTGTGTTTTTAAAGGTAGTTGCATATAATTATATAGTTATAAGTTTCGTGCACGCACGAAGTTTACACATAAATCAAAATTATTTTAACATTTTAGTTCAATATATACACATACAAAAATTTGCCCTTGAAAATTGTGATATAACTACAACTAATACTTATACACGAGTTTTTCATTATGCATTAATATCCATTAGAATTTGGTGAAATATTTGTAAAAATTTCTATTAAATAACTCAAGATTTAATTTTATTTAGCTGATAAAAGATGTTGATGTTGTTATTTAAATTTCACTACTGATATTATGTTGTACACATGATGCAAGTTTAATAGCATATAATGAGCGTTGATAAAGTTAAAGTATACTCCTTAAAATTTTTTAATTTTTTTTTTCTAGATATCCTTATATAAATAAATAAGAATTACAAAAGTCATTGTTATAAGTACAATCGTATATATTTAATTTTATATTAAAGTAACATGTGCTTACAATTTGATAATTATATTCCCGTTTTCAGTAATTTAGTTGTATTTAAAATGTAAATTTGTGTCCACATGAATAAGTTCTTATTGAACGTACATAGTAAAAAATTTGATTCTTATAATCCATAGTGACAAAGTATAAAAGGGTATTTGTTTATGATCCATAGTTATTAAAAAACATGGAGGCTAATATTACAATTAACTCTATATAATTTTTAAAAATTTAACCACTAAAGTTTTATTAATTACCTCATTTTTTTTATGTTTTTGTTTTCATAAATTTGACACCTATATTTTTATGTATTTTTTTTATCAACTAAATTTCTCCACCAAATCTATTAAAGTTTGACCAAAATCATTTTAATTTTGACTTTTATTAACCAATCATATCACACGATTTTGCTTACGTAGTAAATCGAAACTCTCATATTGGCCAATTGTGTTTTCAATAAGAATGAATTGACAAAATCACTCCGAAATGAAGTAATTCTTTTATTATATAAAAGATTTAAAAATAAAATAAATGAATCCTTATAAAACATATATAGTAAAAAAAATTGATACTTATAATCTTATGCAAATTTATATGTTGTTATTTCAAAACAACATGTACATTGTATTTTTTAAAATATAAAGTATAAAAGGGGGTATTTGTTTATAATCAAAAGTTATTAAAAAAACATGGAGGCTTATAATGTTACACTTAACTCTATATAAGTTTTAAAAATTTAACCACTAAAGTTTTATTAATTACCTCATTTTTTTTTAAGTTTTTGTTTTCACAAATTTGACACCTATATTTTTATGTATTTTTTTTATCAACCAAAATTTTCCATCAAATTTATTAAAGTTTGACCAAAATCAATTTAATTTTGACTTTTATTAACCAATAATATCACACGATTTTGCTTACGTGGCGAAATCGAACTCTCTTATTGGCCCAATTGTTTTTTTCAATAAGAATACATTGACAAAATCACTCTGAAATGATGTAATTCCTTTATTATATAAAAGATTATATATTTTTATACTTTCAAATTGTTGAAAATAAAAACATTTAAGACGTATAGTTGCAATACTATTTTGAGTATTTAAACTTCATGAGATTTATTATTAAACTTGGCGTTAGTCACCTCGGACAAATATAAGCTTATACATGGGTCATACCCGATTTTAAACAAAAATATATATTTTTAACTTGGTATATTTTTATAATAACTAACAAGAGAAGATTTATTTCATGACTTTCACACATCGAATTATCAAGATACGAATGTATTTAAATTAAGCTAACACTTAAACTTTTTGAATACCTTTATTTTAACTAATAATGGTGATATATAAATATGTATGTAAATACATACACTTAGTTAAATATATATCCTTGTTAATAATATTCGCATAAACCATTAACGTCTGATATTATGTGTGATTATTTATATTTTCCGTACATTGTCATTCGGTTATCATCAAACCGAAGTCTTGTTCATCCTTGATATCTTTTTCTGCGTGTACTCTTCCAAGTATTATCATTTGGTCGTCGTTAAACCAAAGTCATAATTCCTTCTTCGAGATTTCCTTCCATGTCATACCCTCATAAGCCGAGATCCATCCAAATCTTTGTAAATTGTTCTAAGATAAATGATGCCACACAAGCAACAACAACAACATGTAAAAATTTATAAAGTTAGTTAAACTTTATCGAGTCTTAAACATAAAGACTAAATTGCCGTATTAATTAGGTTGCGTGTCGGAGCCGAGCACTATCACTCCTTGATTTAATTCCCTTTAGACTTCATATTGCACATTGCCAAGGTGAGTTTCATAGCCCCTACTTTTAATCTGTTTTATACTTGTTTTGGGGGAAGATACATGCTCATTTTACTTAAATGATTAAATTTCTGAAATTGTGCATTCTATGCATACTATGCTTTTACATGGTTAAAATTTTCATGATACATAGATGTTTTATGGACCATACCAAAATGTTTGACCTAGAATATTGGCAGCAATTTTAGCCTAAGACTTTAGATCCCAAATTGCCCTTTTCATGAACTGCTTATTCTGCCGCCGAAGCTAATGTTATAAATAGATCTATCGGGGTGACTCGCTCGGTTGACCCCGCTTGGGTCAAGGCTAAACATATAGCATGTCGGGACCGAGTGTATTGGGATAAACACTCGCCATGGGCTCCTTATTTGTATGACTTCTTTGTGCATACAGAAACTGTCGTAGCTTCGGTTGCATGAGCTTAGTGCTAGCGTAATAAATTTATAATATATGGCATTATATTCATTGTAATGTACATATACTATTTTAATGGTCCACTATGAAATCCTTTTATGAATTGAAATCATAAATTTTATGACATTATGCAAGACGTAATGATCATCAAAAACCAAATTTGAAATAGTGTACTGAAATCCCTTTTAAATAAACCTATGAACTCACCAAATGTAGTCACCCTTTTAGCATGTATCTTCAGGTTTTGAAGTGATAGCTTATCTTTGGAGGCTTAAAGGCAAAGGCATGTACATGGTCATGATGACTCTCGATTTATTTATTGGGACCACCTTTTTATAATGGGCCATTTTCCGCACTAATCAATAATGTAAATACTGTTTTTAAGAATGAATAAAAGTTTATTTATGAAAAACCAATTGTTCTATGCTTATGTTGTGATATCAATTTAGTAGCACCCCAACACTTGTATGCTTCCGCTGAGCCATTTTGGGGGGTGTTACACATTTTCTCCCATGTTTTCTAAACCTTATTAAATCACTTGGGATCCAAATCTCAAAGGGTTTGATATTTTTGATCGGGAGAGAATATGTGATTTAATTAAGAAATCTGATAAATGATGATCGATTTGATTCAAAAGTGCAGGCTGCTCTCCCATATGTGCTAAAAGCTTTCGAATCCCGAACCACATATTAAGGGGGAGCAGTTCAAAAAGAAAATAAACTTTCAAGGTACAAAGATTTCTATGTTTCAATATAAAGTACCTTGATTGATTTTCTAATGGTTTCTTAATGACTTTTGTGATCGTGGATGTACTTCAAATGAACTATTTCCTCTATGTGAATGATTTCAAATATCCTACGCACATATTGAGGGGGAGAATTTACCAAAGAAAATCAAATGGCTTTTTCCATGGAAATTGTGATCAAGAATATATTTCAAAGAACTCTTGCCTCCATGTGCGAAACAATTTCAAATTAATATGCACATGTTGAGGGGGAGCATTTCTAAAAGATCAAAACAATTAAAGTACAAAATGTTTTGATATTATATCACATGTACCTTGATTGATTTTCCAAGTGATTTTTCAAATTGGTTTCATGAAGGAAAGAACAATACCAAAAGACCGACCAATTTACTTTATGCATGGTGTTATAAGGATGATTAGGTTAGGTATTCGTTCCCACGATCCCGCCAGAGCCGGAGGGATCTTCCCAGGGACAATCCACTAGATAGTGTAGAGTCCTTAGGTATGATGAAAAAAGGAGAAACATGAGAATATGGGAAGAGTGCGGACTGAGAAAGAGCTAAAACTGGAATAAACCCAACAAGGTTCTAGTAATGATGTCTCTGCGTAAGCAAAGGGGTTGAAGAATTAAAAAGAAATGAATGTGAAAAAGGGTGAAAAGAAATAGCCCTCCAATAATTCAATCTTAGGGCAAGAACCGGGTTCAATACATATGCTACATGGTGATTACTAAGGTAACGGTATTGAAGACAAGACGCCATGCACCCAAAGGACGACCGCACTACAACTTCCTAAACCACTCAAGTTCCTCTTAAAAGGACTTGTTTCATTCTCACGGGGAACATACATAATCTATCGACTTTCTCATAGAGATTGTTGATATTGAAGAAGGAGACCCTCTCCCTAGTCTCCGGCATAGGAACCAAATGTGCACAATTGAGTCTAGAGCCAAGAGATCATCCACAATATCTCATTAGGACACAAAATTAATGAAGACTTGCTGTTTCACACATTGTGGAAAGCAAGTATATATTAAGAGTCCTACGCATCATCCTTGTGATTTTGCCAGAACATCTGAGTGATATGTAAAATATTCATGATGAAGATGGAAATCCTTCTAGAGCCAACATCAAACAAGCTCTTGGTGGGTAACATGTGAGATCTTCTCGTAAGATCAAGCTTGTGACAACAGGATTGAAACAATGGGGCGATTCACTCTTAATCAACCTTGGTCCAGGATTGGAATTGACGAATACTTTTGGAAAAACCGTTCGATATGCAAAACTTCTTTTCTTTAGCACATCAAATGTGTATTCTCTTTCAAATACAAAAGGTATTTTTGATAGAAAATTGATCTTTCTCATAAAACCTTCGTCGTATTGCAAAACTCTTTCTTCTAAGCAATACGCGATTGTTTTCAAATCAATTTTTCATCAATCAGTGAATCTCAATTCGCTGGTTCACTCACTTCGTGTTGTCTTCTTTGAGACGCTCCGGCTTGAGAACATGTACAAAGACTTGCAAACCCCTGCCAAGGAAATTCTTCGAATTCTACCCGATCACAAAGCGCATTCTTTGTACTAATCAACGGTGAACCGTGGGCCGTGTACCTCAATTTAACGAAAGTGATCAAAGACACTTTCATGTGCTTTATTGCTAACCGTTGTTGCAGGTACATTTGGATGGTTGCAACATCGTAATTGAGAAGTCAATCCTAAGCCGCATGCTCACAAAGATCCACACTTAAATTGAAGAACATCATGACAAGTGCCTATCTACATAACCGCCTCGATATTTTTATACTATGCTTCGCTACGCCGCAAATATCTTGAACCAAGAAAGCTTCCGCTACTCGATGAAAGATGTCATGATCCGTAAAGTGTGAGCATGTCCGTCTAAAGTCACAACATCACATGAAGGCAACACTACAAAGGGTGATCCAGAGACTTACTGTGGCTGATGATCTCAATGAAAGCTCGAAGATCATCAAAGATATGGATCAGTTCAAAGACTTTCACTTAAAGTACAAAGTTATTGGACTTTAAAGAATCACTACTAAAGCACAAAGATGCATATGTTGAAGAATTAATGTCTACGAGCTCAAGACTGAAGATTAAATAGAATGCTAGGATTTGAAATGTAAAACATGGGGTGACCTCCCTTAGGGGGAGATTGTTAGGAATTAGAAATTCCATAGTGAAGTATCGGTCACCCCAAATATTATCTAACATAAGTTAGCTCGTAGACATATCGTTTGTTACATTATTTGTTAGTTTATTAGTTAGTTATTAGTGTAGTTTAGTTTAGTGCAACACCGTGGAGGAAGGACGGGTCTTTACCCACTGTATGTCTGATCCACAGTCCGTCAGGAGGACGTATTAGTTTGTAACTATAAATACCCTTCCCTCTAAGGGAAGGGTGGTGCTTCCTTGAATCTAACCTTTCATTTGTTATTTTACAACTCTCTTTCAAGAACATCCTATCTACTATCTTCATCTATCTAACAATGGCTTTCTTGTATCATCATAATCCTAGACCACCCGAATCATCTAAACAACATATTATACACGATTCTACAATAACAACGTCCAGGGCTGCCTTTAGGGGAGTGCAAGAGTTGCGATTGCGCAGGGCCACCGCTTGGCGAGGGCCACCAAATTTCATGCACTTCTATTATATATATGAACACAATATGAGACTCGAGCTTAATTAATTCATGCACTACTTATACATATGTATATTATGTGTGTGTTTGAGGGCCTCTTTGTGGTAATGACACAGGGCCACTGAAATCCACGAGACGGCCCTGATAACGTCCTATAAAATTGGGGGCCTTTAAATATCGGAGCCTAAAGCGATTACTTTAGTAGCTTTATCCTCAAGCTACCCCTGACACTAACTTATGCACCATTTTTTTTTCTTCATACAATTGTGCTACAAACAAATAAATAAAACACTTGTGGCTTGAATCATGAAAATGGCAAAATGAAACAACTATGCAACACTTCATACGAGTTGAGCTTCTACACCTAATATACCATTTTCATATTACTAGTACTAGTATAAGAATATTGTATGATTTTTATCAACACCACTACAAGACAAAAAAGGAATATAAAAAATCATATCTTTTATGTTTTCTTGGGGGGAAAGGTTTGTCTTTCACAAAAATTTTGAATGAGAATTGAGCGTCGCCAACTAAAAGAGCCAAATCCTACGCGAAAATACATATCATTTCTACAATTTACAATTCAAAGCTCTAACATATTTTTAAAACATATACAATAGGTTACATACGAGATTGATCATGTAGTTCTCAATGCTACGTTTAGTTTAACGTTACATGCTTCATGCTAAAAATTTGTTTAACTTAACAATTGGTTTTATTTTTTCTTTTAAACTTTTTAGTGGTACAAAGGACATGTAAGGAACTAGAAAGGTCATGTTTGGATATTCGTGTAGATTATTTTTTCTTTCACATTTTTTCTTTTAAACTTCATGATATTGACTTTATGAGTTTAAGGTGTTTAAGCTTTTATGTTGGTTTATTTAAAGCTTGTTTAACTATAGAAGTAAAATAATTGTGTAGTTTTATGAAAGCATTAATCACACAGTTATGCGTAGTAGTTTATCATTTCCATAATTAAGAGAATTTAAAAATGTGTAACAAAAAACTACATGCCATGTGTCATATTAAGACTTGTACACGTGTCACAAATTCCTTTAGCTGGAACCAAACCTTGTTTGGTCGGCTGAATATGAGCAAAAGCTCTGGTCACATACAAAAGTCACGCGAAGATGACATCATCTCTTAGCTTTTGAGAGAAATCCCGTGCAAATCACGTGATGCAAGTGTTGACCTTCAACTCTTTAACTACTTAGAGCGCTAGGTACAATGTGGTGTTATAGGATGATGCCATGGAAAAAGTGATGCCACCTCAGATTTTTCATTCATAGACCAGCTAGGCATATGACCAAAACACCCCTCCTTGACATAACATCAGTTTTCTGGTGCCGTCATGCATTTTTTTGTTTTATTATTTTTTTTTCCCAAAATAGAACAACATGCTTTCTAACACAAATCAAGTTTACTTTTTTCAGAATGTAAAAAACATGTACCGAGGCTTTTGGATGGGCTTTTAGAAAGAATATTATGGGCCATTAATATATACCATGTTTTGAACGGGCCTAAAAAAAATAATGTTGTAGTTAAAACTATTTTAGGGATTAATATATACGCAGATTTTTCACAGCAGCCACTTCATCTTTTACATAGCCTCTTCAGTCTTCAACACACAGCAGCACCAACTCAACAACATTCTCTCACAGCCAAAAACAAGATTTATGTTGATGAAACAGAACAGCTCGAGCAACGAAAAAAAGAAAAAAAAAAAAAAGAAAAAGAGAGAAATACCCACCGCGTGGGCTGGTGGTGGTGGCGCGAGTGTCTACCAGCCAAGGCCTGGTATGGTGTCTCGTGCCATAGGGTGGCGCCGGGGGTAATGGCTTGAGCCATCAGCCACCGTACCCGAAGCTCTTATAAACCTCCTCAAGCATTTCTTTTAGTGAATAAAAAAACTTATGTTTTGTAAAAAAAAACTTATGTTTTGTAAAAGAAAATTATTGTATGTTTACAAAACATCTCAAGTCGACGATTTTTTTTTAAAAGAACTAGATTTGTAAGTTATTTGTTTCATGTCATTGGCGTTTAATTACTACAATAATTATGTCATTTGCTCTTACATTTTTTACACAATTTTAAAATATGTGTAGATTTTGACTAAATTATTGTCACAATGTGTACAATTAAGTGTGTAGTAGACGCTTTCCTAATTGTTTACACTCCTTGTGAGAGTGTGTAGAATCTATACTGCTTATAATGCACAAAGGCACCTCACTCTTAATTTTAAAACGTACAAGAAATTAAGCATGATTTATAACACTTTAATGCACTTAATTTTCAGAATTACAACAAAGTAAGTATATTGTACAACAAAATAAAGTGTGGTGTCATTTTAAGATCTAAATTCTATCAAACAACATTAATGCAATTAAAAACACTCATTCACCAAAAATTACAACCATTTAAGCACAATGTACAATAGCTGCAACCAATTTTCAGATTTACAACAAAATAAGCATAGTGTACAACAAAATAAGCATGCCGTAATTTTCAGACTTACAAAATTAATGCTATTAAAGTGATCAATGTTATTAATGACACCAATGACTACTACTTACAAGAAAAGAAACATAGTGTACAACACTTTAATGCACATAATTTTCAGATGTACAAGACAAAAAACATAGTGTACAACAAAACAGCGCATTAATGCTATTTAATGTAGTCAATTATTTAACTGGTCAATAAATACAATTATTACAGTTATTAAAACACCTCTTACATTAGAAATACAAATTATCAAGTATATGGTACAACAAAATTAAACACAATTTCTGCATTAAATTTCACTACTACAAATAATAAGGCACATTATACAAATATTCAAGCCCGAACAGGCAATAGGCCAAATGGGTTTGAGCCCGAACGGGCGCGGACCTAACGGGCTCGATCCCAAGCAGACACGGGCCAACGAAATCTAACTTGGACGTAAGTAAATAATGAATATGAATAATAACAAATATGTTAAACAAAGTAATTGGAAACAAAAATATAGTGTTCATGTATTATACGTAAGAGCAAGAGTAAGTGACATACTTATCATTGTTCTTTTTACGTATAATACATGAACACTATATTTTTGTTTTCAATTAGTATGTTTAACGTATTTGTTGTTATTCATTACTCCCCCCGTCTCAAAATTATTGTCATGAGAGAGAAAACACTAAGTTTAATAAAAATAGGGCCACTATAAATCTCAACCACTTAAATAGAATATTCCTCTAATATATTCTCTAGTTTTTACTAAAAATGGAAAGTGGACAATCTTTTTGAGACATCTCAAAATAGAAATATGGACAATTAAATTGAGACGGAGGGAGTATTTACTTACATCCAAGATAGATTTTGTCAAACAATAGTATTGTATTTGTAAATGTAACTGACTTCTTCCGTATCCATGAATGTGTTTACATAACTTTACCTTCCACATACAATTTCAATCAAATTATAACATGGACGAGCCTAATTTGTCATCTATAAGACCAGTCATTGGTTCTAATCCAACCTTGTCGCGATCTGCACACGATACATAGAATGATGGTGAGCATAAACTTCCATCTTTTTGCGGACGTAAATCCGCGCAGATCTTCGGAAACCAACACTCTGAGAATTTTTGGGCAGGTTTCAAAGGCGTGGAAGGGTTCAGCCACCAGTCAAGAATGGTGATGGGTCAGTTCCTGAGGTCAAACCCGCTGAGATTATAAGGCGTGGAAGGGTTCAACCTCCTCTTATGGATGACTTTGATAATTGTATTCCCACTTTAAATGATGTGGTGCATTGTAATGCTTCAGATCGAACCCCGATTGGTGATTATAATGATGAGCACAGTGAGAAGCCCCCCGAGTTTACTAATCTTTAAAGGACATCTTGAAACCACGTTTACTTTAATGGGCAAATGGCATAAAAAAGCATCAAAGTTAGGGTCCATTTCCAATTAAGGTATTCTACTTTTTTTCTTGCATAAAAAGGTACCCAACAAATTTTTTTGGCGGATTTGGGTTTTTTACTAACGTCCGTTAACCCACTTTGTTAGTATATTACATATTTGGTCCTTGATTTTGTAGATTCATTTTATGTACCATCCCTCCTCCTCCACCTTCCACCACCACCCTCCTCCTCCACCAACACCGTCCGCCACCATCACCTGCCAACACCACCCGCCACCACTACCACCGTCCACCACCACCACCACTACCATCACCATCACCTATTGTCATTTGGTTTTGACTGAAAATTTAAAGACACAAAAAGTGTTATGTTTCTTCAATACCAAAACAGTTTATTCAATACCAAAACACAAAAAGAATAATAAAAAAGCTTGGCTACAATGAGAATGGATCTAACACATAATTTTAACAAAATCTAAATATTTGAAAACACTAATAAGCAGTTTATAAGTAGAAATAAGGTCAGAAAAGAAAGTTTAAAGAGGCATCTAAGAATAAGACAACTAGCAAATCCAACCATTCCTACAAGCTAACTAATAAGCATACTTAAGCATAAAAAAGCAGTCCTAAAACTAGATTAAGTTACAAACTACTAAAGAAACACTAATAAGCAATTAAGTACTAGGATTAAGCAAGAATTAAAGCACTAATAAGCTATAGAAAAGCTAAAAAGGGATCTGCTGTGGTGCTGAATCAGTAGCAAACTAGGGAGAAATGCAAGCCAAAATTAAGCTTCTCAAAAAGCTCCAAAAAGGGAAATGAAGGTAACACATATTGAGCCAAGTCTATTAAATACTTAAAAAAGCTAAAATCTAACTAAACCAACAAATGGATAAGCAGATAAGTAGTTGAGAAAGTGCTTACTTCAAGGTAACACATCCGTGCAGGGCGCAGAAAACACAAACCATGCAACTTTGGACTTATAGTAGCCTAATCAAAACATTTTTTTGATTTTTTTCCTTTTAAGAAAAGTGAAACAAGATAATGAACTTGCTATTTTTAATTTTTAAAACTTTTTATAACAAACTTAACTGACTTAAATTGCTAACAGAAACCTACCAAAAATCACTTTTGGACAGAAATGATACTGAAGACAGATTTGGAAAATTAACTTAAAAACATTTATGTGACTTGAAAAGTTTGAAACTATAACTGAAAAACTTCTAAAAACATGTTTATAAACTGACTTGCATCAAATTCAACTTGAAAATTAAACCAAAACTCCAAAAAATAGCATAATTCATTAACATTCATATTATACCCAACAAAAAAGCCACTAGCAGTACAACAACACTTTTCACTTCCTTTCTGAACAAGCATTTCATCAAACACTACTACCTCATTACCACTATCATTGACTACAGTTGGAATGTAGCTAAGGTTCTTAGGTATCTCTTCTTTCATTACTACACTAGCATATGAATTAGTCTTCCTATTCCTCTCAGTACTTTTGACATTTACTTCCTTTGTATTTTTAACACCAGACTCTTCATTAACACTTCCATTTACTTCCACGATTCAGAGAGCAAACTTCGAGTAGTATCATTCTCATTACTATCACAATCCTTCACACTATTACTTACCGTATGCTTACCAAGATCATTATCGTAGGAGTATTGATATTCACATGATTACTTACAATTTGTGCTTCATCAGTATTCACTTCAACATGATTCATATCATTCCCATCTCCACTCTTCTCAACAGGCCTATGATCAGATTCAGTTTCTTTCCCAATACTATGAGCCCTAATTTCATTAGTAACATCCTTTGTCACTGTTTCGTTGAGCTTTTGGCTCAAACTACTTACCACATGATCATTAAACTTCGCAGGGACCTTCACTACTCTAGCAGATCTTTGTTTCTTTTTATTAGACATGCTAATTGTAAGGAACAAACATTAATTTGAAAAAGAGGGGTTTTCACAAAACTCAACGAAAATGAAATCCAATAACATCATTATGTGCGCCATGAGAAGACGATTCAAGTACATGTTATTGATTAGAAAACACGTTAAAATTTCATAGAGAAATGAAGGATTTAGAGGAATTTTAATGCGTGGGTTTAGTGGGGGGAAAACGGTTTTAGAAGAGAGAGAATTCTCCATAAGGTGCCCTACAATATATTTTTTGGATGTCGAATGAAATGAATCTACAAAATCAAGGACCAAATATGTAATATACTAACGAAGTGGGTTAACGGACGTTAGTAAAAAACCTAAATCCGCCAAAAAATTTTGTTGGGTACCTTTTTATGCAAGAAAAAAAGTAGAATACCTTAATTGAAAATGGACCCTAACTTTGATGCCTTTTTATGCCATTTGCCCTACTTTAATTGGATCCTGTTTCTTAAGGTGATTATGTTTTGGTCTAGTGTTGTTGATCTAATTAGGATGCTTAAATCTGGGTCCTTTTTGGACCGGATTGTCTTGTCTGTAAAAAGATCTAAATTGAGGGACGGGCCTAGGAATTTTCGTAGTGTTGCACAATTTCTTTTGGGAGAGTGTTGCATATAACTTTGTTTATCACAAACAATTAAATTTTCACTATAAACAATGTTTATGGAAACGTAAAAAAAAATCAGGTGTTGCACATACTAAAAAAGTAACACTTTCAAAAAAAAATTTACACTTCATAGTCCAGAATCGGGTGTGGGCCGTGCCATACCCGGCTCTCATGTGGGTCCGTCACTGTCTAAATTTGTGATGCTTATATCTTGTTGTAAGGACCTTGTATTAATCATGATATATATCATATCAGGAAATGAAATTGTAAGTGATTATGTTCACCTATTAAGCTTAATTTCTCGAAGTTCCTATTGTTAATGTATGCTTCCACTTATATAAGCCTCGAATTTACATACTATTCTCATTAATATCATTTATATACATTCTTACATCAGAACATTTTATTGATTTCATCATTCGATATGTTTTGCTAAGACACTGCACACTAGGTCATCAAATTGGAAAATTTTCATGATTCGTATTTTTACAATGAACCAAACATAAAGACTATATACAAACAATGGTACACATTACAAATCTTGAAAAGAATCCCTATGCACCATGATTATAGAAAAGCAAATTACCGATGACTTTGTTTTCCAAACCCAAAATAACTGACGAGACTAGCCATCTGAATAAATGCAATTCATTAACATTAGGAAAGGTAAATGATCAAATAAAAGAACATGTCTAACTAAAAGTTAATTTTTCAAGAGTTTTATTTTTTTTCCAACTTCATTCATATAAGAACTACATATGCTTCTCATATTCTTACCGGTAAAGTGCAGCAAAAATTTTGCTCAAGTCATGAGAATACTTCCTATTGAGCAATATTTCTAGAATGTGTTGTGGTTCCTTGTCATCTTATTAAAATATATATTATTAGAATTACACTAAGATTCAAACTTTCCAAAATTCACTAAACCTGCAAGGATCTAGTTAAACTTAATCCATCCTAGCCTGCTCCAACCCACCTAAATTTGTGAGCCATTACCCAACCTACCTAAGGTTGTGAGCCATTACCCAACCCACTCATCTTGCATGATTATCAGTAGTGTAAAAGTGATCAATGAAATAGTGAGATCCTGCTATTAAAATTGACAAAATACACACGTACGCATTCAGTTAGAAATCATTCTTACATTCTATAACACCTGAAACCGGGCCTTATGTATTTATTGCGAGAATGCCATTTGAATAGTTGACTACGACTTTCATAAGTTTTAAAGGACTTACGAGATTCGTTAGTCAACCCGATAGTCATATTATAAGTATTAAATGTATGTAAATGGTAATAAAAAGTATTATGTGTCACATTTATAAGGTACATGGACTCAAGGGCCTTAGTTGTTAAGTTATAAATGTTATAGAAAGTTTAATGTGGTCAAAATAGAAGCAAAAGGACTTGAGGGACTAAAAGTGTCAAATAGTGAAATAGCTTTGTTGTGAAGAAAGTTATAACTAGAAATCTCCAGGATATCTCATTTCATAATTATCCAGGAGCGTATGTGTGATATCGGTTTTGTCAGAGAAAAAGAAAGGGAAGAACAAGGATTTTCCAAGTGCTAAATTGATGATGTTTAAGTGTTCTAATCCAAGAGTTAAGCCATAACTATGATTCTTATCAAGTAAGTAATCCTAATTGTTGAGTTAATTGAAGAATTGAAAAGTTAAGGTTTATGAAACCTAAATTGGGAAATTGGGTAAAAGATGCTTAAAGGCTAATTAAGATGTTATAGTAAATTATGAGATAAGTTATATTGATTAAAGTTAGTAATTTATGGGTTAATTATCATATAATCCTTATATGTCTATATTATGATTAGAGATGTTAAAGAGGTGACTTAATGGTTATATAAACCATTATTATAGTTAGTTGATTATGTGTTAAGTGTTTATGTGTTTGATGATCTTAACCTAGGATGGTAAGGATGATGATGGCGATGAAGATGATGATGATAATGGTGAAATTAAGAATGATATCTTAGCTTGGAGCTAAGGTAAGTAAACCGGTTATAACGTAAAGTTATAATGATTTATATGCATTATTTGTTATGTGGGTTAATGTGTTAAGGTTAATGAATAGCTTGCGTAAATGTGTTTATATGGAAGTGAGTATAAGGTTAGTTAGGTGTTAGTTAAGAATGGAATGAGGAATAAGGAAGGTTAAGGCTTTATGTAGTTAAGGTATGTGAATATGTTTAATGTTGCTTTGTATTAATGGTTGTATAGTGTGTATTGCATGAATGATGTATAATGTTAAGTTATACCCGTTTTACTTACTAAGCATTTGTGCTTACGGTTTAATGTTTCAATGTTTTGCAGGCTATGGTATTAATGTGATGGCTTGGATAAGGATTAAGGTTAGATATGCGTAATGTAGAAGGAATTGGTAATCAAGGTTGTACCCCCGGAAGTCTTTTAATGGTTTGTAAAGTGGAGTCTACTATACTTGTATTAAATACCTAACAAAATATGTCAATCTAAACAACAACTTGATTTGCTGGTGAGATCAGCATCTAAGTGCTTCATAAAATGAACCAAGCAAAAATACTTACTTTTTAGAATGTTATAATGAAAACTGAAGTACCTGAATATGACCGGCTAAGCAATGTACATCAATACTATCTGGAACCAGTCCCGTGTTACATGCGTTCATAGATGTTCCTCTTGGTTGTTGTCTGATTTATTCTGCATTAATTATGAAAATACATTCAATAAGCTTATTAATAAGTTTAACAATGTAGTATCGATTCTTAAAAAATATGTTTACATGAATCATGTACCACAAAACACCTCCAATCATCTTGAGTGAACACGGGAGCCATAATCTTCACAAATCTGGATAGAATGCAAGTGCTGGTAGTGAAGTTTAAGATTGGCTAAAAGTATGTTACTCCATTTTATATCAAATCGCCACATCATAATCAACTAAAATTCCAAAATAAAGAAACAATTGCAGTGTGAAAATACACTACACATACAAAACTAACCTGAGAAGTTGGTGCACATGACAAGATATGATTATCCTGTGATAAAACAATTTGAGAGACACATCGAATTATCAATTCTCTAATTTCCATGACGCTAATCTTGCACATGACAATCATTAAAGGCTTCATTAAGTCATAATGAAGTAATGGAGACAAAAACACCAACCTAGACTTGTATTAGAAGAAACATAGGAATTCCTATAGATCTTTGTGGGATGGTTAATGATTTTAGTACTCCTGCAATGTTGATAATATTTGTCAATTTATTAACTGTAAGACGATATTTGGGTGATCAGATCATAATGACGTGTTAACCTTACCTTGATTTAGTAGATGAGTTGATGCTTTGCATACTTAAAGCTATTGAAAAAAGTAGGCCAACATTATCATATGAAATTGCTCAAAGGAACAGGAAAAGCAACAAAAATCAATGGCATATTACCAAGATCATTCATGAGATTTGCAACCAAAACCATATTTCGCATTGTTGTATAGATTAAAGCCCTGGACAAAAAAAAAATTTCGAGTGTACAAATAAAGATGATCTACAATGTACAGAGCAACATACCTGATACAATGTGAACATTGCACCTCCAAGCATTTCAGTTAAATCCCTCAAAAACCACTACAAGTATTCCAGAATGACGAAGACGATTATACGTAAGCTGGGTAAAAGTTCAAAGCAAAGCATAACCAATTTATATTATAACCAATTATCTTATATAATTGGGCTCTTGATACTGGTTTAAAAAGCATCATAACACCTCATCGATAAAATTTAAATTCAAACCAAACTAAAGACATTTGTTATAACTAAAAAAATAAAAAATTAATTAAATGATGGAATACCTTAAAAAGAAAATGCATGAGTCTTTATATTCAAATGCAAAAGAATTGTTCATTTTCCTTCTTATGGATTGATATGTGAAGCCTCCAAAATAAATAGATCAAAAAAATATCAGCTCAACCTAAAACAAAACTAATCAATAAAAGATGATGAATAAATATGAATAAAAAACAAAATACGCATACCAACCTTTTGGTAATCTTATAAATTCATGAATGATAATAAAAACACTCAAATCAATCAAACAAAGATAAAAGATTCAAAAATCTGTAAGAACCCTAATAGGACAAATCAATCAATTTGTTTTTTTTAATGACAAATTCATAAACATGGGGATGAAACAACCCGTTTTTTTTTTTTTTTTTTTTTATTCGGTTTGTATATGCATTCTGATCATAAAACCTGTAAACCTACAAAACAAATGAAAACGCATCATAATAGGTTAAATATTGATTTCAAATCAACGCCATCAAACATCCAAGAATCGGGATGTGATGGATCGAGAATTATTTAATGTAACAAACTTACTAATTGAACCGATTTCGTCGTCACTCTTTTTGAATGAGTTTTGATTAGCTTTTGTTAGCTGTGAATAATAAAAAGAATTAAATGTGCCTTTAAAACTGCTATTGTTAGTTGCATATTATGAGTGAAACATGGTTGACTGCATTCAAAATTTGGGAGTGAAATATGGAATGTGTGTTTTAGTTTCAAAAAATAATTGAGATTAGGGGAGAAAATGTAAGGTTTATGAATAACTTAGAATTTGTGTTAGTTATAGCAGCAGAAGATTTTGGACTTAAACCACTAGACCAGCTGTGTTTTTGTGATGGACAGTGTAAAACATTATTAATGTGCGTCGTTCGTTTATCATTCTAATCATAAATGAGCGAATTAATGTGCGTCATTCGTTTATCATTCTAATCACAAAAACACACCTGCATATACGACGACATAACTACTCATTTATGATTACAATAATAAACGAATAACGCACATTAATTCGCTCAAAAAATATTTTAATTAAATTTTTTTGTTATTTTAGTTAGTTTAATTTTTTTCATTAATATAAATAATTAATTTATATTTTTAAATATAACTTAAATAATTTAATCTTTTGGCCACGACATTTCATTTACAATGACAACAATCTCGTCGCAAAAGTCTAGTTGAAAGCTTTTGTTTAGGAGGGAGACTTTTGTTTGACCAAGATAAAAAAAAGCCCCGTCGTCATATTTATAACGACAACACGTCGTCGCTATAGATAAAAGGCATCGTCAAAGTTTGAACATAATTTTTTTTGTCTTTTAGCTACGGCATGTCATCGATGAAAGTTAAATTCAAAGTCAAAGCTATAAAAATATTTTTTTCCCGTTAAACGGACCTATAGCGACGACATTCGTTGTCGATAAAAAGTGAGCGACGTGAGAAGTCCAAATCTTTGTAATGAGTAATTGCGATATGATCGATTATATTAAAGTTAGTATCATGTAGTTTATACTAGATAAATATGGATTTAAAAAAGCCAAGTTGCTCGTGAGCTACTAAGGATCGAGTTAATAAAAGCTTCAAACGAGCTGGAGCCCGGGCTTGTAGATCATGTCACTGTTGCAATTATATAACATGACTAATCATAAATATAAGCAATAAACATCAAGTAAGTGCGGAAGCGTATAAGAACATATAATGAATAATTAATTAACTAAAGAATAAAGTATGCGTACCTTTCTTTATTCTAGCCGAACAAGAATCAAATCCACAAACTAGCAATTGAGATGAACCCTAATTAGGGTTAGAGTGCTAGTCGACTTAATAAAGTCGAATAGTGTAAATCACTAAAATCCAAAATAGGATTTCTCTATGATCATGTCTGCGTATTGTTAGCGATTTAATTAGAATGCTAGTTCAAATCACAATTAAATATACAGTCGAATCTTTTTACTTACATCTGTCAAACACGTATATGTAAGTAAAATAATCATGAAACCAATATTATACACTGTGGAGTTTAATAGACTCCTTGAGATCGTTTTGAGCCTTAGGGTTTAACAATAACATATGCAATAAGCAGCGAAATAATAAGAACATTATATGTTATTGACACAAGGTTTTTCCACATCTCCCCAATTATTATTTGATCAGAATAATAACGTGTTACCTAACTATAACAGGGATCAAAGCCTTCTTTGATCTTGGAGATAACTAAACTACTTACCTAGGCGTTTACAAGACTGTACGCCTAGGACACACACACACACCTTTAATTGTCTACATTATGGAAGACTTGAATAATAAAACCTACACCCCATGTCCTCTTTATATACTAGAGGATTAGGGTTTACAAATCTCTACAAAAGACTAATGAGTAAATCTTCTTTTGCAAGCAAGTCCCTTCATCTTTTTGTAGGTTTCATCTTTGTCGCTTTAAGTCCATTTGTTTCATTCTTCTATTTACTTTGTCTCATCAAATCAAGAATCCCAACATACACTTCATGCTTATTAAAAATTCATGTGTTTGACTATTCAAGAATATCATTATTAAATTGATTGTATCACATGCATAACTGAC